>JAAALK010000079.1:31464636-32145823 GCA_019279435.1 Zizania palustris | reverse complement strand
TACTGCGACGTTACCATCGTCGTCCAGCCTTCTCCATAGACGGCTCACACCTATCGAGGGGGAGGACCTACCTTCTTGGTTGCCAGCCAGCGCACCGCTCTCCAGGCCCTCACCGAGCTCTGGATGATCTACGACAGTGAGCTCTACGACACGGACTATCGCTTCGTGCCTCTTCGTACCCCAGGGAGTCCTCACAGTGACTACGTCAGCACCCTCTCCAAGCGTCACTCTTCAGTTGGGCATATAGTGCGCTTGTTGAAGGCAATGGATGAGCTCCACTATGAGGCACTGCAGGATGCCAACGGACAGCGCGATACGATCGCCTTTTACTGACACTCTTCTGAGGATCTGAACCGCGAGAACGGGGATCTTCGTCGCCGCATCCAGCAGGGACACCGATTGGCTGCCGAAGCCGAAGAGTTACGGCATCAGAACGAACTTCTACGCCAAGGCGCCATGGTCAATACTCAGCTCCGCCACCAGATTGAGGAACTGAAGAAGGATCTTGAGGAGATCGCACCCCTTCCGCCTCGCAAGCGGAAATCCCTTCGGATCCCCATCGTGAGACCCAAGAGGATTTCACGCAGTGCTCCACCAGCCGGACCATCCAGTTCCTCGACCCCGACCGTCTCCCACGAGCCCGTGATCGAGCTGTTCCCAGAGCTACCATAGACGTAGTACTTACGATTGATTGTTTCCTTTACTTTGTTTTGGATTGTATGACCACCCATGTCTAAAATAAGGCATGAGTGAAGAACTAAATAAAAGACAATAAATGTAATCACAAGAACGACCTTTTGAAATAAAGTTTAGCAGTGTTCCCCCTTTAAAGATATTGTTATTTGGAAACCTCAGGATGTCGAACAACCAAGGCTCCGACGCTCCTCAGAACAGAGGAGATAACGGAAACCTGCCTCAGTGGGGAGCAACTGGGCAAAGGCAAGCCCCGATTGCCAATCACCCCACTCTGGCCGAGATGATGGCCACGCAAAACTAGCTGGTCTCAGCCCTTCTGAACCAGATGCAGCAGCAACAGCAGCAGATGCAAGAGCAGCAGGCTCATCTCTTCCGCCTCCACCAACAGCCCGAGCTGCCACGACCCACCACTCAGGCTCCCGCTCCCGCCTCCCAACTCTCGGAGTTCCTCCGAGTCCGCCCACCGACCTTCTCGAGCACCACCAACCCCATGGAGGCTGGGGATTGGTTGAGGACCATCGAGAAGAAGCTCGACCTCCTGACCTGCACTGAGCAGGAGAGGGTGGCCTTCGCCACCCACTAGCTCCAGGGTCCCGCCGCAGAGTGGTGGGACAATCTGCGTGAGACCTTGCCCGAGGGACACGCCCATACTTGGGTGGAGTTCTCAGCTGCTTTCCGTGCCGCTCACATCCCCGACGGCATTATAGCTCAGAAGCAACAAGAGTTTAGGGACCTGCAGCAGGGGAGCAGGTCCGTAACTGAATATTTGCATGAGTTCAACCGACTGGCCAGGTACGCACCTGAGGAGGTCCGTACAGATGCGGCCATGCAGGCCAAGTTCCTCCGGGGACTGAAGGATGAGCTGTCCCTACATCTTATCTCCGGAGATTTCGCCAACTTCCAAAATTTGGTGAATAAAGCTATTATTCAGGAGACCCAGCAGAACAAGGTCGACCTGAAGAGAAAGAGGATGATCGCCTTCAAGCAGAATCAAGGCATGGCTTAGAGGCCCCGTTTCACCCCTCCTCCACCGGCGCCACAGTACCACCCCCGCCCGGTGTATCGTCCGGCACCACTTGCCGCCAATACCGGAGCCGGACAACCTCGCCCCGCTCCCGCCGCACCAGCCGCCCTAGCCGCCCCGGCCAAGAAGGCGGAGATTCTGCGAGACAGGCACGGCAAGCCTGTGGTATGTTTCAACTGCCGCTAGGAGGGGCACTACTGTCACCAGTGCCCTCATCCCAAGTGTACCCAAGGCGTCACATCAAACCCCTCCGTCCGCGCCAAAGTCAACCACGTCACCGCCGAAGAAGCCCAGGCCGCCCCGGAAATTGTCATGGGTAAGTTTGTGGTTCATTCAGCACTTGCAGTAGTTCTATTTAACACCGGAGCTACACACTCCTTCATCTCAACTGCTTTTATGAAAAGAAATGCCCTGGACATAAGCGACCTGCCCAGACCCGTACTAATAGCTACCCCAGGCAAACAAACCCTCGCCTATTCCTATAGCCCAAGGGTATGGGTAGATATCCAAGGCACAATATTCTGGGCCGACCCCATCCTCATAGAATGCCAAGGTTTGGATCTCATTCTAGGGATGGATTGGTTAAATAGACACCAAGGAGTAATAGAATGTGCCCAGAGAAAAGTAACGGTGATCAGTGAAGAAGGGACTACCGTCACATTCCAGATGCTGAGTATGAAGTCCGGAAGACCAAGACTGCATCAGATTACCTTGGAGGAAATACTAGTCGTCAGTGAATACCCGGACGTATTCCCAGAGGATTTACCAGGGATGCCACCCAGGAGGGACATCGAGTTCAGGATTTATTTGGTACCCGGGACCACCCCTATTTACAAGCGACCATACCGGATGGCCGCTAATGAGCTAGCTGAGATGAAACAGCAATTGGAGGATCTCGAGAAGAAAGGCTACATCAGACCAAGTACATCGCCATGGGGTGCCCCCGTCATCTTCGTCGAGAAGAAAGAAGACAAGGCTAAGCGTATGTGTGTGGATTACCGCGCTTTAAATAAAGTGACCATCAAGAACATGTATCCGTTACCCAGGATCGATGATCTCTTTGACCAGCTGAAGGGAGCTACGGTATTCTTGAAGATCGACCTGCGATCTGGTTATCATCAGTTAAGAATTCGAGAAGAGGATATACCCAAGACGGCCTTCACCACCCGTTATGGATTATATGAGTGTACTGTTATGTCATTCGGATTGACCAACGCCCCTGCATTCTTCATGAACATGATGAACAAGGTGTTTATGGAATATTTGGACAAATTCATCGTGGTCTTTATAGATGACATCCTCATTTATTCCAAGGACCAGAAGGAGCATGAGACTCACCTCCGGTTAACCCTAGGAAAACTAAGGGAACACCAATTATACGTCAAGTACAGCAAATGCAAGTTTTGGACGGCGGAAGTAAAGTTCCTTGGAAACATTATCTCTGCACAAGGTATTGCAGTAGATCCTGCCACCGTGGAAGCCATTACAGATTAGCTGCCTCCCACAAACGTGTCTGAGATACGAAGTTTTCTGGGCTTGGCCGGATATTATCGGAGATTCATTGAGAATTTTTCTAAGATAGCCAAGCCAATGACCAAGTTGTTGCATAAAGGAGAAAAGTTTGAATGGACTCCCGAATGCGAGGAAAGTTTCCGCACCCTCAAGACCCGTCTGGTGTCAGCACCCATACTGACCCTACCAGATATCCGAAAGGACTTCCATGTCTATTGCGACGTATCTCGCCAAGGATTGGGATGTGTTCTTATGCAAGATGGAAAGGTTATCTCTTATGCCTCTCGTCAGTTGAGACCTCATGAGTTGAACTACCCGACCCACGATTTGGAATTAGCCGCTGTAGTGCACGCCCTTAAGATATGGAGGCATTATTTGGTCGGAAATCGCTGTGAGATCTTTACGGATCACAAGAGCTTGAAGTACATCTTTACACAGCTAGACCTCAACCTGAGGCAAAGACGATGGTTGGAATTAATAAAGGACTATGACTTAGGTATCCACTACCACCCCAGAAAAGCAAATGTGGTAGCTGATGCATTAAGTTGCAAGGGATATTGCACAACCATGATGATTCAGGATCACGCGCCCTTGTTCTGTAAAGAGATGGAAAAGTTGAATCTCGGGTTGACCACCGAAGCATACCTAGCCACCTTGGAGACTCAACCCGTTCTATTCGAGCAAATCCGTGAAGCTCAGTTAGAAGACCCGGATATAGCAGCCATTAGGAAGAACATGAGGCAAGGAAAAGCCCCAGGATTTTCAGAGGACGAGAATGGCACCATATGGTTTGGAACCTGGATATGTGTGCTGGATAAACCAGAGATAAAAACCCTTATCCTGATATAAGACCATGAGACTTTGTACTCCATTCATCCCGGAAGCACCAAGATGTACCAGGACTTAAAGGAACGTTATTGGTGGGTTAGCATGAAGAGGGAGATTGCTCAGTTCGTCACAGAATGTGACACCTGTCGAAGAGTAAAGGCTGAACATCAGAGACCTGCAGGACTGTTACAGCCACTAAAAGTGCCTGAATGGAAGTGGGAAGAAATCGGTATGGATTTCATCACCGGACACCCAAAGACCCAACTTGGATATGATTCTATTTGGGTGATTATTGACCGACTTACTAAAGTAGCGCATTTCATAGCCATCAAGACGACCTTTAGTGGCCCTAAGCTTGCAGAACTATACATGGCCCGCATTGTGTGTCTTCATGGAGTACCCAAGAAGATAGTGTCCGATAGAGGAAGTCAGTTCACCTCTCGTTTCTGGAAGAACCTTCAAGAAGAGATGGGAACAAGATTGAACTTTAGCACTACCTACCACCCTTAGACGGATGGCCAAACAGAAAGGGTGAATCAGATATTGGAAGATATGCTTCGGGCATGTGTCTTGGATTTTGGAGCAACTTGGGACAAGAGCTTACCGTACGGTGAGTTTTCGTACACCAACAACTATCAAGCCAGTCTTCAGATGTCTCCTTTTGAAGCCTTATATGGACGTAAGTGCAGAACGCCTCTACTTTGGGATCAAACCGGTGAATCTCAAGCATTCGGAACAGACATCCTTCGAGAAGCTTAAGAGAAGGTACGGATCATCAGAGACCGACTCAAGACAGCCCAATCATGACAGAAGAGCTACGCGGACAATCGACGTAGAGATCTAGCCTTTGAAGAGGGAGATCATGTCTATCTTCGAGTTACGCCTCTCTGTGGTACTCAACGATTTAACATGAGAGGAAAGTTGGCCCCTCGGTATGTTGGACCATTTCTCGTTATTCGACGCCAAGGCAAAGTTGCTTATCAGTTGGAACTACTGCCCTCATTGGCTAGAGTACATGACGTATTTCACGTTTCGCAACTCAAGAAGTGTCTCCAAGTCCCTACAGAGCAAGTAGACCTACAACAGTTGGATGTTCAAGAAGATCTGACCTATATGGAAAAGCCTGTCAAGATATTGGAGGTCAAGGAAAGGATCACCAGGAGTCGGGTCATCTGCTTCAGCAAAGTGCAGTGGAGTAATCATCCTGTAGAGGAAGCTACATGGGAAAAAGAAGATGAACTCAAGGCACAACATCCTGAGCTATTCGAGGAATGATCCGAATCTCAAGGACGAGATTCTCTGTAAGGGGGATAGGATTGTAACACCCCAGAAATTAAAAAGAATTAAAATAAAAGAAAAGTATTATTAAATGCATTTTTGGAATTTCTAATTAAGGGGAAAGGCCTTAAAGAACCCTATTTAAGCCAAACAGGGAGAAATATTCAAAATCTGGACTTGAAAATTTTATGAGATAAACTAGAGGCCAAAATATAATTTTAGGAATTTTTAAAAATTTTATCAACAGTGATTCAACCCTTAATCAAATATATGAATTACTAGAATTATTTTAAATCAGAAAAACATTTAAATCATTAATGGGCCTCAACCTTGAAATCACCCTCAGCCCGGCCCAGTCCAACCACCAGTCGCTGACCAGTGGGGCCAACCTGTCGGCGCCGCTCCCCGCCTCTCTCTCCCGCCGCGCCCGTCTCGGTCCCACCCGCCAGCCTCACCAGCCCGGCCCTCTCCCTCTGACCACTCGGCCCCACCTGTCGACGCTCGTTTTCCCGCTCGCCCACTGACAGGTGGAGCCCACCTGTCAGATTCGTCTTCTCCATGGAAGGGGATCCCCCCTTCCTTCTCCCCAGTGATTCCTTTCTGTTCTCCTCGCCGTCGGCCGCTCGATCCCGCCCGATCTCGCCCGATCACCCCCGGATCGCCTTCCCCGAGCGCCACCGCCCCCTTTCCATCCTTGAGCCACGCGGTTTCGCGCTTAAGGAAGCATACCCGAAGCTTGGAAAGCCCTCGCCGGAGCTCATGGAACCCCTCGGTTCCCTGCCATCTAGACATCGGCGACCGCCTATTTAAACCCCCTCTGGCCTCCGCACCCAGCCCACGCCAACGTAGCCCTCCTTGCGCGAAAGCAGAGCACCGCTGCCCTCTTTTCGGTCTTAGGTCCTGCTTCGCCTCCGGCAAGCCCTCGCCGTCGATCCCGGACCCCTTCGCCCTAGCCACCGCCACCGTCGGGTCCGCCGTCGACCGCCCATCCTCGGCCACACCCCCGTTGGCCGTGAACGCCGCCGGATCGCTGTCGCCGTCGAGCTCCCGAAGGTCCCTCACCGTCTACCCTCGTCGCCGGTCGCCGTTCGTCGCCCGCCGTCGCCACCGGAGGTATCTTCGTGGTCCCCATCCTCTCCTCGTTCCATTTTTGGCCATAGCTAGGTCCTAGGTCCTCGCCGCCGCCGTCGCAGCTGCACCCGAGGCCGCCGTCGCCGGAGACGAAGGGGGGTACGTGCCCCTTACGTCGTGTCGTGCCGGATCGCGCCGCAACCGCACGATCGCGATCGGAGGGCTAGGATTAAATCCCTTCGGGATTTAATATAGGTCCTCGGATCTGGTCAAAGGGGTATCGAGGCCTCTCGGCCATTGATCGCCACTTAACCCCCTGGATCGATCTCGTGCGTCCACGTCATACCGTTTCACCCGTTTTAATCCTGACCGTTCAATCTCACTTAAGCCTCCCGCCTCGCGCCTGGCCGCCAGATCCAGATCTGACGGCTCTAGATCAACCGGTCCACGCGCATAGTGCTGCGGTCCACCATGGGCCTAGCTCACCGTGGACCAGAGCCCATTTTCCAGGATAAATAAAATTCCAGAAATTGATTTAAACTTTGAAAATTCATAACTTGCTCATTTTAACTCCAAATTTCACCATTCAAATTTTGTTAAATTCAGCATATTATTCTCTACACATTAATGCCATAAAAACAGTATGTTACTGTTACCCAAAATATTCTTAATAAATAAATGAATAAAAACCCCTTGGGGTTAAAATTATTAATTCAGAAAATGAATTAAGAAAAGCCTTAAAAATGTGAGTTTACTATTTTTCACTAAATTTCAGAATATCAAGACCCTAGGACACATGATAAAACCCACAAATATGTATGTTTATTATTGGTGGATTTTTGTCTGTTTATTGAATGTACTGTTTATTTTTTTCGTATCGAGAAGACTACGAGTTCGTCGAGGAGCCGGAGTTCTACCCCGAGGTTCCTCCATCCCCATTTGCTGATCAAGGCAAGTCATCGACCACCCCTGTGGAAACAGTTGATCATATTTGAGCCCATGTTTTAATAAATTATCGCTATAACTCATAGGTTAATATTGCATTAGTCCAATAATCAAGCCTTACACTTATATTTATTAGATCCCCGTCCTTGTGTGCAAACCCAAGCCATGCTTATTGAGCCTTAACTCCTTGTCCCTCTACTATAAAATTATTAGCTAGTGCCCAATGTACCGGCACAACTGCTATAGGATAAAAAGAATGAGTCATAGATAGCTGGATTCTGATATATGAATTTCCCCGTTATTCTTGTCTCTGGACTCTGTTGGAGTTGGCTATGTTATAAGTATGGTGGGTTCCGGGTGCAAGCTCGGGCATTGGTTTGTCGCACCCGGGGCACTATAAGAACCGGTCTGCGGGATCTGTTGCAAAGCACTCCGTACCAACCACAAGTCTAATGGGTAAGTACTAACTGGAAGTATGGAATACTCCGACTCGATGCACCATAGTGGAGGGGGCAAGGGGCAAGCCTGCGGGCGACTTGTACCGATGAGGCTCAAGGGGGGGTATGGTGGGGCTCCGATGCGTCGGGACACCATATGAAACCTATAAGAGGGTGCTGTTGAGTCGGGGAGGACTATATGGAAGGTTTTGGCACGAGTTCCCGTGAAATAGGTCATCTCGTTACACTTTGGTGTAGGTGATGAGTGCGTGCCTTGTGGGTACAGTGGTACATCTCTGATCAGAGTAAAAATCAATCTTTTCGAAAAGCCGAGCCCACGGTCAAGGGCGGGTTGTGTGACTACTCGCAGTTAGTTACAATTGTTTGAATGGTTGAGTTATTCATGGCATGTAAGGACTTTTGAGAGAGGTGGGGCTAACTGTACCCCTCGAGTTAGGAGATGGTGACGCATACACATGTTTACGTTTCAGTACTAATAAATTGTTCACATTAAATTGCTTTACAAATTACTCGCTTCCGCAAAACTAGCCACTATCTCCCTTGTTATTACCTTGCATTATATTTGCATTCGGTGGCTTGCTGAGTACTCCTGTACTCACCCCGTTGACTTACACCATCAGAGCCCGTCTACTATGAGGAGGATGCAGGTCTGGTGTAGCGACCCAGTCAAGGCGAGACTGGAAGGAGGCGTTCATCTAGGACCTTTATTTTATTAGTTTCACTTCATCTTTATTCACTTTTGTATTAATGCGGTCTACGAACCATAAATGATTGCCCGTATTGTACGTGGTCGCATGATGAACGTCTTGTTTTATTGATTTTCTATGGAATTTCAATAAAGTCCTAATTTATTAAATCGGGGCACGATAGTTCGGCATATGGTATTCAGCGTCTTCCTCCTTGTGTCTTCGAGGTTATTCCGATGCGGATTTTGCTGGGTGTAGGATTGATAGGAAGAGTACCTCTGGTACTTGTCATTTTCTGGGTACATCATTGGTTTGCTGGTCTTCCTGCAAACAGTCTAGTGTTGCATAGTCGACGGCTGAGGCCGAATATGTTGCTGCAGCTAGCTGTTGCTCTCAGATTCTGTGGATGGTTTCCACTTTGCGGGATTTCGGGTTAGATTATAAGAGTGTTCCACTTTTCTGTGATAACACTAGCGCTATTTGTATTGCAAACAACCCGGTTCAGCACTCCTGAACCAAACACATTGATGTGCGCTATCATTTTCTCAGAGATCATAATGAGAAGTGTGATATTGAACTTCAATATGTTGATACCCAACACCAGCTAGCCGATATTTTCATAAAACCCCTCGATGCTTCTCGATTTGCCTATTTGCGTGGGGAACTTGGCATTTGTCACCCTTACGGCATTTTGTGAGGGGGAGCAGTTTTAGATTGGTGTGCATATGCTAATTGTGTGTGAAATTGCATTTACATCTTTTGCACTTATATGCCTGATTATAATTCATGAATAATGTCAGCTCAGCTCTATTTAATATATCTAAAACATTTTGTGCATGATGTTTTTTTCCAAAATCAAATCATGCTCACTGCTTAGTCTTGGATCTAGCATGTTTAGGCAGGACTGCTTTAGCTATCCTTTATCTGTTTGATAGCAAGATTTCTTTTCTCTGGATGCTAAACATTGCAACTTGAAAAATTGTTTTTCATACTCATGGATATGCATAAAGTGCTAAACAGTCTGTTCACTTAATCAAATTTCCAAAAATCCATGATTTGTATGCTTCAAAGCAAAAAAGATCCAGGTGGGTTTGTTTGTCGCACTACTCTATTCTAGACTGCTTACCATTGCACATTGGTCTGAACTGGGATAGTGTAGTGTATGCCAAAATCACTGCCTTAAGCTTCCGATGGCTTTCATGCCTAGGCTTGGCTTGATTGGTCAGTATAAGGTAGACAAACAAATAACCCCTGACATTATGAAAAAGAACAACAAAATTCATTGATCATCAAGTTTGCTTTTAAATGCTCCATTTGAACTAGACTTGTCTGTCTTAAGTAGAAATTTGACTAGCTTTGTGTAGTCTCGGCTTTTACTTGTCTAGTTACCTTAACTGAGTGGTGATGCTTTTATTTCAAAAATGATAAAATCACATGTTGTCATCATGTTTTTAGAGAATGTTAAATTGAGCTGAGCACATGATCATTGGTATTACTGTTGGCATATTTTTGCTTTATATGTCTTTGCAATTCTGCTCATTTCCAAGCAATGCATCTTTTTACATGCTCCTTGATGCTTGCATTGCCAAAGGGGGAGAAATTATTGAGTTCTCTGCAGCAAGAGGTTAAATTAATTCAAGGGGAGTTTTTATCTCGCAAAGGGGAGATTTGCCGAAGGGGCTTTTACTCTTTTGAAAAGGGGAGGAAAATTCTTCTGTCAAGTGACATGATTTGGCTCGTTTTTGAGTTTTTAATGGTCGCTTGTGAGCTGAAATATTTCAAATTTTCTTGAACTTGAATTTTGTTGTCAATGCACTCATCAAGGGGGAGATTGAGAAACCAAGGGTTGGTTTCGGAGTCTGTGATGTGTGATTGACAGAGTTTATCCTCTGGCTCGAAAGGGTACCTCCGAAGGGGTTCAGAGGTTGGACCTCCGAAGGTGTTCGGAGGTGGGTTTGGTTGCTGCAGATATTGCAGCAGAGTGTGCCTGTCGGAGGGGTCCGACAGTACACGATGACTGGGTTGTACCGAAGGTCTCGGTATTTTGGGCGGTACACCGGAGTGTGTGCCGAAGGTTGTTTACCCGGAGAGGTCTCCGGGGTACTGGATACACTTGTCTGCTTGTCTGTGGCGCGCAGGGGACTTCGGAGGCGATGGACGGTTCGTAGCAGGTGAACCTGGGTCAAGCGGGAAGCTTGATGCCAGGGGAGCAGGGAGCTCCGTCATGGTGGCTGCGAAGGGGTCTAGGTCGGTCCTCGGGTCGAGGTGCTCCAGGAGAAGGCATTAAGTGCGGAGCGTGGCTCTGGGTGAAGGTACTCCGAGACAAAGTCCTCGGAGGCGAGGCACTTCGAAGGGTACTCCGGAAGGAGTGACTTCGGAGTATGGTGGATCAAGTCCTCAGCAGAGGCAAGGTGTTCGAAGTGTGCTCCGGAGGGAGACACTCGAAGGTTCCCGACGAAGGTCTCAGAAGTCGAGGTGCATTGAAGGCATGGTCCGGGTGAGGCTCGTCGAGGAGTGTGCTCGGGGAGAGACACTGCGACGAAGTGCTCATGGAATGCTTCATGCGGAGGCCTTGGACGAAGGAGGGACTTCGAAGGGTGGTACTCCGAAGGTGGGGCTTCAGAGTGTGGTTGTCTTGAGGTACTTCGGCCATGCATGGCTTCGGTACACGGACTGACGGAGTTCGAGCTGGGAGAAGCTGCGAAGCCGTGGTGGTCCACTCCGGAGGTGGTGGTGCGAAGGCCCAAGGGCTTTGACGGCTTCGGGTCAAAACCACTATATCAGAGGCTAACTTCGGTGAAGCGAAGGCCGTCAGGCTCAAGGCTTCTCACCGAAGCTACTGCACCCCTCACGTGCGAAGGGGGGCTTCAGAAAAGTCAAAGACTGTAAAGGCTGACAATGTCTGCTCTGCAAAAAGTTGATGTTGTCCTCTCTGCAAAGCTGACAGAGAAGCCTCCAGAATAAAGTTGACTACCTTTTGTACCCCTCTGTTCTGTAGAGACAAAACCAATGTAAACCCTAGGGGTAAAGTAGTCAATTCACTTGGGTGAATAGTGGCTATAAATATGGGGGCTGGGTAGGTAACATTTAACACTTTGAGCATTCACTGTTGAGCTCCTGTACTAGCCACCACACGTTGTATTCATCCTGTGAGTTCATTTATTGTGTTCCTTGTTCAAGCAGCGAAGCCCTGCTTCTGTGTTAAGTTTATGCTTGAGCTTGTTTGCATACCTCGCTAGTAGTAGTGCACCGAAGCCTGTCTAGGCGAAGTGTGTTTTGTGCGAAGTGTGCTTTTTCGGTGTGCTTTCGCTCTGTGTAACTGGAGGCTAGACCTTGCTGTTTACTAGCAAAGCCCTAATCGAAGCCCGGTTCTTTTCCCGTGTCGAAGCCCTAGCGAAGTTTGTTAGTGTGCGTTTAGACCTTCGAAGTACGAAGCCCAGCACCAGTTGTTGTCGCTAAGTATTTGGTCCAAGTCGTTAGAGGATAGTCCACTCTTGCGAAGGGTGAAGTGCGAAGCCTTCTCGAAGCACCCTGTGTGTGGAGCCTGCACTGACTTTGCAGAGGAGATTTTTCGGGGTTGCATGTAGAGCGAAGTCTTCTTGGCTTCGGACTTTTACTCCTTGCGAAGCCTGTGTTCGGAGCTGTCAACTACCTCCGAACCAGGACTTCGAAGGTTGTGTTCGAAGCCTGTTCCACAGTAGACTGAATTAAAACAGAAGGCTAATTTTACCCTGAAATTTTAAAAGCTCCCATTCACCCCCCCTCTGGTCGCCGTTTCCGGTCCAACAGAAACAATTGTGGAAAGGAGTTGAAGCATATGACTATGACCAGAAGCAAAAATTCAATCTTCGAGTTGCGTATCTGTGGTCGGTCCACGATTTTCTGGCATACGGTATTTTTTCTGGTTGGAGTTGTCATGGAAGGTTGACATGCCCGATATGTGCGAAGGACACAGATTGTTTCCGTCTGAACTTCGGGGGAAAGATTTGTTACTTATGATTGCCATAGATGCTTTTTGCCCTTGAATCACCCATTTAGGTTACAGAGGAACAATTTCAAGAAGGACAGTATTGTTGTAAAGGGACCACCAAGGCGTTTAAATGGTAGAGAAATCGCTGATATGCTGAATGAGTTGGTCCTTAATGAAAATGAGGATGGATTTGTAGTATTCGGAACCGAACATAATTGGACCCACATATGTGGCTTATGGGAACTGTCGTATGTCAAATCACTAATTCTAATGCACAACATTGACGTTATGCATCAGGAACGTAATGTTGGTGAAAGCATTTATAAGTACATGTATGGATTTTACTGACAGGACAAAAGATAATGTAAAGGCGATAAGACATTTAGCTGAGATTTGTAATCGACCAACCCTTGAGTTGACGAATAGTGGTGGCAAGCCACGTGCCCCATTTTGTTTAAAACCTAAAGAAAAAAACAAGTAATGAGGTTGTTGAAAAATTTGAAATTCCCAGATGGTTACGTCGCGGGATTTAGAAGAGCTGTGAACTTGAAGACAGGGAAATTAAATGGATTGAAAAGTCACGATTACCACATAATAATGGAAAGACTCATTCCTGTAATGTTTCGTGGGTACCTGAATGATGATGTGTGGAAGGCGTTAGCTGAGCTGAGCCATTTTTATAGACAACTTTGTGCGAAAGAAATTAAGAAAGATATGATGGAGATGCTAGAGAAAGAGATCCCAGTGCTTTTATGTAACTGGAAAAAATATTCCCTCCAGAGTTCTTCAATCCAATGCAACATTTACTGGTTCATCTGCCATATGAAGCTAAGGTAGGTGGCCCTGTGCAATATAGGTGGATGTATCATATTGAAAGGTCCCTAAAGAAGCTTAGAGCGATGGTTGGTAATAAGGCCTGAGTTGAAGGTTGCATCGAAGAAGAATTTAAATTGAAAGAGATATCATACTTCACTAGTGTATACTTCGCTGAGCATCACAATGTCAACACACCTGCTACACGGTACCATATGGATGAAGACCATCCTTGTAGTGATCTCCAAATATTTGGGTGGAAGGGCATAACTGTTGGTGTCTCCACGACATATTATGTAACTCAGGAAGAACGAACATATGTCTTGCTCTACATGTACTCAAATATGGAATAGATGGAACAATATTTCACGTAAGTGATTCTTTTTAGTTTTATATTTTACCTCCAAATTTTATACCTACCCGTTTGTTTACCTATTCGTTACAATATTGACAGTATGTTTGATTTGAAATACTTGACGTCTGGTCGTCAACCAACGGAGAAGCAATTAGATAAATTGCGTCGAGAAGGAGTAAATGGTGGGCCTAGTTTCCTCACTTGGTTCAGAGAACATGTAAATCCTTACCTTTTGTGACACGTATTGTTTTACTCTACTAGGTTAATTATCTTATAATCTCCTATGATTTGCAGTGCGTGCTCGCTGATAATGTACATATAGACTTGCGACAGCTCTCTTACGGGAGTATTAGTGACAAAAGTTACGGTCGCTATGATGTTAATGGTTTTCGCTTCCGTTCAACTATTTTTGAAGCATATCGACATCACCGGGCAGTCCTACATCCAGTAGCTATACGTGTCCCTTCGTGCTCGGGATCACTGATCCAGACATCCAGATCTAGTCGTGTGCGGCGCTGTGGTTGTTTCTTGTTTGCTTCGGCCCGGAACATGCCGGATGTACATCGTTCCACTCTGTAACGACTAATGAATAAATGTAAAAGTCTTCTTGTTCCATTTGAACCCGAGAGCGGCTACAGGGCCACACGGTTACCAACCCAATAACTTTAGATAGTCCGAGTCCGCTATTGATAATGGACCTCTACGTTATCTTACACATCGGCCGATCTGCCCAAGGATCCTAATAAAGACCAAAGTTTCGAACTTCGCGGTAAGTAGCAGACACATGCGAATGTCAAACCTAACTCGTTGCTGATGAAACGATGGCGAAATCGACCACCAAACACAAATTGTTTGGCTCCAAAGATGGCGCCACATTTTTTGCAAGACAACAACGTAAGCTGCCTGGGAATAGAAATATACGAATAGTTTTATTACCGGACGGATATAATCATATAGACAGATATCGGTACGAAGATGAGAAAAAATCGTACCGATCAAATAAAACAGTTACATATACATCTTTGCTCGCATACTCACAATTAGGGGCGAAAGTGGTTCGGATAGTTTCCGACCGTATCCAGAAAAACGGATTCGGATTCGGATTTTTTAATTCGGATACGGATTTTTCGGATATGGATTAGGATTCAGATATTTTTTTCGGATACGGAAACGAATACGATATGTCTGATATCCGTCGGATTCGGATAAGGATTCGGATAATCCAGATAGTTCTTATTCGGATATCCGGCCCATTAAAAATGTAGGCCTAGTGGCCACACTACAAAAGCCCACAGGCCGTGCTTGCACAAGTGCTGACAGCCCATGAAGCGATTAGAAATTAAAAAATAAAAATATTAAAAAAAACGTTTAAAAAAATGAAGAAGATTTTTTTAAAAATATTTATTTATATAAATGGGATAATTTCTATAATCTTAAACAGAGAAAATTTTTTAACACACAAAATAAAAAAGATTTTTTTAGTTCTTTCAATTTAAATTTTAGAAACATAATGAATTAACTAAAAATAGCAAATTGACATATAACAATATAGAAATTTTTTATAAAATAATATATGTTGTATTTTAATTATATAAAAAGTTTAAACAGATATTTAACTATTAATTTTGTTTTAAACCTAACACATTCCTTCTTAACATTCTAATTTGTTACTCTCAAATCTCCATCTTTCTTAACATAGTACATGAAAACTTTGTCAAAATAATTTTAAATTTTTATCACAGCATTTATGTGTCATATAATGATACCATGAGACGTCTCGTAATTTTTAGACTTAATTAGAATTTTTTAGAATTAAAATTTCATTAATCTCTATATTGTCCATTGAGTGTCGTAACATTTTCAAAAATAAATCTTTCAATTTAGTGAATACTGACTTAAAATAGACTCAAATACATGAATATGATTTTTCTAGAATTTTTAGTTCATTATTTCATGCACTTGTAGTTCAAATTGAATATATTTCAATATAAATCAAAGAAACATACATAATGAATTAAAAATAGCAAATTTATGTATAAAAATGTGAATTTTTTATAAGATTAGAGATGTTGTATTTTGATCATAGAAAAAAATCAAGTTTAAACGAAGATTTAACTATTGATTTGCTTTTAAACCTAACATATTCCTTTTTAACATCCTAATTCGTTACTCTCAAATCTCCATCTTTCTTAATATCGCACATGAAAATTTGTCAAAATAATTTTAAATTTTTATCACAGCATCTATGTATCATATGATGATACCATGAGACGCCTCATATTTTTCAGATTTTATTTGAATTTTTTAGAATTAAAATTTCTTTAAGTTCTATGTTGTCTATCGAGTGTCATAACATTTTTTAAACAAATATCTTTCAATTTAGTAGATACTGACTTAAAATAGACTCAAATGCGTGAATATGATTTTTTTAGAATTTTGGGTTCATTATTTCATGCACTTGTAGTTCAAATTTGACAAATTTCAATCTAAATCAAAGAAACATACATAATGAATTAAAAATAGCAAACTTATGCATAAAAATGTGAATTTTTTATGAGATTATATATGTTGTATTTTGATAGTAAAAAAATTCAACTTTAAACGAAAATTTATAATTCAAATTTACAATTTTAAACTTTATATCTCTCACTCCAAAAATAAGTAAATAGTTAACTTTGACTAAAACCCTACCAACCCTAATTTTTCTTCCTCTATCCCGGTCTCTCTTACTCCTGCCACCTCTCTCTCCCCCGTCGCCTCTCTCTCCCCGTTCGTGATGATTTATGTGATGTTAACCATTATTTGTCATTTGTGTATTGTGATCATGAATAAATAAATACATTATTGATATTCGGTAAGTATTCGTAACCGTATTTGTATTCGATTTGTATCCGCTTCGTATTCGTATTTGATGATATTCAACTCCGTATCCGTATCTGTATCCGGATTATCCGAATCCGAATTCAAATCCAAAAAAGTATATGAAAAAAGATATGATATTAATAATATCCGTCCGTATCTAATCCGTTTTCACCCCTACTCACTAGTCTGTTACCTCTCACAAATCACAATCCCTACTTTCCGACCAGACGTTCTCTCTCACAAATCACAATCCCTTGCTTTCCGGACCACCGCGCTCTCCCTCGCCGCTCACCTGTCTCTGCGGCGGAGAGATCGGGTGGCCGCCCACACGTGAGACGGGACCGCTATAGCAGCGTGTAAATACCCGTGTGAGTATACTGTATACACGGTACGGTACGGATATACATAAAAATTATGGTCGTTACTAATCAAGGCAAAAGAGAGCATTTATCTATGGCTATAGAATCTAGCACATATTAAGGATCAAATTAACTAAATTAGGCCTATCATCCTATAAGTTTATAGGAGACAATAAAAAAACTTGTGTGCTAATCTTTCACGATCGTTCTCGGTTTCTACATATCCACATGTCTTATTTTCATTCTGTTTTGACGTATCCTCATTCTTTCTTCCTGCAAGTTGAAGCACCAACGCTAACACTAGCAATGGAGAGGAGAGTTTAATTTCGTGGATTTTTGAAAATTTTGCTTTTAATTTCTTCTATTTGTCACAAATTCTTTCATTGTGCATTCTAGAAATGTTTCCACTTATATATATTCGTGCTTTTCATTGTTCTTAAATCATGGGCTTTATTATAGCTTAGCTTTCTTTTGTTCATTGTTAAATGTCGAGAAAGAGAAATTTGGTTGCAGGGTTGACTCATTAGTTGATTTTATTAATAATTATTAAATTTTTACACCTAATCATAAAAAGATCAAGAGATTTCTAATAACTTCAAAATATTATTCACTATTCACGACATATTAAGCATTGATAATTGATATTATCTCCGGTTTTAAATATAAGTTATTTTGGTATTTTTTCGATTCAATTTATATATCAATGAAAATATATCTATAAAAATATGTATAGGTTCATTGATATTAAATAAATCTAAAAAATGTTAGAATTACTTATATTCAAAAATTGAGATAATATCTAAAAAATGTGAGACAGTAGAAGTACTTATATTCAGGTATTTTAGCCGCACCACCGCCAAGCGTAGATATCCTCCAAAAATCTCGACGGATGCATCCGTGCCCCGCGCCTCAATACATATTCACCGCCGAGACACGAACCGGAGCAAGGGGACAGCATGTTCCCGAGTTACCTCAGCACGGTGATAGAGGGACGCAGATCAGGCCATGTAATTTATCATCGGTAGCGTGTACTCGGCGGCCTAATTTCAGTGAAGATAGTGCCACGGTATGAAATTTTCAAAATATAAAAATAATAAAAGCTGTGAATAAAATAAAAAAGATTTTTCAGTAAAAGAAATTTTAAATAGAATATTCTTTAAATAAAAGAAAATAAATTTGAGCATTAAAATTTTAGAACAAAAGTTTTGCAAATAAAATGTTGCTCAATTTTTTTTTGCAAATGTCTCTAAAAATGTAAAAAAAGATTTTTCCGTGTAAAAAAATATTTTTCTGAATATTTGGAGCTCTTTTAAAAAAAGAAATGAAAAATCAATTTTGAGAATAAAAATTTGAATCCCTCGCTCTTAGGTCGGCCTTCGGCCAGCCCATCTCCTCCCGAGCCACCGCCTTAGCTTGCTCCCGCTCCACTATCCTAGCGTGCCCTGAAGGCCCAGTTGCACCCTCCCTCGCGCTCCACCATTGATAGATGGGCCCCATCTGTTAGCATCGCTCCCAACCTTTAGCCGCCTTACCCTGCCCTAGTATTGCCCGCCATCGCACCAATCCTCCTTTGTCATTACCATGGGCCGAATTCGAACCTAGATTCATGATACCCGCACCATGCTAATCTTTCCCCCAACCTATTGAGCCCGACCCATACGAGCAACCACCCACGTCGTGTCGCCCGACCACAATCGCTGCCCATCATTGTCACGCTACCGTATCCGGGACGAACTTCGTCGACCAACCCTATTTAAAGGACCTTGAACTCCTAGCCATCTGTTGGCGTAAAAGATTACACTAACAGGTTTTCAGAGTTTAGAAACTAACAAACGAAGTGTTTGTGAAATGAACTATTTCAAGCCTCCGAATTGGATAATAGCTCGAAGCAGTTCGAAGATGTGTATTGAATAACTCAGTATTCGATCCTCATTACAGGGTAAAACGGGGGGTATTTATAGGCCAAAACCTTAAGGAAAGACCCTTTTACCCCTCTGTTACAACCGATATAGTGGAAACTATTCGGTACCCTTAATAGGGCTAAAACGGCAAAAGACTAATCTAATGAGAAAGAAGATAAGTCTTCCATCTTAGCTGGCAAGGAAGCTCTCTGAAGGGTCAATGTTCTATGATATACTCCGAACTAGAGTTCACCTCTATCCTTCAAACTTGTTCCAGTATACTTCCGGAGTTAGATGCTGGAAACCTTCGATTAAATCACCTGCCTTTGTCTTGTTGCAGCAGTGGCCCTGAGGATGAAGTATTTTCCCCCAACAGTAGCCCCTCGAATACGCTTCTCCGCTAGATCTGTAACGTTAGGAGAGCAGTATACGCAAGAAAAATAATCATGCGTAGGGGTTAACGGATTTAATCAACCTCCGAAATATATGAAGATTCAAAACTTCGAATCGATTCTTAAGGAAGTTACATTCGAACAATTTTAGAATTAACTTTAAGAAGTCAAAAGACTTTTAAACTTAGAAGAAATAGCCGTTGGCTTTTTCCTTCCAGCAGAAGTTGCACGGTGCATTAAGTCCGCAAAGAGTAACAGTCAAGAATGCGAAACGACAAATGTGAATGGTAAAAAATCGTGGGCCTGGGCTATAAATAGAGGACCCAGACACTTCTTGGATACCTTTCTCACTGTCTTCATGCAACCAAACCCTTGCCTCCGGACTTTAGCTTTTGCATTCGGTGCGAGTTCATGGCGAAAACCAGCTCCAAGGTTCCCGGGGCGGCTTCGGCCCTAGCCCGGCAGCAGGCCGCGGCTGCGGTGGTGGCTCCGACGGGGAATCCCCAACAGTCCAGTCCTCAAGATCTCCATCGGGCCTCTTCAAAGTATCCAGACCAATCTTATACATTGGGACCATCTACCTCCAAGAGGGAGACGATCGCAGCGGCAGTAGAAGGGAAGATTGGCTCAGGGGTCATCATCCGGAAACCAGGAAAGGAAACCATCCCCGCTCTGAGGCCTAGAGAAGTTGTGGTCTTCGAAGCCTTCTTCGAAGCGGGGTTAGGACTCCCGGCAGTGGACTTCCTTTCAGAGGTATTAGATTTGTTTCACGTTACTCTTCCTCAGCTATCTCCGAATGCAATAGCGCGCTTGACCATCTTCGAATGGGCGCTATGAGCTGAAGGATGCGAAGGAAGAGCAGAAATTTTTGCAGCACTGCACAGGGCATCTTGCCAACCAAAAACTTACCAAGGGTCCAGAGGGGAGAAGATTGTAATAGCCTTCAGCAGCATCAATTTCAGACTTCGGGACGAATTCCAACTGCGATTTCCGGTGAAATCTATCAACGCTAGATAGTACACAGATTGGATTCTTTGATGGTTCTATGCCGAAGTTGGAGCTGGCAGCCGTCTGGCCGGACCTCTGCAAGATATACACTTCCAAAGAGAAGCCCAAGTTCACCCAGACCCCGGCCAGCTCAAAGCTCGCCTTAGCCTACTAGAAAGGATTAGTCACCGTATGAGTATGCGGGACTTAGCAGAGAAGTTTATTGGGCTCCAAATTCCACCTCTGATGGCCAACTAGCCTATCATCTTCGAAGAAGATCCGAAGGGTGGACTCCAAAAGATTTCCTCGGACTCGAGCCCTGCAGGTAGCTTCAAAACACAACATGTTTTATATATAATTGTTTTATGAAATGACTAATGCAAACTTATCTTGTAGCTTCTCAAGCTCCTATGACTTCAGAGAAAATTACTCGAGCTTCGGAGAAGATCCTAGGGGTTCCAACTTCGGCCGAAAAGGAGTGGAGGAAAAAACTAGTGGGTAGTTGGGAGCGGCTCAACTGAGTATGGGGTGTACTCGGAGTTGCACCTCCTCCTCTTCCGGACTGGGTACCTTCTAAGCAAGGGCCAAAGAAGAGGAAAGCGGATGCCGGGCCTTCGGCTCCAGCTAAGACCCCAGTGAAAAAGCTAGCCCGAAAGCCGAAGAAAGTGGTTCCTTCAAGTCCGGTATCTTCGCCCTCCGAATCCTCCGAAGATGAGGGAAGGGTCCTCGTGGACCTAATTGCCGAAGATGAAGCCCGAGCAAATGCGGACACTGGGGACGCAGCTAGCATGCCAGATGCTCCAGAAAGCTCCAGACAAGCTGAGACCTCAAGCATCCAGCCGGACTTACCGCTTGAAGAAGCCTCTACTGCTGAAGGCGGAGTCGAAGTTCCAGCTGAACAGGCTTCGATTCCGGACGAAGTGGTAGCTGTTGCTCCCAGGGAGGCTCCAGCAATCAACCCTTCGGTTCCAGCCATCAAGTACGATGATGACTTCAAAGTGGCCTTCGATCCTCCGAGCAGCCTCGTACTCGTTCGCCGATAGGGCTTCGGAGGTAAACTTTACTTGAACTACATTTTTCTTTACCCTGCAAAATTATGCATTACATAATACCTTTGTTTTGGCAGGGTCCGCTCCCATGGAGGTGACTCCTCCCGAAGATACTGTTCCTGGAACCTCGACTTCTCCGGGGTCGGTTCCAGCAACTGCGTAGATGGGACCTGGGAAAGGTAAAGGCAAAATGGATCCCTTTCCTGCTCCGAACTCAGGATTAACTCTGTCTGAATCAACAGATGGAGGCCAGTCTACAGAGGGGGGCCAGTCCACCGAGGTCTCCGAAGATGTAGCGCAGCACTCCGACCCTTCGTCGAACGAAGATGATCAAAGGGCTCTCTCCATGCTCCCCCTCCTAGCTCCTTTTCTGGAGCGAAGGACCGGACTTCGGGCCTTGCTCGAGCCTTTGGATCGAGCCAACTGAGAAGTTGGGGAGACGAACTTAGTAGCCATACTTAGCGAAGCTGAGGGCTCGGAGCTGAACGCAGCCTTAGAACGGGCAGCATACAAGGTGTGAAGTATCTGCAAAACAAGATTAATTTCAGCTTATGAACAATTCCCCACCTTGCTTTTTCTCCTTGCAGCAAATAGTCTTAGCTCGAGCTACAGCTGTAACACCCCAAATTTTCGAAGAAATAAAAATATCATTTAATTCAATTTCCTGGATTTTATTATTTTGAAAATACTTTTAAATACCCTTCTATACCATTTTGAACTACAACATAGAGTTAATGACCAAACCAGGAGCTGAAAATTTTTGTATAAACTCCCTAAGCCAAAATATATTTTTGAGAATTTTTATGAATTTTTACCAAGCTTGGAAGTAGCCCTAAGATTTTAATCTATTTCCTGGAATTATTTTTATTCAGAAATGATTTGAAACAGTATTGGTCCTCCCCCTCCTTTCTCTCTCTCTCTCCCGATCGGCCTAGCCCACTCCATCCCGCGCGCTCGGACTGACACCCTGGTCCCACCTGTCAGCGCTAACCGTCCCCTCTCGCGCCCGAGCCCGACCCCACCCGTCAGCCACCTCCCTCACGCGCTCGCACCCGCTGGCATGTGGCCCCCACCTGTCGGATTCATCGTCCCCGCGAGATCCGCCACCGAAATCGCCCCCCTTCGCCAGCCGACGCCATTACTCACCTCAGATCCCCTGCCCCCGACCCCCTCCCCTCAAATTGAGCCCGCCATTACCACCCCCGGTCCACGGCGACCGTTTCCCCCAATTAAACTCGGCCGATTCGCGTCCAGGTTCAATGAACCGAATTCAACCCGAGCTCGCCGGCATTTAAACGCGTTTATCCCCGGCCACCGTCAATTGCGCCCCCTCTGCCCCCACCGATGGCCCTATTTAAAACCCCTGGCCGTCCGCGTTGTACCCCTACGCCCGATTGCTGCGAGGATGAACAGAGCACCCGTAGCACCCTTTTTAGTGCACCACCGCCGCTCCCACTCCGGCCACCGCTCGCCGTCGCCTCGGACCACCTCCATCCAGATCCTCGCCACCATCGTGACCGCAAGGACGATCCTGACCTTGGCCACCCCTCCACCGACATCGAACCCCGCCGGAACACCATCGCCGACGAGGAGACCGAACCACTCCGTCGTCTACCCTCGCCGCCGACCGTGCTCCGTCGATCCCTCGCCTCGCCCAAGGTACCTTCGTGACCGCCTTAGCGTCCTCTTTCCATTTTTAGGCTTAGCTAGGGCCGCCGTCGCTCGCCATGGCCCCTGGCCCGCTCGCCGTCGCCGGAGAAGACGACCGGCACAGGTCGAGTAACCGTGCCGTGTCGGATCTGATCCCGACCGTGCGATCCCGATCGAGCGGCGCTAGTTGCTCCGCATGCGTGATCTAATCCGCACCGTCGGATCTAGTCAAAGCGTTACATTTTAATCTCGCGCGTTCATTTCCATTTAAAACCCGCGTTCGATCTCGTGCGTCCACGTGGTACCCTTTCACGCGTTTTAATCCTAGTCGTCCGTTATCACTTAAGCGCCCCGCCTCGCCCGCGTGCGTTGGATCTGGATCCAACGGTCCAGATCGATCCGGCGCACGCGTACAGTGCACGGGTTCACCGTGGGCCTGGCTCACCGTGGACCCGAGGGGATTTAAATTTAGAAATAAATTCCAGAAATGCTTTTAAACTTCAAAAATTCATATCTGGCGCATTTGAACTCAAAAAATTGTCATTTCAATTTCAGAAAATTTATAATATTATTCTCTACACATTAGTTCAATAAAAACAATATGTTACTTTAGACTTTTTCATGTTTATTTAAATAGGTATTCAAATACCCTTAGGATAAAAATGTAAATTCAATTATTTAAATTTCAGTAAAATTCATATTTAATTCCTTTCTGTTCATATACTGAAAACCACTAAGTTTTCTATGGACCTTTCCTTTTAAATTCATTAGAGGACTTAAAAATAAGAATAATCACTTTTAAAACCCTTTTTCAAAGGACAACACTTCATTTTAATTTCTTTTAGGATTATTTATTAAATGAATTTCAGAGTCTTAAATCTTTTCAAAAAGCCGAGCCCACGGTTAAGGGCGGGTTGCGTGACATCCCACAGTTAGATTACTTTGAATATGTATGTGCATGATGGTTTGACATGTAAGGACTGTTGTGCGAGGAGGTAAAACGTACTCCTCGAGTTAGATGATGTTGTTGATGCTCATGTTTACTTTTCCGCATGATTAAATTTGACTACACTAAATGCAATAACTGAAAAATGTACTTTTCCGCAATGTTAGCCATTACCCTTCCTTGTTTATTATCCTGCATTATTACTTGCATTTGCGGTGGCTTGTTGAGTACTTTTTGTACTCATACCCATTGGACCCCACAGAGGATGCCTACTATGAAGACGGTCTGGAGTAGCGACCCAGTAAAGAAGAAAGATCCTGAAGAAGGCGTTCGTCATGCTTTTTAATTATTTTTATCGTTTTTATTAAACTCTGATGTAATAAATATGGTTTGCGCACCATGAATACTGTCGTACGTACGATTGTCGCATGATGAACCTCTTGTATTATTGTTTTCCTTTGGAAATTCAATAATGTTCTGATTTGATAAATCGGGGCGCCACAAGATGGTATCAGAGCTGACTTGACTGTAGGAAGCCAAACAGACCCGCCTAGCCATTAACCGCAGGAAATTATTTCTCGAAAACCTACTTTATAAACTTTGTTTCTCCCCTCACTTTTATTCAACTTGCTGTTTTGTAGATGCCAGTATACCAAGTGCACAGCTACTGCTGCCATTACGAGGGCTTCGTCAGGGAGCTCCAGATGATGCTCACATTCCTCGGGTTCCTCTTTGAGACCGAATTCCAAGGAGTGTACCCCGACGAGTTCGCCGGACCTTGTGACGTCTCCCTCACCATCCACGGCCCAGGAGAGCACCTGCCACCCTACACCACCGCACTTGGGGGCCCGACTTTCGACGTCGCGTGCCAACGAGTCGCCCTCCAGGCCCTCATGGAGCTGAGGATGATCTACGATGATCGTCTTCAGAACTCGTCCTTCCGGCTTGTGCCGAAGCGTACTCCCAGCGCCCACCGTAGCATCTACCTCGGAATTCACTCCGTGCGTGATCCGGTCATGGCCCGGCAGTCGCGTCTTCTACAGGCTATGGACAATCTCCATACCGAGGCGGTGCTCGACGCCGATGAGCACGATGAGGCGGTTGAGTTTCTTCGTGAGGAGACGAAGAACTTGATCCAACAGAACGGCGAGCTGCAGCGCAAGATTATGCAGCTACAGAAGGACATCGCGGAGATGGTCCCTCTCCTTCCAAGGAAGAAGAAGCCCATCCGCGAGCCCCTCCCTCGCCCCAAGAGGATCCCACCACACCCCTCCCCCGCCAGACCCTCCACCAGCGCCCCTGCACCACGCCCCGGCCTCGTCTCCGACCCGATTATCGAGAACTTTCTCGAGCCCACCATCCCTCTGGAGCCGCGTACTCGTGGTTCCGAGAGCACGGAGACCGCCTCTGGTGGCGAGTAGGCGCTATATACCGCTATTCTAATAAAATAATTCTTGTATGTGGTGCTATCTATAACGAGTTGTGTTGTAGATAAAATAAGAGCTTGAGTGTAATGAACGATTTTACCACTTGGTTTATATGCATGAGCTTTATAAGCTATTTTCTTTAATTGTATTCATCTACTTGCCTTATAACCTCGTATATTCAGAAAATGGCCGACCACCAGAACACCGGCTCCAACAACGGAGAAGGAGGAAGCCACGACGCGCCCGAGGGTGTTGTACCCAACTGGGGTGCAACGGGCCCACGTCAGTCTGGGTCGCCATCCGCCAACCACCCTACTTTGGCGGAGATGATGGCGAATCAGAACCAGCTGATCACCGCACTCCTTACCCAGATGCAGCACCAACAGACTCAGTTGGACCGTCTGCAGCACGGGGAACTCGCCCCTCGCGCGCCAGCACCCGCACCTGCTCCCCAACTCTCGGAGTTTCTGCGCGTGCGCCCGCCCATCTTCTCAAGCACCACCAACCCGATGGAGGCCGGAGATTGGCTTCGCACCATCGGAAAGAAGCTTGACCTCCTCCCCTGCACCGACTGGGAGCGAGTGGCCTTCGCCACTCACCAGCTCCAGGGTCCCGCCGCTGAATGGTGGGACAACTACCGTGAGTCCCAGCCTGAGGACCACG
Source organism: Zizania palustris (assembly GCA_019279435.1). NCBI lineage: Eukaryota > Viridiplantae > Streptophyta > Magnoliopsida > Poales > Poaceae > Zizania > Zizania palustris. Next base: position 32,119,951 of record JAAALK010000079.1, on the reverse strand, counting down.
TGGTGACATGGGCGGAGTTCACCATCGCCTTCCGTGCCGCCCACGTCCCCGCCGGTGTCATCGCGGTAAAGCAGTAGGAGTTCCGCGACCTGCAGCAAGGCAACCGGACCGTCATGGAGTTCCTCCATGAGTTCAACCGCATCGCCCGCTACGCACCAGAAGAAGTGCGCACTGACGCCCTCCGCTAGGACAAGTTCCTCCGAGGACTTAAGGATGAGTTGTCCATCCAGCTCGTCGCCACCGACTACGCCGACTTCCAACGGCTAGTCAATAAAGCGCTCATCCAAGAGACTGAGCAGAACAGGTTGGACCTCAAGAAGAGGAAGATGATCGCCTTCAAGCATCAACAGGTGAACTCTCAGAGGCCCTGCTTCGTCCCTCCGCCACCAGCGCCCGCCTACCATCCTCGGCCCGCCTACAGGCCACCTCACGCCGCCGGTGGATCCAACGCCGGGCATCCTCGCCCCGCTCCACCAGCTCCAGCCGCTCAGCCGACGCCAGCCGCTAAGGCCCTGATCTTGAAGGATCGCCAAGGGAGGCTGGTCATCTGCTTCAACTGCCGCAAGGAAGGGCACTATTCGCACCAGTGTCCTCACCCCAAGCAGCCACAAGGCACGACGCCCAACCAGGCGGTACGTGCCCGTGTCAACCACATCAACGCGGAGGAAGCTCAGGAGGCTCCTGAAGTCGTGCTCGGTACGTTCACTGTGAACTCCGTACCAACCGTAATATTATTTTACTCTGGAGCAACACACAGCTTCGTCTCAGAAGATTTTGTGAAAATCAACGAATTGGACGTACTCCCTCTATCCGTCCCCATGGTGATTGCCACTCCCGGCAATAGGACCTTAGCCCACTTATACAGCCCTAAGGTTCAGATTGAGATCCAAGGAGTATTATTTCGGGCCGAGCCAGTCCTCATAAAATGCACCGGACTCGACCTCATCCTAGGAATGGATTGGTTGATGAAGCACAAGGGAGTGATTGACTGTGCCAACAAGTCAGTCACAGTGGTCAACCCTGAAGGTGCAACCATCACCTTTCGGATGACCAGTCACAAACCACTCAAAGCATCCCTCCACTCGTTAACCCTTGAAGAAGTACCCATAGTCAAGGAGTTTATGGACGTCTTCCCTGAAGACCTACCAGGAATGCCTCCCAAGCGGGACATCGAATTCAGGATCGAACTTGTCCCCGAGACCACTCCAATCTCCAAGCGCCCATACCGGATGGCCGCTAATGAACTAGCTGAAGTCAAGAGCAACATCGAAGACCTAGAGAAAAAAGGGTACATTCGACCGAGTACCTCACCCTGGGGTGCACCGGTCATCTTTGCCATGAAGAAAGACAAGACCAAGAGGATGTGCGTGGACTATAGAGCCCTAAACGACGTGACCATCAAGAATAAGTACCCATTGCCTCGGATCGATGACCTGTTCGATCAACTAAAGGGATCCTCGGTGTTTTCCAAGATTGACCTCAGGTCAGGTTATCACCAATTGAGGATTAGAGAAGAGGACATACCCAAGACTGCCTTCACCTCCCGCTATGGACTCTACGAGTATACAGTGATGTCGTTCGGACTCACGAATGCCCCGGCCTTTTTCATGAACATGATGAACAATGTATTCATGGAGTTCTTGGATAAGTTCATTGTGGTATTCATCGACGATATCCTCGTTTACTCCAAGACCAAAGAAGAACATGAAACTCACCTCCGTCTGACCCTCGGAAAGCTAAGGGAGCAGCAACTGTACGCCAAATACAGCAAATGCGAATTTTGGTCGTCTGAGGTGAAGTTCCTCGACCATGTCATATCTGCCGGAGGAATAGCAGTGAACCCAACCACCGTGGAAGCAGTAACCGACTGGCTGCAGCCCACGACCGTGACCGAGATCCGGAGTTTTCTCGGATTGGCCGGATAGTACCGCCGGTTCATCGAGAATTTTTCAAAGATCGCCAAGACTATGACCAGACTTCTGCAGAAAGAAGTGAAGTTTGAATGGACCTCAGACCACGAAGAAAGCTTCCAAACCCTCAAGAAGAAGCTCGTGTCAGCCCCTATTCTGACCTTGCCAGACATCCAGAAGGACTTCCATGTCTACTGTGATGCCTCTCGTCAAGGATTGGGATGCGTCTTGATGCAAGAAGGGAAGGTGATATCCTACGCCTCCCGACAACTAAGGCCGCATGAGCTAAACTACCCGACCCATGACCTGGAATTAGTAGCCGTGGTTCATGCCCTGAAGATATGGAGACATTACCTTGTGGGGAATCGGTGTGAGGTCTTCACCGACCACAAGAGCCTCAAGTACATATTCACCCAACCAGATCTGAACCTCAGGCAAAGGAGATGGTTGGAACTGATTAAGGATTATGACTTGGGCATCCATTACCATCCAGGCAAAGCGAATGTGGTGGCAGACGCCCTTAGCCGAAAAGGGTACTACAATGCCATCATGATTCAGGACCAAGCTCCTTTACTTTACCAGGAGATGGAAAGGCTAAACCTAGGGATCACCACCCGATCGTACCTCGCTGCCTTGGAGTCATGGCCTGTCTTGATAGACCAGATCTGAGAAAAGCAGAAGGAAGACCCGGACATCTTGGAGATCCAACAGAACATGCGGAAGGGTAAAGCCCCCGGATTCTCCGAGGACGAGCATGGTACCATCTGGTTCAGAAACCGGATATGCGTACCCGACCTACCTGAGTTGAAGACTCTCATCCTTCAAGAAGCCCATGATACTCTATACTCCATTCATCTCGGGAGTACAAAGATGTATCAAGATCTGAAGGAAAAATATTGGTGGGTCAGCATGAAAAGAGAAATAGCTGAGTATGTGGCCAAGTGCGACACATGCCGGTGAGTCAAGGCAGAGCATCAGAGACCTGCCAAACTTTTGCAACCTCTCAAGGTCCCTGAATGGAAGTGGGAGGAGATAGGAATAGACTTCATCACGGGACTACCCAGGACCCAAGCTGGTAACGATTCTATCTAGGTGATCGTTGACCGACTCACCAAGGTGGCTCACTTCATCCCGGTCAAGACGACCTACACTGTCGCCAAGTTGGCTGAGTTGTATATGACCCGAATCGTGTGCCTTCACGGAGTTCCCAAGAAGATTGTATCTGACCGTGGGGGTCAGTTTACCTCCAAGTTTTGGAAGAACCTTCAAGAGGAACTCGGCACCCGGCTGAACTTTAGCACCGCCTATCATCCACAGACCGACGGTCAAACCGAAAGGGTCAACCAGATATTGGAAGATATGCTTAGAGCTTGCGTTCTAGACTTTGGCGGAATGTGGGACAAGAACTTGCCGTATGCGGAGTTCTCCTACAACAACAGCTATCAGGCTAGCCTGCAAATGTCCCCGTTCGAAGCACTCTACGGACGTAAGTGCAGAACGCCATTGCTCTAGGACCAAACCGGAGAATCGCAACTGTTTGGGACAGATATATTGAGAGAAGCTGAAGAGAAGGTCAAGATCATAAGGGACCGGTTAAAGACAGCCCAATCCCGACAGAAGAGCTACGCCGAGAACTGTCGAAGAGACCTAACCTTTGAGGAGGGCGATTATGTCTATCTCCGAGTCACTCCCCTCCGAGGCACTCAAAGGTTCAACATGAAAGGCAAGCTAGCACCCCGCTACGTCGGACCTTTTCAGATCCTCCGACGACAGGGAGAAGTGGCATATCAACTTGAACTGCCTCCATCTTTGGCAGGAGTTCATGATGTGTTCCATGTCTCTCAGCTGAAGAAGTGCCTTCGTGTGCCCACCGAGCAAGCCGACCTTCAGCAGCTCAACGTCCAAGAAGACTTGACCTACATCGAGAAACCCATCAAGATCTTGGAAACCAAAGAAAGGGTAACCAGAAGTCGTGTAGTTCGCTTCTGTAAGGTTCAGTGGGACAACCACCCCGCCGAAGAAGCTACTTGGGAAAAGGAAGACGAACTGAAAGCCCAATACCCCGAGTTATTCGAGTAACGTTCCAATCTCGAGGACGAGATTCTTTGTAAGGGGGATAGGTTTGTAACACCCCAAATTTTCGAAGAAATAAAAATATCATTTAATTCAATTTCCTAGATTTTATTATTTTGAAAATACTTTTAAATACCCTTCTATACCATTTTGAACTACAACATAGAGTTAATGACCAAACCAGGAGCTGGAATTTTTTGTATAAACTCCCTAGGCCAAAATATATTTTTGAGAATTTTTATGAATTTTTACCAAGCTTGGAAGTAGCCCTAAGATTTTAATCTATTTCCTGGAATTATTTTTATTCAGAAATGATTTGAAACAGTATTGGGCCTCCCCCTCCTTTCTCTCTCTCCCGACCGGCCCAGCCCACTCCATCCCGGGCGCTCGGACTGACACCCTGGTCCCACCTGTCGGCGCCAACCATCCCCTCTCGCGCCCGAGCCTGACCCCACCCGTCAGCCACCTCCCTCACGCGCTCGCACCCGCTGGCATGTGGCCCCCACCTGGAGGATTCATCGTCCCCGTGAGATCCGCCCCCAAATCGCCCCCCCTCGCCGGCCGACGCCATTACTCGCCTCGGATCCCCTGCCCCCGACCCCCTCCCCTCAAATTGAGCCCGCCATTACCACCCCCGGTCCACGATGACCGTTTCCCCCAATTAAACTCGGCTGATTCGCGTCCAGGTTCGATGAACCGAATTCAACCCAAGCTTGCCGGCGTTTAAACGCGTTTATCCCCGGCCACCGTCAATTGCACCCCCCTCTGCCCCCGCCGATGGCCCTATTTAAAACCCCTGGCCATCCGCGTTGTACCCCTACGCCCGATTGCTGCGAGGACGAACAGAGCGCCCGTAGCACCCTTTTTAGCGCACCACCGCCGCTCCCACTCCGGCCACCGCTCGCCGTCGCCTCGGACCACCTTTGTCCACGTCCTCGCCACCATCGTGACCGCAAGGACGATCCCGACCTCGGCCACCCCTCCACCGACGTCGAACCCCGCCGGAACAACATCACCGACGAGGAGACCGAACCACTCCATCGTCTACCCTCGCCACCGACCGTGCTCCGTCGATCCCTCGCCTCGCCCAAGGTACCTTCGTGACCGCCTTAGCGTCCTCTTTCCATTTTTAGGCTTAGCTAGGGCTGCCGTCGCTCGCCGTGGCCCCTGGCCCGCTCGCCGTCGCCGGAGAAGACGACCGGCACGGGTCGAGTACCCGTGCCGTGTCGGATCTGATCCCGACCGTGCGATCCCGATCGAGCGGCGCTAGTTGCTCCGCGTGCGTGATCTAATCCGCACCGTCGGATCTGGTCAAAGCATTACGCTTTAATCTCGCGCGTTCATTTCCATTTAAAAGCCGCGTTCGATCTCGTGCGTCCACGTGGTACCCTTTCGCGCGTTTTAATCCTGGCCGTCCGTTATCACTTAAGCGCCCCGCCTCGCCCGCGCGCGTTGGATCTGGATCCAACGGTCCAGATCGATCCGGCGCACGTGCACAGTACACGGGTTCACCGTGGGCCTGGCTCACCGTGGACCCAAGGGGATTTAAATTTAGAAATAAATTCCAGAAATGATTTTAAACTTCAAAAATTCATATCTGGCGAATTTGAACTCAAAAAATTGTCATTTCAATTTCAGAAAATTTATAATATTATTCTCTACACATTAGTTCAATAAAAACAATATGTTACTTTAGACTTTTTCATGTTTATTTAAATAGGTATTCAAATACCCTTAGGATAAAAATGTAAATTCAATTATTTAAATTTCAGTAAAATTCATATTTAATTCCTTTCTGTTCATATACTAAAAACCACTAAGTTTTCTATGGACCTTTCCTTTTAAATTCATTAGAGGACTTAAAAATAAGAATAATCACTTTTAAAACCCTTTTTCAAAGGACAACACTTCATTTTAATTTCTTTTTGGATTATTTATTAAATGAATTTCAGAGTCTTAAATCTTTTCGAAAAGCCGAGCCCACGGTCAAGGGCGGGTTGCGTGACATCCCACAGTTAGATTACTTTGAATATGTATGTGCATGATGGTTTGACATGTAAGGACTGTTGTGCGAGGAGGTAAAACGTACTCCTCGAGTTAGATGATGTTGTTGATGCTCATGTTTACTTTTCCGCATGATTAAATTTGACTACACTAAATGCAATAACTGAAAAATATTCTTTTCCACAATGTTAGCCATTACTCTTCCTTGTTTATTATCCTGCATTATTACTTGCATTTGCGGTGGCTTGTTGAGTACTTTTTGTACTCATACCCGTTGGACCCCACAGAGGATGCCTACTATGAAGACGGTCTGGAGTAGTGACCCAGTAAAGAAGAAAGATCCTGAAGAAGGCGTTCGTCATGCTTTTTAATTATTTTTATCGTTTTTATTAAACTCTGATGTAATAAATATGGTCTGCGCACCATGAATACTGTCGTACGTACGATTGTCGCATGATGAACCTCTTGCATTATTGTTTTCCTTTGGAAATTCAATAATGTTCCGATTTGATAAATCGGGGCACCACAACAGCCGTCTCGAATGAGCGAGGAAGCCTTCGTCTTCAGGAGAGGATTTCAACTCTCCAAAGGAGTCTTGAAGGCTCCAAAGTTTGAATCTCCAGTTTAGACGAAATGATTGCAGCGGAGAGGAGGGCCAGACTTGGTCTGGAGGCTGCGAATAAGAAGCTCGAAGCCGAACAAATCGTGCTTCGGGCTGAGATAGAGAAAATGCGGGCAGAACATGCCACGGCAAGGGCTGAACTAGTTAAGCTTCAAGAGGAGAAGGCTAAAGCCATGGAGGAAGCCAACAACCTGCTTATCCAGAAGAGTTGTCTAGCTACGGAGGCAGCTAGACTATCCGCTGTGGTACATGAGCTAACTTCGTCAAGGGATGTTTTAATTGAAGATAAAATGAAGTCGGAGAAGGTAGCAGCGGAGGTCATGAACAATCTTTTAGGTGTTCTAGAGTACTTTGGTACTCAATGGACACTATCTTCGAGTGACAACGTCCCCTTGCTACGACGACTAAAGATGATCCAAGGAGCAGCGAAGACGATGAAGATAGCAGATATTCGGTATGGATAACTCTCCGGCCAAGTAGCTGCTCTCGGAGTACTTCGCTACTACGAAGATCTAGGGCTATTAGTAGCACCAGATTCGGGGGCGACTCCCATTACCTTCGATGACAATCAACTTCTAAACCCTTCCAAAGATGTGGCCGCAGCTTGGCAAGCCTTTCAAGCTTCATGGAGAGCCGAAGGTTGAACAGCGATCAAGGCTTGGATCGATGAAGGGCATCGCCAAAAACAAGCTCGGTCTCAAGCTTCGAGCAGCCAGCCTCCGCCGGACCCACAGGTTTAGCTTTGTTTAGGGGTCCAAATATGTAAAAATTATGCTTTCATATATTATGAATGAAAACTTATTTATCATGTTTTTAGGCTTCTCAACCTCGTATGGATGATGTCGAAGTATTAAATGTTACCGAAGAACTCCGCCTGCTATGGGCTACCTTCGATCTTTTAAAACTTCACAAACGACCTCGATTTTTGGTTCCTCGAGAAAGCTCCGGTGCAATTGCACCCAAAATATGTAAAGATATATTATCTTATATTAAAGAGGAAGAAAAAGAAGTTAACTTGGAAGCTTCGTCTTCTGAAGACGTTGAATGGTCCGAAGACGAGGGTATTGCTGAAGAACAAGGAAAGAAGCCTGAAGAACTTCGGAGCTGGGAAAGAAGCCCCGAGCGACTTCGAATTTGAGATGAACTTCAACAAGAACAAAAAGATTTTCGAGCTTCGAAGGGAGGAAGAAGAATTAAACGTAAAGTTATCAGGACTCCCGGCTCTGGAACTAGTCGTTCTAGCTTTAGTGGTAGCTCTAGAGATCGAAGAGGTCTTTGATTCCTTCTTGGCATAGACACAGATTTTTCGTAATGTAATGTAATCTGTTCGAATAATAAAGATTGATTTTTAAAATTGTCTCCCTACTTCCCAGCCCCTCTTTGGGCGTAAGCAACTTCGAAGTGTAGTCGAAGATGGTTAGGCGCAAAGAAAAACTTAGGAGTACAATTTGGGAGGTTCGGAGCCCCTCAGTAATTTAAAGATTGATTAAAATCTTATAAAATGTCTGACTTCTTGGAGTCATAAAACTGGTAACTTAGTACCTTTTGTTTGAAAGAAGTCACTTCGGACGAACTTTTCGGACACTTTAGTGTCCCAAACGATTGGTCACTTTGGACTCTTTTCACAGATATTTGAAGCTTATCAGCTCAAACTCTGTTTTGTTTTGGCCTCCTTCGGCTCTTTTTGTGAATGCTATCAAACCGGTGGTTTGGAATTCGCAGTGGTCTCCTTGGACTCTTTTTATGGATGCTTTCAAGCCGGAGCTTGGAATCCACATTATTTGGTCTCCTTCGACTCATTTTTTGGATGCTTTCAAGCCGGTGGCTTGGAATCCGTTTTTAGTGACTTTCCCACCTCGTCAGAATTCGAAGTCCGAAAAATTGGTTCAAATTAATGATACTTCCCTCCCAGCCAACTTCGTTCTTCTAGTGCGTCCACTAGAAGTAGGAAGTGTTTGAGAGGTAGGCATTATCTGAACCATGAACTTTATTAATTCAGAAGGTGTTTACAAATGGTTACAAGGAGTCCCTATGCGAAATATCGCTTTAAGTGCTCCGCATGCCATGTATGCGTTAACTCTTCGCCTTCTAAATTAGCTAACTTAAAAGAACCAGGGCGTCCTGATCGGAGAATTATGTATGGACCTTCCCATTTATTACCTAATTTCCCTGGCGCTATAATGCTTCGCAAAACAAGATGGCCTGGCTTAAGTTCATTAAGCTTGACCTTCGGGTCAAACCAAGTCTTCGTCTGCTGATGATATTTTGACAAATTGGTGACAGCTCGAAGTCTTGTTTCTTCTGTTAAATCAAGCGAAGTTTGCCTTTCTGCTTCTATTTCCGGTTTGGTGCTGCGAAGGGATCCTCCTTTAAGCTCCGTTGGCGTCATAGCTTCATCTCCGAATAATAGTCTGAAAGGAGTGAAACTCGTGGACCTTGTTTGAGTGGTCCGAATGGACCATAGAATCTTTGGAAGCTCCTCGGTCCACAATCCTTTTGCCGATCCTACTATTCTTCGATTCAACCATGACAAGATATTACCATTGGCTCTTTCAACAGCTCCGTTAGACTGAGGATGTCGCACTGCAGCAAAGCATAATTGTATGCCAAGATCTTCACAAAACTTCCTGAAGGGCTCTACATCAAACTGTGTCCCATTATCAACTGTGAGCTGCTGAGGCACTCCGAACTGGCATATAATATTTTTCCAGAAATTTTTTTGAACATTATTCGAAGTGATAACTGTGAGGGGCTCTGCTTCGACCCACTTGGAAAAATACTCAATTGCTACCACTACGAATTTCAAATTTCCTTTTGCTACTGGGAAGGGGCCAATAAGGTCCATGCCCCATCTGGCCATGGGCCACACTGGGGCAATGACTTGAAGAGTTGTTGGCGGACGATGACTTCTTCTTCCCATCAATTGACAACCCTGGCAAGTGCGGACTAAACTCTCCGCATCAGTTACTATTGTAGGCCAATAAAGCCCCTGGCGAAGTGTTTTTCCTGCCAAAGCTCGAGGGGCCAGATGGCTACCGCAAAGTCCTTCATGAATTCCTCGAAGAATCTCTTGACCTTCGGCTTGAGATATACATCAGAGCAGAGGGGAACATACTCCGGCTTTGTACAGAATACCATTGATTATATGATAATTTCGAATTCTGAGCTTCAACCTCGAAAGTTGTGGCCCTTCAGGCAAATTTGCTTCTCCTTGCAACAATTCCATAATTGAACTCCGCCAATATGTACTTAGAATGGAAAGGACTTCCGTAGAAAGGATCTGTGTTACAAAAGGTGCATTGAGCTCTTCATAAAAGCTTCTTCTGGAATGTCCATAGCTCCGGCTCCAGCTTTCGCCAAGGTATCAGCTTGCATATTTTCAGCTTTGGGTATACTTCGAATGGAAATCCCTTTAAATGCTGCTTCAATCTTACGGATCTCTTCCAAATATTTTGCAAGCTGTGGATGACGAACTTGAAAACTCTTATCTACGTGCCCTGCTACAATTTGAGAATCTGTTTTAATAACAACTCTTATAGCCCCCAAAGCACGTGCCTTTCGAAGTCCTAACAAAATTCCTTCATACTCCGTTGTATTATTGGTGGACTTAAACTTGAGCCTTGCGGAGTACATTGCTTTTTGCCCTGAAGGAGAAATTATTACTGCTCCGACACCTGCTCCAGATGCTTGGAAAGCTCCATCGGAGTATATGGTCCAAATTCCTTCACTTGGTTTCTCCGGAGCCCATACTGCAGGGGGAGTCCATTCTGCCACAAAATCAGCCAACACTTGTGACTTAATTTTTGTCCTTGCCATAAAGGAGATGCCGAATGGTGCTAATTCAACAGCCCACTTCCCAGTTCTTCCTGTGGAATCCTTACTTCGGAGCATATCTCCCAAGGGATACAAAGGTGGTACAATCACATTATGTGCTAGGAAATAATGCCTTAACTTCCTCGTAGCCATTATCAGAGCATAGGTCAACTTCTTAAGCTCGGAATATCTTGTTTTTGCTCCGGACAATGCTTCAGATACAAAATAGACTGGATTCTGTACCAACTTCCCATTGAAATCAACTTCTCTGACAAGGACTGCACTGACAGCGGAGCTAGTAGCCGCAAGGTAAAGGAGTAGGGTTTCGTCCACAATAGGCACCGTGAGTGTAGCGAGGTTACTGAGATAATTCTTAATATCATCGAAGCTCTTTTGACACTCCGGTGTCCATGCAAAATCTTCGGACCCCTTCAATGCTTTGAAAATGGGCAAACTTCTCTCCGCAGACCTTGCTAGGAATCTGCTAAGTGCTGCAAGACGACCAGTCAGCTTTTGCACTTGCTTCAAATTTTCCGGAGGATCCATCCTTTGCAACATAGTTATTTGAGTGGGGCTAGCTTCGATCCCTCTGTTTGAAATTAGATACCCTAACAACTTTCCAGCCTGAGCCCCGAAGATACATTTTTCGGGGTTAGGACGGATTCCACATGCCCGAAGGCTATTGAATGTTTCTTCTAAGTCTAGGCTATGTTGGTGCTTTAAAGCACTCTTTATTACAATGTCATCCATATAGGCTTCTACATTGCAGCCTATTTGATGACCTAGAGCCTTAGCAATTAACCTCGAAAAAGTTGCCCCGACATTTCTTAAGCCAAAGGGCATTCTTACATAGCAGAAGACTCCCGATGGAGTTACAAAGCTTGTTTTGATTTCATCTTCGTGCTTTAGCCATATTTGATGATAGCCGGAATACGCGTCAAGGAAGCTTAATAACTCCAAACCAGCAGTGGAGTCAACCAATTGATCAATTCGGGGCATGGGATAGGGGTCACGGGGGCATGCTTTATTCAAAGATGTAAAGTCAATACACATGCGCCACTTCCCGGAAGACTTCTTCCTAACGAAGACTGGGTTGGCTAGCCACTCCGTATGAGCTACTTCTCTGATAATCCCAACTGTTGGAGCAAATGTTGCACCAATAGGTTCTCTAAGGTCAAGAACGAACAAGCAAAGAGTTTGTGCTTTAGGGCTGCCTCGAACCTCCGGGTAGGATAATAGCTCGAGCAGTCCGAATGTGTATTGAATAAATCCTTGGAGCGGTCCCTTTTGCAGGGTACAAGGGGGGTATTTATAGGTAGAAACGCATAAGGAAAAGACCCAATTACCCCTAGATTACAACTGACATAGTGGAATCTATTCGGTACCAGGAACAAGGTTATAAAAGGTAAAATACTACAAGGTAGATGGATAAGCTGGACATCCCATCTATCTTGTCCTTCAGCTTCGAGGCCTCCATCTTCCATTCAGAGGGTTCTCCAAGGCTCCGTATCACTGCATCCTTCGGCGTGGCGACTCATCCTTCGAACAACTGCTCACTATCTTCGGAGTTCTCCTCAGCTTTTGAAGGATTAATCTTTAAGCCCTGGAAATGAAGTAATTTCCCCCAACAGTAGCCCCTCGAACACGCCTCTCTGCTGTTAACCTGTTTAGAAAGAAGGCAGTATACGGAAGGAACATTTCTATTTTTTGAGGCTTAAAGAGGATTCGGGCATGTTATAACTTAGTCGAGGACTTCGAACACAACGCGTTCGAACCTCCTCCTTTGGGTTCCTGATGCAATGGGAACGCACGTAGGGAGGGGAACGGTTCCAGAGAGCAGACGTCGTGGAGCGCCGTTTGATTGTAGCCATTACGGCGCAAGTAACCGTTACACTCTGCAAAAGGTAACGATCGACTTTTTACGGCGGCTACTCGCCATTCCAGTTACGGGACCCACTCGTCATTGATGGAAGCCGAACCTGTAGTGCGAAACCAATCGAAGAGCAGTACAAGACATGCGGTTATAAAAAGGAAAGACAGGGATTAACCGAGATTTTTTACCGCAACCATTATTCGCGATTCACTTTCCCCCAATCTTCCAACCTCTTGAGCACCCAAGCGCGATGGCAAGAACTAGCCACACCACTCCGGTAGCAGCCAACACCCTAGTGCAGAGGCAGGCGTGGGCTGCCTCGGCAGCAGCGGCAATGGCGGGGACTTCGAGCGGCGCTTGGCCCAAGAATCCTCGGGCGCTCCGTCCGCCTTCCAAGAAGAAGATCGCCCAAAGCTTCCTCATCGGTCAATCCGTGAGCACCGCCGAATCTATTGAAGAAGCCGTGGATGGAAAGCTGGGCGCTGGACTGAGGACTCGGGTCCCTAGGCCAGAATCAACTCCGAGGCCGCGAAGCGGGGAGGTGGTGGTCTTCGAAGCAGGCTTGGGGCTGCCGGTCGTGGACTTCTTGGCGGAGGTACTGGACTTGTTCCACATAACTCTGCCTCAGCTGTCTCCCAACGCCATCGCGCGCTTAGCCATCTTCGAATGGGCGCTCCGGGCAGAGGGATGCGAAGGACGCTCCGAGATCTTCGCCGCGACCCACGAAGCTATATGGCAGCCGAAGCCACAAGACGGGCCTGGGGACTCTAAGGTGACCATAGCCTTCGGCAGCATCAATTTCCAGCTACGGAGGGAGCATGCCCTTCATTTCCCTGCAAAAGCCATAAATGACAGGTGGTATACAAACTGGATACTTCGGTGGTTTTACGCCGAAGTCGGAGAGGACTCCCCCCTCGCTGGTCCTCTCCAGGAGATCTGGTTCCCGAAGGAGGCGGACATCTCTCCGAACCATAGCCTGCTCTCGACAAGGCTAGGGCTGCTTACTTCAATGGCTCGCCGCATGAGTATGCTCGATCTGGCCGAAGAGTTCATCGCCCTTCGGATCCCTCCCCTCGGAGCTAACTGGCCGATCGTGTTTCCACAGGCCTCGGAGGGGGACCTCCGAAACTTAGGTAAGACTATTCCCTGCAGCATCATATTAGATGAAGGAAACAATTATATTCAAGCCCTTCATACCTTTTTCTTTCAGCGGCGCCTCTGGCATTGGCTCCGGAGGACATAGTTTGGGCCACCGAACGAGTTCTTGGAGCCCCTTCAGTGACCGAGAGGCAAAAAAGGCTAGAGCTGGTGGGATGCTGGGAGCGATCCAACAGAGTGTGGAGAGCTCTCGGGATGGAGCCCCCCTCTTCCTGACTTCGCCCCGACCGGAGCGGCTGCTCGCAAAAGGAAAGTCACTGCCGAACCATCCAAGAAAACCGGCAAGCAGCCGCCTAGGAAGAAGAAAGTAGCGAAGCCCCCTTCGCAGTTGACGCCTGCCTCGTCTGCTTCATCGCCGGGCTCTCAGAGCTCAGCCTCCGAAGAGGTAGAGGACTCCGACGCTCAGACAGCGGTGGCCTTCGAAGCCTACCTCCTGGATGACGACGAAGACCTAGGGGAGGTCCCCCCTGGCACCTCCGTTAGGGAGGTAGTAAGCGTAAACCCGACGGTTCCCCCTGCGCCCGTCGCCGTGCAAGTGGAGCCAGTCTCCGCTACTCCCAACTTGCCTACACCCGAGGCGGTTACGGCGGAAATCGCGGCTCCGGCAGGAAATGTTGGGGGCAGGACCTCGGGAGATGACTTCGCCGACATCCTTCAGATGTACGAGGTCCTGGAGGATCCAGCGATCCTACCCCACGAGGCTCCCGGAGGTACTTTCCGAAGCTCCCCCTTTTTTAATCAATACCTGCACACTATCTCTAGAAACATGCTTATTAATTTTGTTATCGAAGTAGGTACCTCTATGGGTGTCGATGCTTCGGTGGCGTTCGAAGCTCCTGCACCTTCGGAGGCTGCTGCTCAAGCGGACCCTCCCGTGCCTTCGGACGCTCCGAGCTTGACGGTGGAGAATGCGTCCATCGGAGCGGATGATGCGCCCACCGGGACGAACTTGGCGACGGAGGTCATCCCTGTAGTGGCGGCCTCGACCACCGAGGTTGCCTCTGCCGCTACGGTTCTGGTCGAAGGGGTAGCTGCCGACGATCGGAGTACCTCGGCTTCGCCCTCTTTTGTACCGGGGAGGGGCAAGAGCATATCTAGCCTTGACCTTCTTCCTGGCCAGGCCGCGACCTCCGTCGGCAATTCGGAGGACGAGGCCGCAGCGGATGATCTTCAAGCTTTGTCTTGGCTTCCTCTGCTGGCTCCGTTCTTGGAGCATCGGAGTGGCCTCCGGAAACTCATGGAGCCCCCGGCAGAGAGAAGCTAGGATATCGCCAATTCAGACTTGGTCTCCGTCTTGAGCGAGGCCAGGGCTTCGTCACTCAACTTAGCCCTCGAAAGGGCTGCCCTTCAGGTATGAAAAGACACCATAGCTGCTTCGCATTAGTGATCATAAATACTTCAGTACTTACTTGTTTTTTTTGCAACAATTTGTCCTTGCTAGAGCGGCAGCGACTTCCAACGAGGTCGAGGTTAATCGACTTAAACGGAAGGTCACCACCCTCCAGACGGCCCTTAACGACTCCACCGAGAGGTCCCTCAGGCTGGAGGAAGAGATCCTAGAGGAACGGAGGGCTAGGCCGGCGTCTGACGAAGCCCTTCGGGTAGCGCGACAAGACAGCGACGCCCTTCGCTCGTCTGCCCAAGAGGTCGAGGCCGAGCGCGTCGTCCTTCGGGCAGAAGTTGAAAGACTCCGCCAAGAGGCTGCTACTTCGAGCGCGCAGTTGGTGGAGCTCCAGGGGGCTCTTAGCCAGGCGATGGCCCATAAGAGCTCTTTAATGCTCCAGGTGGCCGAAGTGTCTGCGACTGCTGCAGGGCTAGAAACAGCGGAGAAGAAGAACTCCGGCATTGCGGATCGTACCTTGGAGGCTCTTCAGGGTACCTTGGAGTACTTCGGCACTATGTGCCCTTCGTCTTCTGCTGCGACCCACGAGCCCCTTGACCGGAAGCTGACGAGGATCCAAGTGGCTTCGTCGCTGATGATGAACTCCGACATTCGGTACGGAGAGATCTCTGGACAATGTGGCAGCATTGGGGTTCTTCGTCACCTTGAGTCTCTTCGGATCCCCCTCGGCTCAGTCGGGGGTTTGACCCCTGGAGGCTTCGCATCCGACGACTTGCTGCGGCCATCTTCGGATGTGGCTTCGGCCTGGGAAGCCTTCCGGTCGACCTGGAAGACGGACCACAAAGTCGCAGCTAAAGCTTGGATTGACGAGGCCCGTCGGCAGAAGCAGGCGCATTCAAGGCCACCACTTCCTACTTCGCCAGCCCCTGCCATTCCTGCTCCGCCAACCGACCCGCAGGTCTAGCCACTTAGGGTTATTATGTACACGAAGCCTTGTAAAGCCTCTTTTTATTAATGAAAAAGCCATAAACAAGAACTTGTCTTGGGTGTTCTGCTCTTTTTTAGGTTTTGTCATGCCCTTCGAGCCCTGACTTCGAACTTTTGGAAATTACCGACGAGCTCCGAAAGGAGTGGGCAAACCTCGAGGGCTTGAGGCCTTACCGCCGCTCCCGCTTTTCTGTTCCTCGTGGAGACGGAGGAGAGATCACCCATGAGGTTTGCCAAGATGTCTTAGCTTATATTAAAGAGGAAGAGAAGGCGGAGGGATCTTCATCTTCCGAACCTATTGACTGGTCCGACTCAGAGTACCGGGCCGAGGACCCTGCGGAGGCTGACTCCGAAAGGCTCCTGACATGGGCGGAGCTTCAAGAAGAGCAAAAGAAACTATGAGCCTCCAAGAAGAAGAGAAGTGTTCGAACGAAGAGGGCCAAGCCGACAGCTTCGAGCTCCGAAAGGCAGAGTAGCCGGAGGAGTAGCTCTAGATGTCAACAGGGTCTTCGATTTTTCCTAGGCTTGGACCAAAACTTTTCTTGATGTAAAAGTATAATGAATTAATGTGAAATGTTTCGAAAGTATGCTGTGTGACTCCTATCCTCCGACCCCCCTTGTGGGTGGTGGAGCCTTTACTATAGAAAAGGGTTCACTAGGCACAATAAAGCTCCGAACAACCGAATGCTTCAAATTTACACTTATCATTTGTACTTTTAGTAGTACCACTTCGCGGCTCTCCTCTTATTAATTTATTATTATTATTATTATTATTTTTACGCGATCTTGACAAAGCCGGAGCATGGAATCCATACTTTGGCCACCTTCGGCTCTTGTATAGATAGTTCGCGCCCGAGGACTAAAAATCTGTTCGCTTTTAAAGTCTTTAGACTCTTGTACGGATCCTAACAAGCCAGAGCCTGGATTCCGTAGGGTGGCCACCTTCGGCTCTTTTACAGATACTTCGCACCCGGAGGTCGAACGTCTGTTTTTCTTTAAAGTCCTTAGACTCTTCTACGGATCCTAACAAGCCGGATCCTGGAATCCGTAGGGTGGCCACCTTCGGCTCTTTTACAGATACTTCGCACCCGGAGGCCGAACGTCTGTTTTTCTTTAAAGTCCTTAGACTCTTCTACGAATCCTAACAAGCCGTAGCCTGGAATCCATAGGGTGGCCACCTTCGACTCTTTTACAGATACTTCGCACCCAGAGGCCGAACGTCTGTTTTTCTTTAAAGTCCTTAGACTCTTCTACGGATCCTAACAAGCCGGAGCCTAGAATCCGTAGGGTGGCAACGGAGCCTCTAAACCAATGGTTCGAAGGCAGTTGCCTGGGTCTTGGGAAAAATGCTTGGCTCTACAAGCATCTCCGTCCTCCCGATGCGTCCATCAGGAGTAAGGGATATTCGAAGAGCAAACAAAATTCGACCCTTATCTTTATTCATAGAAAGGAAAGTTTTACAAGTGATTACAAGGGGCCCCTAAGAAAAATAACGCTTAAGGTGCTCCGCATGCCATGCATGCTCCAATTCTTCTCCTTCTAAATTAGCTAATTTAAACGATCCGGGACGTCCTGAGCGTAGGATAACATATGGTCCTTCCCATTTGTTTCCTAGCTTCCCTGGAGCTATTACACTTCACAACACTAGATGACTAGGCTTTAACTCATTTAGCTTTACCTTCGGGTCATACCATGTTTTGGTGTGGTCCTAGTACTTAGTCAGGTTGGCGACAGCTCGAAGCCTTGTTTCTTCTAACAAATCCAGCGAAGTGCTCCTGTCATCTTCGTCCCCAGATTGAACTACGCGAAGCGATCCACCTCTAAGCTCCATAGGAGTCATGGCCTCATCTCCGAAGAGCAATCTAAATGGTGTGAAACCTGTTGACCTGGTTTGAGTGGTTCGAATGGACCACAAGATTTTGGGGAGCTCTTCGACCCACAGCCCCTTGGCCAATCCAACGATTCGGCGATTCAGCCCGGAGAGAATGTTCCCGTTGGCTCGCTCAATGGCTCCGTTGGACTGTGGATGTCGCACTGCCGCGAAGCACAACTTAATGCCTAGTTCTTCACAAAATGTTTGGAAGGTGTCAGCTTCGAACTGGGTTCCATTATCCATCGTCAACTCTCTTGGAACTCCGAACCTGCATATAATATTCTGCCCGAAAAATCTTTGCACATTCTTCGAGGTGATAGCTGTTAATGGCTCCGCTTCAACCCATTTTGAGAAATACTCGATTGCCACTACTGCAAATTTCAAGCCGCCTTTTGCCATTGGGAAAGGGCCTATGAGGTCCATGCCCCATCTAGCCATTGGCCACACTGGGGAAATAACTTGAAGCTGAGCTGGTGGGCGATGGCTTCGTCTGCCCATCCACTGGCAGCCTTGGCATGTTCGAACCAGTTCCTCCGCATCTCTTACTATAGTTGGCCAATAAAACCCTTGTCGAAGCGTCTTGCCCGCTAGCGCACGAGGGGCTAAATGACCTCCGCACAAGCCTTCGTGGATGTCTCGAAGTATGTCTTGACCTTCGGGCTGTGAGATGCATCGAAGTAGAGGTGAACACACTCCAGCCTTGTATAACATTCCATCAATAAGCTTGTAATTTCGAGCTCTTGCTTGCAACCTTCGGGCTTCTGGACCTTCGGGAGGGTTTATGCTACTTTGCAACATGTTCATTATCGGAGCCCGCCAATCTGTAATTGGAATACACAGTACCTTCGAAGGGGGTAATTGAACAGCCATTGGTTGCGCTAGTTCTTCATAGAAAGCACCTTCCGGGAGGTCCACCGCCCCTGCTGCAGCCTTTGCAAGAATATCTGCAAGTTGATTCTCTGCCCGAGAGATACTTCGAACTGTAAATCCTCTGAATGCTGCTTCGGCCTTGCGGATTTCTTCAAGGTATTGTGCTAAATGTGGATTCTTTGCTTGAAAACTTTTATCAACATGCCCTGCGATGACTTGGGAATCTGTCTTAATCACTATTCTTACAGCTCCGAGCGCTTTAGCCTTTCGGAGGCCTAGCAAGATTCCTTCATACTCGGCAATGTTATTAGTGGTTCTGAAGTTGAGCCTCACAGAATACATGGCCTTCTGCCCCGATGGTGATATGATGATGGCCCCTGCTCTGGCACCGGATGCTTGATAAGCTCCGTCAGAAAATATTGTCCAAAAACCTTCGGAGGATTCGTCCGGGGCCCAAATAGAAGATGGAGTCCACTCTGCTACAAAGTCGGCTATAATTTGAGATTTAATAGCTGTTCTTGCCGTGAAGGAGATTCCGAAGGGTGCTAGCTCGACCGCCCATTTTCCAATCCTGCCCGTAGAATCTTTGTTTCAGAGCATATCTCCAAGAGGATACGATGTAGGGACGATCAGGTTATGCGCCAAGAAATAATGCCTTAGCTTTCGCGAGGCCATTACTAGGGCATAAGAAACTTCTCGAGTTCGGAGTATCTGACTTTAGCTCCGGATAATGCCTCCGAGACAAAATAAACTGGGTTCTGGAGTAGCTTTTCCTTAAGCTCGACTTCCCGGACCAATACTGCGCTCACCGCTGTCCACTAAAAGTGGAACAGTGTTTCTTCTGGAAGTGGAACAGTCAGAATTGATAATCTTCCGAGGTATGCCTTTATATCATCGAAGCTCTTCTGGCACTCCGGTGTCCACTGAAAGCTTTCGGACCCCTTTAGTGCTTTGAAAATTGGGAGGCTCCACTCTGCTGACCTGGCCAAGAACCTGCTAAGAGCTGCGAGCCTTCTTGCTAACTTCTGAACTTGCTTCAAATTCTCTGGTGGAGCCATCCTTTGCAGTGCGCTTATCTGTGTCGGGCTAGCTTCGATTCCCCTGCTAGAAACTAAGTACCCTAGCAGTTTTCCTGCTTGTGCCCCGAATATACATTTTTCCGGATTGAGGCGTACTCCACATGCTCGGAGGCTCTCAAATGTTTCAGCTAAGTCTAGGCTATGCTGGTGCTTTTGAGCACTTTTTATTACAATATCATCCATATAGGCCTCGACATTCCGGCCTATCTGATGACCTAGAGCCTTAGCTATTAAACGAGAAAAGGTGGCTCCGGCATTCCGCAAACCAAAAGGCATTCTTACATAACAAAATACTCCGGAAGGAGTTATAAAGCTTGTCTTGGCTTCGTCTTCGCGTTTCAGCCATACTTGATGATATCTGGAATAAGCGTCGAGGAAACTTAGCAATTCGGAGCCGGCTGTGGAATCTACCAGCTGATCTATTCGGGGCATCGGGTAGGGGTCTCGCGGGCATGCTTTATTTAATGAAGTGAAGTCAATACACATGCGCCATTTGTTCGAATCCTTCTTCCTTACAAAAACAGGGTTAGCCAACCACTCGGTATGGGCTACTTCCCTGATAATGCCAGCTTTTAATAATTTCTCTACTTCTGCTTTAGCGAGGCTTGCTCTTTCTGCTGACAGCTTGCGGAGCCCCTGGCGCACTGGCTTGGCCTTTGGGTTGACGAGCAGACTATGCTCGATGATGCTTCGATCGACCCCAGTGATGTCTTCGTCAGTCCAAGCAAATACATCCAGATTTCTCCTGACGACTTCTTCTAATGAGGCAGCTATTTCCGAGGATAGCCCCTTGCCGAACTGTACTGGGTACTCTTTGCCATCTTTCGAAATTATTCATGTCTCAACATCACCCTTTGGGCTTGGCTTGAGCGAGGATCCCTTCGAAGGGTTCGAGGTCTCCAGCACTTCTTCGATGCTTTCCGCCACATTATGCACTTGCCGGGGGTCCAACGGCTGCCCATGGCCATACTCCATCCTTCGGGCTACAGCTTGGTCTCCTGAAATAGTAAGCACTCCACCTTGCGTGGGCATTTTGAGACAAAGGTAATTATGGTGCGCTATAGCCCCGAACTGGTTCAACATCCCTCGGCCGAAGATTGCATTGTAAGCATATGGAGCATCGACGACATCGAAGATCACCTCTTCTACCCTGGCCAGAGGCCCCTCTCTGAAGGCAACCTCAAGGCCTATCTGGCCGAGGGCATTGAGAGGCGGTCCTGAGAACCCTTGAAGTGGCCGAGCTGCTGGGAGTAGATGCTTCCGAGGTATGCACATCTGATCGAAGGCCTGGACAAAGAGTATGTCTGCGGAGCTCCCACCATCTACTAGGATCCTTCGGACCTCCACTCCTGCTATATCAGAAGAAATGACCAATGGGTCAGCATGAGGGAACTTCACCCTTGCAGCATCATTGGCGGTAAATGAGATGGGTACGTGGGACCACTCTGGCATCCCTTCGGCAGAACTCGAGGTCCCAATGTGCCCGACTTCGCGGACGTACTCGCGCCGCTGCCTTTTGGACATGCTTCTGGGGGTCCCCCCTCCGGAGATGGGCAGGACCACTCTCTTGCTGTGGTCCTACGGGTCTTCCTGCTTTGGTGGTGGCATAATGTTGGCCACCGGCAGCCGTATGGGGGCTTCAAGGGCACCGGCTCGGGCCACAGCTTGTACAGGCTCCGAGCATGCCGATGGTGGTGCTCGATCCGAAGTACCCCACCCAGTACTTCGTTCAAGGTAGTCGCCTCGAAGGGCCAATACTGCCTTGCAATCCTTCGTGTCATGGCTTCTATTGTCGCCATGCACGCAACAGAAAAAACTCTGGCGCCTGCCAGGCACCCTTTCTTGAGGCTTCGGCGGCGCAGCCTTGAAATTCTTCACCTGCTGGAAATTGGCAGGTGCCTTCGGAGCAGAAGGTGCAATGTTTAGCACCTCCGAACGAAAATGCTTCTTTCCCCGCTTGTGCTCGTTGAAGCGGTTGTCTTGAGGAGGCTGCAGGGGAGTGGAGGTTTTGATCTCCATCTTTACTTCTCGGAGGGTGGGTGATGGTGCTTCAGCTCACCGAAGACAGCCTTCCTCCGCTTTGGCATACTGTTCGAAGTATGCCATTAGCTGCGTCATAGAGGTCACCGGCTTCCGATGCAGCTTACTGAGGAGGTCGGGGTTTAGCACCCCTTCGCGGGCGGCGTCGACTACCGAAGAGGTAGACAGGCCCTTGATCTGTGATTTGGTGTGGGCGAAGCGCGTGAAGTACTCCCGGAGTGTTTCTCCCACCCGCTGCTTCACCTGGAACAAACTTCCTGTGGACATCGGGGCTACGAAGGTGCCTTGGAAGTTGCTCACAAATTTCTTCTTCAGCTGCTCCCAGGAACTGATCGATCCTGGCTTCAGGGACCAGAACCAGCGAAGTGCCATGCCTTCGAGGGCGAGGGGGAAGCATTTTGCCATAGTGCTTCGCACCCCTCCGCTCGCTTCTATTGCCAGGGCATATGAGCGGGCGAACTCTCTGGGGTCCGACCCCCTGGAGTACTTGTGCAGTTTTGAGGCCTTGAATCTGGGGTCGAAAGGCACTCTTTTTAAATCCGAATGTAATGGAGACTCGTTATCGAAGGATGCATTCTCGGCTTCCTCCGAGACTTGGATAACTTCTGGGAGATTGCGGGTACCACCGTCTTGAGGCCCTTCTAGAGTTTCGGTGGAAGCTTGAGTGCGGAGGCGATCGGCAGCCTCTTGCCTCCACCTGGATACTTCCTCCTGAAGCCTGGCTAGTTGCGTAGCCTCGGTTTTAGGAAGGTCTTCGTCTTCGTCGGAGGGCACCTCCGGGTCTCGGGAGCTGACGTAATCGGTCTGAAGCACCGTAGGAGGAGCTCGAGGGCCCCGGGGTGCTCGACGCCCAGCAGCCTCGGCGGGAATCGCTGGTGTAGCCGAGGGTCCAGCTCCTATGGTCCTAGGGGACCTTCGGAGAGGACCCGAAGCCTGACTTCGCTTCGGAGGCATAGCTAGCCACGAAGAGGTCTTGGAGATGGAGGACTTCGAATGACTCGAGAGGTCGAGTGAAGGCCTTCGGGCTGCACTAAGAAGCCCTTAACTGAAGGGTGCACGGAATCTTGAGACTCAGAGGCTCCCTCCGTAAGTGCTCTTCGAAGTGCAGTCAGCAGCAGAGAACAAGCTTTTAGAACTTGGTTCCCCACGGACGGCGCCAACTGTTGGAGCCAATGTTGCACCAACAGGTTCTCTGAGGTCAAGAACGAACAAGCAAAGAGTTTGTGCTTTAGGGCTGCCTCGAACCTCCGGGTAGGATAATAGCTCGAGCAGTCCGAATGTGTATTGAATAAATTCTTGGAGCGGTCCCTTTTACAGGGTACAAGGGGGGTATTTATAGGTAGAAACGCATAAGGAAAAGACCCAATTACCCCTAGATTACAACCGACATAGTGGAATCTATTCGGTACCAGGAACAAGGTTATAAAAGGTAAAATACTACAAGGTAGATGGATAAGCTGGACATCCCATCTATCTTGTCCTTCAGCTTCGGGGCCTCCATCTTCCATTCGGAGGGTTCTCCAAGGCTCCGTATCGCTGCATCCTTCGGCGTGGTCACTCATCCTTCGAACAACTGCTCACTAGCTTAGGAGTTCTCCTCAGCTTTTGAAGGATTAATCTTTAAGCCCTGGAAATGAAGTAATTTCCCCCAACACCAGCCTTCAGCAACTTTTCCACTTCATCTTTAGCAAGGATGGCCCTCTCCACAGATAGCTTCCAGAGTCCTTGTCGGACAGGCAAACCCTCGGGTTCACAAGTAAACTATGCTCAATAATATCCCGACTGGCTCCGGTAATGTCCTCATCAGACTAGGCAAAGACATCTAAATTCTCTTCAACTACTTTTTCTAACGAAGTAGTGACTTCTGGAGGCAAATCTTTGCCAAACTGAAATGAATAGTCTTTGCCGTCTTTGACAATAACCTTCGTTATAATCTCCCCTTCAAGGCTTGGCCTTGGGAAGGACTTCTTAGAAGGTTCACCTGAAGCAGAAATATCCTCCGGGTTTCCTTGCACGCTGTTCACCTGTCTTGGGTCAAGAGGGGGGCCATGACCATATTCCGCTCTTCGCGCAGTGGCCTGATCTCCGAAAACAGTGAGCACTCCCGCTTGTGTGGGCATCTTCATACACAGATAATTATGATGCACCACAGCTCCGAACTGATTCAACATACCCCTCCCGAAGATAACATTGTATGCATACGGGGCATCCACAACATCAAAAATCACCTCCTCCGTTCTGGCCAGTAGCCCCTCTCCGAAGGTGACCTCTAGACCTATTTGGCCGAGGGCATCGAGAGGGGGTCCTGCGAAGCCTTGCAAAGGACGAGCTGCTGGGAGAAGATGCTTTCTGGAGATGCAGAGTTGATCGAAGGCTTGGACGAAGATAATATCTGCTGAACTCCCTCCGTCAATCAGTACACTCCGGACTTCAGTCCCTGTTATATCGGCAATGATGACAAGTGGATCTGCATGTGGAAACTTTATGCCCGCTGCATCATCTGTGGTGAAAGATATTGGCACATGGGACCATTCAGGCATGGTAGCCGCGGACGAAGAAGTTCCAATATGGCCCACTTCCCGGACATATTCTCTTCTCTGCCTCTTCGACATACTACCAAGAGTCCCTCCTCCAGAAATGGGGAGGACTACTCCTTTCCCTCGATCTTGACCATCTTCCTGCTTCGAAGGTGGCATAACATTGACCACCGGAGGTTGCCTTGCAGGGTCGAAGTTATCTATATGTGTCACAGCCTAGACAGGCTCCGGAGGCATCTCAGGAGGAACTCGATCAGTAGTGCCTCGACCTGAAGTTCTTTCAAGGTACTCGCCTCTTAAAGCGAGTATAGACTTGCACACATCAGTTGCGTGACTTCGATTCTCACCATGTACACAATAGAAGAAGGCCTGGGCTTTGCCAGCCGGCTTCCCTGGCGGCCTCCAGCCGCTGGTCTTGCTTCCTGAAGGTTGCGAAGTCTTAGGGGTAAATTTCTACAGAGGTGCGATGTTCAAGACTTCTGAACGAGGATACTTTTGCCCCCGACGCCTGTCATGCTGAACTTCAAAGCTAGGCCCCTGCGAAGGTGTTGAAGTATTCACTTCCAGCTTGACTTCTTGCAGGATTGACGGGGTTGAAGTAGTTCTCCGAAGCCACCCTTCTTCTGACCTTGCATATTCTTCGAAATAAGACATCAACTGAGCAACATATGATATCTGTTTCCAGTGAAGTTTATCAAGGAGGCCCACATGGGTAACTTCCTCTCGAGCTGCATCAACTACGGAGGATGTAGTCAACCCTCAAATATGCTAATTCGTATGAGCGAAGTGCTTGAAAAATTGCCTTAAAGTCACTCCAGGCAGCTGCTTCACTTGGAAAAGGCTTCCTGTAGACATTGGGGGTACGAAGGTACCCTGAAAGTTGCTTATGAACTTCTTCCTTAACCGCTCCCAGGTTCTAATTGACCCTGGCTTCAGGGACCAGAACCACCATAGAGCCACCCCTTCAAGAGCTAGAGGGAAGCACTTGGCCATGGTGTCTCGCACTCCTCCACTGGCCTCAATTGCTAATGCATAAGAACGGGAGAACTCCCTAGGGTCTTTGTCTCGAGCATATTTGTAGAGCTTCGAAGTTTTAAACTTAGGATCAAAGCGCACTTTCTGTAGCTCGGGATGCAGCGGAGACTCGCTGTCAAAGGAAGCGTTCTCTGGGCTTCAGGATAAGGAAGTTCGTCGTCTTAGGGCACTTCGGGGATGACCGGGGTGGCCTGAGAACGAAGCCTATCTGCGGCTTCTTGCCGCCACCTCGCTACTTCAGCTTGGAGACTGGCCATTTGAGCGGCCATATCGACAAGACCGTCTTCATCTCCTCCGGAAGGACCTTCCGGGTCTTGAGAACTGTATGCATCAGTTCGAAGTGGAACTTGAGGTGGAAGAGGAACTCTGGTTGGCCGAAGTATGGATGGAGTTGGGGGAGGAACTCTGTATGCTCGAGGAAGGGGAATCCCTTCCGGAGTCTGAGGTGGAGGAAATGTCGAAGGTCCTTCGACCTTAACTGTGTTCGAAGATCTTACTCCGGAGGTCCGAGGGGACCTCCGAGTAGGACTACCACCTAAACTCCGCTTGGGAGGCATGGTTTGAGAACATGGTAGAGAACGAAGTTTTTTGGACTAAGTTCCCCACGGACGGCGCCAACTGTTTGCGTAAAAGATTACGCTAACATGTTTTCAGAGTTTAGAAACTAACAAACGAAGTGTTTGTAAAATGAACTATTTCAAGCCTCCAAATTGGATAATAGCTCGAAGCAGTTCAAAGATGTGTATTGAATAACTCAGTATTCGATCCTCATTACAGGGTAAAACTGGGGGTATTTATAGGACAAAACCTTAAGGAAAGACCCTTTTACCCCTCTGTTACAACCGACATAGTGGAAACTATTTATTACCCTTAATAGGGCTAAAATGGTAAAAGACTAATCTAATGAGAAAGAAGATAAGTCTTCCATCTTAGCTCGCAAGGAAGCTCTCTGAAGGGTCAATGTTCGAAGATATACTCCGAACTAGAGTTCGCCTCTATCCTTCGAACTTGTTCCAGTATACTTCCAGAGTTAGATGCTGGAAACCTTCAATTAAATCACCTACCTTTGTCTTGTTGCAGCAGTGGCCCTGAGGATGAAGTATTTTCCCCCAACACCATCATTTCTACCCCTAGCCTATGTCCTAGTGTCGTCGATCGCCGCAACGCCATGCGCCCTATGCTCCACCACTCATCATTGCCTCTAGCATGAAAGTTGCCTAGAGGGGGTGAATAGGCAATCTAAAAAATCTTGTGGAAATGATTAGTTCTGAAAATTTCCTGAACTGAAAGTTCTCATTGGGAACTGGAGTTCTAAGTCACCGGAGGTTTGCAGAACTTCTGGTAACCGGAAGTTCCGATTGCAAATTTGTAGAAGTTCCAGTTTGACCAAAAATCTAACAAATATGAAATTAATCCAGCAAATAAAGTAAATGAATATAAGTGTGTGTAATGATACTGGCAACAACTTTTGTACAAGAAAATACTCTAAAACAAGGCTAGCTAATAGATCAAACAATATTAAAATACGACCTAGCAAGAATACGAAGAACACAAGATATATTTCCTGGAATTCGGATCTACCAATCCCATGTCTCCATTGAGGGACACGAAAAGGTCAGGTCTCTTTCAACCTTTTTCCTCACCGAGCCTTAACCAAAGCTAAACTTAGATTTTCTACTCGTTACCTTATTGAAGCTAAGATAGGGCTTGTACAAACTTCTCCAAGCACACCATAATATCCTTTGGGTGCTCGCGGAGTGATGCCTAACCGTCTAGGAGGTAGCACCTCCAAAAGTAATGAATGCATTGAAGAATATGCCGACTCAAATATTTATGCTCAATATTTTTCAAGAAAACCAACCAACTCAACCACTCAAAATCTTATCAAAGGATCAAGCAATAAATTTGCAAGAAGATTTGTGTTGAACTCTCAAATGAAATCGCAAGGATTCGCTCTAGATATAGACTTGAAAGATAGAGAGTTCTAAGGTTTGATTGAGTAGCTCACTGTTCAAAATGGGCTAAGGTAGTATTTATACTCCACACTCAGAAAATAATTGTTTGAAGATATTTTTGTTTTGGTCATCTGGAAGTTCCGGTCGAAAAATAATCTGATACAGAAGGGTCTATTCAAAAGTTATGGTTTTGAACCGGAAGTTTCGGCCAAAATTAAATCAGATACAGAATGGTCTAATCAAAAGTTCCGGTTTACAACCGGAAGTTCCGACCCAAATTAAATTAGATACAAGAGGGTCAAATCAGAAGTTCCATTTATGAATCGGAAGTTCGGGCCCAAATTAAATCAGATATAGAAGGGTCAAATCAAAAGTTCTGGTTCTGAACTAGAAGTTCCGGTCCAATAAAAGTCAGAAATAGAAGGGTCCAAAATTAATTAGGTGCCTATATGCACCTTGATACACTTTCATAGTTACCGTTCGTCGCAATTCCAGTGTCTGCTATCATCGCTGACCCCACCATCGCAATCGACAACGTCCCCCGGTGCTTGTATGCCCCTCTGCCATCATCATTGACTGCCGAAGCCCCGTACCATCGACCCGAGCTGCTATCGCCTCCCTCTCACCGTTGGTCACCTCCCATTGCCACTGTTCACCATCATCTGCTTAGGTGAGATCTGTTGACACTAAAATCTAACGGTCAAAGCACCAACTGCACTGACGCTGATCCGATGATTCAAAAGCGTGTGGATACTTAGAAGTAAACCCTTAAGCATGACACGATAGTGACATGGGAAATAAACGGAGTTGCCAAGCAATTAAATAATATAAAAGTATTATCCAATTAACCGAGTTGTAGATTAAAATATCCAACCGAACAAATTAGGGCCAGTTGGACCGAAGTCTAACTAGCGGTCAGACCAGCCAAGGTAAGCCGATCAGACCGGCACTATATCGCTGGTCAGACCGATGGTGGGGAGGGTTTGGCCGAAGGGGAGGCTCCGGGGTAATCTGCAAAGGGGTGGCTGAAGGGGTCTCTGGCCCTCAGCCTTCGGACGGTCAGATCAAAGGGTAGCCTCTGGTTTGACCGGGAAGTGGATGAAGGAGGCTCTCTAGAGGATACTCTGGCGCTTGTTGTGAAGCACTCCAAGACCACTACGCCCGGTCGAACCGATTGTGTACTGCCGACTAGATCGAGGCATGCCGGTGCATCAGATGACCGCATGACACGGGACGATCAGACCGGAGGGATGCCATCGGTCAGACCGACAGCCTCCGAAGGTTGGTCTCTGGACTCCGACGACCATCTCGACGGTGATGGGTGGATCCAAAACTCTTGGGCGACGGAGATATGATGAAAATACTACAAGAAATACCAAGAGATCAAAGCAATTCAACCTAGGGATTGAATTACCAATAAAAAACGATAAACCAATAAAAATATGTTACGTGGATGAAACAGATGATTCACATGCAAATCAACAAGGCTTACCGTGATTACAATGCGACAGATGGATGGTTTACAACACAAACCAACAAATATGGATATTACTTGGCTAATCGTAGGGCAAGGAAAATAGATTGAATGTAAATGTGATTCAAGGTAAATAATAAATTGGATCTATTAAGGTTTTGGGGGGAACCCTTGAATTGACATCGCCTCTATTATAGAGGTTGGTCATGACGTGCATGGGGTCTAATTTGAGTTAGACAGGAGTCTGAGTCGTTAAAAACTAATTAGAGATAAAAAATACCCCAGAAATACTTAATATGACTCGGACTCACACTTGGGCCGGTGTAACACCCCAAATTTTCAAAGAAATAAAATGCCTTTTATTGGATTATTCCTGGAAAAAGATTATTTTTGGAATTTCTTTAATACTATGTATGCCTAAATGAACTAAAACCTAGAGGAGATGTCCAAACCCAAGGCCAAGAAAATTTGTATATGATCCCAAGGCCAAGATATATTTTTGAGAATTTTTATAAATTTTTATCACCCTTGGAAGCAACCCAAATAATTTAAACAAAATTTAGCAATTATTTTTATTTAGTAATAAATTTGAACAGTAATGGCCCCTTCCCCCTCTTCTCCCCAACCAGCCGGCCCAGCCCACTCCCTCCCCGTGCCCATCACTGACAGGCGGACCCCGCTCGTCAGCGACTCCCTCTCCCTCCACGCGCACCTGAACCCCCGACCCCACCTGTCGACGCCGACTCCCCCTCTCGGCCGAGCCCGACCGCACCGGTCAGACCCGACCGTTGCCACGCCCGCATCCCCGCCCTCACTGACCGCCATGGCCCACTAGTCGGATCCATCATCTCCGCGAGATCCACCCCCAAATCCCCCCTCAACGGCCGAATCCCTAACTCCCCTCGAATCGGCCTCGCCGGCCCCTCCCCCATTAAATTACCACCATTAAGCTGTCCCCCGAGCCCCGCCGGCCATTTCCCCCATTACGCCGATGCGTCATCGCCTTGGAATCGTCGTTCGCATGCATGGAAAGAGGCTCGCCGGCGTTGAAGTGCGTTTACTCACGGCCTCCTCCAATTGTGCCGCCTCTGACCCCGTCGGTGCTCCTATTTAAATCCCTGCTCCCTTTTGCGTTGAGAACAAGCACAACGCCTGTGCTCCCGTTTCTAGCGCCACACCGCCGCCCGCACTCCAGCCGTCATTCGCCGTCACTGGAGTCCTCCTCCATCCTTGATGACCGCACCATTGAGACCACCGGCACCTCCCTGACCTCGGCCACCCCTCCTACGTTGACGAGACCCGCCGGAACCCCACCACCGACGAAGGACCCGAACGTCTTCGCCGCCCCCGCTCGTCGCTGGCCACGCTCCGACGACCTCTCGCCTCACCAACGGTACCATCCTGTTCTCCTTATCGCCCTGGTTCTATTTTAGCACGTAGCTCCAGTCGCCATCGCTCGCCATGGCCGCTAGGCCCACGCCGTTGTCGGAGAAGATGACCAGCACGGGTAAAGTACCCGTGCCATGTCAGATTCGACCGTGACCGTGCGATCTTGATTTGACGGTGGCGATTAGATCGCTCGCGTGGTTTAATCAGATCCTTCTGATCTCGGCAAATCAGTATGCTTTAATAATGTACGTCCATTAGTACTTGAAGCCCGTGTTGAATCTGGCCTGTCTGATCGGAGCAAAATGTTATGTTTTAATCTGGACCGTTCATTACTGTTTAAAACCCACAGTGGATCTAAGCCATCCATCGTGTACTGTTTCGACATTTTAATCCCGGCCGTCTGTTTTCACTTAAACCGCCCGCCTCGCCCGTGGCCGCCCGATCACGATCAGACGGTCGATCCGCGATCTGGCGCATGCGCACAGTGCACGGGTTCACGGTGGATCCGGTTCACCGTGGACCGTCGACTGTTTTGGATTTAATTTAAATTCTAGAAATAGTTTTAAACTTCTAAAATTCATATTTTGCTCATTTTAAATCCAAATTTAACCATTCCAATTCCAGAAAATTCATAATTTTATTCTCTACATGTTTGTACAATAAAAACAGTAGGTTTACTTTGAGTGTTTTATTTTTATTTAATAAAATGTTTAAAAACACTTTCGGGTAAATTCACAATTCTTTTAGAAAAATCCAGAACTCCATAAAATTGTATTTACAATTTAAATGATGATTTCAGAATGTTTAACAACTTTATTTCACTTATTTTAATCCAACCAAAGTCTATATGCTTGAAATGTGATTTTTGGATTGTTTAATTGAATGTAATGTTTATTATGTGTATCGAGAAGACTACGACGCCGTCGAGGAGCCGGAATACTTCCCAGAAGTTCCTCCCTCCCACTTTGCTGAACAAGGCAAGTCACCAAACCAATTTTTTGAGCATATTGAACCTACTTTTCTTAAACTATCGCTAAAACACATAGGTTATACATGCATTAGTCAAATGAAAGCCTTACACTATATTTATTTAGATCACCGACCTTGAAGTGCAAACCTAAGCCATGCTATCTGGCCTAAACTCCTTGTCACCATATTATCAATACTATTAGCTAGTGTCCAATATATTGGCACAATCACTATAGGTTAAAAATGAGTAGTAGCAATTTGGAATCTACTATATGATCCCCGATGTTCTTATCTCTGGAATTCTGTTGGTGATAGAGTTATGGTTAAGTGTGTATGCATGGTGGGTTTCGGGTGCAAGTAGGGCATTGGTCGGTAGCACCCGAGGCACTATAAGGACCGGTCTGTGGGATCCATTGCAATACATTTCCGTATTAACCACAAGTCTAGTGGGTAAGTCCTAACTAAGGTATGGAGTGTGCAATCCGAGGCACCACTTGGAGCTGGGTCAAGCAGCACCTGCGGGTGGCTTGTACCGACGTGGCACAAAAGTGGTGCGACATTAGCCGGGATGCGGCCCGGCGCGCTGGCGAAACCTACAGCAGGTGATTATCGCTTGGAGCATTTCATGCTGAGGTTTTGGCATGAGTTCCCGTGGTATGAGTCATCTCGTTACACATTGGTGCATGGGATTAATGCGTGCCTTGTGGGTACAGTGGTACACCTCTGATCAGAGTCTTAAATCTTTTCGAAAAGCCGAGCCCACGGTCAAGGGAGGGTTGCGTGACTACTCATAGTTAGTTTAATTTAATGAATGTGCATGATGACTCGGCATGTAAGGATTGTTGAGAGAGAAGGGAAAACATACTCCTCGAGTTAGATGGTATTATGTTGTTCATATTAAATATTCCGCATGATTAAATTTGACTAAACTAAATGCTATAACTGAAAAAAGTAATTTTCTGCACTTTTAGCCATTACTATTCCTTTGTTATTGTCCTGCATTACTATTGCATTTGTAGTGGCTTGTTGAGTACTTTTTGTACTCATACCCATTGGACACACACTTCAGAGGATGCATACTATGAGGAAGATGGTATGGAGTAGCGACCTAGTCAAGAAGAAGATTCTGAAGAAGATGTTCGTCATGCTGTTTATTTTTGTTGTTTATTTTTATTTTTTACAGTTATGTAATAATGTGGTCTGCGTACAACGAATGATTGCCCGTATGTACGTTGTCGCATGATGAACCTCTTGTTATTATTGTTTTTTCTATGGAAATTCAATAATGTTCCGATTTGGTAAATCGGGGCGTCACAAGATGGTATTAGAGCTGACTTGACTGTAGGAAGCCAAACGGATGAGCCTAACACTTAGTTTTGATAAAATCTATTTCGCAAAAACCTACTTCATCACTTTGTTCCTTCCCTTATTCTTTTCAACTTGTTGTTTTTGTAGATGCCAGTATACCAAGTCCACAACTTCTGTCGTCACTTCGAGGGCTTCGTCCGGGAGCTCCGGACGATGGTGACCTTCCTCGGGTTCATCTTCGAGCCCAAGTTCCATGGTATCTACATGGAGGAGTTTGCAGGACCGTGTGACGTTTCCGTCACCATCCACGGGTCCGGCGACCACCGGCTGTTCTTCACGGTAGCACTTGGGGGCTCGACCTTTGACGTCACGTGCCAATGCGTCACCCTCCAAGACCTCATGGAGCTGAGGATGATCGACGATGATCGTCTTCAAAACTTGTCCTTCCGGCTTGTACCAAAGCGTACTCCCGTCGCCCACCGCAGTATCTACATCAGAGTCCACTCCGACCGTGATCCGGTCATGGCCCGGTAGACCCGTCTTCTCCAAGCCATGGACGACCTCCATACCGAGGCCATGCTTGACACCGAGGAGCACCATGAGGTGGTTGAGTTCCTTCGTCAGGAGACGAAGGGCATGATCCAATAGAATGGCAAGTGAGGAGCCATGTTGAATAGCATGGGCCTCATGGCTCCAGATGTGATGAGTCATTGTCAACGATAGTCAAAGAGGACAAAAGAAGAGAGGAGATCTGCTTTGTCTGGGCCGCGTGTGACTCAGGTTCACGGGCAGCGAGCGACTGTCGGGCAGAGGGGCCATGTGGTCGGGCTGGCCCAATCCAGGTACACGGGCCAGGAGCAGCAGAAGATCCACTGGGATGTTGACCAGGATTGACTCAGGTACACGGGCGGCGAGTGATTGCCGGGCTGAGAGAGCTGCGGAATCAGGCCGGCCCAATCCGGGTACCTGGTGCAAAGTCGGTGGAGGCTTTGTCAGTTTCGGCGCAAAACTGATGACCGCTGATCTCCCATCGGACTGTCCAGAAGAGAAGCCGTAGTTGCTACGAAAAGCTTAGCTTCCGAATAAGTCATCTATAAATAGGAGTTTACTATTTTGTCCCTAGGCCCACAATCAGTCAGTCGAGTTTGTAAAATATCCTAAGGGCAGTTTAGTCTTTTCCTTTATTTCAGCGTCTGTAAAAAACCCTAAGGGGCTGGTGGAATATTCCTAGCTATTGGGCAGCATATAAATAAGGCCCCAATCCCTAGGGTTAGGTCACCCTTCCAGAATTCACTTTTTTAATCCATTGGGTCATTTTATTCCCTGCTCATTCTCCTGTGCGCCGCCAGGCTCCTGCGCAAGCGATTTCTATTCCTGCATCCCCTCTGTTCTTCATAATGCTGTGAGATTTTATTCTCTGTTTGTGTGTTTGGTGTGCAACAATTTTTGTGGATCTGAAGCTTCCTTGTTCGTGCATCTTTTGTTTATTCCAGAGCTCACGTTCTTCTCTGATGGCTTCTGTTCTACGGGCTGAGGAGTACTAGTTGCAAGTAGTACTAGTTTCCTGTAACTACAGTGCGCTAGTTTTTCTAGCCTTGCTTTTTCTTGCATAGCCTTTTTGATCGAGTAGACAGGGTCTAGGATCTCTCTGGTTGTTTCTGGCGAAGCCACATGCCTTGTGCGAAGTCCTTCAGCTCTGTGAACCAGGCTTCGACCTGACTTCTTCGAAGGCTTTGCAAATAACTTTTAACTCCGAACTTGAACTGTGAATCTAGCTTTGAAGTGTGTCCTGTTCTAAGGTTTTGTTCTGGCATACTTCGACACTTTTGCGAAGCTTACTTCGACAGGCTTCGAAGTTAGCTTCGAAGCATGTCTCTCTGATAGACTTCGCTCGGAGTGTATTTTTTGTCTTTTTGCTGTGGTATTTTTCGAGGGTCACAGTTTGTAGGTTCGGACCTGGTTATTCAAAGTTAGTCCTCGGGTCGAAGGTTACCACTTCGGTAGTCATACCTCGATCAAAGCTAGCTTCGAAGGTAGTGTAGGCATCGATTTGGTCTTACTGCCGTGTGTTTGACTTCGCTTCTCTTTCGAAGGTTGCTTTTCTGTGAACTTTGTTCGAAGCTTTCTGATCGAAGTTTAGGCTTCGAAGTACACTATTCGAAGCAGGCTTCGATACTTTCATACTTCGCTTCGAAGCATACTTCGCATTCTGCCTCACTCGAACTAGGCTAGTTTCCACAAACCTTCGGCACTTCCACGACAACCTTCGCTAGACTTCGACAAGGGACTCCAAAGCAGGCTTCGACACTGCGAAGCAGGCGTCAACACAGTGAAGCAGGCTTCGACACAGCGAAGCAGGCTTCGCCAAGTTTCGAACAGGAGACAAATTTGAACAGTAAATTCTCATCTCTCTTCATGTACACTTAGATCATCTGCTGAGAAGTTTGATTTGCCATGTGTTGAATATTTTGTTTATCTGCCTGTTAGCACTGTATTGGTGTTTCTCTGTCTAGGACACCAGTCTTTTAGGCTATATACTTTTATACTTAGGCAATCTGTTCAAGCCTTGCTACTTAGTCTTTTGAGGAGCGTTGGGTGTTGGGAGCAGGCCATAGATTCGAAAAGAATTTTTTAGGCGCCCATTCCCCCCTCTGGTCGCTACTTTTGGTCCTACAAGTGGTATCAGAGCCTAGTTAGGGTTTTTTCCATACCTTAACCGGTTCTAAACCATAGTAGTGATCATGACTTCTCCTAGCAAGGTCCCGTCCTTGGAAGCTTATGGCTATAATTACTGGAAGACTCGCATGCGAGCCTATCTTATGAGCCAAGGCTCGCACATCTGGGACATTTGTGTTCACGCTACGTTCGTTATATTGCTAGTTGCTGAGCATGGTACTCCTGGTATCATTGCCCAGCATCTGAACAATAGTAAGGTTGTGAACATCTTGTTTTCTGGTTTAGGTCCCACTGAGTTTGAGCGTGTGAGCCATCTCTCCACTATGAGATAGATCTGGGCTACCCTCAAGGCACACCATGAGGGAACATCCCAGGTCAAGGCTCGGCTCTATCAGACCTACCGGCGTGGATATGAGAACTTCACACAAAAGCCGGGTGAATCTGTTGAAGCATTGTTTGGTCATTTTCAATCGATCATAAACAAGCTTCGGGACAACAAGGCTGAGGGTGCTCAGTTAGTCTCAGATCACGAGCAGGCGCTCAAGGTTCTCCATACCTTGGACCCAAAGATCTGGGAGATCAAGGTATCCTCTATCATTGAGAGCACATCTTATGATACCTTAACCATTTCTGAGTTGTTTAGCAAGCTAAAGGCCACCGAGGTAGATATCCAGTTGAGATCAAATCTCACTTGCTCTAGATCAAAGTCTCTGGCCCTTGCTACACCTTCTGTTGATCCCTCTTCTATGAGCTGTGCTGGGTTCTCTTTGATGTCTATCACTGAGGACCATCTTGAGTCTTTGGGAGATGATGACCTGTGTCTTTTTAATAATCGGGTGCGTCGTGTTTATGAAAAAAGAATGTTCAAAAGACACGGCACAAAATCCGGGTGCTTTGAGTGTGGTGACCCAGGACACTTCATCGACGACTGCCCCAAGTGCAATGGACACAAGAAGGGCACCGGTGGTGGCTTCCACGACTCTGGCAAACACGACAGCTCTTCCTTCAACAAGGGCAAGCCAAAGACAAGATTCTTCAGAAAGGCCCTGAAGGACTACCAGTGAGAGAACAAGAAGCGCGATAAGGCCTTCTTCGCCGAGATGGAGAAGAGCTACTCCAAGCAGTCCACGTCTTCTTCCTCTTAATCGAGCTCAAGCGATGAGGAGATTGTCATTAGGAAGGGGAAGGACAAGGACGATCCAGCGGGCCTTTGCTTCATGGCCTTCGGGGACAGACCGAAGAGCCGCTCACATCAGCGCCGAAGATCCCACAAGAGCTTATGTTTAATGGCTCTTGGGGATAAGGAAGAGAAGAGCTCCTCCGATGACTCCGACGACGACGACAACGAAAAGGTATCATCTTATGAACGCGAAATAGTTGATTTACTTGAAAGCAATCGTCAGGAGTTAAAATATCGGGAAAAACTGCTTAGGGAAGCCAAGAAAAGGATAGATGAGTTAGAAAGTGAGCTTGCCGTGGCCAACGGCAGAATTGAGAGTCTATATTCTTCCCCTTTCTTGGGTGATAGCAGTGAGTGCCCGAAGTGTGAGGTGCTTCTGTGTGATCTGTCGACTCTGAAGTCTAGGTACACAGAAAGGGTTGATGAGAGGGACGCTTTGGCCACTGAGCTTGAAAGCGCTCAGCTAGAGCTGAAAGATGCTCAAGCCACTGTCGTCACACCCTATGCTAATTGCCCATCTCATCTAGTTGTCTTAGCTGAGCTGAAAGCCAAGGGCGATGAGCATTTGGGGGATTTGGAGAGAGTGAGAGCTGAGCTGGCTCAGATTAGGCTAGAGCTTGAGACACTGTTAGTTCCACCCACTGTCTGTGAGAACTGTTTGTCTCTTAGAATGGAATTGATCAAGCTGAAAGCCAAGAAGTCTGTCTAGGTAGATAGCGAGTGTGAGACTTGTTTGTCTCAGGTGGAGGTTCTAGCTTCCTTGAGAGAGGAGCTAGCTGATTCTTAGAATGAGAACTTTTACCTCCATTCTATCCTGAGTTGGATCAGTGCTAGAGAGCCACAGCTCGGCATGATGATCCAACAGTTTAAGAGGCAGGATGGGTTTGGGGTAGGTTACACTGAGTCTTTCAAGGCTAGTCAGCCCAAGGATGGAGTGATTCATGAACAGCCCAAAGTTCCACCCAAGAAGCCCATCTAGGTTCCAAAGCCCAAACACCTCCACACTTCTCTTGACTCTCTTCCTGGACCCTCTCAACCCAAGAAGACGACACCCAACACCACTAAGCCCAAGAACCCCAAGCCTCAACCACATCCCAAGAAGCCCATCTACCATTGTGAGTATTGTCAGAGAGAAGGGCATCTTGCGCAGTTTTGCTTCAGGAGGAAGCGGGTTGAGAGAGCAGAGCATGCTCATGGTGGTCAGGAGCAGTTCTACCAGCAGGGTGGTAGACTGAGAGTTCCTCGACGTGGGCAGAGGCTGGAGGCCAGGCCGCGTTGTGTAGGTGGTGGTAGAGGAGACGGCTTTCATGCCCGTGCTCTAGATGGTGGTGTCCGTTCCGGCAGAGCTCCAGGCCGTTTTGGCCACGGTCCTGGCCTTCGTTCCGAGGCTTTAGGCAGAACCAAGGACCACACTTTGAGCCGCGTTTTGGTCCAAACTTTTCTGATGATTTCTGCTTTCCGTCTTTTGAGCAGATGGCTCGACACTGGTTTAGCTCTTTTAAAAAACCTGGTGCCGGACCATTCGCTCCCACTTACAACCACTGATTGTGTAGGATCGGGGACTGGAGGACGTTTGGATCATGGACTCAGGATGTTCTCGCCACATGATGGGACATCGCAGATGGTTCTCCATTCTCATTCCCCCGAGCTCCAAAGAGTACATCACTTTCGGGAACAGTGGTCAAGGGAAAGTAAGTGGCATCGGCTTAATTCACATTTCAGACCATTTCTCTTTGAAGAATGTTGCTTTGGTTGGAAATTTGAATTTTAATTTGATTTCTGTTTCGCAACTTCTTGAGGATGGTTTGGAAGTACGTTTTAAGAAGGGAAATTCTTCTGTGTTTGATTCTAGAGGGTCTTTGATTTGCCAGATCTTACCATTTGGTAAAGTTTTTCGAATTGACTTCTCTAGTTCTTTTGGCCCTTCTCGCTATTTGATTGCTGGATCTTCTTCTGAGCTCTAGAAGTGGCATAGGAGGTTAGGTCATTTGAGCTTTGATCTGCTAGTCAGGTTAAGCTCTATGGACCTCATCCGAGGATTGCCCAAGCTTAAAATGGAGAAAGATCTAGTTTGTCATCCCTGTCATCATGGGAAAATGGTTACCGCTTCTCACTCACCTGTGACTCAGGTGATGACTTCATATCCAGGCGAGCTGTTACACCTGGACACTGTAGTTCCAGCTCGGGTACGCTCAGTCGGTGGGAAGTGGTACGCGCTTGTCATTGTTGACGACTTTTCTCGATTCTTGTGGGTTTTCTTTTTGGAGTCTAAGGATGAAACTTTTCAGTTTGTTCATGACCTGATTCTGAAGCTGAAGAATGAGAACAATGGTCGGATGCGAGCAATTCGCTCCGATAACGGCTCTGAGTTCAAGAACTCTCAGTTCATCAGCTTCTATAGTGATCAGGGTCTTGACCATCAGTTTTCTGCTCCTTATACTCCCCCCACAGAATGACGTTGTGGAACGAAAGAACCGCACGCTAGTCGAGATGGCCAGGACGATGCTCGATGAGCACAGGACTCCTAGGCGTTTTTGGGCTGAAGCCATGAACACGGCTTGCTATCTGGCCAACCGCATCTTTCTTAGAGCTTACCTTGGTAAGACATCATATGAACTGTGGTTTGGCAGACAGCCCAAGGTGAGCCACTTGCGAGTGTTTGGCTGCAAGTGCTTTGTGCTCAAGAAGGGAGGGCATTTGGACAAGTTTGAGTCTCGTTGCTGGGATGGAGTTTTTCTTGGCTATGCTTTGCATTCTCAAGGCTTCCATGTTTGGAACCTTGACTCCCAGCAGCTTTTCGAGACTTGTGAGGTTTCTTTCGATGAGTCCTTGCCTTCTTTGACTCCTTTTGAGCTTTCAGGTGATGATGAGCTCAGAGAGTCCATCTTCGAGGAAGATGAGGATACTCCAGCTGCTGATGAGGACCTCCTGCAGAGCCCACACCTTCTGAGACTTCGACTAAGGACGAGGGTGGACCTCTGATCACTTCTTCCACTTTGATCGAGCCCCCTCTGTCGAGTCCAGAGGTGCCAGCTGCCGACTCCTGTGAGGTGACTTCAGATCACCAAGGATCCCGAGCAGTTCAGCGTTATCACCCCTTAGATCTCATCATCGGTGATTTGACTGAGAGAACTTTGCGTTTATCTGGTACCTCTCTTGCTGTGTTTGATGAATCTGCTTTTGTTGCATCTTTTGAGCCCAGAGATGTTTCTCATGCTCTTTCTGATTCTAATTGGATTAATGCCATGCAAGAAGAGCTTGAGAATTTTGTCCACAATCGGGTTTGGACACTGGTCGAGGTGCCACCAGGATGCAACCCCATAGGCACCAAGTGGGTATTCAAGAACAAGCAAGGTGAAGATGGGGTTGTGGTGCGCAACAAAGCTCGACTAGTTTCCTAGGGTTTTTGCCAGAAGGAGGGTATTGATTTTGAAGAAACCTTTGCCCCTGTTGCCCGTCTTGAGTCCATTCGCATTCTCTTAGCCTTTGCCACTTCGAAGGGTTTTAAGATTTTTCAAATGGACGTCTAGAGTGCTTTTCTGAACGGGTACATAGAGGAGGAGGTTTATGTTAGCCAACCCCCCAGTTTTGAGAACCCCAAGTTTCCTCGACATGTTTTTAAGCTGCAGAAGGCTTTATACGGGTTGAAGCAAACCCCCAGGGCTTGGTATGACCGGTTGAAGTAGTTTTTGTTGGGGAAGGGTTTTGTGATGGGTTCTGTGGATAAGACTCTCTTCTTGCTCAGAGTTGCTTCAGATTTCTTAGTCGCTCAGATTTACGTTGACGATATTATCTTTGGTGGTACTACTGATTTTCTTGTGTCCAAGTTTTCTGAGCAGATGCACAGTGAGTTTGAGATGAGCCTCATGGGTGAGCTCAAGTACTTCTTAGGGATCCAGATCAAGCAGACCAAGGACGGCACTTTCATCCACCAAGGTAATTACACTCGTGACATGCTGAAAAAATTTGACTTTGGTGGAGATTTGAAGCCGCAGATGACCCCGATGGGCACATCTGGGGGCCTAGACAAAGACGAGAGCGGCGTCAAGGCAACAAGAGAGAATTTCGAGGGATGATCGGTTCGCTGCTGTACTTGACGGCGACGAGGCCAGACATACAGTTCGCCGTCGGACTTTGCGCGCGTTTCCAGCCTTCACCACGCGCGTCTCATCGCCAGGCTGTCAAGCGCATCTTCAGGTATCTCACTTATGCGCCCGATCTTGGTCTTTACTATTCAGCATCATCATCTCTTGATTTATCTGGCTTTTTGGACGCTGACTTTGGTGGGTGCCAGTTGGATTGCAAGTCGACTTCCGGTACTTGCTAGTTTCTTGGTTCTTCTCTTGTCTCTTGGTCTTCTCGAAAGCAATCTGGAGTTGCTCTTTTGACCACTGAGGCTGAGTATGTAGCTGCTGCTCACAGTTGGTTTGGATGATTTCCACTATGCGAGATTTTGGGTTGTTCTTTCCTACCAGAGTTCCTTTGTTTTGCGACAGCACTAGTGCTATTAGTGTAGGGAAAAACCCTTGTCTCCATTCAAAAA
Source organism: Zizania palustris (assembly GCA_019279435.1). Taxonomy (NCBI): domain Eukaryota; kingdom Viridiplantae; phylum Streptophyta; class Magnoliopsida; order Poales; family Poaceae; genus Zizania; species Zizania palustris. The sequence goes on along the minus strand of JAAALK010000079.1, from coordinate 32,079,241 downwards.
CCAAACATATTGATGTGCGCTTTCACTTTCTGCGGGATCAATATAAGAAAGGTGTCATTGACCTTGTTCATGTTGATACCCATCATTAGTTGGCTGACATTTTCACCAAACCCCTAGATCAGTCTACCTTTGAGCGTTTACGAGGGGATTTGGGTGTTGTGTATCCTTTCTAGGTTATTTTGCGTCAATTTTCTTTCTTCTTTACTCTTTTCTTGAGTCTTTTTGTGTGTGTTCATATCATACATATTCACATATCACACTTTTGAGCCTGCTTCTATTATATGATTGAACTGCTTTACTTATTTAGCTGGTACATGCTTTTGATTACTTGTCAATGATCATGCTTTGGTTCAGTTCACTTGATATGTCTGATATCTGTCATATGCATGGTTTTTATGCTTTAAAATTGAAAAATGATCACCATTGCTTCTGGTAACTAGCATGTGTAGGCTGAGTGCTTTTGCTATCTGTTACATGGCTTGAAGCTAGTTTCTGACTTAGCTGCAAATATGCAACTTGGACATCTTTATGCTCTTAACATGGAAAATGTGTATAAAAACAATGAAAAATCAGAAAAAATGAAAATTCCATGCCTTTTATGCTTGAGATGAAAAGATCCAAGTGGGTTTGCTTTGTTGCATTACATTGTTCTGGACTGCTTACCATAGCACTTTGGTATGAACTAGGATGGTGTAGTGTATACCAAGACCAATGTCTTAAGCTTTTGATGGTCCAGTTCTGGCCTAGGCTTGACTTGGTCGGTTAGCATAAGGTTTGACATGTAAATAACCCTTGGCAAAAATGAAAAAGGACAATGAAAAACCAGAACATTAAAAAGATAACAAGTCTGCTGAAGCACTTTGTTTTGGACGATGCTTCTCTTGGTAGATATCAGTTAGCTTCTGCATCTCATGCTTTACCTTGCTTGTCAACTAGAAAATGTGGTGATGCTTTTGTTTGCAAAAATTGAAAAATGCGTGCTAAGGACTTTCTTTACATATCATCTGTTGCACTGATCATGCCATGTGTCTTAGACAGTATGTCTTTTGCTATACTTGCTAGATTTTGTACATTGCAGTCAATCATATCTGAGAAGCATGCTTTCTTCACTTCACCTGCACCCCAGTTGCATTCATTGCATATTTTGAGGGGGAGTTGCGTTTCAAGGGGAGTCTGTGTCTTTTTCGAGTGCTTGATGAGTTCACTTGTCAACAAGGGGGAGAAATTTTGGGATAAGAGTTCAAGGGGGAGTTTTGGCTTTCTCTGGGATTTGTTTCAGGGGGAGTTTTTGTCCCGTTTGTCCTTACTCTTTTGATATCCTTGTTGATGTTTCTGAGATTGCACTCATTTTGAGCTTTTACATTTTGGTTAACCATAATGACCACTTGTTGCTTTTGTTTGGCTTTTGGTCATTAGGGTTAAACTTTTACTTTATTTTTTCTTCTTCTTTTTTTTCTTGTGCTTTGTTTTTGTGTTTCCACATGTGTCCACAGGTACTGAAGAGCTAAAGAAGTGAAGTGTTGACAATGCACTCATCAAGGGGGAGATTGAGGAGCCATGCTGAATAGCATGGGCCTCATGGCTCCAGATGTGATGAGTCATTGTCAACGATAGTCAAAGAGGACAAAAGAAGAGAGGAGATCTGCTGTGTCTGGGCCGCGTGTGACTCAGGTTCACGGGCAGCGAGCGACTGTCGGGCAGAGGGGCCGCGTGGTCGGGCTGGCCCAATCCGGGTACACGGGCCAGGAGCAGCAGAAGATCCACTGGGCTGTTGACCAGGATTGACTCAAGTACACATGCGGCGAGTGATTGCCGGGCTGAGAGAGCTGCGGAATCAGGCCGGCCCAATCCGGGTATCTGGTGCAAAGTTGGTGGTGGCTTTGTCAGTTTCGGCGCAAAACTGACGACCACTGATCTAGCATCAGACTGTCCAGAAGAGAAGCCGTAGTTGCTACGAAAAACTTAGCTTTCGGATAAGTCATCTGTAAATAGGAGTTTACTATTTTGTCCCTAGGCCCACAGTCAGTCAGTCGAGTCTGTAAAAATATCCTAAGGGCAGTTTAGTCTTTTCCTTTATTTCAGCGTCTGTAAAAAACCTTAAGGGGCTGGTGGAATATTCCTAGCTATTGGGCAACCTATAAATAGGGCCCTAATCCCTAGGGTTAGGTCACCCTTCCAGAATTCACTTTTTTAATCCATTGGGTCATTTTATTCCCTGCTCATTCTCCTGTGCGCCGCCAGGCTCCTGCGCAAGCGATTTCTATTCCTGCATCCCCTCTGTTCTTCATAATGCTGTGAGATTTTATTCTCTGTTTGCGTGTGTGGTGTGTAGCGATTTTTGTGGATCTGAAGCTTCGTTGTTCGTGCATCTTTTGTTTATTCCAGAGCTCACGTTCTTCTCTGATGGCTTCTGTTCTACGGGCTGAGGAGTACTAGTTGCAAGTAGCACTAGTTTCCTGTAGCTACAGTGCGCTAGTTTTTCTAGCCTTGCTTTTTCTTGCATAGCCTTTTTGATCGAGTAGATAGGGTCTAGGATCTCTCTGGTTGTTTCTGGCGAAGCCCCATGCCTTGTGCAAAGTCCTTCAGCTCTGTGAAGCAGGCTTCGACCTAACTTCTTCGAAGGCTTTGCTAAGAACTTTTAACTCCGAACTTAAACTGTGAATGTAGCTTCGAAGTGTGCCCTGTTCTAAGGTTTTGTTCTGGCATACTTCGACACTTTTGCGAAGCTTACTTCGACAGGCTTTGAAGTTAGCTTTGAAGCATGTCTCTGTGATAGACTTCGCTCGGAGTGTATTTTCTGTCTTTCTGCTGTGGTATTTTTCGAGGGTCACAGTTTGAAGGTTCGGAGCTAGTCATTCGAAGTTAGTCCTCGGGTTGAAGGTTACCACTTCGGTAGTCATACCTCGATCAAAGCTAGCTTCGAAGGTAGAGTGTAGGCATCGATTTGGTCTTACTGACGTGTGTTTGACTTCGCTTCTCTTTTGAAGGTTGCTTTTCTGTGAACTTTGTTCGAAGCTTTCTGATCGAAGTTTAGGCTTCGAAGTACACTGTTCGAAGCAAGCTTCGATACTTTCATACTTCGCTTCGAAGCATACTTCGCATTCTGCCTCACTCGAACTAGGCTAGTTTCCACAAACCTTCGGCACTTCCACGACAGCCTTCGCTAGACTTCGACAAGGGACTCTGAAGCGGGCTTCGACACTGCGAAGCAGGCTTCGACACAGTGAAGCAGGCTTCGCCAAGTTTCGAACAGGAGACAAATTTGAATAGTAACTTCTCATCTCTCTTCATGTACACTTAGATCATCTGCTGAGAAGTTTGATTTGCCATGTGTTGAATATTTTGTTTATCTGCCTGTTAGCACTGTATTGGTGTTTCTCTGTCTAGGACACTAGTCTTTTAGGCTAGATACTTTTATACTTAGGCAATCTGTTCAAGCCTTGTTACTTAGTCTTTTGAGGAGCGTTGGGTGTTGGGAGCAGGCCATAGATTCGAAAAGAATTTTTAGGCGCCCATTCACCCCCCTCTGGTCGCTACTTTCGGTCCTACAGTGAGCTGCATCGAAAAATTATACAGCTATAGAAGGACATCGCGGAGATGATTCTCCTCATCCCGAGGAGGAAAAAGCCCATCCGTGAGCCCGCCCCTTGCCCCAAGAGGATCACGTCGCACCTCGCGCCTGCCGGACCATCTAGCTCCAGCGCCACTTCTTCGCACCCTGCCATCGTTGCCGACCCTATCATCGAGAACTTCATCGAGCCCACCATGCCTTAGGACCCTCGTGGATTAAAATAAGAACTTTGATGTAATAAATATTTTTATGCCACTTATATATATATGAGTCCCTCTGGGCTAATTTTGATAAAGTTCTTTTTAAAGTCTTTCTCTTATGATTGAAAGTATTGCTAAGATGGCCGACAACCAGAACACCGGTTCCAACAATGGAGAAGGGGCAAGCAATGGTCTGCCCGGGAGTGTTGTGCCCAACTGGGGCGCAACGGGCCAACGCCAGACAGGGCCGCCGTCCGCCAACAATCCCACCTTGGCGGAGATGATGGCAAGTCAAAACTAGTTGATCACCACCCTCCTCACTCAAATGCAGCACCAACAGGCACAGTTGGACCGGCTGCAACAACAAAACGTGGAGCCTATCCCACGTGCACCATCCCCCGCTCCCGCTCCTCACCTCTCAGAGTTTTTGCACGTGCGACCCCCAATCTTCTCCAGCACGACAAACCCCATGGAGGCCAACGATTGGCTCCGGACCATTGGGAAGAAGTTGGACCTCCTCCCGTGCACCGACCGGGAGCGAGTGGCATTCTCCACTCATCAGCTCCAGGGACCCACCGCGGAGTGGTGGGACAACTATCATGAGTCCCAGCCAGAGGACCACGAGGTGACTTGTGCGGAGTTCACCATCGCCTTCAGCGCCACCCACGTCCCTGCCGGAGTCATCGCGGTCAAGCAGTAGGAGTTCCGGGACCTGCAGCAGGGAAGCCAGACTGTCATGGAGTATCTCCATGAATTCAATCGTCTAGCCCGCTTTGCGTCGGAAGAAGTGTGGACCGACACTCTCCGCCAGGCTAAGTTCCTCCGGGGACTTAAGGATGAGATTTCCATCCATTTCATCGCCACCGACTACGCCGACTTCTAGCGGTTGGTGAATAAGGTGCTCATCCAAGAGACTGAGCAGAACAAGCTGGACCTTAAAAAGAGGAAGATGATCGCGTTTAAGGATCATCAAGCGAACCCCCAGAGGCCTTGCTTCATCCCTCTGCCACCGGCACCCGTCTACAAGCCGCCACATGCCGCTAGTGGCTCCAATGCCGAGCATCCTCGCCCCGCTCCACTAGCTCTGGCCGTTCAACCAGCACCCGCCGCCAAAGCCCCGATCATGAGGGACCACAACAGAAAGCCAGTTGTCTGCTTCAACTGCCGGAAAGAAGGGAACTACTCCCATCAGTGTCCTCACCCCAAGCAACCCCAAGGCACAGCACCCAACCAAGCAGTTTGTGCCCGCTTCAACCATATCAGTGCAGAAGAAGCTCAGGAGGCCCCTGAAGTCGTACTCGGTATGTTCACCATAAATTCCATACCTGCCATAGTATTATTTGACTCTAGGGCAACACATTCCTTCATATCTGAAGGCTTTATGAAAACAAATGACTTGGAATTACTTCCTCTGCCCATCTCTATGATGATTGCCACCCCCGGCGAAAAGACCCTAGCTAACTTGTTCAACCCAAAGGTAAGGATAGAAATCCAAGGAGTGCTATTCTGGGTCGAGCCAGTTCTCATCGAGTGCACTGGACTTGACCTCATCCTAGGGATGGACTGGTTGATGAAGCACAAGGGAGTAATAGACTGTGCTAGCAAGTCCGTCACTGTGACCAGTTCCGGAGGCGAAGCCGTCACTTTTCAGATGACCACCCATGGTTCTAGCGAGGTATCCCTTCACTCGCTGGCCCTAGAAGAAGTGCCCGTGGTCAGAGAATATGTGGACGTATTCCTAGAAGACCTGCCAGGGATGCCTCCCAAGCGGGACATCGAATTCAAAATCGAACTTGTCCCTGGGACCACCCTAATCTCCAAGCGCCCATACCGGATGGCCGCCAATGAACTAGTCGAAATTAAGAGCAATATTGAATACCTAGAACAGAAAGGGTACATCCGACCGAGTACCTCACCCTGGGGTGCACCGGTCATCTTCGCCATGAAGAAAGACAAGACCAAAAGGATGTGCGTTGACTATAGAGCCCTGAACGATGTGACCATCAAGAATAAGTACCCACTGCCTCAGATCGATGATCTATTCGATCAACTGAAGGGATCCTCAGTGTTCTCCGAGATCGACCTCAGGTTAGGCTACCACCAACTGAGGATTAGGGAAGAAGACACCCCCAAGACTGCCTTCACGTCCCGCTATGGATTATACCAGTATATTGTGATGTCGTTCGGACTCACGAATGCCCCGACCTTCTTCATGAACATGATGAACAATGTATTCATGGAGTTCTTGGATAAGTTCATCGTGGTATTCATTGACGATATCCTCGTCTACTCCAAGACCAATGAAGAACATGAAACTCACCTCCGTCTGACCCTCGGAAAGTTAAGGGAGCAGCAATTGTATGCCAAATACAGCAAGTGCGAGTTTTGGTCATCCGAGGTGAAGTTTCTCAGCCATGTCATATCTACCGGAGGAATAGCAGTGGACCCCACTACCGTAGAAGCAGTGACCAATTGGATACAACCGACGAACATGACCGAGATCCGGAGTTTTCTTGGATTGGCCGAATATTACCGCCGGTTCATCAAGAACTTCTCAAAGATAGCCAAGCCCATGACCAGGCTGCTGCATAAGGAAGTGAAGTTCGAATGGACTCCAGATTGTGAAGAATGCTTCTAGACCCTTAAGAAAAAGCTCGTGTCAGCCCTGATTCTGACCCTGCCAGACATCTAGAAGGACTTCCATGTCTACTGTGATGCCTCTCGCCAAGGGTTGGGGTGTGTCTTGATGTAAGATGGGAAGGTGATATCTTACGCCTCTCATCAACTAAGGCCACGTGAGCTAAATTACCTGACCCATGACCTAGAATTGGCAGCCATGGTTCACGCCTTGAAGATATGGAGACATTACCTTGTGGGTAATCGGTGTGAGGTCTTCACCGATCACAAGAGCCTCAAGTACATATTCACCCAACCGGACCTGAACCTCAGACAAAGAAGGTGGTTGGAGTTGATCAAAGATTATGACTTAGGCATCCACTATCATCCAGGCAAGGCAAATGTAGTGGCAGACGCCCTAAGCCGAAAAGGGTATTGTAATGCCATAATGGTGCAAGACCAGGCCCCATTGTTATACAAGGAGATGGAAATGTTGAATCTAGGGATCACCACCAAAGAATATCTCGCTGCCCTAGAGGCCAGACCTGTCTTAATGGACCAGATCCGTGAGACATAGAAGGAAGACCCCGGACATCTTAGAGATCCAGCAGAATATGACGAAGGGTAAAGCCCTAGGGTTCTCCGAGGACGAGAACGACACCGTCTAGTTCAGAAACCAGATATGCGTGCCTGACAAGCTAGAGTTGAAGGCCCTCATCCTTCAAGAGGCCCATGAAACTATATACTCCATACATCCCGGGAGTACAAAGAAGTACCAAGACCTAAAGGAGAAATATTGGTGGGTCAGCATGAAGAGGGAAATAGCTAAGTATGTGGCCAAGTGCGACACATGCCGGTGAGTCAAGACAGAGCACCAGAGACCTGTCAGACTATTGAAACCCCTCAAGGTCCCCGAATGGAAGTGGGAAGACGTAGGAATGGACTTCATCACAGGATTGCCAAGGATCCAAGACGATCATGACTCTATCTGGGTGATCGTCGATCGACTCACCAAGGTGGCTCCTTTATCCCCGTCAAGACGACTGTTGGGGGAAAATATCTCATCTTTGGGGTTATTGCTGAAACAACATAAAGGCAGATAGCGGAGTCGAAGGTTCCTAGACGATCATCTTCAAAGATACCCTGAGTCAAGCTCGAAGTACGAAGATAGGCATTGGTTCGGAGTACATCTTCGAACTAAGGCTTTTCGAGATCTTTACTGCCAGCTAAGATGGAAGATTTATCTTTTATATCATTAGATTAGTCTTTTACCATTTTAGCCCTATCAAGGGTACCGAATAGTTTCCACTATGTCGGTTGTAATAGAGGGGTAAATAGGTCTTTTCCTTAATATATGGGCCTATAAATACCCCCCATTTCACCCTGTAATAGGGACCGAATACAAGTTATTCAATACACACATTCGAACTATTCTAAGTTATTATCCTTTTGGAGGCTTAGAACTGTTCACTTCGTAAACACTCCGTTTGTTAGTTTCTAATCTACAGAAACCTGTTAGCGTAATCTTTTACGCCAACAGTTGGCGCCGTCCGTGGGGAACTTAGTCCGAAAAACTTCGTTCTCTACCAACTTCTTACATCATGCCTCCTAAGCGGAGCGCACCTCGTAACCCTGTTCGGAGGTCCTCTCGGATCTCCGGAGAGACCCCGTCCGACACGGTCAAAGTCGGAGGGCCGTCGATTTTCCCTCCACCTCAAACTCCGGAAGGAGTTTCCATCCCTCGAACATACGGAGCTTCTCCACCAAATCCTTCCATACTTCGACCACCTGGAATCCCTCTTCCACCTTCCATTCCACTTCGAACTAATCCTACTAGTTCTCAAGACCCGGAAGATCCTTCCGGAGGAGATGAAGACAATCTTGGAGATATGGCCACTCAAATGGCCAACCATCAAGCTGAAGTAGCAAGGTGGCGACAAGAAGCTGCGAACAGGCTTCGCTCTCAAGCCATCCCAGCTATCCCAGAAGTGCCCGAAGACGACGAACCCGATTATCCCGAAGCCTCGGAGAACGCCTCCTTCGATAATGAATCTCCGCTGCATCCTGAGCTGCAGAAAGTTCGCTTTGATCCAAAGTTTAAGACTTCGAAGCTCTGTAAGTATGCTGGAGATGAGGATCCCGGAGAGTTTGTTCGTTCTTATGCCCTAGCAATTGAAGCTAGCGGAGGAGTTCGAGACACCATGGCAAAGTGCTTCCCTTTAGCTCTTCAAGGAGTGGCATTAAGGTGGTTCTGGTCCTTGAAGCTAGGATCAATTAATTCATGGGGGCAGCTGAAGAAGAAGTTTGTAAGCAATTTTCAAGGCACCTTCGTGCCTCCCATGTCAACAGGAAGCCTTTTCCAGGTGAAACAGCTTCCCAGAGAGACATTGAGGCAATATTTCAAGCGCTTCGCTCATACGAAGTCGCAGATCCGGGGGTTGTCTGCATCTTCGGTAGTTGATGCAGCTCGGGAAGGCGTCACTCATCAAGGCCTTTTGGATAAGCTTCATCGGAAAAGCATCTCCTCGGTCTCTCAGTTGATGTCATACTTCGAGGAGTATGCGAGGTCGGAAGAGGGTTGGCTTCGAAGAACTGCCGCTACTTCATCCATATTGCAAGAAGTTAAAGTAGAAGTAAAAACTTCGGCACAGCCGCAAGAACCAGTCTTCAAAGTTCAACATGATCGGAGAAGAGGGCAAAAGCACCCTCGTTCTGAAGTCATGAATAGTGCACCCCCACAGAAGTTTACACAGAGAGCTCCACAGTCTTCGGGGAACAAAGCCAGCGGCTGGAGGCCGCTAGGGAAAACGGCTGGCAAAGGCCAGACCCTTTTCTGCTGCATCCATGGTGAAAATCGAAGCCATGCAACTGATACTTGCAAGGCTATACTTACTCTAAGAGGAGAGTATCTAGAAAGAACTTCGGGTCGAGGTACTACCGACCGAGTTCCAACTGCAACGCGCCTAGAGCCAGTCCAGGCTGTGGCGCGGATAGAAAACTTTGATGCTGCAAGACACCCTCCAGTGGCCAATGTTATGCCACCTCCGAAGCAAGAGGAAGGGCAAGACCGAGGGAATAGAGTAGTCCTCCCCATCTCTGGAGGAGGTACCCTCGGAAGCATGTCAAAGAGACAGCGAAGAGACAACGTCAGAGAAGTAGGCCATATTGGGACTTCGTCGTCTGCAGCCGCAATGCCGGAGTGGTCTCATGTGCCGATATCCTTTTCTGTGGAGGATGCAGCTGGCATTAAGTTCCCGCATGCAGACCCACTTGTTATCACTGCTGATATTGCGGGCACTGAAATTCGAAGGGTGTTGATTGACGGAGGTAGTTCGGCAGACATCATTTTTGTTCAAGCCTTCGATCAATTGTGCATCTCCAGAAAGCATCTTCTTCCAGCGGCTCATCCTTTGCAAGGCTTCGCAGGACCTCCGCTTGATGCACTTGGCCAAATAGGCCTGGAAGTTACCTTCGGAGAAGGTTTGTTGGCCCGAACTGAGGAAGTAATCTTCGATGTCGTAGATGCCCCGTATGCTTACAACGTCATCTTTGGAAGAGGCATGCTAAACCAGTTCGGAGCTGTGGCGCATCACAATTATTTGTGCATGAAGATGCCCACACAAGCAGGAGTCCTTACTGTCTTCGGAGATCAAGCTATCGCTCGGAGAGCGGAGTATGGTCATGGTCCCCCCTTGATCCAAGACAAGTAAACAATGTACAAGATAATGAAGAAATTTTTTCAGTCCCTTCCGAAGCTTTAAAGAAATCCTTTCCGAGACCAAGTCCTGAAGGAGAGATTGCAGCGAAGGTCATTGTTAAAGATGGTAAAGAGTATACATTTCAATTTGGTAAAGATTTACCTCCAGAAGTTGCAACCTCCTTGGAAAAGGTGGTAGAAGAGAATTTGGATGTCTTCGCTTGGTCTGACGAAGATATCACCGGAGTCGATCGGGATATCATTGAACATAGTTTACTTGTAAACCCGAAGGCCCGCCCTGTTCGGCAAGGACTCCAGAAAATGTCTGCAGAAAGAGCTGCTCTAGCGAAAGACGAAGTTGAGAAATTATTGAAGGCTGGGATTATCAGAGAAGTGGCTCACAAAGAATGGTTAGCCAACCCAGTCTTCGTCAGAAAGAAGTCTTCCGGGAAGTGGCGCATGTGCATTGATTTCACATCCTTGAATAAAGCATGCCCTCGTGACCCCTACCCCATGCCCCGAATTGATCAATTGGTCGACTCCACCGCAGGTTCGGAGTTATTAAGCTTCCTTGACGCGTATTCTGGTTATCATCAAATATGGTTGAAGCGCGAAGATGAGATCAAGACAAGCTTCGTAACTCCTTCGGGAGTCTTCTATTATGTAAGAATGCCCTTCGGTTTAAGAACTGCCGGGGCTACTTTTTCGAGGTTAGTTGCTAAGGCTCTAGGTCATCAATTAGGTCGCAATGTGGAGGCCTATATGGATGATATTGTAATAAAGAGTGCTTTAAAGCACCAACATAGGCTAGACTTAGCAGAAACATTCAATAGCCTTCGGGCATGTGGGATCCATCTTAACCCCGAAAAATGTATTTTCGGAGCTAAGGCTGGAAAGTTGTTAGGGTATTTAGTTTCAAGCAGGGGGATTGAAGCTAGCCCTACTCAAATAACCGCGCTACAAAAGATGGCTCCTCCGAAAAATTTAAATCAAGTGCAAAAGCTGACTGGGCGTCTGGCAGCACTTAGCAGGTTTTTATCAAGGTCTGTGGAGAGAAGCTTGCCTATATTTAAAGCATTGAAGGGGTCCGAAGATTTTGCATGGACACCGGAGTGTCAGAAAAGCTTTGAAGATATTAAAGAGTATCTCAGTAATCTTGCTACACTCATGGTGCCTACTGCAGACGAAACCCTACTCCTTTACCTTGCAGCTACTGGTTTTGCTGTCAGTGCAGTCTTTGTGAGAGAAGTGGATTTCAATGGGAAGTTGGTCCAAAATCCTGTTTATTTTGTATCCGAAGCATTATCAGGAGCGAAGACAAGATACTCCGAACTTGAGAAGTTCGTTTATGCTCTGATAATGGCTTCGAGGAAATTAAGACATTATTTTTTGGCACACAATGTAATTGTACCAACTTTGTATCCTTTAGGAGATATGCTTCGAAGTAAGGATTCCGCTGGAAGGATTGGGAAGTGGGCAGTTGAGCTAGCACTCTTCGGCATATCTTTCCTGGCAAGGACAGCAATCAAATCGCAAGTCTTAGCAGATTTTGTAGCAGAATGGAGTCCACCTGCAAATTTGGTTCCGGAGAAGTCAAGTGACGGAGTTTGGACTGTTTACTCCGATGGGGCTTTCCAAGCATCTGGAGCAGGCATCGGAGCAGTATTAATTTCGCCTTCAGGGCAAAGAGCAATGTACTCCGCAAGACTCAACTTTAAGTCTACCAATAATATAGCGGAGTATGAAGGAATTTTATTGGGACTCCGAAAAGCACGTGCTCTAGGGGCTACAAGAATTATTATAAAGACAGATTCTCAGATAGTAGCCGGGCACGTAGATAAAAGTTTCCAGGTTCGGCATCCACAGCTTGCAAAGTACTTAGAAGAAATCCGTAAAATCGAAGCATCCTCAGTTATGTTTTGCTGCAGTGAGGCATCCTCAGTCTAATGGAGCCGTAGAACGAGCCAATGGAAATATTTTGTCAGGGCTAAATCGAAGGATAGTAGGATTAGCCAAGGGACTGTGGACCGAAGAGCTTCCGAAGATTTTGTGGTCCATTCGGACTACGCAAACAAGGTCCACAGGTTTTACTCCATTTAGACTACTATTCGGAGATGAAGCTATGACTCCAACAGAACTCAAAGGAGGATCGTTTCGCAGCACCGAACCGGAGATTGAAGAAGAAAGACAATCTTCGTTAGATTTATCAGAAGAAACAAGACTTCGAGCTGTGGCAAATTTATCAAAGTATCATCAGCAGACGAAGGCTTGGTTTGACCCGAAGGTTAAACTCAATGAACTAAGACCGGGTCATCTTGTTCTACGAAGCATTATAGCGCCAGGGAAGTTAGGAAATAAATGGGAAGGTCCATACCTAATTGTTCGTTCAGGACGCCCTGGCTCTTTCAAATTAGCTAATTTAGAAGGTGAAGAGTTAGCACATACTTGGCATGCAGAGCACCTAAAGCGATACTTCGCATAAGGGCTCCTTGTAACTCACTTGTAATCATCTTCCAAATTAATAAAGCATATGATCCTGATAATGCCTTCCCCTCATAGACTTCCAGCTTCCGAGTGGACACACTGGAACCGCGGGGTCGACCGAGAGGGAAGTGTCATGAAGCTGGATTGTATTTTCGGACTTCGAACCATTGGTTCGAAGCTTCCGACGTGGGGGCTGACATAATCCGGAGTCCAAGCCACCGGCTTGTAGGCATCCGTAAAAGAGCCCAAAACCACATCATACGGAGTCCAAGCCATTGGATGGTAGACTTCCGTAAAAAGAGCCGAAGGTGGCCAAAACATATGGAGTCCAAGCCATTGGCTGGTAGACTTCCGTAAAAAGAGCCGAAGGTGGCCAAAACCTGCGAAGTCCAATCCATTGGCTGGTAGACTTCCGCAAAAAGAGCCGAAGGTGGCCAAAATATACGGAGTCCAAGCCATTGGCTGGTAGACATCCGTAAAAAGAGTCCAAAGAGACCATTGAAAACTCCGAACCATTGGTTCGACAGAGATCGCAAAAATAAGCCGAAGGTGGCTAAAGCAAAACAGAGTTTAAGCCATGAGCTTTGAATATCTGTTAGCATAGTCCAAAGTGACAAATTATCTAAGATACTAAGGTATCTTGAAAGTTATCTCAAGCGATTTCTTTCAAAAAACAAACGTACTAAGTTGCCATTCTTCCGACTACAAATAGTCGAAGACATTTTATAAGATTTTAAAAGATCTTTAAATTGCAGAGGGGCTCCGAACCCCCAAAAAATTGTACTCCGAAGTTTTTTCTTTGCGCATAACCATCTTTGAATACAATTCGAAGTTGCTTATACCCAAAGAGGGGCTAGTAAATATGGAGACAATTTTAAATCGGTATTCATTATTCAAACAAATGTGTTTACAGATTACATTATGAAAAATTGGTATCTATACCAAGAAGGAATCGAAGACCTCTTCGGTCTCTAGAGCTAGAATTGGAACGACTAGTTCCAGCGCCGGAAGTTCTAATAACTTTGCATTTAACTCTCTTGCCCCCCTTCGAAGCTCTAAAATCCTTCTGTTCTTGTTGAAGTTCGGCCCAAGTTCGAAGCCGTTCGGGGCTCCTTTCCCAGCTTCCAAGTTCTTCAGGCTTTTTATTTTGAGCTTCATCTTCGTCTTCAGACCATATAACGTCTTCAGAAGATGAAGTGTTCAAGTTAACCTCTTTTTCTTCCTCTTTAATATAAGACAATATATCTTTGATTACTTCGGGCGCAATTGCACCGGAGCTATCTTGAGGAACTAAAAATCGAGGACGTTTATAAGCTTTTAGAAGATCGAAGGTGGTCCATAATGAGTGAACTTCGTCGTTAAGGTCTAACACTTCGATATCTTCCGTAAGAGGCAAAGCCTAAAAATATGACAAACAAATTTTCATTGATAAATGTTTATAAGCATAAAGCTTTACATGGCCAAAAATCCTAAGGTATTTCTAAACCTGCGGGTTCGGAGGAGGCTGACTGCTTGAAGCTTGGGTCCTAACTTGCTTTTGGCGTTGGCCTTCGTCGATCCAAGCCTTGATCGCGGAACAACCTTCGGCTCTCCATGAAGTTTGGAAGGCTCGCCAGGCAGCAGCCACACCTTCGGAAGGTGTCAGAAGTCGCTCGTCGTCGAAGGTGATTGGGCCCCCTTCTGCGTCTGGAGTTATCGATCGGCCCAGATCTTCGTAGTAGCGAAGTAGGCCAACAGCAGCCACTTGTCCGGAGAGTTCTCCGTATCTAATGCCCGCTGTCTTCATCTGCTTCGCCACTCCTTGGATCCTTTTCAACCGGCGCAGAAGAGTGATGTTATCGTCAGAAGGAAGTATCCCAGTAGTACCGAAGTACTCCAGGACACCTAACAACTGATTCATAACTTGCACAGCCACCTTCTCAGACTTCAGCTTGTCTTCGTTCAACGCGTCCTTCGTCGAAGTGACTTCGCCCAGAACCCCAGAAAGTCTAGCATTTTTAGTGGTCAAAATATTCTTTTGGTTTAACAGCTAGCTAGCTTCCTCTTGGAGTCTGACAAGCTCGGACCCCGCAGTAGCGTGCTCCACTCGCAACTTTTCAACCTCCGCTCGAAGCACAATTCTTTCTGCTTCGAGCTCTTTTTTCGCAGCCTCCAAACTTTGTCTGGCCCTTCGCTCTGTTGACACTATATTGTCCATTTGAGCCACTCGACTTTCGGAGATGCTAAGATTCCTTTGAAGGACGTTATTTTCCTCCCGAAGACGAGCGATCTCTTCATCATTGCATATATTCGCAGCTCGGGCCAAGACAGTTTGCTGCAAAAATAAAAAACTAAGGTAAATATTTATTCGTAGATGAATTCTATGTTATTTCGCAGGTGCTTCGTACCTAGTAGGTTGCACGTTCTATAGCGGCATTAAGCTCCATCCTGTCCGCCTTGCTAAGAATGGCCACTAAGTTGGTCTCCCCTATGTCACGGCTAGCTCGATCTAAAGGTTCGAGCAAAGTCTGAAGACCAGTTGTTTGCCCTAAGAAAGGAGCTAGCAAGGGGAGCATGCTTATTGCCTGTTGGTCATCTTCGTTCAGCGAAGGACCGGAGCGTTGGCTTGTGGTCTTCGGAGCCTCTGGAGACTGGCCCTCCCCGGAAGATTGGCTCTCGTCTGTTGAATCAGACGGAGTTGATCCGGAACTCGCAGCAGGGAGGGGTTCTATATGTCTTTTGCCTCTTCCAGGTCCCATTTGAGTAGTTCTCTGGGCTGGCTCCGAAGCCGTCGAAGGTCCAGGAATTATTTCTTCTTGGCGGACCTCTTCCATAGGAGTGGACTCTATAAAAAAATATACAAAGTATTATACATTGTATAAATACACAAAATAAACATGAAAGAGTTATTCGAAGTCTACCTTCGACATTTTGCAAAGGAGTCATCATCGGACTGTTCGGCGGATCGAAGGCTAGATCTTCATCCGAATCAGCCGTTAAGTCTTCGACTGCAGGAGCATCGTCCTGAGCAGTCCTTGTTGCCTCTTCAGGAATCGAAGCCATAGTAGCTTTGACCCCACTCTCATTCACAGGAACTTCGTCCTGAAGTATATCTCCTTGAACTGCCGAAGTCCTTGGTTGCTCAAGGTTATCTTGAGACTCTGGCATGTTCGCAGGTACTTCGGCTTGTGCAGTCCTTTGAGCTTCATCTTCGTCTATTAGACGCACAAGCAATCTCCCTTCATCCTCTTGGGAGTCAGAGACTGAAGCCCTTGAGCTCGAAGGCGCAGGATTCGAAGGTGTAAGATTTTTTGGCTTCCGAGCCACCTTCTTCACCGGAGTCTTAGCGGAGCTCGAAGTCCCAGCTTCGGCTTTTCTCTTTTTGGGTCTTTTCTCCGAAGGCACCCAATCCATCAAAGGGGGTGGAGTGATTTCCAGCATTCCCCATACTCTGTTAAATCTCTCCCAACTCCCGACCAACTTAATTCTCCATTCTTTTTCAGTCGGAGTTGGAGCGCCCAAAATCTTCTCCGAAGCCCTTACAATTTGTTCCGAAGTAACAGGGGCTGAAGAAGCTAAAAAATGAATCAAGTTAGTTTTTCTTCGAATGAATATGCATAATACATGTTGTCTTCGAAGTTACCTGCAGGGCTCGAAGTCAAGGTGATTTTTCGGAGACCGCCTTCCGAATCCTCTTCGAAAATGATAGGCCAGTTGGCCATCAGTGGAGAAATTTGTAATCCAAGGAACTCTTCGGCTAAGTCTCGCATGCTCAACCTTCGGCTGATCCTCTGAAGCAGGTTGAGGCGAGCTTCGAGCTGACCTTGGCCTGGTTGCACTAGGGCTTCCTTCCGGAATTGGATTTCTTTCAGAGGTCCGGCTAAAGGATTGCTCGCCCCAACTTCGGCATAGAACCATCTCATGACCCAGTCTGTGTACCATCTTGCATTGATGGCCTTAGTAGGAAATTGAAGAGCATATTCGTCCCGAAGCCTAAAATTGATGCTTCCGAAGGCTACCACTACTTTTTCATCTCCGGGACCTACGAAGGTTTTCGGCTGACATGAAGCTCTATGTAGCGCAGCGAAGATTTCTGCCCTCCCCTCATAGCCTTCGGCTCTCAGTGCCCATTCGAAGATAGCCAGTCGAGCTACTGCGTTCGGAGATAATTGAGGGAGGGTGACATGAAATAAATCGAGTACCTCCGCCAGGAAGTCAACTGCTGGGAGGCCCAAACCGGCTTCGAAGAAGGCTTCGAAGACAACCACTTCTCCGAGCCTTGGCGACGGGATGAGTTCTTTTCCAGGCTTACGAATCATAACTCCGGTGCTAATCTTTCCTTCTACTGCGATAGCCAGTGATTCCCTCTTGCAGAGACTTTGATCATCGACATTTTGGGGATTTCTCCCTCCTACCGCCATGGATGTCGTTGCCGATGCCGGAGGTGCCGTCGCCAACGCCGCAGCCGCTGCTGCTGCAGCCGCCTGCTGCCGAGCCAAGGTCGACGGGGCTCCAGAACCCTTGGTCTTCACCATTGCAATCGCTGGGTTGCTTTGGGGGAAATGGAGGCTAGGGCTCAAAGAACTCAAAGGACTCAGAAGGTGTTTGTTTGCAAGAGAGCAGTGAAAAGGTAACCGGGTATGTTCTAGGCCATCTATTTATAGCCTAGACTTTACATTTTTACCGTTAGTCCATGTCGTTTCGCATTCCTGCCGTTACTTTTCTCCGAAATTAACGCATTCTACGGTTTCCGTTAGGAACAGAAAGCTAACGGCTATTTTCTCTAAGTCTAAGAGACTTTCGAACTTCCTGAGTCGGTTCTAAGATAGTTCGAAAGTAATCATCTTAAGACTGATTCGGAGTTTATATCTTCATACATTTCGGAGATGAATTGAAATCTAATAACCCCTATGTCTGGTTATTTTTTTCCTTTCGTATACTGCTCTCCTAACATTACAGGTTAAACGGAGAAGCGTATTCGAGGGGCTAACTGTTGGGGGAAAATATCTCATCTTCGGGGTTATTGCCGAAACAGCATAAAGGCAGATAGCAGATTCGAAGGTTCCCAGACGATCATCTTCGAAGATACCCTGAGTCAAGCTCGAAGTACGAAGATAGGCATTGGTTCGGAGTACATCTTCGAACTAAGGCTTTTCGAGATATTTACTGCCAGCTAAGATGGAAGATTTATCTTTTATATCATTAGATTAGTCTTTTACCATTTTAGCCCTATCAAGGGTACCGAATAGTTTCCACTATGTCGGTTGTAATAGAGGGGTAAATAGGTCTTTTCCTTAATATATGGGCCTATAAATACCCTCCATTTCACCCTGTAATAGGGACCGAATACAAGTTATTCAATACACACATTCGAACTATTCTAAGTTATTATCCTTTCGGAGGCTTAGAACAGTTCACTTCGCAAACACTCCGTTTGTTAGTTTCTAATCTACAGAAACCTGTTAGCGTAATCTTTTACGCCAACAACGACATACACAATCGTTAGATTGGCTGAGTTGTACATGACTTGTATCGTGTGCCTACACGGAGTTCCAAAGAAGATCGTGTCCGACTAAGGGAGTTAGTTTACCTCCAAGTTTTGGAAGAATCTTCAAGAAGAACTCGGCACCCGGCTGAATTTCAGTACCGCCTATCATCCACAGACCGATGGTCAAACTGAAAGGGTAAACCATGTGTTGGAGGATATGCTTAGAGCATGCGCTCTAGACTTTGGCGGAATGTGGGATAAGAACTTGCCTTATGCGGAGTTCTCCTACAACAACAGCTACCAAGTTAGCCTGCAGATGTCCCCGTCTGAGGAACTTTATGGGCGCAAGTGTAGAACACCGCTACTCTGGGATCAGACCGGAGAGTCATAGCTATTCGGGACAGACATATTGTGGAAAGCAAAAGAGAAAGTTAAGGTCATCAGGGACAGATTGAAGATAGCCCAGTCCTGACAAAAGAGCTATGTCGATAACCGACGGAGAGACCTAACCTTTAAGGAGGGCGACTATGTCTACCTCTGAGTCACTCCCCTCCGTGGCACCCAAAGGTTCAACATGAGAGGAAAGTTGGCACTCCATTATGTCGGACCCTTTCAGATCCTCCAACGGCAAGGAGAAGTGGCATATAAGTTGGAGCTACCACCATCTTTGGCAGGAGTCCATGATGTCTTCCACATCTCTCAACTAAAGAAGTTTCTCCGTGTGCCCACCGAACAGGCCGACCTCCAACAGCTCAATGTCCAAGAAGACTTGACCTACATCGAGAAACCCGTCCGGATTCTAGAAGTAAAGGAAAGGGTAACTAGAAGCCGTATGGTTCGTTTCTGCAAGGTTCAGTGGAACAACCACCCCGTCGAAGAAGCCACATGGGAAAAAGAGGACGAGCTAAAGACCCAATACCCCGAGCTATTCGAGAAACTTTCCGAATCTCGAGGACGAGATTCTTTGTAAGGGGGATAAGTTTGTAACACCCCAAATTTTCAAAGAAATAAAAATGCCTTTTATTGGATTATTCCTGGAAAAAGATTATTTTTGGAATTTCTTTAATACTATGTATGCCCAAATGAACTAAAACCTAGAGGAGATGTCTAAACCTGAGGCCAAGAAAATTTGTATATGATCCAAAGGCCAAGATATATTTTTGAGAATGTTTATAAATTTTTATCACTCATGGAAGCAACCCAAATAATTTAAACAAAATTTAGCAATTATTTTTATTCAGTAATAAATTTGAACAGTAATGGCCCCCTTCCCCATCTTCTCCCCCAACTAGCCGGCCCAGCCGACTCCCTCCCCACGCCCATCACTGACAGGTGGACCCCGCTCGTCAGTGACTCCCTCTCCATCCACGCGCACCCAAACCCCCGACCCCACCTGTCGACGCCAACTCCCCCTCTCGGCCGAGCCCGACCGCACTGGTCAGACCCGACCGTTGCAACGCCCGCATCCCCACGCTCGCTGACCAACATGGCCCACTAGTCGGATCCATCGTCTCCGCGAGATCCGCCCCCAAATCCCCCCTCGCCGGCCGAATCCCTAACTCCCCTCGGATCCGCCTCGCCGACCCCTCCCCCATTAAATTACCGCAATTAAGTTGTCCCCCGAGCCCCGCCGGCCATTTCCCCCATTACACTGACGCGTCATCGCCCCGGAACCATCATTCGCATGCATGGAAAGGGGCTCACCGGCGCTGAAGTGTGTTTACTCATGGCCTCCTCCAATTGTGCCCCCTCTAACCTAGCCGGTGCTCCAATTTAAACCCCTGGCCACCATCTCGTCCAGCCCACACGCCCTTTTGCGTTGAGAACAAGAAGAACGCCTGTGCTCCCATTTCTAGCGCCACACCACCGCCCGCACACCAGTCGTCGTTCGCTGTCGCCGAAGTCCTCCTCCATCCTCGACGACCGCACCGTTGTGACCACCAGCACCTCCCTGACCTCGGCCACCCCTCCTACGTCGATGAGACCGGACGGAACCCCACCGCCGACGAAGGACCCGAACGTCTTCACCGCCCCCGCTCATCGTCGGTCATGCTCCGATGACCTCTCGCCTCGCCAACGGTACCATCATGTTCCCCTTGTCGCCCTGGTTCTATTTTAGCACGTAGCTCCGGTCACAATCGCTCGCCATGGCCGCTAGGCCCTCGCCGTCGCCGGAGAAGATGACCGGCACACCTAAAGTACCCGTGCCATGTCGGATTCAACCGCGGCCATGCAATCTTGATCTGTCAATGGCGATTAGATCGCTCACGCGGTTTAATCAGATCCCTCCGATCTCGGCGCAGTGGTATGCTTTGATCCTATGCGTCCGTTAGTACTTAAAGCCCCTGTTGAATCTAGCCCGTCGGATCGTAGCGCAACGTTATGTTTTAATCTGTTCCATTCATTACTATTTAAAACCCGCAGTGGATCTGAGCCATCTATCACGTACTGTTTCGACCTTTTAATCTCGGCCGTCGGTTTTCACTTAAACCGCCTGCCTCACCCGTGGCCACCCGATCATGATCCAACGGCCTATCTGCGATCCGGCGCATGCGCACAGTGCGCGGGTTCATGGTGGATCCGGTTCACCGTTGACCGGTGACTGTTTTGGATTTAATTTAAATTCCAAAAATAGTTTTAAACTTCTAAAATTCATATCTTGCTCATTTTAACTCCAAATTTAACCATTCCAATTCCAGAAAATTCATAATTTTATTCTCTACATGTTTGTACAATAAAAATAGTAGGATTACTTTGAGTATTTTATTTTTATTTAATAAAATGTTTAAAAACACTTTAGGGTAAATTCATAATTCTTTTAGAAAAATCCGGAACTCCATAAAATTGTCTTTACAATTTAAATGATGATTTCAGAATGTTTAACAACTTTATTTCACTTATTTTAATCCAACCAAAATCTATATGGTTGAAATGTGATTTTTGGATTGTTTAATTGAATGTAATGTTTATTATGCGTATCGAGAAGACTACGACGTCGTCGAGGAGACAAAATACTTCCCGGAAGTTCCTCCCTCTCCCTTCGCTGAACAAGGCAAGTCACCAAACCAATCTTTTGAGCATATTGAACCTAGTTTTCTTAAACTAGCACTAAAACACATAGGTTATACATGCATTAGTCAAATGAAAGCCTTACACTATATTTATTTAGATCTCTGACCTTGAAGTGCAAACCCAAGCCATGCTATCTAGCCTAAACTCCGTGTCACCATATTATCAGTACTATTAGCTAGTGTCCAATATATTGGCACAATCGCTATAGGTTAAAAATGAGTCGTACAGTTTGGAATCTACTATATGATCCCCGATGTTCTTATCTCTGGAATTCTATTGGTGATAGAGTTATGGTTAAGTGTGTATGAATGGTGGGTTCCGGGTGCAAGCTAGGGCATTGGTCGGTAGCACCCGGGGCACTATAAGGACCGGTCTGCGGGATCTGTTGCAATACATTTCCGTACTAACCACAAGTCTAGTGGGTAAGTCCTAACTAAGGTATGGAGTGTCCAATCCGAGGCACCACTTGGAGATGGGTCAAGCAGCACCTGCGGGTGGTTTGTACTGACGTGGCGCAAAAGGGGGTGTGACGTTAGCCGGGATGCGGCCCGGCGTGCCAGTGAAAGCTAGAGCGGGTGATTATCGCTTGGAGCATTTCATGCTGAGGTTTTGGCATGAGTTCCCATAGTGTTGGGGGAAAATATCTCATCTTCGGGGTTATTGCCAAAACAGCATAAAGGTAGATAGCGGATTCGAAGGTTCCCAGATGTCCATCTTCGAAGATACTCGGAGTCAAGCTCGAAGTACGAAGATACGCCCTGGTTCGGAGTACATCTTCGAACTAAGGCACTTTAAGATCTTTATTGCCAGCTAAGATGGGAGATTTATCTTTTATATTATTAGATTAGTCTTTTACCATTTTAGCCCTATCAAGGGTACCGAATAGTTTCCACTATGTCGGTTGTAATAGAGGGGTAAATAGGTTTTTTCCTTAATATTTGGGCCTATAAATACCCCCCATTTCACCCTGTAATAGGGACCGAATACAAGTTATTCAATACACACATTCGAACTATTCTAAGTTGTTATCCTTTCGGAGGCTTAGAACAGTTCTCTTCGCAAACACTTCGTTTGTTAGTTTCTTTTCTACAGAAACCTGTTAGCGTAATCTTTTACGCCAACAGTTGGCGCCGTCCGTGGGGAACCTAGTCCGAAAAACTTTGTTCTCTACCAACTTCTTACATCATCCCGCAATCCCGTTCGGAGATCTTCTCGGATCTCTGGAGAGATACCATTTGACACAGTTGAAGTCGGAGGGCCTTCGACATTCCCTCCGCAAACTCCGGAAGGAGCTTCTATCCCTCGAACATACAAAGCTTCTCCGCCAACCCCTTCCATACTTCGACCGCCCGGAGTCCCTCCTCCACCTTCCATCCCAATTCGAACTGATCCTACTAGTTCTCAAGACCCGAAAGATCCTTCCGGAGGAGATGAAGACAATCTTGGAGATATGGCCACTCAAATGGCCAACCTTCAAGCTGAAGTGGCAAGGTGGCGACAGGAAGCTGCGAACAGGCTTCGCTCTCAAGCCACCCCAACTATCCCAGAAGTGCCCGAAGACGATGATCTTGATTATCCCGAAGCCCCGGAGAACGCCTCCTTCGATAATGAATCCCCGCTGCATCCTGAGCTGCAGAAAGTTCGCTTTGATCCAAAGTTTAAAACTTCGAAGCTCTGTAAGTATGCCGGAGATGAAGATCCCGGAGAGTTCGTTCGTTCTTATGCCCTAGCAATTGAAGCTAGCGGAGGAGTTCGAGACACCATGGCGAAGTGCTTCCCTTTAGCTCTTCAAGGAGTGGCGTTAAGGTGGTTCTGGTCCTTGAAGCAGGGATCAATTAATTCATGGCCGCAGCTGAAGAAGAAGTTTATAAGCAATTTTCAAGGCACCTTCGTGCCTCCCATGTCAACAGGAAGCCTTTTCCAGGTGAAACAGCTCCCCGGAGAGACATTGAGGCAATATTTTAAGCGCTTCGCTCATACGAAGTCGCAAATTTGGGTGTTGTCTGCATCTTTGGTAGTTGATGCAGCTCGGGAAGGCATCACTCATCAAGGCCTCTTGGATAAGCTTCATCGGAAAAGCATCTCCTCGGTCTCTCAGTTGATGTCATACTTCGAGGAGTATGCGAGGTCAGAAGAGGGTTGGCTTCGAAGGACTGCCGCTACTTCGTCCATATTGCAAGAAGTTAAAGTAGAAGTGAAAACTTCGGCACAGCCGCAAGAACCAGTCTTCGAAGTTCAACATGATCAGAGAAGAGGGCAAAAGCACCCTCGTTCTGAAGTCATGAATATTGCACCCCCATAGAAGTTTACACAGAGAGCTCCACAGTCTTCGGGGAACAAGGCCAGCGGCTGGAGGCTGCCAGGGAAAACGGCTGGCAAGGGCCAGACCCTTTTCTGCTGCATCCATGGAGAAAATCGAAGCCATGCAGCTGATACTTGCAAGGCTATACTTACCCTAAGGGGAGAGTACCTAGAAAGAACTTCGGGTCGAGGTACTACCGACCGAGTTCCAGCTGCAACGTGCCCCGAGCCGGTCCAGGCTGTGGCGCAGATAGAAAACTTTGATGCTGCAAGACACCCTCCAGTGGCCAATGTTATGCCACCTCCGAAGCAAGAGGAAGGCCAAGACCGAGGGAAAAGAGTAGTCGTCCCCATCTCCGGAGGAGGTACCCTCGGAAGCATGTCGAAGAGACAGCGAAGAGACTACGTCAGAGAAGTAGGCCATATTGGGACTTCGTCGTCTGCAGCCGCAATGCCGGAGTGGTCTCATGTGCCGATATCCTTTTCTGTGGAGGATGCAGCTGGCATTAAGTTCCCGCATGCAGATCCACTTGTTATCACTGCTGATATTGCGGGCACTGAAGTTCGAAGGGTGCTGATTGACGGAGGTAGTTCGGCAGATATCATTTTTTTTCAAGCCTTCGATCAATTGTGCATTTCCAGGAAGCATCTCCTTCCAGCGGCTCGTCCTTTGCAAGGCTTCGCAGGACCTCCGCTTGATGCACTTGGCCAAATAGGCCTGGAAGTTACCTTCGGAGAAGGTTTATTGGCCCGGACTGAGGAAGTAATCTTCGATGTTGTAGATGCCCCGTATGCTTACAACGTCATCTTCAGAAGAGGCATGCTAAACCAGTTCGGAGCTGTGGCGCATCACAATTATTTGTGCATGAAGATGCCCACACAAGCAGGAGTCCTTACTGTCTTCGGAGATCAAGCTATTGCTCGGAGAGCGGAATATGGTCATGGTCCCCCTCTTGATCCAAGACAAGTAAACAGTGTACAAGATAATGAAGAAATTTTTTCAGCCTCCTCCGAAGCTTCGAAGAAGTCCTTTCCAAGACCAAGTCCTGAGGGAGAAATTGCAACGAAGGTCATTGTTAAAGATGGTAAAGAGTATACATTTCAATTTGGTAAAGATTTACCCCCAGAAGTTGCAACCTCCTTGGAAAAGGTGGTAGAAGAAAATTTGGATGTCTTCGCTTGGTCTGACGAAGATATCACCGGAGTCGATCGGGATATCATTGAACATAGTTTACATGTAAACCCGAAGGCCCGGCCTATTCGGCAAGGACTCCAGAAAATGTCTGCAGAAAGAGCTGCTCTAGCGAAGGACGAAGTTGAGAAATTGTTGAAGGCTGGGATTATCAGAGAAGTGGCTCACACAGAATGGTTAGCCAACCCAGTCTTCGTCAGAAAGAAGTCTTCCGGGAAGTGGCGCATGTGCATTGATTTCACATCCTTGAATAAAGCATGCCCACGTGACCCCTACCCCATGCCCCGAATTGATCAATTTGTTGACTCCACCGCAGGTTCGGAGTTATTAAGCTTCATTGACGCGTATTCTGGTTATCATCAAATATGGTTGAAGCGCGAAGATGAAATCAAGACAAGCTTCGTAACTCCTTCGAGAGTCTTCTGTTTTGTAAGAATGCCCTTCGGCTTAAGAAATGCCGGGTCTATTTTTTCGAGGTTAGTTGCTAAGGCTCTAGGTCATCAATTAGGTCGCAATGTGGAGGCCTATATGGATGATATTGTAATAAAGAGTGCTTTAAAGCACCAGCATAGCCTAGACTTAGCAGAAACATTCAATAGCCTTCGGGCATGTGGGATCCGTCTTAACCCCGAAAAATGTATCTTCGGAGCTAAGGCTGGAAAGTTGTTAGGGTATTTAGTTTCAAGCAGGGGAATTGAAGCTAGCCCTACTCAAATAACTGCGCTGCAGAAGATGGCTCCTCCGGAAAATTTAAAGCAACCGCAAAAGCTGACTGGGCGTCTGGCAGCACTTAGCAGGTTTTTGTCAAGATCTGCGGAGAGAAGCTTGCCTATATTTAAATCATTGAAAGGGTCCGAAGATTTTGCATGGACACCGGAGTGTCAGAAAAGCTTCGAAGATATTAAAGAGTATCTCAGTAATCTTGCTACACTCACGGTGCCTACTGCGGACGAAACCCTACTCCTTTACCTTGCAGCTACAGGTTCTGCTGTCAGCGCAGTCCTTGTCAAAGAAGTGGATTTCAATGGGAAGTTGGTCCAAAATCCTGTTTATTTTGTATCCGAAGCATTATCAGGAGCGAAGACAAGATACTCCGAACTCGAGAAGTTCGTTTATGCTCTGATAATGATTTCGAGGAAGTTAAGACATTATTTTTTGGCACACAATGTAACTGTACCAACTTCGTATCCATTAGGAGATATGCTTCGAAGTAAGGATTCCACTGGAAGGATTGGGAAGTGGGCAGTTGAGCTAGCACCCTTCGGCATATCTTTCTTGGCAAGGACAGCAATCAAATCGCAAGTCTTAGCAGATTTTGTAGCAGAATGGACTCCACCTGCAAAGTTAGTTCCGGAGAAATCAAGTGACGGAGTTTGGACTGTTTACTCCGATGGGGCTTTCCAAGCATCCGGAGCAGGCATTGGAGCAGTGTTAATTTCACCTTCAGGGCAAAGAGCAATGTACTCCGCAAGACTCAACTTTAAGTCTACCAATAATATAGCGGAGTATGAAGGGATTTTATTGGGACTCCGAAAAGCACGTGCTCTAGGGGCTACAAGAATTATTATAAAGACAGATTCTCAGATAGTAGCAGGGCACGTAGATAAAAGTTTCCAAGTTCGGCATCCACAGCTTGCAAAGTACTTAGAAGAAATCCGTAAAATCGAAGCACACTTCAAGGGTATTTCCATTCGGAGTATACCAAGAGCAAAAAATGTGCAAGCGGACATCTTAGCAAAAGCTGCAGCCGGAGCTGTGGATGTGCCCGAAGAAGCTTTCTATGAGGAGCTCAATATACCTTCGGTGCCACAAATTCCCTTTGCAGAGATTCTTTGCATTCCTAGTGCAGATTGGAAAAATTCAATCATGGAACTTTTACAGGGAGGAACAAATTTGCCCGAAGAGCCACAGCTGTCAAGATTAAAGCTTAGAGCCAGAAATTATCAAATAATCAACGGTATTTTATACAAGGCCGGAGTATGTTCCCCTCTACTCCGAAGTATATCTCAAGCCGAAGGCCAAGAAATTCTTCGAGAAATTCATGAAGGCCTTTGTGGTAGCCATCTAGCCCCTAGAGCTTTGGCAGGAAAAACACTTCGCCAGGGGCTTTATTGGCCTACAATAACAGCTGATGTGGAGAGCTTAGTCCGCACTTGTCAAGGATGCCAGTGGATGGGTCGACGGAGTCATCGCCCACCAACAGCTCTTCAAGTCATTGCTCCGGTATGGCCTATGGCCAGATGGGGTATGGATTTAATTGGTCCCTTTCCAGTAGCCAAGGGAAATCTGAAGTTCGCAGTGGTAGCTATTGAATATTTTTCTAAGTGGGTGGAAGCAGAACCCTTGACAGCTATCACTTCGAACAATGTACAGAAATTCTTTTGGAAGAACATCATCTGCCGGTTCGGAGTGCCTAGACAACTCACAGTTGATAATGGAACACAGTTCGACGCAGAACCCTTCGGGAAGTTTTGCGAAGATCTAGGCATTCAGTTATGTTTTGCTGCAGTGAGGCATCCTCAGTCTAATGGAGCCATAGAGCGAGCCAATGGAAATATTTTGTCAGGGCTAAATCGAAGGATAGTAGGATTAGCAAAGGGACTGTGGACCGAAGAGCTTCCGAAGATTTTGTGGTCCATTCGGACTACGCAAACAAGGTCCACAGGTTTTACTCCATTCAGACTACTATTCGGAGATGAAGCTATGACTCCAACGGAGCTCAAAGGAGGATCATTTTGCAGCACCGAACCAGAGATTGAAGAAGAAAGAGAAGCTTCGTTAGATTTATCTAAAGAAACAAGACTTCGAGCTGTGGCGAATTTATCAAAGTATCATTAGCAAACGAAGGCTTGGTTTGACCCAAAGGTTAAGCTCAATGAACTAAGACCGGGTCATCTTGTTCTGCGAAGCGTTATAGCGCCAGGGATGTTAGGAAATAAATGGGAAGGTCCATATCTAATTGTCCATTCAGGACACCCTGGCTCTTTTAAGTTAGCTAATTTAGAAGGTGAAGAGTTAGCACATACTTGGCATGCGGAGCACCTAAAGCGATACTTCGCATAAGGGCTCCTTGTAATTCGCTTGTAATCATCTTCTAAATTAATAAAGCATACGATGCTGATAGTGCCTTCCCCTCATAGACTTCCAGCTTCCGAGTGGACGCACTGGAACTGCGGGGTCGACCGAGAGGGAAGTGTCATGAAGTTGGGTTGTATTTTCGGACTTCGAACCATTGGTTCGAAGCTTCCAACGTGGGGGCTGACATAATCCGGAGCCCAAGCCACCGACTTGTAGGCATCCGTAAAAGAGCCCAAAACCACATCATACGGAGTCCAAGCCATTGGCTGGTAGACTTCCGTAAAAAGAGCCGAAGGTGGCCAAAACCTGCGGAGTCCAAGCCATTGGCTGGTAGACTTCCGTAAAAAGAGCCGAAGGTGGCCAAAACCTGCGAAGTCCAAGCCATTGGCTGGTAGACTTCCGCAAAAAGAGCCGAAGGTGGCCAAAATATACGGAGTCCAAGCCATTGGCTGGTAGACATCTGTAAAAAGAGTCCAAAGAGACCATTGCAAACTCCGAACCATTGGTTCGACAGAGATCGCAAAAATAAGCCGAAGGTGGCTAAAGCAAAACAGAATTTGAGCCATGAGCTTCGAATGTCTGTTAACACAGTCCAAAGTGACAAATTATCTAAGATACTGAAGTATCTTGAAAGTTATCTCAAGTGATTTCTTTCATAAAACAAAGGTACTAAGTTGCCATTCTTCCGACTGCAAATAGTCGAAGACATTTTATAAGATTTTAAAAGATCTTTAAATTACAGAGGGGCTCCGAACCCCCAAAAAATTGTACTCCGAAGTTTTTTCTTTGCGCATAACCATCTTTGAATGCAGTTCGAAGTTGCTTAAACCCAAAGAGGGGCTAGTAAATATGGAGACAATTTTAAATCGGTATTCATTATTCAAACAAATGTGTTTACAGATTACATTATGAAAAATGGGTATCTATACCAAGAAGGAATCGAAGACCTCTTCGGTCCCTAGAGCTAGGGCTGGAACGACTAGTTCCAGCGCCGGGAGTTCTAATAACTTTGCGTTTAACTCTCTTGCTCCCCTTCGAAGCTCTAAAATCCTTCTGTTCTTGTTGAAGCTCGGCCCAAGTTCGAAGCCGTTCGAGGCTTCTTTCCCAGCTTCTAAGATCTTCAGATCTTTTATTTTGAGCTTCATCTTCGTTTTCAGACCAAGTAGCGTCTTCAGAAGATGAAGTGTTCAAGCTAACCTCTTTTTCTTCCTCTTTAATATAAGACAGTATATCTTTGATTACTTCGGGCGCAATTACACTGGAGCTATCTCGAGGAATTAAAAATCGAGGACGCTTGTAAGTCTTTAGAAGTTCAAAGGTGTTCCATAATGAGCGAAGTTCGTCGTTAATATCTAACACTTCGATATCTTCCGTATGAGACAAAGCCTAAAAATATGATAAACAAATTTTCATTGATAAAGGTTCATAAGCACGAAGCTTTACATAGTCAAAAATCCTAAATTATTTCTAAACCTGCGGGTTTGGAGGAGGCTGACTGCTTGAAGCTTGGGTCCGAACTTGCTTTTGGCGTTGACCTTCGTCAATCCAAGCCTTGATCGCAGTGCAACCTTCGGCTCTCCATGAAGCTTGGAAGGCATGCCAGGCAGCAGTCACGCCTTCGGAAGGAGTCAGAAGTCGCTCGTCGTCGAAGGTAATAGGGCCCTCTATGTTCGGAGTTATTGATCGGCCCAAGTCCTCGTAGTAACGAAGTACTCCGATGGCAGACACTTGTCCGGAGAGTTCTCCATAACGAATGCCCGCTGCCTTCATTTGCTTCGCTGCTCCTTGGATCCTTTTTAACCGGCGCAGCAGAGTGACGTTGTCATCGGAAGGAAGTGATCTAGTAGTACCGAAGTACTCCAGAACACCTAGCATCTGTTCTATGACCTCCGTAGCTACCTTCTCGGACTTAAGCTTTTCTTCAATTAATCCATCCTTGCTCGAAGTCGTTTCTTCTAGAACTCCGGAAAGCCTAGCATTCTCCGTAGTTAAAGTATTCTTCTGATTTAGGAGTTGGCTAGCTTCCTCTTGGAGCTTGACAAGCTCGGACCCCGCATTAGCATGCTCCAACCGCACCCTTTCGATTTCCGCCCGAAGCATGATCCTTTCTGCTTCGAGCTCCTTATTTGCAGCCTCCAAACCTTGTCTGGCCCTGCGTTCTGCCGAAATCATATTATTCATTTGAACCACTCTAGCTTCGGAGAAAGATAAGTTGCACTGAAGAGCTTCGTTTTCTTCCCGAAGCTGAGCAATTTCACGTTCGCCTGATAAAGTTGCAGCACGGGCCAAGACCGCTTTCTAAGAAAAGAAAAAACTGAAGTAAGAAATTATTCATGTATAATTTGTTATTGGTTCGAAGGTGTTCCGTACATGATAGGCTGCTCGTTCCATGGCAACGTTTAGCTCCGAACTCTTCGCCTCGCTTAAAATAGCTACTAGCTCTGTCTCCCCGACTTCGCGACTGGCTCGACCCAAAGGTTTGAGCAGAGTCCGAAGCCCAGTTCTTTGCTCCAAAAAAGGAGTTAAAAGAGGGAGCATTGCCAAAGCTTCTTGGTCATCCCTGCTTGGTGAAGCTCCAGAGCGTTCTGCTGAGGTCTTCGGAGCCTCAGTAGATGGCCCTCCCTCATTAGATTGACTCTCGTCTGCTGATTCAGACGAAGTTGATCCTTGAGCAGGGAAAGGTTCTATATGTCTTTTACCCTTTCCAGGCCCCTGTTGAGCGACTTCCGGGTGCGGCTCCGAAGTTGTCGAAGGCCCTTGAATTGGATCTTCGCGATGTACTTCTACAGAAGAGGGCTCTGCAAAAGCAAAGGTATTATACATTGTATAATTTTGCAGAAAAGAACAAGAGAATTATGCGAAGTTTACCTTCGACATTTTGGTGGTGAGCGAGCATCGGACTGCTCGG
Organism: Zizania palustris; assembly: GCA_019279435.1. NCBI lineage: Eukaryota > Viridiplantae > Streptophyta > Magnoliopsida > Poales > Poaceae > Zizania > Zizania palustris. Next base: position 32,048,655 of record JAAALK010000079.1, on the reverse strand, counting down.
AGGATCGAAGGTGAGGTCTTCGTCTGAATCCAGAGTCAAAACTTCAACCGCCGGAGTATCTTCTTGAGCAGTCCTTCCTTCATCTAAGGCCGAAGTCGCAGTAACTTCGACTTCACCTTCAGTCGTAGGGGCTTCGATTTGCTCTTCCTCTTGAGCATCCGGAGTTCTCACTTCTTCAATGTTAGCCTGAGACTCCGACATACCTGCAGTATCTTCGATATGAATATCTGTTTGAGCTGCATCTTCATCAATCAACCTCACTAATAGTTTACCTTCATCCTCTTTAGAACCGGAGGTTGAGTCTCTTGGGCTCGGAGGTGCAGGTTTTCTGGGTTTCTTAGCCACCTTTTTAATTGGAGTCTTTGCGGAGCTCGAAGCCCCAGCTTCGGCTTTCCTCTTCTTGGGTCCTTTCTCCGAAGGCACCCAATCCATCAGAGGGGGCGGAGTGATTCCCAACATTCCCCATACTCTGTTAAATCTCTCCCAACTCCCGACTAACTTGACTCTCCATTCTTTTTCGGTCAGAGTTGGAGCGCCCAAAATCTTCTCCGAAGCCCTTATAATTTGCTCCGAAGTAACAGGGGCTGAAGAAGCTAAAAAGATAAATAAATCAAGTTAGTCTTTCTTCAAAGTGAATATGCATAATACATGTTGTTTTCAAAGTTACCTGCAAGGCTCGAAGTCACGGTAATTTTTCGGAGACCGCCTTCCGAATTCTCTTCGAAGACGATAGGCCAGTTGGCCATCAGTGGAGAAATTTGTAACCCGAGGAACTCTTCGGCTAAGTCTCGCATACTCAACCTCCGGCTGATTCGCTGAAGTAGGTTGAGGCGGGCTTCGAGCTGACCTTGGCCGGGATGCACTAAGGCTTCTTTCCGGAATTGAATTTCTTTCAGAGGTCCGGCCAGAGGATTACTCGCCCCAACTTCGGCATAGAACCACTTCATAACCCAGTCAGTGTACCATCTTGCATTGATGGCCTTAGCAGGGAATTGCAGGGCATATTCGTCCCGGAGCCTAAAATTAATGCTTCCGAAGGCAACCACTACCTTTTCACCTCTGGGACCTACGAAGGTTTTAGGCTGGCATGAAGCCCTATGCAGTGCAGCGAAGATCTCTGCCCTCCCCTCACAGCCTTTGGCTCTCAATGCCCATTCGAAGATAGCCAGTCTGGCTACTGCATTCGGAGATAATTGAGGGAGGGTGACATGGAATAGATCGAGTACCTCCGCCAGGAAGTCTACTACAGGAAGGCCCAAGCCGGCTTCGAAGAAGGCTTCGAATACAACCACTTCTCCGGGCCTTGGTGACGGAATGAGTTCTTTCCCGGGCTTCCGAATCATCACTCCAGTACTGATTTTTCCTTCTACCGCAATTGCCAGCGATTCCCTCTTGCAGGTAGAAGATCCCAGTTGGAAAGACTGGTCCAGATACTTCGTTGATGGCGGGCAGAGACTTTGATCATCGACGTTTTGGGGATTTCTTCCTCCTGCCGCCATGGATGTCACTGTAGATGCCGGAGGTGCCGCCGCCAATGTCACAGCCGCTTGCTGCCGAGCCAAGGCTGACGGAGCTCCGGAACCCTTGGTCTTCACCATTGCAGTCGCTAGGTTGCTTTGGGGGAAATGGAGGCTAGGGCTCAAAGAACTCAAGGGGCTCAAAAGGTGTTTGATTGTGAGAGAGCAGTGAAAAGGTAATCGGGTAAGTTCTAGGCCATCTATTTATAGCCTAAACTTTACATTGTTACCGTTAGTCCATGCCGTTTTGAATTCTCCGAAATTAACGCTTTTTACGGTTTCTGTTAGGAACAGAAAGCTAACGGCTATTTCCTCTAAGTCTAAAAGACTTTCGCATTTCCTGAATTGGTTCTAAGATACTTCGAAAAGTAATTATCTTAAGACTGATTCGGAGTTTATATCTTCGTACATTTCGGAGATGAATTGAAATTTAATAACCCCTATGTCTGGTTATTTTTTCCTTCCGTATACTGCTCTCCTAACATTACAGGTTAAACGGAGAAGCGTATTCGAGGGGCTACTGTTGGGGGAAAATATCTCATCTTCGGGGTTATTGCCAAAACAGCATAAAGGTAGATAGCTGATTCGAAGGTTCCCAGACGTCCTTCTTCGAAGATACTCAGAGTTAAGCTCGAAGTACGAAGATACGCCCTGGTTCGGAGTACATCTTCGAACTAAGGCTCTTTAAGATCTTTATTGCCACCTAAGATGGGAGATTTATCTTTTATATTATTAGATTAGTCTTTTACCATTTTAGCCCTATCAAGGGTACCGAATAGTTTCCACTATGTCGGTTGTAATAGAGGGGTAAATAGGTTTTTTCCTTAATATTTGGGCCTATAAATACCCCCATTTCACCCTGTAATAGGGACCGAATACAAGTTATTCAATACACACATTCGAACTATTCTAAGTTGTTATCCTTTCGGAGGCTTAGAACAGTTCTATTCGCAAACACTTCGTTTGTTAGTTTCTTTTCTAGAGAAACCTGTTAGCGTAATCTTTTACGCCAACACATGGTATGGGTCATCTCGTTACACTTTGGTGCACGCGATGAGTGTGTGCCTTGTGGGTACAATGGTACACCTCTGATTAGAGTCTTAAATCTTTTCGAAAAGCTGAGCCCACGGTCAAGGGTGGGTTGCGTAACTACTCGCATTTAGTTTAATTTAATGAATGTGCATGATGACTCGGCATGTAAGGACTATTGAGCGAGGAGGGAAAACATACTCCTCGAATTAGATGGTATTATGTTGTTCATATTAAATATTCTGCATGATTAAATTTGACTACACAAAATGCTATAACTTAAAAAAACGTACTTTTCCGCACTTTTAGCCATTACTATTCCTTTGTTATTGTCCTGCATTACTATTGCATTTGCGGTGACTTGTTTAGTATTATTGTACTCATACCCGTTGGACACACACTTTAGAGGCTGCCTACTATGAGGAAGATAGTCTGGAGTAGCGACCCAGTCAAGAAGAAGATTCTGAAGAAAACGTTCGTCATGCTGTTTATTTTTATTTTTACACTGATGTAATAATGTGGTCTGCGTACCACGAATCATTGCCCGTATGTACGTTGTCGCATGATGAACCTCTTGTTATTATTGTTTTTTCTATGGAAATTCAATAATGTTTCGATTTGGTAAATCGGGGTGTCATAGTCGGTCTGACTAAGCCCACATGGACGGTCAGACTGGGCCTATATGGCCGGTTGGACCGGCCTATGCTAGGTCTTGGCATATTTTTGGTCCAATATACCAAAATCGATATTTTGACAAATTTAACCACTAATGTCATTTTTTTCTATCAACACATGCCCCCTACGTTTTGGCAAACTTTAGTGAGCCAAAAGCACAACGAGCTAAGGGCGATATGTTTCATATCGGCCTTTCGACACTTCAAGGGTTTTGCCACACACTTGGGGAGTATTTTTTTCAAATACCTACCATTCAAAGCTCTACGAAATCCCATTCAAAGCTCTACGAAATCGCTCTCCTTGCAGAGACTCTAGCAAATATGCATTACCTGGAGCGATTTCAACAACTCTAAAAGGACCTTCCCAACTAGGGAACCATCTACCAAACTTTGGGCTTTTAATGCATAAAGGCAAAATCGTTTTCCAAACCAAGTCACCAACTTGAAACACTTTTGCTCTCACCTTCTTATTGTAATCTCCAGCCACTCTTCTCTTGTCTATTTCTGCTGCCTCTAGGGCTCTTAATCTCTTATCGGTCACTTCTTCCAAATTATCCTTCAAAAGAGATTCATATTCATCGAATGATAAGCCAGCTTGCTTAAGTAATCTCAAAGAGCCAAGATTCACCTCTATGGGTAAAATGATTTCTTGTCCATACACCAACTCTTATGGAATCACCTTGGTGGCGCCATGCTTTGCAACTCTACATGCCCATAATGCCTCAAAAAGCTCTTCACGCCACCGTCTAGGAAACTATTCAATCTTTTTTTAATGAGCTTAATCACAGTTTTATTCTTGAGAGGAACGACCTCGGTCCACTTGGTGAAGTAATCCATAGCCATCAATACGAACCGATGCCCTTTTGAAGAGGAAGGATAAATTTGGCCGATGAAGTTCAAGGCCCAACCTCGGAACGACCATGGTTTGATAATAAGATTAAGTAAAGATGTAGGAGCAAGCTGAATATTACAAAAATTTGACAAGCCTCACATCCTCTATAGTACTTAAAACAATCATCAGTCATAGTCGGCCAATAAAAACCTGCTCCTTTGAGCATCCAACTCATTTTTTGGGCCAACTGATGAGTACCACAAAGACCTTAATGTACTTCACCCACAACAAGTCTATATTGATCGGCATTCAAACTTTTCAAAAGAACTCCATCAATTGTTCAGCGATACACAACTCATCATCGAGTAACACAAATTTAAATGATTGCCGCCGAACTTTCCGACCAACCCGCTTACTATGATCTCTCAAATACGGGATAATTGGAATCCTCCAATCATCCTCATGATTTTCCGAAGTACTCACCAAATCCTCGCTCAAATTGGCGTTCAAACTATTAATTTCAACCTGCCCCCCGTGACCTGAAACCTCCTAACACAGGACAGTCAGACTGGCCATAGAAGGTCAGTCAGATCGGCCGTTGCCGGACTGCTGGCACACGGCGGTCAGACTGGCCTAGCATGTCCAGTCAGACAGACAAGACACCTGTGGTAGGACCGGCCATGTTAGGCCGGTCAGACCGATATGTTCTGATTCGGGTAGTGAAATAAAGTCAAGCATGAGTTTTTCTTGTGCGAAAAATTTACCTCTAATCTAGTAACCAGATGCTTGCTGAGCCAAATCATTTGTTACTGAGTTGGCTTCTCTAGATACATGAGAAATCTCAAAATCATCAAAAGTAGCAATTATGTATAAACACTTATCCAAGTAACTATTTAGCAAACCATTAAAACATTGGGCATATTTAGCTACTTGTTGAACAACTAATAGTGAATCACCATATGCATGAACATATTTAACACCCATGGAACTTAACAATTAAAGTCCTAGCAATAAAGCTTCATATTCGGCTTGATTATTAGTACAAGGAAATTCTAACCGGGCCGAGGTCTCGAAAATCATACCGCTAGGTGATATGAGCACAACTCAAAAACCTTGGCCATTCTTACAAGCCGGACCATCAAAGTAATGTTTCCATGGAACTACTTCAATTAGAGCAGCATCACCACTCCAATTGACATCTACATGGTGATCGGCTACAAAATTTGCAACGACTTAGCCTTTCATAGCTTTCAGGGGTTCATAAGACAAATTGTACTGAATCAAAGCATAAGCCCATTTTTCAATTTTCCCACTCAGAATCGGCTTTTGCAACATGTATTTTATAACATCAGTTTGACAAGTAACAATACATGCGGAGTTTGGTACATGCATAAAAAAGTTATAAACACAAACACTCTAAGAACATGTACCTCATCTCAACATCCAATAGGTGGCGACTCAAGAATGTGATGATGTACTCTTTTCCCTCCACCTCTTGAGTCAACACAGCTCCTATCACACTATCTTCTGTAGCAATGTATAGCCTAAATGGAATCCCATCTTTTGCTGCTCTTACCACATGCGGTGATGACAAGCACTTTTTAATTTTCTCAAAAGCACGTTGCTGACATGCCCCACCAAGTGAATTCGGCTTTGTTCTTTAGCCGAAGTATGGGGACAAAAGCATCGATCTTGCTAGACAAGTTAGATATAAAGCGACACAAATAATTTACCTTGCCTAGCAACTTTTGCACAACTCTTTTGCATGTCGGCGCTTCAAAGTTCTTAATCTTCTCAAGCCTCTTAAGATCAATCTCAATACCTTTTTGATGAATCATAAATCCGAAGAACTTGCCCGCCGAAACGCCAAAAGCACACTTGAGTGGGTTCATTTTTAAGCCATACTGACGCATTCTCTCAAAATCAACTCTTAAATCGGCCAAATGGTTTCCCATAGCATCCGATTTGACTACAACATCATCTATATAGACCTCTAGAATAACACCCAGCAAGTCATGAAAGATCAAGTTCATAGCACATTTATATGTAGCGCTAGCATTCTTAAACCAAAAGTCATCTTATAGACGTCCTCTTTGGCCATAAAGTTTTGATTATAACCATCGTTGCCATCAAGAAAACTTAGTACCTTGTGTCCTAAATCATCATTGATCAACATGTCAGCTATCGGCATGTGATACTCATCCTTCGGAGTGGCTTTGTTCAACTCCCTGAAATCAATGCACACACGAATCTTGCCACTCCCTTTCTTCTTCACAAGCACAATGTTAGGAACCCATTTAGCATACATGCACGAACTAATAAACTCAACCTTGAGTAATCGTTCTATCTCCTCTTTAACTTGGTCATACACGGCCGAATTAAAGTGATGAGGGGCCTGTTTACAATGCCTAAACCCGGGTTTACTAGGCAGTCGATGCTCCACGACCTCGTAGATTAGTCTGGGCATCTCACTATACTCCCATGCAAAACAATCGACATACGAATGAAGCAATTTTATTATTCCAGCCTTTTCATCAGCCTACAAATTTTGATTTACAAAAGTTGGCCTTGAAATACTACCATCGCCTATAGCGACCTCTTCTAAAGGGTCGGTCGATGCAAAACCTTGACATAACTTTTCTACTTCACTAAAATCTTTAATGGCTTCGGCCATACCATCTTTAGAAGACCGATATTGTTCTACACGAGTGAGAAACCATGTTGAAGAACATGGGTTTGATACTCCAGATGTGATGAGTGATTGTCAACGGAAGTCAAAGAAGAAGAGAAATGAAGACCTGCCGTGTCTGAGGCGCGTGTGACTCAGGTACACGGGCAGCGAGCGACAGCCGGGTAGAGGAGCCACGGAGTCAGGCTGTCCCAATCCAGGTACATGAGCTAGGAGCGGCAGATGATCCACTGGTCTGTTGACTGGGTTTGACTCAGGTACACAGGCGATGAGCGATTGCCGGGCTGAGGAAGCTGTGGGGTCGGGTCGGCCCAATCCTGGTACCCGGTGCGAAGACGGTGGACGTTTTGTCAATTTCGGCGCAAAACTGACAACCTATGATTACTATGTTTTTAGGATATTAATATTTAATTTTTAAGTTCAGAATATTTTTATTTGAGTCAGGTGATTTTTCTAAGAATATTTTAGTAATTTTCGGAATTTATTTTAGAGTCAGTGTTAATTTACCCTAGGGGTAAATAAGTCTTTTCATGTATTAGGAGTCGTCTATAAATAGGCCCCTATCCGCCTGGGGATAGATGACTGTTTTTAATAGATCAATCTACAGTCCAAAATAAAATTCGTCGTCTTCATTTTCTTTCCGATCGCCGGCGGCACGCGGCTCAAGGCAAGGCCGGGCTGTAGCCATGCGCGGCTGCGCTAGCCCCTAGTTGTGCGCTAGGCACCATCCACAGCTGGCTCTTCCTAAGGCGCCAGATCACAACAACACTTTCCATTGCTGCGTGCACAGTAGTCCAGGGTGGGCCCCACGACAGGGAACTCTTTTTCCTTCTTCGGTGTGCTTCTCCATGGCAACAGGCAAGCTTTTTATCGGCAGCAGCCCCTGGTGGAGAAAGCTTCAACGCGGGGCCCACGGGCAGCCATCATCACACCTTGAGCCACGCATATGCAGCAGCTATCAGCATTACGTCCCCATGGCAAGACTTCCTGGCAACAGGCGTACGACGCTTTTTCACACGGCGCACGGCGACCCAAGATTCGGCGCTAGCAGGAAATTTTTCTCGACGAGCGGCGGCGACCCGATGATGCAGGTAAGTTTCTAATCTCCTATTTTTGGTATATCATTTTTAGAGATAATCATCTATTAATTAATTAGCTGAAAATCTGTTTAGAAATTTCGGGGTTAATTTTTATTTGTCAAAATATTAATAGTGTTCGCATATTTTTTATTTAAGTATTTTTTCATCTGCTCATAAAAATATTTATATATATTTAGTCGCAGTAATATTTCTATTCTAGATTTACATGAAATATTTTAAGTTTATTTCTGAATCAATTTCTGGATGATCCATAGTTTATTCATTTGATTAGTATTGTATTTTTAGACTGCACTTCGAAATTTAATTAGGGATTTTGCTTTCATCATTAAATATTTCTAGTATCCATTTTTATTCACTACAGTTATTTTATTTAGTCTAGTTTATTTTATATATACCATTTTAGGACATCGGTCATTTTAGGCTAGACAGCTTTAGACCCAGTAATTTGCTTTGCTAATATTATTTGTCTGGTTCAGTTCGTTTGGGTGTTGGGATTAAGTCATAGTTTAGCAAGAATTTTTAGCGCCCATTCACCCCCCTCTGGTCGCTACTTTCGGTCCTACAAATGGTATTATAGCAAGGTTAGGGTTTTCTAATATCTTAACCGATTCTAAACCTAGGTAGTGACCATGACGTCTTCTAGTAAAATCTCGTCCCTAGAATCTTTTGACTACACTTATTGGAAGACTCGCATGCGAGCATACCTTATGAGCCAGAGTTCGGACATATGAGAGATTTGTGTTCATCCTAATTTCACCATAGCAACTATTGCTGCGGATACTGCTGTAGATGTAGTTACCCAGCATCAAAATAATAGTAAGGCGGTGAATATTTTATTTTCTAGTCTAGGTCCTAGTGAGTTTGAGCGTGTTAGTCATCTCACCACTGCTCGAGAGATTTGGGCTACCCTCCAGGCACACCATGAGGGGACAGCTCAGGTCAAGGCTAGGCTATATCAGACCTACCGATGTGAGTATGAGAATTTCTCACAGAAGCCGGGTGAGACAGTTGAGGCTTTGTTTGGTCGATTTCAATCGATCATTAACAAGCTTCGCATTAACAAGGCCGAGCGTGATCAGCTGGTCTCGGATCATGAACAAGCGCTTAAGGTACTCCATACCTTGGACCCTAAGTTCTGGGAGATCAAGGTTTCTTCTATTGTTGAGAGCGCGTCTTATGATACCTTGACCGTCGCAGAGCTTTGTAATAAGCTCAAGGCCTTAGATGTCGATATTCAGTTGAGATCAAATCTCACTGATTCTGGCTCCAAGACTCTTGCACTTGCGACACCATCTGCTGATCTTAATGCCATGAGTTGTACTGCCTTTTCCTTGATGTCTATCTCCAAGGAACAACATGATACTCTAGGAGATGATGATCCGTTCTTGTTTAAAAACTGGGTGCGACGTGTCTATGATAAGCGAATGTTTAAAAGACATGACACAAAATCCGGATGTTTTGAGTGTGGTGACCCAGGTCATTTCATCGCTGACTGCCCCAAGCAGAAGAATTACAAGAAGGGAACCGGCGGCAACTCCTACAACTCCGACAAGTATGACAACTCCACTTCCACAAAGGGCAAGCCCAAGACAAGATTCTTTCAAAAGGCTCTGAAGTATTACAGGCATGAGAACAAGAAGCGAGACAAGACCTTCTTCACCGAGATAGAGAAAAGATACTCCAAGAGATCCTCGTCTTCCTCCTTGTCTTCAAGTTCAAGTGATGAAGAGATCATGATCAGGAAGGGGAAGGACAGGGATAATCCGGCGGGCCTCTGTTTCATGACCTTTGGGGACAAGCCGAAGAGTCGCTCACGTCACAGCCGAAGACCCCACAAGAGCTTCTGCTCAATGGCTCTTGGGGAGAAGAAAGAAAAGGACTCCTCCGATGACTCCGACGACGACGACGATGAGAAGGTATCATCCTATGAACAAGAAGTTGTTAATTTACTAGAACAGAACCGTCAGGAGTTGAAGTATCGGGAGAAACTGCTTAGAGGGTCTAAGAAGAGGATAGATGAGCTTGAGAGTGAGCTTGCCACGGTGAAGGGCAAGATTGAGAGTTTGTCTTCCTCCCCTTGCTTGGGTGATATTGGTGAGTGCCCTAACTGTGATGTTTTGTTGTGTGACCTGACGACTCTTAAGTCTAGGTACACAGAGAGAGTAGATGAGAGAGACGCCTTGGCCACTGAGCTTGAGAGCGCTTAGAAGGAGCTAAAAAATGCTCATGCCACTATCGTCGTACCATGTGTAGACTGCCCATCTCATGTAGCTAGTATAGTTGAGCTGAGAGCCAAGAGTGATGAGTAGTTGAGTGAGTTAGCTAGAGTGAGAGGTGAGTTGGAGCAGACTAAGCTAGAGCTTGAGACCTTATCAGTTCCACCCACTGTTTGTGAGAACTGTTTGTCCATTAGAATAGAGTTGATCAAGCTAAAAGCTGAGAAGTCTGTCGAAGTTGATAAAGAGTGTGAGATTTGCTTGTCTCAGGTGGAGGTGTTAGCTTCCTTGAGAGAGGAGCTAGCTTATGTTCAGAACGAGAACTTTTACCTCCGTCAGATCCTGAGTTGGATTAGTGCCAGAGAGCCATAGCTCAGCATGATGATCCAGCAGTTCAAGAGACAGGATGGGTTTGGGGTAGGTTACACCTATACCAAGGCTGATTTTGATAGTGCTATTAGCCGAGCAGTGGAGTGGAGTAAGATGACTCCCAAACAGAGATATCCCAAAACTCACTCCACTGAGCCCTTTAAGGATAGTCAGCCCAAGGATGGAGTGTTCCAAGAACAACCTAAAGCTCCACCTAAGAAGCAAATCTGGGTTCCAAAGCCTAAACATCTCAACACGTCTCTTGATTGTTTATATGGACCCTCTCACACCAAAGATGCTACACTCAACACCACCAAGCCTAAGAATCCCAAGCCTCAACCACATTCCAAAAGGCCTACCTATCACTGTGAGTTTTGTCAGAGAGACGTGCATCTTGAGGAGTTCTGCTTCAGAAGGAAGCAGGTTGAGCGAGCAGAGAGAGCTCGAGCTGGGCAGGAGCAGTTCTACCAGCAGGGTGGTAGACAGAGAGTTCCTCGATGTAGAGAGAGGCTAGAGGCCAGGCCACGTCATGTAGGTGGTGGTAGAGGATACGGTTTTTATGACCGTGCTCCGGAGGGTGGTTTTCGTTCTGGCAAAGTTCCAGATCGTTATGGATACGGTTTTGGACCTCGTGATCGTGATTTTAGGCAGAACAGAGGACCGCACTTTGAACCGCATTTTGGTCCATACTCATATGATTCCTTCTGCTTTCCTACATATGAGCAGATGATTCGACACTGGTTTAACACTTTTGCTAAACCTGGCATTGGACCATTTGCTCCACCTCATGACTATTGATCTTGATTTGGGAGTTGTGTATCCTTTCTAGGATACTTTGAGTCAGTTTTTCTTTCTTCTTTATTTTTTATTGAGTCTTTTTGTGTGCGTTCATATTATGCATAATCATCAATCACATTTTGAGCTTGCTTCTGTTATATGATTAATCTGATTTACTCTCTCTAGCTAGTATATGTTTTTGATTACTTGTTGATGATCATGTTCTGTTTCAGTTCACATGATATATCTGATATTTGTCATATGCATGGCTTTTATGTTTTAAAATTAAAAAATGATCACCATTGCTTCTGGTAACTAGCATGTGTAGACTGAATGCTTTCGCTATCTTTTACATGCCTGGTAGCTAGATCCTTACTTAGATGCAGATATGCAACTTGGACATCCATATGCTTTAAATATGAAAAAAAATGTGTTATAAAAATGATAAAAAATTCAGAAAAATGAAAAATTTATGCATTTTTATGATTATTAGAAAAGATCCAGGTGGGTTTGCTTTGTCGCATTGCATTGTTCTGGACTGCTTACCATAGCACTTTGGTATGAACTAGGACGGTGTAATGTATGCCAAGAACAATGTCTTAAGCTTCTGATGGTCCGTTTCTGGCCTAGGCTTGACTTGGTCGGTTAGCATAAGGTTTGACATGCAAATAACCCCTGGCAGAAATGAAAAATAAAAAAGAACAAGCAATAGTGTGAAAAATTAAAAAGATGACAAGTTTGCTGAAGCACTGTGATTTGGACAATGCTTATCTTGGTAGATATCAGTTAGCTTTTGCATCTCATGCTTTACTTTGCTTGTCAACTAGAAAATGTGGTGATGCTTTTATTTGCAAAAATCAAAAAATGCGTGCTAATGACTCTCTTTAGATATCATCTGTTGCACTGATCATGTCATGTATCTTAGACAATATATCTTTTGCTATACATGTTAGATGTTTTAATTGCAGTCAATCATATCTGAGAAGCATGCTTTTTACACTCCACCTACACCTCATCTACATTCATGACATATTTTGAGGGGGAGCTGCATTTCAGGGGGTGTTTGTGTCTATGTCTTTTTAGAGTTTATTTAGTCTCACTTGATGAGTCCAATTGTCAACAAGCGGGAGAATTTTGGAGTTTAGAGAACATTATTTAGCTTTCTCTGGGATTTATTTCGGGGGGAGTTCCATGTTGGTAATTCTGAGATTGCACCTTCTTTTGAGTCTTTATTTTTTGGTTAACCATAATGACCATTTTCTTGCTTCTGTTTGGCTTTTGGTCATTAGGGTTAAACTTTTATTTTATTTCTTCTATTTTCTTTTGTCTTTGTTTTCCTGTTTCCACATGTTTTGCAGGTTCTGAAGATGAGCTGAAGAGGGTGTTGACAATGCACTCATCAAGGGGGAGATTGAGAAACCATGTTGAAGAACATGGGTTTGATACTCCAGATGTGATAAGTGATTGTCAACGGAAGACAAAGAAGAAGAGAAATGAAGACATGCCGTGTCTGAGGCGCGTGTGACTCAGGTACACGGGCAGTGAGCGACAGCCGGGCAGAGGAGCCACGGAGTCAGGCTGGCCCAATCCGGGTACATGAGCTAGGAGCGGCAGATGATCCACTCGTCTGTTAACTAGGTTTGACTCAGGTACACGGGCGGCGAGCGATTGCCGGGCTGAGGAAGCTGCGGGGTCGGGTCGGCCCAATCCGGGTACCCAGTGCGAAGATAGTGGACGCTTTGTCAGTTTCGGCGCAAAACTGACAGCCTACGATTATTATGTTTTTAGGATATTAATATTTAGTTTTTAAGTTCAAAATATTTTTACTTGAGTTAAGTGATTTTTCTAAGAATATTTTAGTAATTTTCGGAATTTATTTTAGAGTCAGTGTTAATTTACCCTAGGGGTAAATTCTAGGGTAAATTAGTATTTTCATGTATTAGGAGTCGCTTATAAATAGGCCCCTATCCCCCTGGGGATAGATGACTATTTTTAATAGATCAATCTATAGTCCAAAGGAAAATTCGTCATCTTCATCTTCTTTCTGATCGCCGGCGGCACGCGGCTCGAGGCAAGGCCAGGCTGTAGCCATGCGCGGCTGCGCTAGCCCCTAGTTGTGTGCTAGGCGCCATCCACGGCTGGCTCTTCCCAAGGCGCCAGATCACAGCAGCACTTTCCATTACTGCGTGCACAGTAGTCCAGGGCGGGCCCCACGTCATGAAACTCTTTTTCTTTCTTCGGTGTGCTTCTCCACGGCAACAGGAAAGCTTTTTATCGGCAGCAGCCCCTAGCGGAGAAAGCTTCAACGCGGGGCCCACGGGTAGCCATCATCACGCCTTGAGCCACGCATACACCGCAGCTAGCAGCATTACGTCCCCATGGAAAGACTTCCTAGCAACATGCGTACGACACTTTTTCCCACAGCGCACGGCGACCCAAGATTCGACGCTAGCAGGAAAATTTTTCTCGACGAGCGGCGGCGACCCGATGATACAGGTAAGTTTCTAATCTCCTATTTTTTGGTAGATCATTTTTAGAGATAATCATTTATTAATTAATTAGATGAAAATCTGTTTATAAATTTCGGGGTTAATTTTTATCTGTCAAAATATTAATAGTGTTCGTATATTTTTTATTTAAGTATTTTTTTATCTGCTCATAAAAATATTTATATATATTTAGTCGTAGTAATATTTCTATTCTAGATTTACATGAAATATTTTAAGTTTATTTCTGAATCAATTTCTGGATGATCCATAGTTTATTCATTTGATTAGTATTGTATTTTTAGACTGCACTTCGAAATTTAATTAGGGATTTTGCTTTCATCATTAAATATTTCTAGTATCCATTTTTATTCACTGCAGTTATTTTATTTAGTCTAGTTTATTTTATATATATCATTTTAGGACATTGGTCATTTTAGTCTAGACAGCTTTAGTCCCAGTAATTTGCTTTGCTAATATTATTTGTCTGGTTTAGTTCGTTTGGGTGTTGGGATTAAGTCATAGTTTAGCAAGAATTTTTAGCGCCCAATCACCCCCCTCTGGTCGCTACTTTCGGTCCTACAGGTGGTATCAGAGCAAGGTTAGGGTTTTCTAATATCTTAACCGATTCTAAACCTAGGTAGTGACCATGACGTCTTCTGGTAAATCCCATCCCTAGAAGTTTTTGGCTACACTTATTGGAAGACTCGCATGCCAGCATACCTTATGAGCTAGAGTTCAGACATATGGGATATTTGTGTTCATCCTACTTTCACCATAGCAACTATTGTTGCGGATACTGCTGCAGATGTAGTTACCCAGCATCAAAATAATAGTAAGGTTGTGAATATTTTATTTTATGGTCTAGGTCCTAGTGAGTTTGAGCGTGTTAGCAATCTCACCACTGCTCGAGAGATCTGGGGTACCCTCCAGGCACACCATGAGGGAACAACTTAGGTCAAGGCGAAGCTCTACCAGACCTACCGGCGTGAGTATGAAAATTTCTCACAGAAGTCGGGTGAGACTGTTGAGGCTTTGTTTCGTCGTTTTTAATTGATCATTAACTAGCTTCGCATCAACAAGGCTGAGCGTGATCAGTTGGTCTCGGATCATGAACAGGCCCTTAAGGTACTCCATACCTTGGACCCTAAGATCTGGGAGATCAAGGTTTCTTCTATTGTTGAGAGCGCGTCTTATGATACCTTGACAGTCGCAGAGCTTTTTAGTAAGCTCAAGGCCTCAGAGGTCGATATCCAGTTGAGATCAAATCTCACTGATTCTGGCTCCAAGACTCTGGCACTTGCGACAGCATCTGCTGATCCTAATTCCATGAGTTGTACTGCCTTTTCCTTGATGTCTATCTCTAAGGAACAACTTGATACTCTAGGAGATGATGATCTGTGCTTGTTTAACAACCGGGTGCGACGTGTCTATGATAAGCGAATGTTTAAAAAACACGGCACAAAATCTGGATGTTTTGAGTGTGGTGACTTAGGTCATTTCATCGCCGACTGCCCCAAGCAGAAGAATTACAAGAAGGGAACCGGCGGCAACTCCTACAACTCCGGCATGTATGACAACTCCACTTCCACAAAGGGCAAGCCCAAGACAAGATTCTTTCGAAAGGCTCTGAAGGATTACAGGCGTGAGAACAAGAAGAGAGACAAGACCTTCTTCACCGAGATGGAGAAAAGATACTCCAAGAGATCCTCGTCTTCCTCCTTGTCTTCAAGTTCAAGTGATGAAGAGATCATGATCAGGAAGGGGAAGGAAAGGGACAATCCGGCGGGCCTCTATTTAATGACCTTTGGGGACAAGCCGAAGAGTCGCTCACGTGACAGCCGAAGACCCCACAAGAGCTTCTGCTCAATGGCTCTTGGGGAGAAGAAAGAAAAGGACTCCTCTGATGACTCCGACGACGACGACGATGAGAAGGTATCATCCTATGAACAAGAAGTTGTTAATTTACTAGAACAGAACCGTCAGGAATTGAAGTATCGGGAGAAACTGCTTAGAGGGTCTAAGAAGAGGATAGATGAGCTTGAGAGTGAGCTTGCCACGGTGAATG
This sequence comes from Zizania palustris, assembly GCA_019279435.1. Taxonomy (NCBI): domain Eukaryota; kingdom Viridiplantae; phylum Streptophyta; class Magnoliopsida; order Poales; family Poaceae; genus Zizania; species Zizania palustris. Next base: position 32,032,898 of record JAAALK010000079.1, on the reverse strand, counting down.
GCAAGATTGAGAGTTTGTCTTCCTCCCCTTGCTTGGGTGATATTGGTGAGTGCCCTAACTATGAGGTGTTGTTGTGTGACCTGACGACTCTTAAGTCTAGGTACACAGAGAGAGTAGATGAGAGAGACGCCTTGGCCACTGAGCTTGAGAGCGCTTAGCAGGAGCTAAAAAATGCTCATGCCACTGTCGTCGTACCATGTGTAGACTGCCAATCTCATGTAGCTAGTATAGTTGAGCTGAGAGCCAAGAGTGATGAGCAGTTGAGTGAGTTAGCTGGAGTGAGAGGTGAGTTGGAGCAGACTAAGCTAGAGCTTGAGACCTTGTCAGTTCCACCCACTGTTTGTGAGAACTGTTTGTCCATTAGAATAGAGTTGATCAAGCTAAAAGCTGAGAAGTCTGTCGAAGTTGATAAAGAGTGTGAGATTTGCTTGTCTCTGGTGGAGGTGTTAGCTTCCTTGAGAGAGGAGCTAGCTGATGTTCAGAACCAGAACTTTTATCTCCGTCAGATCCTGAGTTGGATTAGTGCCAGAGAGCCATAGCTTGGCATGATGATCCAGCAGTTCAAGAGACAGGATGGGTTTGGGGTAGGTTACACCTATACCAAGGCTGATTTTGAGAGTGCTATTAGCCGAGCAGTGGAGTGGAGTAAGATGACTCCCGAACAGAAATATCCCAAAACTCACTCCACTAAGCCCTTTAAGGATAGTCAGCCCATGGATGGAGTGTTCCAAGAACAACCTAAAGCTCCACCTAAGAAGCAAAACTGGGTTCCAAAGCCTAAACTTCTCCACACGTCTCTTGATTCTTTACTTGGACCCTCTCACACCAAAGATGCTACACCCAACACCACCAAGCCTAAGAATCTCAAGCCTCAACCACATTTCAAGAGGCCTACCTATCACTGTGAGTTTTGTCAGAGAGACAGGCATCTTGAGGAGTTTTGCTTCAGAAGGAAGCGGGTTGAGCGAGCAGAGAGAGCTCGAGGTGGGCAGGAGCAGTTCTACCTGCAGGGTGGTATACAGAGAACTCTTTTTCCTTCTTCGGTGTGCTTCTCCATGGCAACAGGAAAGCTTTTTATCGGCAGCAGCCCCTGGTGGAGAAAGCTTCAATGCGGGGCCCACGGGTAGCCATCATCATGCCTTGAGCCACACATACGCAGTAGCTAGCAGCATTACGTCCCCACGGCAAGACTTCCTGGCAATAGGCGTACGGTGCTTTTTCCCATGGCGCATGACGACCCAAGATTCAGCGCTAGCAGGAAAATTTTTCTCGACGAGCGGCGGCGACCCGATGATGCAGGTAAGTTTCTAATCTCCTATTTTTTGGTAGATCATTTTTAGAGATAATCATCTATTAATTAATTAGCTAAAAATTTGTTTAGAAATTTCGGGGTTAATTTTTATCTATCAAAATATTAATAGTGTTCGCATATTTTTTTATTTAAGTATTTTTTCATCTGCTCACAAAATATTTATATATATTTAGTCACAGTAATATTTCTATTCTAGATTTACATGAAATATTTTAAGTTTATTTCTGAATCAATTTCTGGATGATCCATAGTTTATTCATTTTATTTGTATCATATTTTTAGACTGCACTTCGAAATTTAATTAGGGATTTTGCTTGCATCATTAAATATTTCTAGTATCCATTTTTATTCACTGTAGTTATTTTATTTATTCTAGTTTATTTTATATATATCATTTTAGGACATCGGTCATTTTAGGCTAGACAGCTTTAGTTCTAGTAATTTGGTTTGCTAATATTATTTGTCTAGTTCAGTTCGTTTGGATCTTGGGATTAAGTCATAGTTTAGCAAGAATTTTTAGCGCTCATTCACCCCGCCTCTGGTCGCTACTTTCGGTCCTACAACGAGACTTTAGCCAATCAAGATTACTCTCACTAGTTGATGAGGACATCACTTCTTGTAGGACCGAAAGTAGCGACCAGAGGGGGGTGAATGGGCGGCTAAAAATTCTTTCAAATCAATGGCCTACTCCCAACACCCAACACACCTCAATAGACTTAGTAGGGAAAAGTTACCAGATCAACAGAACCTAAAATGATCTAGCCTAAAAACGACCGGTGTCCTAAACAAAGAAACACCAACATAGTGCTTAAAGGCAGATTAACTGAGAATTCAAGATATAGTTATTTTAAGCATCATCAGAACAGACAACACAAATACTTTAATTCAAGTGCACGCAAACCGAGAAGAAAAGTTACTGTTCAACTTTGTCTCCTGATTGTTACTTGTCGAAGTTTGTGCTATGTGGACGTGCAAAGCCTGAAGCTATCAAAGACCATACAGTACAGTTGAGCGAAGTGTGAGACTACCGAAGCCTGCTTCGAAGAATACCGTACCAAAGTCAAAAGCTGTGAGGTATGCTCCGAACCGTACCCCCCGAAGCCTGCTAAACAATCATCGAGAAACAGACACTCTGCAACCGAAGTCTACAGAAGCTAACACACAAACGCACAAAGTCCCTGCACACTCCGAATATGACGAAGTTTGTAGGAAACTTTGCAAGATTCGAACCAAATAACTTCGAAAGTACAGTCAGCGAAGCACCTTCGGCGGTGAACGTGATGACCTGTACTTCGAATCCCTCATCAGATCAAAAAAGACGAAGCCTTTAGCCAACCACGCTAATACACCCCGAAGACAACGACTGCAAAAGCTGAAAACTTCGAACTCCTTGAAGAACCCGCACACTTCAAAAATAATCCTACGGAGTCTATACTCCGAAAGCTAGACTTCGAAGTCCTGACCAAAGACCCGAAGACAAATCCTGAAGTATTACAACCTGTGGGGGCCACACTAAAACATCGAGCAGAGAAACTTTTGCCCACACAACATGTTTGCTAGGAAGCTCAAGAGAAACATTGAACCATGCGAAAAACTGTGACAGACTGTTGCTACTAAAAGACAGAAAACTAGCTATGCAAAGCTAAGACACCTAGGCAATCGAGTAGATAGAAGAAAAGCTGGTGTCGTGCACAGTGCATCCTCAAGAATAAAGAAAACAAGGCTTCAGCTGGTTACTTGAAGCTTTAAGATGCATGGTCTAGAAGCTAGCTATGTTAGGCCAACATCTAGCTTCTGCTTCCGAGCCTAACAGAACTAGCAGTATAGACTGCTGCTAGCAGAGCTATCAACAAAAACAGCACCTATGACTAGAGTAAAGTAAAAACAACACAATGCACCGGGAAAACATGTGATGCCAAAGAATAAACAAACGAAGCTTAAAGCGGTGCTGCACCTATATAGAACTCTCTCGAGATAAGAATAACATATTTTTTAATGCAAGAACTCTCGGCTCACAGAGCAAAGAATACCAGAGTCTAAACCATCGCACGCGGATAAAAGCAATAGGCACGCAAAACGAGGTATTGATTGAATGCAAATACTGCGAAACTTGATGGCTGAGAAGCAGGGAATAAAACCTGATGGTTGATTTCTTGGCGGGTGCGCGAAGAAACAATGACGGCGGAGAAGAACAAAACGTCAGGAGATGAACACCAAAAGTGACCCAATCTTTTTGTATTAAGAAAGTGATTTCAGAAAGGGTAACCCTAACCCTAGGGATTGGGGCCCTATTTATAGGTAGCCCAATAGCCTAGGAAAAATACTAAAAGACCCTTAGGGTTTTTACAGACGCTGAAATAAAATGGAAAAGACCAAACTGCCCTTAGGATATTTTTACAGACTCGACTGACTGACTGTGGGCCTAAGGACAAAATAGTAAACTCCTAATTACATATGACTTATCCTGAAGCAGAGCTTTCGTAGCGACTACGGCTTCGCCTCAGAACGATCAGATCCGAGATCAGCGGTCATCAGTTTTGCGCCGAAACTGACAAAGTGTCCACCGACTTTTCACCAGGTACCCAGATTGGGTCGGCCCAATTCCGCAGCTCTCTCAGCCTGGCAATCGCTCGCCGCCCGTGTACCTGAGTCAATCCTAGTCAACAGCCCAGTGGATCCTCTGCTGCTCCTAGCCCATGTACCTGAATTGGGCCAGCCCGACTTCGCGGCCCCTCTGCCCGACAATCGCTCGCTGCCCGTGTACCTGAGTCACATGCGGCCCAGACACAGCAAGTCTTCTCCTCTCTTGGTGTCCTCTTGACTTCCGTTGACAATCACTCATCACATCTAGAGCCATGAGGCCCATGCTCTTCAGCATGGCTCCTCACTTCTCCGCTGGACATTCAAGGTCCGATCACTAGAGCTCGTGCACGACACTTGACTTTAGAGGTGAGCTTGTTCCTAAGCATTTCAAATTATGAATTTGAGAATAGATTGCTACCTAATGATTATATTGTGATTAAGAACCTAGGAGAGGACCAGGAGATTCATGAAGAAGGACTTGGAGGTGTGGAGGTACAGCAAGGGAGTGCAAGCCAAGTTGGAGATCCGATCCAAGTCGACTTCGAGTCCAATTCGGACTCCAAGATCACCTGACAGTAAAATAGACGCCCATGATGCATACGACCTCCGATTTGGATGTTCCACATATGGTTGGAAAGATGAGAAGATAACCTTTCCAATGGGACCAACCTAACATAAAGATAAAATTGGAGTCGTCGACAATTGTCAAAACAATACTGATTTCCAAAACTGTTTCGGTGCCGCGTCACCAGTTTGGGCCTTTGGCCCATGTACCGAGTTGGAGTCCCTTAAGGACGCATTTTAGGGTTAAACCACATTCATTAGCCTATATAAACAGCAGCCGCCGCTGTCTCTCGCGGGTTTTGCTTAGATTATTCTGTCTAGAACAGTTTCGCCATCATTTCAGTTTGTAGAACCCCAATTTGTGAGTTTAATCATACATCTGCAATTCGGTTGCATTCTTCTTGGTTCTTGCTTGTGTTCTTCGATTCACAGGCAAGGATTAGCCTTCTTGGCGAGGTCGACCGGGCACCGTTCGGTCAATAACTGGAGGATACGTTGTGCTGCGATTGCGGGCTCAAGACGCGCCGTCCAGAAGCCAGGTCGATTTGTGTAGCGACTCCACCAAATCGAGAGATATCAGAACCTTTCGTAAGATTGGGAACCCTACTTTACATCACTAGTCATGACTACTAATTTAGAGACAGTCGAGCTACACCATCCGGCTTTACAGACACTAGAACAAAATGTCCCTCAGACATGCTAACAAAGTCATAGTACGAGAGATATCTACTTGACAAACATTCTAATTTATCATGGATGGCATCGATAGACACATCAGCCAAAGAAACCTGGTCCAAAATGTCAGCTTCTACGACCTCTACATCATCATTGTCCCATTGAATCAAGCACTGGTGCAAAGTAGAAGGAATACAACAATTGTCATGGATCCAATCACACCTAAGTAGTACACTATAGTTATCTTGCACATCGACGATGAAGAACGCCATCGACAATGTCTTGTTGCCCAACGTCAGCTCCAAAGAAAGTATGCCCTTGGCCTCAGAGCTCTCGCTATTGAAACCGTTGAGCTTCAAGTTGCTCCTCGTCAAGTCATCTTCATTTTTGCTGAGCTTCTTCAATAGAGAGAATGGCATCAAGTTGATGGTGGTGCCTCCATCTACAAGCATCCTCGAGATCGGCTTCCCGTCGATGTGCCCCTTGACGTAGAGAGGCTTCAGGTGACAAGTCGTATCCTCGGGCTTCTCAAAAATAGCCTCCCGGGGCTGAGGCTCTGCTGAGAAACCTCGGCCTCAACCTACGGAAGAGCAAACTCAGCGGGAAGCATGACGATGTTTACATCCATCACCTGAGGAGGGGGCCCTTAGAGACAGGCGTTTAATCGTCGTCCATCAAATCGTCCTCATCATCACTTGGAGTAGGAGCCGAGTTTTTTACGGCAACCGGCTTCGGCTTCCAAACCTGCTTCGTCACTGGTCGGGGATGGATTCCCTCAAAAACAGCATCCCACTCGTCCTTGGCCTTCTTCTCGCGCATCTGTTGAGCTCAAAAACATTGTAGACACCTCTTCTAGGACTTGGTCATACCTGGAGGTACCCATGAAGGCTACGATTTTGTGCCGAGCGCCGCAATCTTGCTTCTTGAATTTTTGGCCGAACGGGAATTGCCCGGATCGGCCTTGACATTTTTGTGCTTGGCTGAATTTTTCTCTTGTGTACTATCGGTCGGACCAACCTTACTGGGATGGTATGACCGAGCTATGTCGGTCGGACTGGCCATGGTGGGCCGGTTACACCGGCTGGTGCCGGATGCCTGAAAAGAGCCAGTTAGACCAACCACAGTAGGCCAGTCAGACCGAAGTGGTGAGGGCGGTCTGACTAGCCTTGGGGCTGTAGTTAGATCGGCAACCTTCTTGGGTGACCTTTGCAGTTCGCCTTCACCTTGCTCGGGGGACCCCTTTAGCGATTGGGACATCCTAGGACCCCACCTTGATGATGATGACCTCAGATGCCTTCTCTAGACGTCCTCATGGCACGACGGATAGTCTACCGAAGATGTCGCCTCTTGTCGCATTCATTAAATTCTTCATGTCATAAAATTCGGAGGGCATTAATGGAACAATATAATATGGGGTAGGGTACTTGGCAGGCGGAAAGTAACACAGCGGCCACTGTGCCATGTGCTAGTGATATGGTGGAGGAAATGGTGGCTCCAATGGTTTGGCCCATCGTGGGCCGAACCCACTCTTCTGAGGAGGGTTCGGCCTCACTGGAGGTCCTTGCCAAGTGTTCGCCTTCTTGGCCCTCTTCTTATGTTTTTGAAGTAGCATGTCGTACATAACCTTCGGCTTTTTGTGGGCTGTAGCCAAGGACGATGCGTTGGTATTTACTTTCCACAATCCTACCTGAGGGTTCTTTGGCATGAGCATGCGTGTGTGTGACTCTCTAATCACGACCTTCTTCCTCTTATCGAACCCAGCCTGCTCGTGCCGAATCAGCACCTTCTTCCTGTCGAGATTGATGGTGTTCATGGGAAAGAGGTCCTGGTCGAGATTCATCTTGGGATTTGTATCCAACTTCAATCGTCCTTCTTCTATGGTCGATTGAACCTGCCGACGAAAAACATTGCAATCGTTAGTAGAATGGGAATGAGAATCATACCACTTACAATAAGCCCGCTTCTTTAAGTCATCGATAGTCGGAATGACGTGACCCTTCGGCAACCTGATAAGCTTGTTCTTCAACAAAAAATCAAATATTCTATCACACTTGGTCATGTCAAAAGAATACTTCACCTCGCTGGGCCGACTCTTGGTAGGATACAGCTGTAACTCAGTGCAAGTGACGGGCTTAGCCTTACTAGACCAAGTCCACTCTGCAGTGTACATGTCGGCCGAGTCATACTCGCTCTCCGATGACTCCTCATCGGAGTGCTCCATGACGTGCACCTCGGCCTTAGGCTTGTTAAATGTCTTGGTGAATTTTCTACTTTTGGCTCGGCTTTCCTGAACTAGAGCCTTCTGCAGAACTTGACTAACCTCAAAGAAATTCTGACCATCTAGTTTCTCCTTAAGTTCAGAGTAAAGACCATTAAAGTCTAGGTCAGCCAAGTCTCTATCAGAAATGTTCAAGGTAAACATCGGTTTTTGGTGTCCCTAAAGCACTTGTTGTACTCAAAGATGCTCTCGCTATCCTTCTGCCTAACTGATGTCAAATGCAAAATCCTAAGCTTGGTTTCCCAGTATAAAAATAATCATGAAACTTCTACTCCAACTGGGACAAAGTCTGCACGGAGTTCGGAGGTAACGCCAAAAACCAAGTGAAAGCGGTTCCAGAAAGCAATAGAGAGAACAATCTAAGCTTCAATGCATCCGACTCACTATCTTCACCACATTGTGCTAGCAATTGGCCAATGTGCTCTACGGTGGTCTTACTACCTTCGCTGTCAAATTTTGTAAATTCAAGCACCCTAAAGCCGCGCGGGTACGGGATGGTGTCGAAGTGGTTGGGGTACGACTTGTGGTAAACCCTAACCTGACCCCTAGGTGTCCAACCCGCACACTCTCTAAATAGCATGCGAATTCGCTCCTCTATGTCATCTACGACTCCTGCCTACGCGCGTCTCTCATGCGGGGTCATGATACGCGGCGGTATATCGTGGTGGCAGACATGTGGTTCCTCCTCTCATGGTGGCTCGCGATACGGGACGTACTCGGGCCTATGTGAGTGTGCGAGAGAAGGAGGTGCGGGCAGCACGTGGAAAGGTAGCGTAGGCACGGGCGGTGGCAACACATAACACGTGGCAGGGGCGGCCTGACCAGCCATAGGGCTAGTCTGACCGAGGCTGTGATAGCTGGTCAGACTGGCCTGATGGTCGGTCTGACCGATAGGGCCATACGTCATCTTGTCCATGGATGATGTGGTCGTAGATGTTATGGTCATGTCGGTACTCCCGTCGTTCCTATTGTGTAAGTGATGGACAGGGGTACACTAGCTATCAGAGTTGGGGAAGCGGCTTCAGAAATACCGAATCTCCTAAACATTTCCTCCATCCTCGAGTCGACTATGGCCTCTACATGGTTTGCAATGGTAGTGCTAACGGCTTGGTCTACTGATGTGGCTATCTTTTGCTCGATGTCCTGGGAGGACAGTCGAGGGGACGATGGTGTTACCTTGCTCCTAGGAAGATCGGGGATATCAATGTCGTGCTTGAGGAAGCCCCCACGGGTCTTGGTGAAGCGCCCAAGTAGGAGAGTGTGTAGTTCCCTCGTCTTGGTCTCGATTTCTGCAGTATCCTCCTTAGAGAGGTCATCGAGGGTGGGGACGATGATGTTGCTGTCGTCAATATCCACGCTCCCCACCGGATCCATCGGCGTCGAGGGTCCCGTTGATGTAGAAGTAGTAGATATACCCGTCGCCGATGTAGAAGTGCTTGACATGTTTGTCCCAGTGGAGTGGCCAAAAAGTGTGTTGACACTAAAACCTAATGGTCAAAGATCCAAACACACTGACGCCAATCCGATGATTCAAAAGTGTGTGGATACTTAGAAGTAAACCCCTAAGAATGACACGATACCGATGTCGCGTTATGACGACCCTAGATAGTGACAAGGGAAATAAACAGAGTCACCAGACAATTAAAAAATATAAAAGTATTATCCAATTAACCGAGTTGTAGATGAAAATATCCAACCGGCCAAATTAGGGTCAGTTGGAACGAAGCTTAACTGGCGGTCAAACCTTCCAAGGTAAGCCGGTCAGACCGATGGTGCGGAGGGTTTAGCTAAACTGGAGGCTTCGACGTAATCTATGAAGGGGTGGCCGAAGGGGTCTTCGGCCCTCAGCCTTCGGTCTGTCAGACTAAAGGGTAGCCTCCGGTTGGACCGGGAAGTGGTCGAAGGAGGGTCTCTAGAGGACACTCCAACGCCTGTTGCGAAGCACTCCCGGACCACTGCGTGAAGCTTGGTCAGACCGGCCGTGTACTTCTAGTCAGACCGAGGCATGTCGATGCACCAGATGACCGTGCGGCATGGGCTGATCATACCGGAGGATTGCTGTCGGTTAGACCGATAGCCTCCAAAGGTTGGCCTCCGGACTTTGGCGACCATCTCGACGGTGATGGGTGGATCCAAAACTCTTGGGTGATGAAGATAGGGTGAAAATACTGCAAGAAACACCAAGAGATCAAAGCAATTCAGCCAGGAGACCGAATTACCAATAAAAACCGATAAACCGATAAAAATACATTACGTGAATGAAACATATGATTCACACGTGAATAAACAAGGCTTACCGTGATTACGACATGGTGGATGGATGGTTTACAGCACAAACCAACAAAGATGGATGTTACTTGGCTAATCCGAGGGCAAGGAAAATCGATTGAATGTAAATGTAATTCAAGGTAAATAATAGATTGTATCTATTAGAGTTTGGAGAGGGGAAGCCCTTGAATTGGCCTTGCCTCTATTTATAGAGGTTGGTCATGACGTGACTAGGGTATAATTTGAGTTAGATACGAGTTCGAGTCATTAAAAGTAATTAGAGATAAAAATACCACAGAAATACTTAATATAATTCAGACTCAGACATGGGCCAGTCTGACCGAGCCCACATGGCTGGTCTGACCACACCTACATGGTCGGTTGGACTGGCCTGTGCCAGGTCTTGGCATATTTTCAGTTCAATTTACCAAAATCGATATTTTGACAAATTTAATCATTAATGCCATTTTTTTCTATCAACAAGGTCATCGTCACCACCTGATCTCGTCGGTGTCCTCACAGTTAGTCGTCAGACCACCATTCAGCAGCAACCACAGTTCCTAAGCCGCCGCCCATCGCCCTGGCGTGGCACCAATTTGGTTGTTGTGTCAAAGCCACCTCGGCCGTTGTCGCCCGCATGGCTGCCATGTGGCTTTGCCCACACCCGCGTAACTCCATGCTGATGCCATAAATCCTACTTTCCTTTAGGAAAATAATTCACTATTGCATCATAATTCAATTTTATTATCCGAATTCAAACATATTCATGTTTAAACTTCAAAAATTCATATCTAATTCATCTGAACTCCAAATTTAACCATTCAATTGCAAACTTTTTATAAAAATGATCTCTACCCATTAAAAATATGTTCGCACATGGAATGTATGCTCATGTGCATTTTTTTAATATTTTATTGTATTCTTGTACTAATGTTTAGTTTTTGAAGTGCCTGAAGAGCATGTTTACATCGAGGAGTCACCGACTTTCATCCCTACCAGCAAGGCAAGTTATTAAAGATATCCTATTGATCATGTTGAACTCATGTTTCAAATGTATATTTCATTTAAAAGTGTATTTTATTTTAAAATGTCACTGGTATTGGGATATAAACCTACTTGTATTGCTCCCTGTTTATTATTTACCTATTCCTTCCTACCTAGGTATTATTTAATATGACTAGTATGAATATTTATTATGATTTATCTGGATACCTAGAATTGCTTAGCCCTGCTTAGAAACTAGTCTCACATTTCATCATGTGGTTTAATACTACTTTCATATTAATTTTGGCTTATATGATGATTAGTGGTTAATTAATTAGTCCATGCATGGTTTAATTGTCACTAAAACTTGACTAAGGTGGGTTGTGAGTAGAAAGTTTGTGGTTTTGCTAGTTGTACTCATGACACTTTAAGAACCAGTTTATGGGCCACTGTTCCACTATAAACTCATGCAACCACCAGCTAGCATGGGAATGGTATGACCTGAACCCTAGAGATCCTTAGTGAAGCATCGAGATGGTCGATAGTTCTTCACTAGCTATGTCTTTGCTATTCGGATTGAAGCACCAAAGATATATCGGGTAGATGGTTCCTAGGGTGTGAAGCTCGGAGAATCTAATGCATGGTCATATCACAACTCTTTTCTACGGTACCATGGTGGTATTGAGGTGCATGGTGACATGTTGTAGGGTTGTGTATTGTGGGTAAAGCTATGCAGCTCTGATTAGAGTAAAACTATTCAAATAGTTCTACCCACGGTTCAACCTAGTTATCTCTCGTTAGAGTGGATTGGTTGGTTCTTTTTGCCCTGATGACTCTGGGTAAGACTTATTCAGTGATTATATTAATATTATTGTAAGGTTTCAATTTAACTAGAATTACCTTTTAAATTTTATCTTTATTTAATGCTTTGTTTATGCAAATGAACTCTATTATGTCATCCTTTGTATCTCCTGTGCATTATGAATGTTCTACTTGGATAGCTTGTTGAGTACTCAAAATAATCACCCTTGCATTCCCCCACCACTAGAAGAGAAGTTTGTCAACGAAGATGAAGGTGACACCTTTTGAGTTAATGTTTAGTAGTTTGTTTATAGAGTAGAGTCACCTCTGCATCAAGAAAGTTATTTATGTGTTATTGATGTTTGTCATTATTGTTTTGAGGTTCAAATAAATGACACCTCTATAATAAATACTTTATTTACTTCATCATGAACAATAATGCTTTCGATGTCCAATAAATTATCTATTATGTGCTTATGCTGATTCCTCAACGAGTGACTTTCCGCACAATAAATCATTAGGAAATGTGATGGACCGGAAACGGCGACCAGAGGGGGGGTGAATGGGAGCTTTTAAAATTTCGGGCTAAATACTTAGCCTTCGGATCAGCTCTGTCTTCTGCGGAACAGGCTTCGAACACTACCTTCGAAGGCCTAGTTCGGAGGTACTTCGACGGCTCCGAACACAGGCTTCGCAGGAGCAAAAGTTCGAAGCCAAGAAGACTTCGCTCCACTTACAACCCTCGAAAATCTACTCTGCTAAGTCAGTGCAGGCTCCGCACACAGGGTGCTTTGAGCAGGCTTCGCACTTCACCCTTCGCAAGAGTGGACAGCCCTCTGAGGACTTCGACCAAGTACTTGGCGGCAGCAACTGGTGCTGGGCTTCGTACACGAAGGTCTACACACACACAAACAGACTACGCTAAGGGCTTCGACACAAGAAGCAAAACGGGCCTCGATCAGGGCTTCGCTAGTAAGCTGTGAGGTCTGGCCTCAAGTTACACAGAACGACAGCACACTGAAAAACACACTTCGCACAAAACACCCTTCGCCTAGACAGGCTTCGGTGCACTAAACTAGCGAGGTATGTAACGCGAGCTCAAGCAAAAAGCACACAGAAGCAGGGCTTCGCCGCTTGAACAAGGAACACAAAATAAATTGAACTCCTGCCTAAACATGCTAGATTCAAGACTAAGCAGTGAGCACGATTTGATTTTGAAAATAAAACACCATGCACATGAATGTTCTAGATGAATTAACAAGAGCTGAGCTGACATGATTTCATGAATTATAAGTAGGCATACAAGTGCAAAATATGTAAATGCAATTTCACCACAATTAGACAAGGGCACATCCATCTAAAACAGCTCCCCCTCACAAAATGCCGTAAGGGTGACAAATGCCAAGTTCCCCACGCAAGTAAGCAAAACGAGAAGCATCGAGGGGTTTTGTAAAAATGTCGGCAAGCTGGTGTTGGGTATCAACATATTGAAGTTCAATATCACCCTTCTCATTGTGATCTCTGAGAAAATGATACCGCACATCAATGTGTTTGGTTCTGGAGTGCTGAACCAGGTTGTTTGCAATACAAATAGCGTTAGTGTTATCACAGAAAAGTGGAACACCCTTATACTCTAACCCGAAATCCCGCAAAGTGGAAACCATCCACAAAATCTGAGAGCAACAGCTAGCTGCAGCAACATATTCGGCCTCAGCCGTCGATTGTGCAACACTAGACTGTTTGCGGGAAGACCAGCAAACCAGTGAAGTACCCAGAAAATGACAAGTACCAGAGGTACTCTTCCTATCAATTCTACACCCAGCAAAGTCCGCATCGGAATAACCTCGAAGACATAAAGACGAAGATGCTGAATACCATATGCCAAATTCAAGGGTGTGTTTGAGATACCTTAAGATGCGTTTTACCGCTTGGCGGTGCGAAGCTCGCGGTGAAGCCTGAAAATGAGCGCACAGACACACTGCGAAGTGTATGTCCGGCCTCGTAGCAGTCAAGTAGAGAAGGGAACCAATCATGCTTCGGAACTCCTTCTGATCTACGGCTTCTCCATCTTCGTCAGGGTCCAATGCTACAGATGTAGCCATTGGAGTGGCGAGGGGCTTCGCATCGGACATGTCAAACTTCTTGAGCAGGTCCTTGGTGTACTTCGTCTGGTGGACGAAAGTACCTTGTTTGCTTTGCTTGATTTGCAAACCAAGGAAAAAGGTGAGTTCACCCATCATCGACATTTCAAATTCCCTGCTCATGGTATCTGCAAACTCGGCAACCAAAGCATGAGAAGAGCCACCAAAGATGATATCATCCACATAAATCTGAACTAGGAGGAAATCTTTGCCATGCTTGAGAGTAAACAAAGTTTTATCAACTGAGCCCATCAAGTACCCTCGCTCAAGCAGAAAAGACTTAAGTCTATCATACCAAGCCCGAGGGGCCTGCTTGAGTCCATAAAGAGCCTTATGAAGTTTAAGGACTTTATGTGGGTACTTGGGGTTTTCAAAACCAGGGGGTTGTTTTACATAAACATCTTCACCTATGAAGCCATTAAGAAAAGCACTTTTGACATCCATTTGATAGAGTTTGAATCCCCGGGATGTCGCAAAGGTAAGCAAAATCCTAATGGCCTCAAGTCGAGCAACAGGTGCAAAAGTTTCAGTAAAATCAATCCCTTCTAGTTGAGAAAAGCCCTGAGCTACAAGTCTAGCCTTGTTTCTAACTATAGTCCCATCCTCCCCTTGTTTGTTTTTAAAAATCCATTTTGTTCCAATGAAATGAACATTTGGTGGAGGATCAACTAAAGTCCAGACTTGGTTTCTCTCAAAATTTTCAAGCTCTTCATGCATGGCATTGATCCAACTAGAATCAGAAAGTGCATGACTAACATCTAAGGGCTCGAAAGAAGCAACAAAAGCAGCATTAGTGAAATGGGCATGAGAATGAGTTACCCTTTGATCAAGCTCACCAATGATCTGCTCTAGAGGGTGCATCCTTTGAACATGATGTGGAGCCTCGCGGCGGGATGCAGTCTCCCCCTCAACTTGTGCGTTGGAGTGGTCCAAGATGACCGATGTTGAGGTAGTCGCTTCGGGACCTCGTGCCGAAGTGGTTGAAGCGGGGTCAGCTTCGGGGGTCGATGTCGAGGGTAGTAGGGGTTCATCCTCGAATTCTCCGGGATCTTCTTCTTCGAAGATGGTCTGTTCCATGTCGTGTTCATTTGCCTGTTCAAAAGCAGAACTAACAGAGGGGGTTGATTCATCAAAAGTCACATCACATGACTCGATGACAGTGTTAGTCTCCAAGTTATAAACACGATAAGAATGACCATGAGTAGAGTAACCCAAAAAGATCCCGTCAGAAGAACGCGACTCAAATTTATCCAAGTTACCACGTTTTAGGATAAAGCAGCGGCAGCCAAAAACTCGAAGATGAGTAACCTTGGGCTGTCTCCCAAAACGTAGCTCATAAGATGTCAAGTTTAAAATTGAGCGCAAGAAGATACGGTTTGAGATGTAACAAGCAGTGTTCATGGCCTCAGCCCAGAATTTTCTAGGAGTCCTATGCTCATCAAGCATCGTCCTAGCCATCTCAACCAAAGTGCGGTTCTTCCTCTCAACAACACCGTTCTGTTGAGGAACCCGCGGAGCAGAGAATTGATGTTCTATGCCATGCTCCATGCAAAAGTCAACAAAGAGACTGTTTTTGAACTCGGTGCCATTATCACTTCGAATGAATTTTAATGCACCAGGGAGTTCAGTAAAAAGTCTCAAAGCCAAGCTCCGAAAGTGTGAAAACACTTCATCCTTGCTGGCAAGAAAGAAGACCCAAGAGTAGCGAGAGAAATCGTCGACAATCACTAAAACATACCACTTGCCGCCTAAAGAACTAACCCGAGAAGGACCTACAGTGTCCATGTGGAGAAGTTCTCCGGGCTGTTCAGTCATCACCGTGGTGACAGGCGAATGCGAAGCGGCAATCATCTTACCATGTCGACAAGGAGCGCAAACTAAATTCTTCTCAAACTTGAGCTTGGGCAATCCTCGGATCAGACCTAGGGCGCTCAGACGAGCGAGCAACTCAAAGCTCATATGCCCTAGTCTCCTATGCCACTTCCAAAGCTCAGAAGTTGAATGTGCAACAAGACAATGAGTAGATCCAGACGACTCAGAAAAGTCAGCTCCAAAAACTCTCCCAACTCTAAAGATCTTACACACCACAACGCCATCAGAATTGAGCACTTGAGAAGTATCGCGATGAAATCGCACTTCGAAGCCCTCATCAAGCAACTGAGATACAGACAGCAAATTGTATCCCAGGTTTTCAACCAAAGCAACATCTTTGAGAGTGAAATTCGAATTAATTCTTACCACACCTTTACCTTTCACTCTACTCCTTCGATTGTTTCCGAAGGTGATATGTTCCCTTTGCTTGGTTGTGGTGAGGCTGGAGAACCATGCTGCATCTCCGGTCATGTGGCGCGAACAACCGGAGTCCATGATCCACGTGCCCTCCAAGCCTCGATCTGTCGCCTACACACGATAAGAATGTCTCGATCGCTCAGTGCTGGGGTGAGTGAAATAATGACGAGGCATCCAGCACTGAGTGACACGAGTAGTAGGCACAGTAAAAGCAGACGGTCTACGCACATAATAATCAGAATGATGCAAAGTGCGAGGTCTACCTACATGCTGTGAACGAACAACATGTCGAGGTCTCCTACTCTGACGAGGTACAAATCTGCTAGCCCGAGGTCTACCACCATATGGAACATGGTGAACACCTCGAGGTGCAGAACCTCTCCGAGAAGCACGAGGAGCCTCAAAAGCAGGACGATAGTAAAACTCAGACTCATGCATACCTAAAGATGGGTAATGCATGTCCTGGTAACTCATCGCTTGAGAGCGTCGCTCATCCTTGATGCGACGAAAACAGAACCCAACCAAATGACCCACCCGCTGACAATAGGAACAATGAAACACTCTCCTGGGGGCACTCTCATGGGTCACAGGAGCAACTCTCACAGGCTCCTTGGGTTTTTTTCTGAGTGGTTTTCTTGGGAGGATTTTTCTTGGCAGGAGGAGTGGTTTTCTTTGGTGGATGGGTAGGCTTTTTGGCTGGTGGGGTGTCTAACAGAGCTCTCTCTTTCTCTAGGGTGGTGGGAGAGGTAAAAACAGTTTTGGTCTTACTGTCTGAAGGTATCCTCTCAAAACCCAAACCTAGAGCTACCCCTGCTCTATCAGCACACAACTTGGTCTTGGCCAAGAGCAAATCCATCCTACCCTTTCCCTCAGTGCATTTATTAACCACAGAAAGAAGGTATTCATTTTCGGACATGAGGTTTTCAGCTCACTCTCTTACAGTGCCTAGCTGGTCCTTAAGGGTGATGCAAGTGTCACAAACAGGTTGCACATCCTTAGAACTACCGGCCCTCTCCAATCTAGCCTCCAAATCATGAACATGCTTATCACGTAAATTAATGCTATCGCGTAATAAAGAGCAGTTCATGCAATCAATAATATCATGAGGTCTAGAATCCACCTCCAAAAGCTGCTTCTGTGCAGTCTCAAGCTCAGAAAGAGTTTGAGCATGAACAGAACGCAACTGAGCAAGCTCACTCATGACAACAGAACAAGACTCACATTCAGCATCATTAAACTTAGACTTAAGCATGGCATATTCAGTAGAAACATTTTCTAGCCTAAGTCTAAGGTCTTTTCTTTCTCTAGCGGCTTGCACAAGTAATCTATCCTGACCAAGCACTACTTCATTCAGCTCATCTAATTTAATTAGAAGCTGGTCAGATGATAGGTTTACCTCAGATGAGTCAAGCTCATCGCCGTTGTGATCGCTGTCGGCCATGAAGCAAAGGCCGGTGAAGTCATGTCCCTTCTTGTCCTTCTTGTCCTCCTTCCTTGGGGACTCCTCCTCCTCAGAGCTCGACTCCTCAGTTGAGGATGTGTCGATGTCGCTGAGAGCAGCAACAAAAGCTCTGGAAGTGGCCTTGGCTACTTTCTTAGCCATCTTGCCGCGCTTGCCCTTCACAAAAGGCTTCCTCTCCTTTTTGTGGTATTTGGGGCGCTCACTCTCATCTCTCTTCTTGAGCTTGGGGCAATTAGCCTTGATGTGAGAAGTGTCACCGCATTCAAAACAACCACCAAAACCACTTCTCCTCTGATCCCGTCTCTCATGATGAAAACGGGTGAACCTCCGGGCAATGAGAGCAAGCTCATCATCAGCTAGAGTATCCACCTGCTCCTTTGTGACGGAGACCAGGGAGGACAAAGCAAAACCATCTGCAAGAACACAAGTGCCAGATGTGCTTGGTTCTGCAGTGGTGCCACGACTAGTGCTAGAAACCAATGCCAATGGCTGTGGAAAAGAGCTTCTGTGCACAGCAAGAGATGCCTTGGCAATCTTTGTGGACTTCAGCTTGCTAAAGAGTTCATCACAGGTCAAGGTGTCATAACCTGCGGACTCCTCAATGCTGGATATCTTTACTTCCCATATGCTACGGTCAAGAGCATAGAGAAGCTTGATAGCCCTATCATGATCACTGTAAGCAAGCGTCCCGTTGGATCGCAAGTTACTCACTATAGCATCAAAGCGAGAAAACATGGCATCTATAGATTCACCAGGTGCCTGCACAAACAGCTGGTACTGTTGGTTGTATGTGCTTTGGCGCTTGGCCTTAATCTGAGTAGAGCCCTCATAAAAATAGTGAGTGTTGTCCAAATCTCCCTAGCAGTCCTAAGGTGCTGCACCCTATCGAACTCACTTCTACTCAAACCGATGAACAGTATATTTCTTGCCTTGGAATTGGCATTATACTGATCCTTCTCAGTCTGAGAGGTGCGAGTCTCAGGGATGGAGTATTGTGAGTCCACAATCTCCCAAATTGCATTTCCTTGGCTTAACAAGTAAGCCTCCATGCGCACCTTCCAGTATGCAAAGTCTGTCCCATCGAACAGAGGAATTTTACTGCCTCTATCCATGTCGCCAACAGATCACAAAACCAGTTAAGGTCAACTGGTGATCTTAACCCGCTCTGATACCAATTGATGGACCGGATCAGCTCTGTCTTCTGTGGAACAGGCTTCGAACACTACCTTCGAAGGCCTAGTTCGGAGGTACTTCGACGGCTCCGAACACAGGCTTCGCAGGAGCAAAAGTTCGAAGCCAAGAAGACTTCGCTCCACTTACAACCCTCGAAAATCTACTCTGCTAAGTCAGTGCAGGCTCCGCACACAGGGTGCTTTGAGTAGGCTTCGCACTTCACCCTTCACAAGAGTGGACAGCCCTCTGAGGACTTCGACCAAGTACTTGGCGGCAGCAACTGGTGCTGGGCTTCGTACACGAAGGTCTACACACACACAAACAGACTACGCTAAGGGCTTCGACACAAGAAGCAAAACGGGCCTCGATCAGGGCTTCGCTAGTAAGCTGTGAGGTCTGGCCTCAAGTTACACAGAACGACAGCACACTGAAAAACACACTTCGCACAAAACACCCTTCGCCTAGACAGGCTTCGGTGCACTAAACTAGCGAGGTATGTAACGCGAGCTCAAGCAAAAAGCACACAGAAGCAGGGCTTCGCCGCTTGAACAAGGAACACAAAATAAATTGAACTTTGGATGAATACAGCGAGGTATGTGGCTACAGGAGCTCAACAGTAAATGCTCAAAGTGTTAAATGTTACCTACCGAGCCCCCATATTTATAGCCCACAGTTCACCCAAAGGAAATGACTACTTTACCCCTAGGGTTTACATTGATTTTGACTCTACAGAACTAAGGGGTAAAAAAGGTAGTCCACCTTTATTCTGGAGGCTTCTCTGTCAGCTTTGCAGAGGGGACAGTGTCAGCCTTTTACAGAACAGACAGTGTCAGCCTTTGCAGTCTTTGACCTTCTGCAGCCTCCCTTCGCACGCGAGGGGTTCAGTAGCTTCGGCGAGAAGCCTTGAGCCTGGTGGCCTTCGCTTCGCCGAAGATGGCCTTCGATACAGTGACGGTTTTGAGCCGAAGCCGTCAAAGCCCTTGGGCCTTCGCACCAACACCTCCGGAGTGGACCACCACGGCTTCGCAGCTTCACTCAGCTCGAACTCCGTCAGTCCATGTACCGAAGCCATGCAGGCCGAAGCACCTCAAGTCAACCTTGCTCCGGAGCTAGCCTCGCTCCGAAGCCTTCCTCACTCCGAAGCCCCACCTTCGGAGTACCACCCTTCGAAGTCTCTCCTTCGTCCAAGGCCTCCGTATGAGGCATTCCATGAGCCCTTCGTCGCAGTGCCTCTCCCCGAGCACACCCCTCGACGAGCCTCACCCGGACCATGCCTTCGATGCGCCTCGACTTCTGAGACCTTCGTCGGGTACCTTCGAATGTCTCCCTTCGGAGCACACTTCGAATTCCTTGCCTCCGCAGAGGACTTGAACCACCAACTCCGAAGTCACTCCATTCGGAGTACCTTCGAAGTGCCTCACCTCCGAGGACTTTGTCTCGGAGTACCTTCAGCCGGAGCCACGCTCCACACTCTCTGCCTTCACCTGGCGCGCCTCGACCCGAGGACCGACCCGGACTACCTTCGTAGCCACCGTGACGGAGCTCCCCGCTCCCCTGGCATCAGGCCTCCCGCTTGACCCAGGTTCACCTGCTACGAACCTTGTCCGTCGCCTCCGAAGTCCCTGCGCACCACCGACAAGCAAACAAGTGTATCCAGTACTCCGGAGACCTCTCCGGGTTAGCAACCTCCGGCACACACTCCGGTGTACCGCCCAAAGTACCAAACCCTTCGGTACAAACCCAGTCATTGCGTACTGTCGGACCCCTCCGACAAGCACACTCCGCTGCACAGCTGTAGCAAGCAAACACCGAACACCTTCGGTAACACCACCTCCGAACACACTTCGGAGGTACCCTTCTCCGAACACCTTCGGAGGTCCAACCTCCGAACCCCCTTCGGAGGTACCCTTCGAAAAGAGGGTAAAAGCCTGTCAATCACTCATCACAAGCACCGAAACCAACCCTTGGTTTCTCAAAATGTTTGGAATTTTTGGGCGTGACAAGTTGGTATTAGAGCTATCTTGACTATAGGAATAGCCAAATTGTTTAATCTTAGGATTTAAAAACTATTTTATAGTTATACTATCTTCATGAACATTTGAAGATTGCTCAGTCCCGATAGAAAAGTTATGTTGACAATCATATATTGTCGAGATCTTAGTTTTGAGAAAGGAGATTTTGTATACCTTAGGATTACCCCTTTTCGTGAAGTTCATTGTTTATAGACTAAGGGAAAGTCAACACCATATTTTGTGGCACCATACCAGATAACTAGTCGAAGATGTGAAGTCACCGTTGAGTTGGAGTTAACTCCATTCATGGTAGATATTGATAATGTGTTCCATGTATCCCAGTTGAAGAAGTGTATGTGTGTCCCCTCTGAAGTGGCAGGTATAGAGTAGATAGAACTTCAAGAAGATTTGAATCTTTCCATGAAGGAAAAATCAGTGATAAGGTGTGCACTAAAGTAGCCGCTGGTACACAAAGGGCCTTGCTCCTATATGGAAAATAATAGTGAGCAAGACGATGAAGCACCAGAATGTGCAACCCATGCTGAAATAACTAGAAGTTATAGAAGTTCGGATGAATCCTCTAATATAGCAACTACCAATTATATGCACTTACTATTTATTATTGTCATAATTATAAATTTTGACCTTGAGCCTGTATCGCTAGTTGAATTAATGAAGAGGTCATATTGAGAAGATTGTAAGAAGGCAATGACAACTGATTTGTCTAACAAAGAAGAAAGATAGTAAGAGATAAAGTATGACTTGTTGTATAAAGTTTTCACTCAACTAGTAGGAGTTGATTGTGAAATCTATTTTCGGATCATGGGTTGAATTATCTTTAGAAATATAATCTCAATGACAGTAAACTAGCAATTGAATATTGAAATCAACTAGAAGCTAAAAGAATCAATATGAAGTTGAAAATCGACTTGAAGTCATATTATGTTGAGTAATGAATTGATTGATATTGTTATTTTCATGGAAGCTTGGATTAGATGATTGTATGAAGGTATATGAAGTATCATGTCTTGAACCAAGATAGAAAAATAGAAATAGTCTAGCAGTATATAGTATATTTCTCTAAATGAAATGATGCATGAATAATGAATATGCATGAATGGATTATGAATATAGTTTGAATAGCATGTGAAATTGAAGAAGAAAATTCATTGTTTGAATTAGAGTTTGAAGTAAAACACTTAGATAGAACAAAATTATGTATTGCCTTGTAGCCAAAGCATGCATCTGATGAATTCTAGTACATCAGTTCACTCACACTTAGAATGTGTTGAAGAGAATTGGCTTTGAAAAGTGATTTCATTCAAACCCCCATGGACAGAAGGTTATTGCAAGTAGACTTCAATCCATATAGATATACAGAAGAGGGAGAGAAATTTTGGGACCAAAATTCCCATACTTAAGGAGACATGCTAATGTATTTGGCCTACTACACTAGGCTAGATATTACGTTTCCTATAAACCTACTCGCATGTCTACACTCTCTACTATTATCCATGAAGATAATATAACTTGCGTTGCAAAAATGCAGTCAGGATATGTGAAGAGCAATTTGATAAATATCATAAACCCAAGTTCTTATATGATCATGAATTGCATAAGACGAATTGCACCAAAAATATGATCGTTTGGGCATTTCTAGTCACCCACCTTGGAAGTTTCGATTGTACATCGGAAGGTCCGATGGATAATAAATTCCAAACCGAGAGTTAAAATCGGAAGTTCCGATGGAAATTTAATTCCAGATAGAGAGTTCAAATCGAAAGTTCTGATCCTAAATCAAAAGTTATGATGGAATTTTAATTCCAGACAGAGATTTCAAATCGGAAGTTCCGATCCTAAATCGGATGTTCTGATGGAATTTTAATTCCAAACAGAGAGTTCAAATCATAAGTTTCGATGTAAAAATAATTGGATACAGAGAGTTCAAATCAGAAGTTCCAATCCAAATTGGAAGTTCCGATCAGTATAAAAATCTAGAACTAAATTTGAACTTGTCGAAAAAATCTTTTGAAAAAGTTTTTCTTTGAGCACAAAGTTTTGAAACAAAACCAAACACATCCCTGTTAGTAGTACATCGATCCTAGACTCAAGGTAAGGAATAAAACAATAATTTTAACTTTCGAGCCTATTTGAACCAAATGCAGCTTTTTCTCCAAATTTGTTTCAACGAATTTTTCTTTTCTTGTGAAATCTCTACAATCATCTTAACAACTTGATTAGTAGCATTTGATTAATATTGTCATTAATACACCAAAATGAAATATGAGCCCATATGCACCTTGATTACTTTCAATCTCCCCCTTTTTGGTGATTGATGACAACATGATCAAAGAAGTGATAAAAATGATAGAAGAGATGCAAACTAGACAATTTAGCTCCCCCTACATGTATGCATTAGTTCACAAGCAGCACATATAACATTTAGGACATCTCTAACTAATCATTTTAGAGATTCATAAATCATCACAATTTGCACAAGTTTGCCACATATCACAAGTTCATAATGGACAACATTAAACTTGAAGTAAATTGAGCATCCATGATAGTTCAACACATCTATGTCATACACAAGCATAAAGTAAAACAATGGTTCAACATTATTACAACCCAAGTGTTCATGACACGGAAGACACCAAAGAAAAGTAAACTAACGAGAAGACACTGTCAGCCTTTATAGTCTTGGACCCTTCTGAAGCCCCCCTTCGCATGCGAGGGGTGCGGTAGCTTCGGTGAAAAGCCTTGAGCCTGATGGCCTTCGCTTCACCGAAGTCAGCCTCCGATACAGTGACGGTTTTGAGCCGAAGCCATCAAAGCCCTTGGGCCTTCGCACCAACACCTTCGGAGTGGACCACCATGGCTTCGCAGGTTCTCCCAGCTCGAACTCCGTCAGTCCGTGTACCGAAGCCATGCATGGCCGAAGTACCTCAAGTCAACCTCACTCTAGAGCCAGCCTCGCTCCGAAGCAATCTTCACTCCGAAGCCCCACCTTCAGAATTCCACCCTTCAAAGTCTCTCCTTCGTCCAAGGCCTCCGCATGAAGCATTCCATGAGCACTTCGCCGCAGTGTCTCTCCCCGAGCACACTCCTCGACAAGCCTCACCCGGACCATGCCTTCGATGCACCTCGACTTCTGAGACCTTCGTCGGGTAACCTTCGAGTGTCTCCCTCCAGAGGACACTTCGAACGCCTTGCCTCATTACTGAGGACTTGATCCACCATACTCCGAAGTCACTCCATTCGGAGTACCCTTCGAAGTGTCTCGCCTCCGAGGACTTTGTCTCGGAGTACCTTCACCCGGAGCCACGCTCCGCACTTACTGCCTTCTCCTGGTGCACCTCGACCCGAGGTCCGACCTCGACCCCTTCGCAGCCTCCGTGATGGAGCTCCCCGCTCCCCTGGCATCAAGCCTCCCGCTTGACCCAGGTTCACTTGCTACGAACCGTCCGTCATCTCCGAAGTCCCCTGCGCACCACAGACAAGCAGACAAGTGTATCCAGTACCTCGGAGACCTCTCCGGGTTAGCAACCTTCGGCACACACTCCGGTGTACCGCCCAAAGTAACGAGACCTTCGGTACAACCCAGTCATCGTGTACTGTCGGACCCCTCCGACAGGCACACTCCGCTGCAATAGTTGCAGCAACCAAAGCCCACCGAACCTTTCGGTGAGACAGCCTCCGAAGTCCCCTTCGAAGAACCAACCTCCGAACCCCTTCGGAGGTACCCCTTTGAATCAGAGGTTAAACTCTGTCAATCACTCATCACAAACTCCAAAACCAACCCTTGGTTTCTCACGCTGAATCTTTTAAACCTAGCTTCTAACATAGATTCTATCTCAAGCCCCCAACATTCAGCGAACACGCTGACAAATGCTTCTTCTACCTTGGAAGCTACCATTCGCTCGAGGTCTAGGGAATAGAGGGGAGGATGGGAGTTTACCTTAGTCAGTGTGGTGATGGTGATGGATCTCGCCTCGCCCTTGACAAATGTGTCGCCTACCTTGACGTATATTCCAAGCATGCGATCACGAAGTTCCTTCACATTGGCTTCAATTTCCGCATGGTCCTCCTCCAAGAGGTCCTCTAGGGCAAGGGTACCGGAGTCGTCGTCGTCCTCCATGTTCCCCGCCATACTTGTTGGTGTAGAAGGTACCGTTGATGTAGTCGTAGTGGTCGTACCTACTACCGACATAGTCGTACTTGGCATGTATTTCCCCAGCGGAGTCACCAAAAAGTGTGTTGACGCTAAAACACTATGGTTAAAGCGCCAAGTGCATTGACGTCGATTCAACAATCCAAAAGCACACGGATACTTAGATATAAACC
Source organism: Zizania palustris (assembly GCA_019279435.1). NCBI lineage: Eukaryota > Viridiplantae > Streptophyta > Magnoliopsida > Poales > Poaceae > Zizania > Zizania palustris. The sequence goes on along the minus strand of JAAALK010000079.1, from coordinate 32,008,012 downwards.
TAAGCATAACACAATGCCGATGTCGCATTCCTACGAACCTTGATAATGACAATGGATGGTGGAGTCACCAGGCAATCAGATTACAAAAATATAACCCAATTGGCTAAAGTGTACAAAAAGTGATCAAAACGGCGAAGGGAGGGACAGTTGGACCGAAGTACAAGCGGCGGTCAGACCGACCAAGTCGAGCTGGTCAGACCGAAGGCACACCGTCGGTCGGACCGATAATGCGAAAGGGTCACCGAAGGGAAACCTTTGGGTTTTGCAACAAAGGGGGCTTCTGGGACCTCGATCGATCAGACCAAAGGCACACCTTCGGTTGAACCAAAGGCAGTTGTTGGGGGAAAATATCTCATCTTCAGGGTTATTGCCAAAGCAGCATGAAGACAGCCGACCAGTTCGAAGATTGTCCGAAGTCCATCTTCGAAGGTGTATGGAACCTGGTTCGAAGCCCAAAGGCAGGCATTGGTTCGAAGTATGTCTTCAAACCAAAGTCCTTCAGGATCTTTTCTGCCAGCTAAGATGGAAGACTTATCTTCTATCCTATTAGATTAGTCTTTTACCATTTTAGCCCTATTAAGGAAACCGAATAGTTTCCTTAATGTCGGTTGTAATAGAGGGGTAAATAGGTCTTTTCCTTAATGCTTAGGCCTATAAATACCCCCCATTTTACCCTGTAATGAGGACCGATTACAAGTGAATCAATACACACTTTCGAACTATTCTAAGTTATTATCCTTTCGGAGGCTTAGAACAGTTTGCTTCGCAAACACTTCGTTTGTTAGTTTCTTTTCTACAGAAACCTGTTAGCGTAATCTTTTACGCCAACAGTTGGCGCCGTCCGTGGGGAACCTAGTCCAAAAAACTTCGTTCTCTACCAACCTCTTGCATCATGCCTCCTAAGCGGAGCGCACCTCGCAATCCCACTCGGAGGTCCTCTCGGATCTCCGGAGAGATACCCTTCGACACAGTCGAAGTCGGAGGGTCTTCGACTATCCCTCCACCTCAAACTCCGCAAGGGGCTTTTATCCCTCGAGGATACGAAGCCTCTCCACCAACCCCTTCCACACTCCGACCACCCGGAGCCACTCTGCCACCCTCCATTCCGATTCAAACTGATCATACCAGCTCTCAAGACCCGGAAGGTCCTTCCGGAGGAGATGAAGATAGCCTTGGAGACATGGCCACTCAAATGGCCAATCTTCAAGCCGAAGTAGCGAGGTGGCGGCAAGAGGCTGCGAACAGGCTTCGTCCTCAAGCCACCCCAGCTATCCCCGAAGTGCACGAAGACGACGATCTCGATTATCCCGAAGCCCCGGAGAACGCCTCTTACGACAATGAATCTCCGTTGCATCCCGAGCTTCAGAAGGTTCGCTTCGATCCGAGGTTCAAAGCTTCAAAGCTTTGCAAGTATGCCGGAGATGAAGATCCTAGTGAGTTTGCGCGTTCTTATGCCCTAGCAATCGAGGCTAGTGGCGGAGACAGAGAAACTATGGCGAAGTGCTTCCCGTTAGCCCTTCAAGGAGTGGCGTTAAGATGGTTCTGGTCTTTAAAACCAGGATCAATCGCTTCATGGTCACAGTTGAAGAAGAAGTTCATAAGTAACTTTCAGGGCACCTTCGTGCCCCCCATGTCGACAGGGAGCCTTTTCCAAGTGAAGCAGCTCCCCGGAGAAACATTGAGACAGTACTTCAAGCGCTTCGCTCACACGAAGTCGCAAATCCGGGGGCTGTCTACATCTTCAGTGGTTGATGCGGCTCGGGAAGGCGTCAGTCATAAAGGCCTTCTGGATAAATTGCATCGAAAGAGCATCACTACGGTATCACAGCTGATGTCGTACTTCGAGGAGTACTCGAAGTCAGAAGAAGGTTGGCTTCGGAGGACTACTGCTACTTCGACAGTGTTGACAGAAGTTAAAGCAGAGGTGAAGACTTCGGCTCAGCCGCAAGAACCAGTCCCCGAAGTGCAACATGATAGAAGAAGAGGGCAAAAGCACCCTCGCTCTGAGGTCTTAAACATTGCACCCCCGCAGAAGTTTGCGCCAAGAGCTCCACAATCTGCGGGGAACAAGTCCAGCGGCTGGAGGCCGCCAGGGAAAACGGCTGGCAAGGGCCAGACCCTTTTTTGCTGTATTCATGGAGAGAATCGAAGCCATGCAACTGACACCTGCAAGGCTATTCTTACCCTTCGGGGAGAATACTTGGAGAGAACTTCGGGTCGAGGTAGTACCGACCGAAGTCCGGCAGCAGCAGTGCGCAAGGAGCCGGTCCAGGCTGTGGCGCGGATAGAAAATCTTGATGCTGCAAGGCATCCTCCGGTGGCCAATGTTATGCCACCTCCGAAGCAAGAAGAAGGGCAAGATAGAGGGAAGAGAGTAGTTCTCCCTATCTCCGGAGGAGGTACCCTCGGAAGCATGTCCAAGAGACAGCGAAGAGAGTACGTTCGAGAAGTAGGCCACATTGGGACTTCGTCATCTGCAGCTACAATGCCGGAGTGGTCTCATGTTCCAATATCTTTCTCTGCGGAGGATGCAGCTGGTATCAAGTTCCCGCATGCAGATCCATTGGTTATTACTGCTGATATTGCAGGAACAGAAGTGCGAAGGGTGCTAATTGACGGAGGTAGCTCGGCAGATATTATATTTGTACAAGCCTTCGATCAGTTATGCATTTCCCGGAAGCATCTCCTCCCAGCGGCTCGTCCTCTGCAAGGCTTTGCAGGACCTCCGCTAGATGCACTTGGCCAAATAGGCCTGGAAGTAACCTTCGGAGAAGGTTTACTAGCCCGAACTGAAGAAGTTATCTTTGATGTGGTGGACGCCCCGTATGCTTATAATGTCATCTTTGGGCGAGGCATGTTGAATCAGTTCGGAGCTGTGGCGCATCACAACTACTTGTGCATGAAGATGCCCACACAATCAGGAGTTCTGACAATCTTCGGAGATCAAGCCATAGCTCGGAGGGCAGAATATGGTCATGGTCCTCCTCTTGATCCGAGGCAAGTAAACAGTGTCCAAGATAATGGAGAAATTTTTTCAGCCTCCTCCGAAGCTTCGAAGAAGTCATTTCCAAGACCAAGTCCCGAAGGAGAAATTGCAACGAAGGTCATTGTCAAAGATGGTAAAGAATACACTTTTCAATTTGGTAAAGATTTACCTCCCGAAGTTGCAACTTCCTTGGAAAAGGTCGTAGAAGAAAATTTGGATGTCTTCGCTTGGTCTGACGAAGATATTACCGGAGTCGATCGGGATATTATTGAACATAGTTTGCTTGTAAACCTGAAGGCCCGGCCTGTTCGACAAGGGCTCCGGAAGATGTCCGCAGAGAGAGCTGCTTTAGCTAAGGACGAAGTTGAAAAACTGCTGAAGGCTGGGATTATCAGAGAAGTGGCCCATACAGAATGGTTAGCCAACCCAGTCTTCGTCAGGAAGAAGTCCTCCGGAAAGTGGCGCATGTGCATTGATTTCACATCTCTGAATAAAGCGTGCCCACGTGACCCCTACCCCATGCCCCGAATTGACCAGCTAGTTGACTCCACTGCAGGTTCGGAGTTACTAAGCTTCCTCGACGCGTATTCAGGTTATCATCAAATATGGTTGAAGCGCGAAGATGAAATCAAGACGAGCTTTGTAACTCCTTCGGGAGTCTTCTGCTATGTAAGAATGCCCTTCGGCTTAAGAAATGCCGGGGCTACTTTTTCAAGATTAGTTGCTAAGGCTCTAGGTCATCAACTAGGTCGCAATGTGGAGGCCTATATGGATGATATTGTAATAAAGAGTGCTTTAAAGCACCAACATAGCCTAGACTTAGCAGAAACATTCAATAGCCTTCGGGCATGTGGGATCCGCCTTAACCCCGAAAAATGTATATTCGGAGCTAAGGCTGGAAAGTTGTTAGGGTACTTAGTTTCAAGCAGGGGAATTGAAGCTAGCCCTACTCAAATAACTGCGCTGCAGAAGATGGCTCCTCCCGAGAATTTAAAGCAAGTGCAAAAGCTGACTGGACGTCTTGCCGCACTTAGCAGGTTTTTATCAAGGTCTGCAGAGAGGAGTTTGCCAATCTTTAAAGCTTTGAAAGGGTCCGAAGATTTTGCATGGACACCGGAGTGTCAGAGAAGCTTCGAAGACATTAAAAATTATCTCAGCAATCTTGCTACACTTACGGTGCCTATTGCGGACGAAACCCTACTTCTGTATCTTGCAGCTACAGGCTCAGCTGTCAGCGCAGTCCTTGTCAGAGAAGCCGATATCAATGGGAAGTTGGTCCAAAATCCTGTCTATTTTGTATCCGAAGCATTGTCAGGAGCAAAGACAAGATACTCCGAACTTGAAAAGTTCGTTTATGCTCTGATAATGGCTTCGAGGAAGTTAAGGCATTATTTTTTGGCTCATAATGTAATTGTACCAACTTCATATCCTTTAGGAGATATGCTCCGAAGCAAAGATTCCACTGGAAGGATTGGAAAGTGGGCAGTAGAACTAGCACCCTTCGGCATATCTTTCCTAGCAAGGACAGCTATCAAATCTCAAGTCCTAGCAGACTTCGTAGCAGAGTGGACTCCACCTGCGAAGTTGACTCCGGAAAAATCAGATGACGGAGTTTGGATTATTTACTCCGACGGGGCTTTTCAAGCATCCGGAGCAAGCATTGGGGCAGTATTAATTTCACCATCAGGACAAAGAGCAATGTACTCCGCAAGACTCAACTTTAAGTCTACCAATAATATAGCGGAGTACGAAGGAATATTATTGGGACTCCGGAAAGCACGTGCTCTAGGGGCTACAAGAATAATTATAAAAACAGATTCTCAGATAGTAGCAGGGCACGTAGACAAAAGTTTTCAAGTCCGACATCCACAGCTTGCAAAGTACTTGGAAGAAATTCGCAAGATCGAAGCACATTTCAAGGGTATTTCCATTCGGAGTATACCAAGAGCTGAAAACGTGCAAGCGGACATTTTAGCGAAGGCTGCTGCCGGAGCTGTGGATGTGCCTGACGAAGCTTTCTATGAGGAGCTCAATGTACCTTCGGTGCCACAAGTTGCTTCTGCAGAGATTCTCTGCATTCCTAGTGCAGATTGGAAAGATTCGATTATAGAACTCTTGCAAGGAGGAACAAATTTGCCCGAAGAGCCCCAATTGTCAAGATTAAAGCTCAGAGCAAGAAACTATCAGTTAATCAGCGGTATATTATACAAGGCCGGAGTATGTTCCCCTCTACTCCGATGTATATCTCAAGCCGAAGGCCAAGAAATTCTTCGAGAAATTCACGAAGGCCTTTGTGGAAGTCATTTAGCCCCTAGAGCTCTGGCAGGAAAAACACTTCGCCAGGGGCTTTATTGGCCCACAATAACAGCTGATGCGGAGAGCTTGGTCCGCACTTGTCAAGGATGCCAGTGGATGGGTCGACGGAGTCATCGCCCACCAACAGCTCTTCAAGTCATTGCTCCGGGTGGCCTATGGCCAGATGGGGTATGGATCTAATTGGTCCCTTTCCGTTAGCAAAGGGAAATCTGAAGTTCGCAGTGGTAGCTATCGAATATTTTTCTAAGTGGGTGGAAGCAGAGCCCTTAACAGCTATCACTTCGAATAATGTACAGAAATTCTTCTGGAAGAACATTATTTGCCGGTTCGGAGTGCCTAGATATCTCACGGTTGATAATGGAACACAGTTCGACGCAGAACCCTTCAAGAAGTTTTGCGAAGACCTAGGCATTCAACTATGTTTTGCTGCAGTGAGACATCCTCAGTCGAATGGAGCCGTTGAGCGAGCCAATGGAAATATCTTATCAGGGCTAAATCGAAGAATAGTAGGGTTGTCAAAGGGACTGTGGACCGAAGAACTTCCAAAGATTCTATGGTCCATTCGGACTACGCAAACAAGGTCCACAGGTTTTACTCCGTTCAGACTACTATTCGGAGATGAAGCAATGACTCCAACGGAGCTCAAAGGGGGCTCATTTCGCAGCACCGAACCAGACGTCGAAGAAGAAAGACAAGCTTCGTTAGATTTGTCAGAAGAAACAAGACTTCGAGCTGTAGCTAATTTATCAAAGTATCATCAGCAGACGAAGACTTGGTATGACCCGAAGGTTAAGCTCAGCGAGTTAAGGCCGGGTCATCTTGTTCTACGAAGCATTATAGCACCAGGGAAGTTAGGCAATAAATGGGAAGGTCCATATCTAATCGTCCGCTCGGGACGCCCTGGTTCGTTTAAATTAGCTAATTTAGAAGGTGAAGAGTTAGCACATACTTGGCATGCGGAGCACCTAAAGCGATACTTCGCATAAGGGCTCCTTGTAATTCGCTTGTAATCACCTCTAAATTAATAAAGCATACACCCTGATGGTTGCCTTCCCCTTGACACTCCTAGTTTCCCGAGCGGACGCGCTGGGACAGAAGTCGATCGAGAGGGAAGTGTCATTAAGCTGGGTTGTATTTCCGGACTTCGTACCCATAAAGTCGAAGCCTCCGGTGTGGTGGCTGAAATCCATCCGGAGCCCAAGCTGATACCTTGTAGGCATCCGTAAAAGAGCCAATACCACATTCTACGGAGTCCAAGCTTCGGCTGGTAGACTTCCGTAAAAAGAGCCGAAGGTGGCCAAAATCTGCGGAGTCCAAGCTGCAGCTTGCAGACATCCGTAAAAAGAGCCGAAGGTGGCCAAATTCTGCGAAGTCCAAGCTCCGGCTGGTAGACTTCTGCAAAAAAGAGCCCAAGTTGGCCAAATTCTGCGAAGTCCAAGCTCCGGCTGGTAGACTTCTGCAAAAATAGCCGAAGGTGGCTACAATTTCTGCGAAATCCAAGCTCCGGCTGGTAGATTTCTGCAAAAAACAGCCGAAGGTGGCTAAAGCAAAACAGCATTTAAGCCATGAGCTTCGAATGTTTGTTCATATAAGTCCAAAGTGACAAATTTCTTAAGACACTAAAGTGTCCTCGAAGTTATCTTAATTGATTTCTTTCGTAAAGCAAACAAAGGTACCAAGTTACCATTCTTCTGACTACAAAGGTCAAAGACATTTCATAAGATTTCAAAAGATCTTTAAAAATGACAGAGGGGCTCCGAACCCCCAAAAAATTGTACTCCGAAGTTTTTTCTTTGCGCATAACCATCTTTGAATGCAGTTCGAAGTTGCTTATACCCAAAGAGGGGCTAGTAAATATGGAGACAATTTTAAATCGGCATTCATTATTGAAACAAATGTGTTTACAGATTACATTATGAAAAATTGGTATCTATACCAAGAAGGAATCGGAGACCTCTTCGGTCCCGAGAGCTAGGGGTGGAACGACTAGTTCCAACATCGGAAGTTCTAAGAACTTTGCGTTTAACTCTCTTTCTCCCCTTCGAAGCTCTAAAATCCTTCTGTTCTTGTTGAAGCTCGGCCCAAGTTCGAAGCCGCTCAGGACTTCTCTCCCAGCTTCTAAGACCTTCAGATCTTTTATTTTGGGCTTCACCTTCGTCTTCGGACCAGTTAGTGTCTTCAGAAGACGAGGTGTTTGCGTCGATTTCTTTATCTTCCTCTTTAATATAAGACAATACGTCTTTGATTACTTCGGGCGCAATAACGCCGGAGTCATCTCGAGGGATAAGAAATCGAGGACGCTTATAACTCTTTAGAAGTTCGAAGGTGTTCCACAGTGAGCGAAGTTCGCTGTTAAGCTCTAACACTTCGATATCTTCGATAAGAGGCAAAGCCTAAAAATATGACAAACAAGATTTTCATTGATAAATGTTTACAAGCACAAAGCTTTACACGGTTAAAAATCCTAAAACATTCCTAAACCTGTGGGTTTGAAGGAGGTTGGCTGCTCGAAGCTTGGCTCCGAACATGCTTCTGGCGTTGGCCTTCATCAATCCAAGCCTTGATCGCAGATCGACCTTCGGCTCTCCACGAAGTTTGGAAGGCCCGCCAAGCAGCAGCTACACCTTCGGAAGGTTTGAGAAGTCGGTCGTCGTCGAAGGTGATTGGACCTCTTCCTGCGTCCGGAGTTATTGATCGGCCCAAATCCTCGTAATAGCGAAGTAGACCAACAGCAGACACATGTCCGGAGAGTTCTCCGTATCTAATGCCCGCCGTCTTCATCTGCTTCGCCACCCCTTGGATCCTTTTCAACCAGCGCAGAAGGCTGATGTTATCATCAGAAGGGAGAATTCCAGTAGTACCGAAGTACTCCAGGACTTCTAACAACTGATTCATAACCTCCGCAGCCACCTTCTCAGACTTCAACTTATCTTCGTTCAGCGCATCCTTCGCCGAAGTAACTTCGTCCAAAACCCCAGAAAGCCTAGCATTCTCAGTGGTCAAAGTATTTTTCTGTGTCAACAATTGGCTAGCTTCCTCTTCAAGCCGGACGAGCCTAGACCCTGCAGTAGCATGCTCCGTCCGTAGTTTGTCAACTTCTGCTCGAAGCACAATCCTTTCCGCTTCGAGCTCTTTCTTTACAACCTCCAAGCTTTGCCTGGCCCTTCGCTCTGTTAATATTATATTGTCCATTTGAGTCACTCGACTTTCAGAGATGTTAAAATTCCTTCGAAGAGTGCTATTTTCTTCCCGAAGCCGAGCGATTTCTTCGTCATTGCATAGACTTGCAGCTCGGGCCAAGACAGTTTGCTGCCAAAGTAAAAATCAAAGTAAATATTCATTCGAAGATAAATTCTATAATAATTTGCAGTTGTTTCATACCTGATAAGCTGTACGTTCAATAATGGCATTAAGCTCCGTCATGTCAGCCTTGCGCAGGATGGCCACTAATTCGGTCTCCCCTATCTCACGACTAGCTCGATCCAAAGGTTCGAGCAAAGTCCGAAGACCAGTTGTTTGCCCTAAGAAAGGAGCCAGCAAGGGGAGCATGCTTATTGCCTCTTGGTCATCTTCGTTCAATGAAGGACCGGAGCTTTGGCCTGCGGACTTCGGAGCCACTGGAGTTCGAACCTCCCTGGAAGATTGGCTCTCGTCTGTTGAATCAGACGGAGTTGATTCGGAGCTTATAGCAGGCAGGGGCTCTATTTGTCTTTTGCCTCTTCCAGGCCCCTTTTGAGTAACTCTTGGGGCTGGCTCCGAAGTCGTCGAAGGTTCAGGAATTATTTCCTCCTGGCGGACTTCTTCCATAGAAGTGGGTTCTGCAAAACAATCAAAAGTATTATACATAGTATAAAAATTCAAATAAATACAAAAGTTCTTCGAATTCTACCTTCGGCAGTCCGTGGAGAAGTTGTTGTCGGACTAATTGGTGGATCGAAAGCTAATTCTTCATCTGAATCAGCCGTTGAATCATGGACTGCAGGAGCATCGTCCTGGGTAGTCCTCGCTGCTTCTTCGGGAATCAAAGCCATAGTGACTTCGACCCCACTTTCATCCACAGGAACTTCGTCCTGAGCTACATCTTCTTGAATTACCGAAGTCCTTGGTTGATCAACATTTTCTCCGGACTCCGGTACGTTCACAGGCACTCCGGTTTGTGCGGCCCTTTGAGTTTCATTCTCTTCCATTAGGCGCACAAGTAACCTTTCCACTTCTTCTTGGGAATCGGAGACCGAAGCTCTGGAGCTCGAAGGTATAGGATCTAAAGGTGCGAGGTTCTTCGGCTTCCGAGCCACCCTCTTCACCGGAGTTTTTGCTGAACTTGAAGTTCCAGCTTCGGCTTTTCTTTTTTGAAGCTTTTTCTCCAAAGGTGCCCAATCCATCAGAGGGGGAGGAGTGAGTTTCAGCATTCCCCATACTCTGTTAAATCGCTCCCAACTTCCGACTAATTTGATTCGCCATTCTTTTTCTGACGGAGTTGGAGCACCCAGAATCTTCTCCGAAGCCCTTACAATTTGCTCTGAAGTAATAGGGGCTGAAGAAGCTAAAAAATAATTCAAGTTAATCTTTCTTCGAAGTAAATATGTACTATGCATGTTGGTTTCGAAGTTACCTGTAGGACTTGAAGTCAAGTTAATTCTACGAAGACCACCTTCGGAATCATCTTCGAAGATAATAGGCCAGTTAGCCATCAACGGAGGAATTTGAAGACCGATGAACTCTTCGGCCAAATCCCGCATACTGAGTCTTCGACTAACTTTCTCAAGCAAGTTCAGACGGGCTTCGAATTGACCTTCGTCAGGACGCACCAAAGCTTCTTTTCGGAACTGGATTTCTTTAAGAGGTCCGGCCAGAGGATTGCTTGCCCCGACTTCGGCATAGAACCATTTCAGCACCCAATCAGTATACCATCTAGCATTGATGGCCTTAGCAGGGAATCGCAGAGCGTATTCATCTCGAAGCCTGAAATTGATGCTTCCGAAGGCAACCACTACTTTTTCACCTCCGGAGCCTACGAAGGTCTTCGGCTGACAAGTTGCTCTATGCAATGCTGCGAAGATTTCAGCCCTCCCCTCACAACCTTCGGCTCTTAGAGCCCACTCGAAGATAGCTAATCTAGCTACAGCATTCGGAGACAGCTGGGGGAGGGTTACATGAAACAAGTCAAGGACTTCAGCCAAGAAATCTACAGCAGGGAGGCCCAAGCCTGCTTCGAAAAAAGCTTCGAACACTACGACTTCTCCGGGTCTTGGTGATGGGATTGCTTCTTTCCCTGGTTTTCGAATCATAACTCCTGCACCTATATTTCCTCCTGCTGCCATTGCCAGGGACTCTCTTTTGCAGGTTGAATGTCCTAATTCAAAGAATTGGTCCAGATATTTGGTCGATGGAGGGCACAGACCTTGATCATCGGCGATTTGGGGATTTTTTCCCTTTGCCGCCATGGAAGTTGTCGCCTGCATCGAAGGCGTCGCCGCCACTGTTGCCGCTGCCGCTGCCGCAGCCGCTTGTTGACGAGCCAAAGTTGAAGGAGGTGCAGAGCCTTTGGTCTTCGCCATCGCAATCGCTGGATCGATCTGAGAGAGTGGGGACTAGGACTCAAGAACTCGAAAGCTAGGGCTCAAGAACTCAAGAACTCAAAAGGCTTTTGACTGGGAGCAAGCAGTGAAAAGGTAATCGAGTAAGTTCTGGAGTTCTTTATTTATAGTCTAACTTTCCGTTTGTTACCGTTTGAGCTCTGCCCTTTCGCATTCCCGCCTGTTATTTTCCTCCGAAAATAACGCTTCGTATAACTCCGTTAGAAACAGAAACTAACGGCTATATTTTCTAAGTCTAAAAGACTTTCGAACTTCTTGAATCAGTTCTAAGATAGTTCGAAAAGTAATTACCTTATGACTGATTCGAAGTTTATATCTTCATGTATTTCGAAGATAAAACAAAAATCAATAACCCCTATGATTGGTTATCTTTTCTTTCCGTATACTGCTCTCCTAACGTTACAGGTCGAACGGAGAAGCGTATTCGAGGGGCTACTGTTGGGGGAAAATATCTCATCTTCAGGGTTATTGCCAAAGCAGCATGAAGACAGCCGACCAGTTCGAAGATTGTCCGAAGTCCATCTTCGAAGGTGTATGGAACCTGGTTCGAAGCCCAAAGGCAGGCATTGGTTCGAAGTATGTCTTCGAACCAAAGTCCTTCAGGATCTTTTCTGCCAGCTAAGATGGAAGACTTATCTTCTATCCTATTAGATTAGTCTTTTACCATTTTAGCCCTATTAAGGAAACCGAATAGTTTCCTTAATGTCGGTTGTAATAGAGGGGTAAATAGGTCTTTTCCTTAATGCTTAGGCCTATAAATACCCCCCATTTTACCCTGTAATGAGGACCGATTACAAGTGAATCAATACACACTTTCGAACTATTCTAAGTTATTATCCTTTCGGAGGCTTAGAACAGTTTGCTTCGCAAACACTTCGTTTGTTAGTTTCTTTTCTACAGAAACCTGTTAGCGTAATCTTTTACGCCAACAGCAGTGCGAAGGGACCCCGAAGGGTAACCTCCGGTAAATGTTGCGAAGTAGGGTCGAAGCCCTCAGTGCTTGATGCGAGGATAGCCGAAGGGAAACCTTTGATACCTGGCCGATCAGACCTATGGTAGGCCCTCAGTCAGACTAGGGGTTCAGATGAAGAGGTCTGGCATGCGAAGGGCTCCAAAGAGAAGGGTCTGGTGCGAGGGAGAACTTCGGTGCGCACTCCACGCGAGGTCAGTTAGACCGATCGCACACCGTCGGTCAGACCGACGCGTGTCAGCAATGGCGTGATGAAGCGTGCTGGCTCGTCAGGTGATGGCCCGACACAGAGCGGTCAGACCGAAGTATACCCTTCAGTCAGACCAACAATTCCTAGTAATTGGTCTCTGAACTCCGGCGATCTACTTATTGAAAATAGTCGGATGTAGGGCGCTTTGGTGATGAAGATGTACATGCTAGCTCTACAAAAACCAAGAAATCAGGGTACCAATTCGGCCTAGAGATCGAATTACCAAGTGTAACAATAAAAACTGATAAAAAGGGTAGAAACCCATACGGGGTGAAACAGAAGGTTATCAGATAAAACCCACAAAGAACTCGCGGTAACGTGGTGAAAATACGGACATGCGAGAATGATTCAATGAAGTGCCACCAGGGGTTTCTTGAATCGGCCTTGTCTCTATATTTATAGGGGTTGGTCATGACGTTCCTAGGCTTATCTCCAACTCTAATCTGATTAAAAGTTGGGTCCAATTCATTAAGATTTGATTAGGGATAAGATTATCCTGAAACAACCCAAAACATCTCGGACTCGGACACTTCGGTCAGACCTAAGGGTCTCCTTCGGTCAGACCAAAGTGGGTCTGGTTAGACCGAAGGTACCACTTCGGTCAGACCGTCCTATGCCAGGACTTGGCATATTTTCAGTCCAAATTACCAATTTTGACTTTTTGACAATTTTGATCATTAATGCCATTTTTTGTTATCAACAAATATATCAAAGAATCAGGCATGCTTTATTTTGATGAACGGTATTCAACATGAAAAAGATACAATAGCAAGAGATGTCGGACTCAACCGATGAAGCCTCAAACTATATCACCTAGATCAAATAAATCTAAGAGATCAAACTGAACAGATGCAGCCTTATACCTAGCTAGTACACCTCAAGAGATCAAACTGAATTGATGCAGCCATGAGGATACTGATCTAATTGGTACAGATGTTGGGGGTAGCGGGACTCACCTCTTCGCCGGAGATCGAAACGATGTAGCCCAGCTCCGAGTGCCAAACCCCGTCGGAATAAACCTTGGAGACCAAGGGTGGCGATGCGCCGAGTAGTTGGTTGACAGAGATGTGTTTTTCTAAACTAACTAGGGATACATATTTATATTCCAGATACTTGTCATCCAAGTACTCTATTTTAATTGATTTATGGATAATTTTTATCTTCTTCTCTTCTTCACCTTATCTCCATCTGCTTCTTTTGCGTCCGATCGTCTTGTAACAACATGGATGGGCTTCCTTGACTTTCTTTGATTATACTTCTTTGACTTCTGTTGACCATGTGGCATTCTTAGTGGGCTTGGGCTTTACAAAATCTTGGCGTCAATACAAAAGTATTTAAATCAAATTTATAACATCTAGCACTGCCATTACTCATGGAAGAAAAAGATGGAGTTGAAATAGGCTTTGACTTTAAAGATTCAAATTTTTCATCTAGACACTTGATGGATTCTTTTAGAATCACAAGCTCACTACAGAGATACTTGATAGTCTTTTTCAAGTCAAGATTTGATTCATTTACTAACTGTAACACCCCAAATTTTAGAGCGATAAAATAAATTCAGAGAAATCATAATTTTCAGGAAAGATTTATTTTAATTCTCATAAAGTCATAAATGCCTAAATAATTAGAATACAGAGAAATAATTCAAATCATGGTATGAAAAATTTATATTATGTTCCTAAGACCAAGATACAATTTTGGGAATTTTTACAAATTTTTCCAACCTTGGATGCTAGTCCATAATTTAAGAATCAATTTCTACAATTATTTTAATTCAGAAATTCAATTTAAATGCTAATGGGGCGCTCCCCTCATTTCTCTATCCCCTGCCGACCCAACCCATACACCATGCCACCATCTCACTGACAAGCGGGCCGTGCCTATCGGCGCGTTCAGTCTCACCCGAACCGTGGCCCACCTGTCAGCCCCCTCCCCTCACAGCTCACGCGCTATGGCCCACCTGTCGGTGCCAACCATTAACCTCTCACGCTCGCTGACCTGTGGACCCCACCCATCAGTTGTCTTCAATCTCAAGCACCTGAGATCCCCGGCCGCCGCTGTGAGATCCGATCGCCTCTGCCATGGGCCCAAGCTTCGATTAATTGCCGGAATTAAATCGATGTTATACCCGCACTTGAATTCCATCGGATCCGCTCATCATTATGCTCTAGAACGCCGAAATTAACATGATTAAGACCTCGCTGGAGTAATGAGGTTTAATCCTCGGTTTCCCCCTTTCTCGCCGCTGTTAACCTCGCCGAAGCACTATAAAAAGGCCCCGGGCCACACTTCGTTCACCACACCATTCAATCGCCCTCTCTCGCCCCAAAGTCGAGCGCTATTATCTCTTTCTAGCACCACCCCTCTATCCTGCCTCCAGCCACTGCTCACCGTCGCAGGAGTAATCCCCTCGCCGTGCCATTGCCACTGGAGTGATCCCCATCGCCCCCTCGACCTCGGCCACCACTTCACTCAAGCTCGTCCCCGTCAAAACATCATCACCGACGAGGACCCAAGAGGTTAGCGTCGCCCCGCACGACTTTGGCCTCACCGAATCGACCTCGAGACTCACCGACGGTACCATCAGGATCCCCTCCTTATTCTCATCGCATTTGCATGATTAGATTGGACCATAGGCCACTGTCGCCATCACTAGGGCTCTCGCCATTCTCGGCTGTCGGCGGAGAAGATGACCAGCACAGTAGTTATATTGTGTCGTGTCGGATCTAATTTCAGTCGCACGATCTTGATCGGACGGCTATGATTATATCATCTCAGGATTTAATCCGGGCCGCATGATCCGAGCGAAGGGGTATCGTGTAATCTCAGCCGTTGATTTCTATTTAAAACCCCCACACATTTTGTGGCCGCCAGATCTTGATCCAATGGTGATCTGCGCTCCGGCTCACAGCACAGTGCGATGGTTCATGGTGAACCCAGTCTACCGTGGACCGAAGGTTGAATTATGATTTAAAATAAATTCTAGAAAATGATTTAAACTTCAAAAATTCATAACTTGCTCAAATTAACTCCAAATTTGACCATTCAAATTTCAGAAAATTTATCTTTTTATTCTCTTCATGTTCATCCAATAAAATTTATATGTTTACTCTAGACATTTTATATTATTTAATTAGGATTAAAATAAAATTGAAGAAATCATTTTATAACTTCATTAGATTAACTCTAAAAATTACCATTTTAATTTCAGAAGATTTATATCTTTATTCTCTTGAACTTTGACCAATAAAATATATATGCTTGTATTATGATTTTGTATTGTTTTAATTGAATGTTATTTCTCGTTTTACGTATCGAGAAGATTACGATGTCGTAGAGGAGCAGGAGTATTTTCCCGAAGTTTCCCCTACCGCCTTTGCTGAACAAGGAAAGTCACCAACCCCATTTTGAGCATATTGAACCCAGCTTTTAATTAAATATCGCTAAAAATCATAGGTTATATTTGCATTAGTCAAATGAATAACCCTACATTATATTTATCGGATCCCCGACCTTGATGGGCAAACCCAAGCCATGCTATCGAGCTTGAATTCCTTGTCACCAGTATACTTATTAATATTAGAAGTGTTCAATGTATCGACACAACCGCTATAGGCTTAAAAATGAGTCGTAAGTACTTGGATTCTGATATATGATCCCCTATGTCTCTCACCCCTGGTATTCTGCTGGTATTGGAATTGGTTTGATAAGTTAGCATGGTGGGTTCCGGGTGCAAGCAAGGGCATTGGTTAGTTTCACCCGAGGCACTATAAGGATCGGTCTGTGGGATTCGTCGCAAAGCACTTCCGTACCAACCACAAGTCTAGTGGGTAAGTCTTAACTAGAGGTATGGGTCGTTCCAACTCGAGGCACTATGTGGAGAGGGTCAAGCAGCACCTGCGGGTGGCTTGGGCCATGTGGCACAAAAGGTGGCACGATGTTGGTCTGGTGCGCCAGTGCGCCGATGAAACCTATAGTGTGTGTCATTGAGTTGGAGCGATTCATGCTAACGGTTTCAACATGAGTTCCTGTGACTTGGGTCATTAGAAACACTACGGTGTACGGGAATGAGTGCCTTGTGGGTACAGTGGTACACCTCTGATCAGAGTTAAATCTTTTTGAAAAGTCGAGCCCACGGTCAAGGGCGAGTAGAGTGATATCCCACATTTAGTGTATGTTTGAGAAGTGTTGCATGATTGATTGGGCATGTAAGGACTATCGAGGTAGGAGGGCTGACTATACTCCTCGAGTTAGAAGATGTTGCATCATCTATGATTTAAATATTTTGTATGAATAAACCTGACTCACATTAAAGGCTCAAGACAAAAATGTACTTTTCTGCATTTTAAACCATTACTTCCCTTTGTTATTACCTTGCATTATTATTGCATTTCTTGGTGGCTTGTTGAGTACGTTTTTACTCACCCGTTAGAAAAACCACTTCAGAGACGTACTATGATGAGGATGGTCTGGAGTAGCGACCTAGTCAAGGAAGCAACCATGGAGAAGATGCTCATTGAGTTTATTATTTTCATAGTTTCTTTTATTTTAACACTTGTGTGATAATGTGGTTTGTGAGCCACGAATGTTTGACATATGTGCGTCGTCGTGTGATGAACATCTTGTGATTATTGATTTTCTATGGAATTTCAATAAAGTCTGGGTCTTATTAAATCCGAGCGCTACAAGATGGTATTAGAGTCTACTTGACTGTAGGAAGCCAAACGGACCCGCCTTATACTTAGTTTTGCAAAACTATTTCATAAAAATCTATTCCATAATTTTTCTTCTCTCGCTTACTCTTTAAACCTTGTTTTTCCTTGTAGATGCTGACCAACGTATGCACTTTCTGTTGGGAGGCTATCGGGTTCATCCAGGAACTTCGGGTGTTGGCAGCATTTCTACTATACACCCATGAACCAGAATATTGTGACATCTATTAGATCGGAGAGAGTGGCCCATGCCAAGTAACCCTGACACTCATCGCCTCAGACCCGGAGCTGACCTCCTTCGCCACCATGGTCAGAGCTACAAGCTTTGAAGTTTGTTGTTAGGAAACATCTCTTCATGCACTTGGAGAACTTCGTCAGATCTACGACGACCGCCAGAACGGCACCACCTTTCACCATCTGCCATCTCAGGAGCCAGGGTCAGATCGCAGCACCTATGTCAGCCATCTCGATGACTATGACCCTCTGGTAGCCTGACAGACCTGTCTCTTATCGGCTATGGACACCCTCCACACCGAGGCTCTCCTACTCGCCGACGAGACCCAAGCTTGGGTCGACTACTACCGTCAGGAGGCCGACGAACTTCAGCAATGAAATACCCAACTCCTTAGCCAGAACTAGGAGCTCAAGAAGGATATTGCAGAACTAGTACCCTCGGTTCCCCCTAGGAGGAAGACCCTTCGGAAGGCCCTTCGTCGCCTGAAGAAGTTGACCAAGCGAAGCACGACCCTACCTAGTCCAAGTGAGGCTGGAACGTACGAAGGATTAATAGCTGATGCTGAGGCTGAGCCTAGCACCACAGCATGACCTGTCCAAGGGTTTGAAAACCCCCACGATGATGCCCTTGACAGCCACTAGATGGTTGTGCTAGATGCTAGACACTGGATGTTTGTTTTTCTTGTTTGTGATAGGGTTAATTTTTTCCGTGCCATTACAATTTTCACGGTTTGCCAATATGCCATCGGTGTGTCACTGACAGATGGGGACCACCACAGTCACTGACAGTGGCATATAGGCAATTTCTGAAAATTATAATGACATGTGAGTAATTTTCCCTTTGTGATACCATCCATAGCGACTTGTGCTATGGGTGATATAGAAAATAAGAGCTTAATTGTAATGAACTATTACATATCACATTTAATAAAGAATCTTTGAGCTATTTTGGGTATAATTTTCTAAACCTTCTCTTATGATCTTGGGGTATTCCCATCTTCAGAATGGCCAACGATCAGAACCCGTCCTCCACCCCTAACCTACCAAGCCACGCGGTACCCAATGGAGAAGTTCCGGGGCAATGCTAGACCGGAGCACCCTTTGCCAACATCCCTACCTTGGCCGAGATGATGGACAACCAAAATCAACTCATCACCGCGCTGTTGGCTCATATGCAGCAGCAGCAGGCCCACATGTAAGAGCAGCAGGCCCAAATAAACCATCTGCAGCAGCAACACCACTTGGAGCTACCTATACACCCTCAAGCCCCCGCACCGGCCCCCGCCACCCAACTGTTAGAATTCCTACATGTGCGACCTCCCACGTTCTCAAGCACGACAAACCCAATGGAGGCAGGGGATTGGTTGAGGACAATCGAGAAGAAGTTGGACCTCCTCCCGTGCTCCGACTCAAAGCAAGTGGCTTTCGCCGCCCATCAACTCTAGGGCCCGGTGGTAGAATGGTGGGATAACTACTAGGAGTCCCAGCCTGAAGGTCACTTGGTCACTTAGGCGGAATTCTCCACCGCCTTTTGTGCCGCCCATGTACCAGCTGGGATCGTGGCCCGGAAACAGCAAGAATTTCGCGACTTGCAGTTGGGTGCAAGTCGATCATGAAATACCTCCATGAGTTCAACTGTCTGGCTCGTTATGTGCCGGAGGAAGTCCGCACTGACGCGAACCACCAGGCCAAGTTCCTCCATGGACTGAAGGATGAATTGTCCGTCTAGCTTGTTGCAGTGGACTACGCCAACTTTCAACAGTTGGTGAATAAGGCTATCATCTAGGAAACCTAGCAGAACTGGCTGGACCTTAAGAAGAAGAAAATGATAGCCTTCAAGCACAACAAGGGAATCCTTCAGAGGCCCCGCTTCACTCCTCTAGCACATGCACCAAGTCATCACCCTCGTTCTGCATTCAGTTTGCAGTACAACTCCGGTGGTCCAAGCACCAAGAACCCCCGCCCAGCTCCACCATCTCCACCAACTCCATTGGCCCCATCGGCACCGCCCATCAAGACCAATACCCTAAGATACCAAAACGGCAAGCTGGTCATGTGCTTCAACTGTTGGAAGGAAGGACACTACTCCCATCAGTGTCCTCACCCCAAGCAACCCCAAGGAGCTGCTCCCAACCCAGCAATCTGTGCCCGCGTCAACCACGTCACCGCCAAAGAAGCCCAGGAGTCTCCGGAGGTCGTCCTTGGTATGTTTACTACAAACTCCATACCCGTAGTAATCTTATTCGACTCGGGAGCAACCCACTCCTTCATATCCAACAACTTTGTGATGAATAATGGACTAGAAGTACTATAACTACCTAAGCCTTTGGTAATTTCCACCCCCGGCAACCAAAATCTAGCAACCCTATTTAGCTCAAGGATAAGGATAGAAATCCAAGGGGTATTATTTTGGGCAGACCCGATCCTTATAGATTTCAAGGGCCTAGAACTCATCCTCGGTATGGACTGGTTGATGAAGCAGAAGGGAATGATAGACTACACCAGCAAATCCATCACCGTAACCAGTGAGGATGGAATCACCATCACATTTGAGATGGCCACCCAGGGTCTGAGAAGGACTTCTCTCCACCAGATGGTCGTAGAAGAAGTACTTGTAGTCCGAGAATATACAGACATTTTCCTAGAAGAACTGCCAGGAATGCCACCCAAGAGGGATATTGAGTTCAGGATCGAGCTCATCCCTGAAACCACCCCAATTTCCCAATGACCATATCGGATGGCCGCAAACGAACTAGCAGAAGTGAAGAGTAACATTGAAGAGCTCGAACAGAAAGGTTACATTCGACCGAGTACCTCATCTTGGGGAGCACCGGTCATATTCTCCATGAAGAAGGATAAGACAAAGATGATGCGTGTGGATTATAGGGCCTTGAATGATGTAACCATCAAGAACAAGCACCCTTTACCATGGATCGATGACCTATTCGATCAGCTCAAGGGATCCTCAGTCTTTTCTAAGGTTGACCTCTGATCGGGCTACCATCAGCTCAGGATCAAAGAAGAGGACATTTCCAAGACTACCTTCACGTCCCATTATGGGCTATACGAGTATACTGTGATGTCTTCCGAACTCATGAATGCCCCCGCATTCTTCATGAACAAGATGAGTTATGTCTTCATGGAGTTCTTGTACAAGTTCATTGTGGTGTTCCTAGACGATATACTCGTATACTCCAAGACCAAGGAAGAGCATGAAGATCATCTCCGTCTAACCTTGGGAAGGTTATGGGAGCATCAGTTGTATGCTAAGTATAGCAAGTGTGAATTCTAGTCGTCTGAGGTGAAGTTCCTAGGGCATGTCATATCTGCCGGAGGGATAGCCGTAGACCCGACCACCGTGGAAGCAGTAACAAACTGATTACAGCCCAAGAATGTATCAGAGATCCGAAGTTTTCTAGGATTGGCCGGGTATTACCGCCGGTTCATCGAAAATTTCTCGAAGATCACCAAGCCCATGACTAGAATACTTCAGAAAGAGGTAAAGTTTGAATGGACTCCAGCGTGTGAAGAGAGCTTTCAAACCCTCAAAAAGAAGCGGGTATCCGCTCCGGTGTTGACTCTACCTGACATCCAGAAAGACTTTCATGTCTACTGCGATGCCTCATGTCTAGGTTTGGGATGTGTTCTGATGCAAGATGGGAAGGTGATATCTTACGCCTCTCGGCAACTAAGACCCCACGAGCTAAACTACCCGACTCATGACTTGGAATTAGCAGCAGTGGTTCATGTGCTGAAGATATGGAGGCATTGCCTTGTGGGTAACATGTGTGAAGTCTTCACCGACCATAAGAGTCTCAAGTACATATTCACCCAACCAGATCTTAACCTCAAGCAGAGAAAATGGTTGGAACTGATCAAGGATTATGACTTAGGAATCCATTACCATCCCGGCAAGGCGAATGTAGTGGTAGATGCTCTAAGCCGGAAGGGATACTGCTACGCCATCATGGTACAAGATCAGGCCCCTCTAATATATAAAGAGATGGAAAGATTGAACTTAGGGATCACCACCAGGGAGTATCTCACTACACTTGAAGCAAGGCCTGTCTTGATGGACCAGATCCATGCGACAAAGAAGGAAGACCCCGACATAGTAGAGATCCAAAAGAATATGAGGAGGGGTAAAGCTCCAGGGTTCTCCGAAGATGAGGTTGGCATAGTATGGTTCGAAAATAGGATATGTGTGCCCAACCAGCCTTAACTGAAGGATCTCATTCTCAAAGAAGCCCATGAGACCTTGTACTCCATACATCCTAGAAATACCAAGATGTACTAGAACCTGAAAGAGAAATATTGGTGGGTCAGCATGAAGATAGAGATAGTTGAATATGTAGCAAGGTGTGACACTTGTCAACGAGTCAAGGCAGAGCACCAGAGACCTTCCGGATTATTGTAGCCCCTTAAGGTTCCCAAATGGAAGTGGGAAGAAGTAGGGATGGACTTCATCACTGGACTGCCCAAGACCTAGGCCGGGTATGATTCCATTTGGGTGATCATCGATCGACTCACCAAGGTGGCTCATTTCATCCCCGTCAAGACGACGTACAGTGGTTTGAAGCTAGCTGATCTATATATAACCTGGATCGTGTGCCTACACGGGGTTCCAAAGAAGATTGTGTTCGACCGAGGTAGTCAGGTCACCTCCAAGTTTTGGAAGAATCTTCAGGAAGAGCTCGGCACTAGGCTGAACTTCAGCAAAACGTATCATCTGTAGACCGATGGTCATATTGAAAGGGCGAACCAAGTATTGGAAGATATGCTTAGGGCATGTGCCATAGATTTTGGCGGAGTATGGGACAAGAACCTACCCTATGCAGAATTATCCTATAATAATAGCTATCAAGCCAGCCTGCAGATGTCACCTTTTGAGGCCTTGTATGGGCGCAAGTGCCGAACGCCTCTACTTTGGGACCAAACTAGCGAGTCTCAATTGTTCAGGACAGACATTCTGCGTGAGGCCGAAGAAAAGGTCAAAATTATCAGAGACTGACTAAAGATAGCATAGTCCCGCCAGAAGAGCTGTGCCGACAATTGACGTAGAGGCTTGGTCTTTGAAGAGGGTGACTATGTCTATCTTCGCGTCACTCCCCTCCAAGGAACTCAAAGGTTCAACATGAAAGGGAAGTTGGCTCCCCGTTATGTTGGTCCGTAGCATACCAACTGGAATTACCGCCCTCTTTAGCAGGAGTGCACGACGTGTTCCACGTCTCCTAGCTGAAGAAATGTCTTCAAGTACCCACCGAATGAGCAGACCTTCAGTAGCTTGATATCCAATGAGACGTGACCTATATTGAGAAACCCATCCAGATCCTAGAGGTCAAGGAAAGAGTGACCAGAAATCGAGTGGTCCATTTCTGCAAGGTTCAGTGGAGTAACTGTTGGGGAATAGGGGAGCTACGCTAGCCAGCAAATTCAAAATTTCCGCCCTATGGCCCTAGGCTCATGCTCATGTGAGATCATAGATCGGTACCTTCTAGCACTTGATGCACTAGGTGCAGCGGAAGAAGAGGTTGATGAAGTGTGTCAAGCCTATCCTCGCTTTGTCCTGGTCGTGCCTTGCCGATCCAATCAACAAATAAGTCACCTTCCTTGTTGTGACGGCCATGAGCATCGCTTATGGAGCAATGCCTGCACAAAGTCCACACATATAGGGATGGAGTTCCTCCCACGGCAGTGTGCTAGCACCGCATGTGAGAGACAAGAAATCCTTGATCTCAACGTTTGAGATCAAGAAAGGGAGGAGAGGACTCTTGGGTGGCTAGATCTAATCTAGGCTTATTCCTTGTTCCAAGACCTCCTCCTCCTCTCCTTATATAGGGCTCAAATCCCCCTGGGTCATGCATATCTTGGAACCCACAAATTAGTTACAACTAATCCGTATTCGTAATAGATCCAATCTGATACCCCACATCAGAACTTCTGATCTTGGATCAAAACTTCCGACAAGGTATTTTTCTGGTCTCCAAATTCAGCACGACACGCAATAGATCCAATCTATTTTTCGCCCACCTCGGAACTTCCAGTACCATATCGGAACTTCCGATTAGTACAAAAATTCCTCGATTCCAAATCGGAACTTCTGGCTCATTTAAAATTCTGATACCATATCGGAACTTCCGAGGCAACATTTGCTCTCTGTATCGAGACCAGATAATAATCGAAACTTCTGATACTACCTATCGGAACTTCCGATCTACGGAATTTTCTTGGGCATATCCTTCAATCTCCCACTTGCACAAGAACCAATTCTTTGCATGTTTTTAATCCATCCCCTTAAGTGTGTGACTCGATAGGTTCATACACTATGACTGTTCACCGGAAACCGTTTCCAACTTACTGATCAATAGCGGTACCTAGTAGCACATATTGACCCCCGAAAGCGTACAAAATCAAATCTTCATAAACCTTGATATATGCAAGCACTAGTCCCTTTACCACGCACCATCGGTCAAGCTCAAGGAGAGATACGAGTCACCCTTATTGGTTAACTTGACATTTTCACTCGATCAAGTATCGGATTCAAATCATGACTAACTCCTTATTCATAGTGGCATGGCCATCCACTTTTCCAATCCAATACCTCGAGGGGCCCATAGATGACTCTCCCGATATTAGGAGGGGTAAATTACATCTTAACCGCTCACATCCCAGAACATGTTTCACAACACACCTGAATACAGCCCTTATTACTACCCTGTAACGGAATAGCGTTAGGAAGCATATAAGTGTGTCACTACGCATTCTAGAATCAAATGACGATCTCAAGTCTAAGGATTCTATAGGTAACCATTTTAGATGACAATTGTTGGCACATAAAAATCTCAGCAGTATCTCAAGTGGGTCTGTCCAACACCATGTTCACCAACATGTGTCCACATCACTGATTTGACATCTCTATGTCTATGGTTTATGAAACACAATCATCAATCAGTTGGATATGCTAATCCATGTATCATCATTGTCCCACATGATGACAAGATTAGGGACCCTTTTGAACAACATCATCATAAAGCAAATAGTTTCACATAACAATTCATACTCATTAATTAAATGCAAACGATATTTATTCAAGGAACAAGATAACGATTATCCTCATATATTAGCATAGACATCACTAGCAACTCCCACATACACATGACTCATGCAAGTATCCCATACCCATACAGCTCATATGCGCCTCATACTTGGGCCATGGAAGTGGCTTTGTCAACGGATCCGTTATGTTCAAATTTGTGTGCACCTTGCAAATCTTCTTATCACCGCTCTCTATGATCACGTGGATCTAGTGATATAGCCAAAGTACATGTTTGGACTGCTAGTGTTATCTAGGCTCCTTGTCTAACGCAATGGCACCACTATTACCATAATATAGGTCCACTAGACTGGATGCACTAGAAACAACACTCAGCTCAGAAACAAACTTTCTGATTCAAATAGCCTCCTTCGCAGCTTCCAAAGCTGCAATATACCCAGCTACTATTGTAGAATCATCCACCACTTATTGCATGGAACCTTTCCAACTCACTACGCCTCTGTTGAGGCAGAACACAAACCCAGATTACGATCGAGAATTATCTTTTATCGGTACAAAGGCTAGCATCGGTGTAACTCCTTACATCAAGTTTCTCTTCGCTACCGTCCCCTAGGAACATATCCCCAGTTCTTCTCAAGCACATGAAGATCTCTTTTACGACCGTCCAGTGACTCTCACTTGGGTTTGACTGGTATCTGCACGTTTGGGTGTGTACATGACACATTTGATTGACCCGATCGCAGAGGCATACGGGATCACACTCATATTCAGCATTTTGAAACTATTTCAAAACCTTGTCAATGTACTTCATCCCAGACTAATCCAATTAGCCATTTCGATCTATATCCATAAATCTTTATTCCCAAAGTGCATGTTGTGTCTCCAAGGTCCTTCATTGAGAAACCATTTTCAATAAGGTCTTGACAGCATTTCACAAAGGAATGTCATTTTCGATCTCCTATATGTCATCCACACATAGAACCAGAAATACAAGTGTGCTCCCACTAGCCCTTTTGCAAACAAAAGACTCTTCTTTAATCTTGATGGAGTCAAACATTTTGACTACCTCATCAAAACAAAGACTCCAACTCCGATAAGCTTGCCATATCTCATAAACATAAAATATGGCAATTGCTACAACAATCCGAACAGACATAAGCATTATGATGAGCGAAAACCGTTTCATCACAATCAACACTTTGAATATTTTGAAACCTTTCGCCTCTAATCGTGCCCAATAGATTTGAACATTTCCATCAACATCTTTTTCCTTAAAATCCATCCTCACTAAATAGTTTTTACACCATCGGGTGGATCCACCAAGTTCTAAACTTGGTTTCCTTCTATGGACTCTAATCTGTCTGGATCGAAACTTCCGATGTGGAATCGGATTTTCCGATCCAACTCCTCCGTCGCAAAATTTGTCCACATCGGAACTTCTGATCGACATCGGAATGTTCGACCTGACAAACATCGGAATTTCCGATCAATATCGGAACTTCTGAAGTTCTGCAAATAGAAACAGATCCAATCTATTTTAATTCAGATTTTAATGGTTCCAACCATTTTTCAGAGTCTGGACCCATCACTGCTTCCACAAAGGTCTTGGGCTCATCGTTGTCCAACAACAACACATCGCGATGCCCAATGGTCAAGAACATGTACCTCTTGGTGCATGGACTACTCTTTGAGACCTCTGTGGGGCAAGCGCATCTTCAACAGGTCCAGAACATTTTGCTCATCCTGTTGTTGATCAGTGGGATCTGGAACACTTTCCAGCAGCTCTCGAACCTCTTCGAGATGCAACGTCCTCCCACTAACTCCTTTTAAGAGAAACTCTTTCTCAAGGAATACACCATTCCGAGCGACAAACATTTTGCCCTCCTCTCTATTATAGAAATAATATCCTTTGGTTTCCCTAGGATACCCCACAAAGAAGCATTTGTCAGACTTAGGACTAAGTTTGTCAGACGTCATACGTTTGACATACGCCTCACATCCCCAAATATTTAGAAAAGACAAACTAGGATGCCTCCCAGACCGCATCTCATATGGCGTCTTCTCTACTGACTTAGATAGAACTCTATTAATCGTGAAAGCTATGGTTTCTAGAGTGTAACCCCAAAAAGACAATGGAAGATCAATGTGACTCATCATGGACCGCACCATATCCAACAAAGTGTGGTTTCTCTGCTCGGACACCCCATTCCATTGAGGTGTGCTGGGTGGAGTCAGTTGTGGAACAATTCCACACTGCTTTAGATGATCATTAAACTCATGGCACAAATATTCACCCCCATGATCCGATCATAGAAATTTAATTGTCTTGCCTATATGATTTTGTACCTCGTTCTGGAACTCCTTGAACTTTTCAAAGGATTCCCACTTTTGCCTCATCAAGTAGACATAGCCATATCTACTAAAGTCATTGGTAAAAGTGATAAAGTACTAAAATCCTTTCCTAGCCATGTGACACATTGGACCACACACATCAGTATGTACTATGGCCAGCTCACTCACCCTCTCAATCTTTCATGTGAAAGGTGTCTTTGTCATTTTGCCAAGTAAGCAAGACTCGTATGTGTCATATGATTCGAAATCAAATGACTCCAAAAGTCCATCACTATGGAGCTTCTGCACGCGCTTCTCATTTATATGACCTAAACGACAATGCCAGACGTAGGTAGGATTTAAATCATTGAGTCGTTGTTTATTAGTACTAATGTTATAAACATGTGCATCCTCAAAACTTAGAATATATAATCCATTCACCAATGGACAAACACCATAGAGCATACCATTCAAGAATATCGAACAACATTTCTTCTTTATCACGAACTCATAAACTTCTTCCTCCAAACATGAGAAAGATAATGTTTTTGCCCATTGCTGGAACATAATAACAATTATTTAATTCCAGAACTAATCTTGAGGGTAGTGACAGAGAATAAATGACAATGGCCAATGCTGCAACCTTTGCACCATTGTTGACGCGAATATCCAGTTCACCTACTGCACACTTTCTTGACCTACTCAGTCCTTGCAATGATTTGCAAGTGTGAATCATCGAACTGGTATCAAATACCCATGAATCACTTGGACGAGTCACAAGATTAATTTCAATAACATTTATACTTCTTTGTCGCAAATTTGTGTGGCATCGGAACTTCCGGTCAACCATCAGAACTTCCAATCCGACAAATATCAGAACTTCCGATCAGGTATCGGAACTTCTGAAGTATTGCTAACAGAAACAGATCCAATCTATTTTAATTCATCCAAGTGGGGCTCCTCTAGAACATTTTCCTCTCGCTTGAGAACACTTCTCAAGTGTCTAAACCAATCAATAAAACTTGTTCCAAAAAGAATCAATCACAAAATAAAGAGTAAAGTGTTCATAACAGTCGGTGCCATGATCTACAAAAGATTAAATGCAAGGTTCAGCACTATGCAATGTTTATCTTTTATCCAATAAAAGATATCAAACTATCTAAACCAGTCACTTTCCCTCTCATGACTAATAGTAGAGCAAGATTCATGGTCACACTATCTCCTAGTGAGCTTTGGCATCGCTGCTAGAAGCTAATTGACATAGGTAAGCAACTCCTTGCTAATCACATCGGATGTGAATCTTGTCATTGGAGAAGCATCCAATGCTCGACCCCAACTCCTATGCTCCAAGGCCCAAAATTGTTTTGATAGCCTTGCCAAGTGAACCAACACTATGCGTGTAGAAGTTTGACTTCCACCCCAACTGGTCGAGATAAAAGATAGCACCCTGCTTTGGCAGACCCACTATCGATGAGCATGAACCTTAGTGGGTACAGCTATTGGGAAGAGCATAAACACTTAATTTTCTGAGGGAAAACTATTCTAGTATCGTAACGTCCCTACTGCACATGAAATATGCAAGAATAGAATAACAGGAACATAAGAAAGCATCACAGGTAATCATATTAACTGTGACATAGCATGGTCTTCTTCACATGGTGATCTCCATCTCCATGGATCCTGTCATCGAGTGCGTGCTCCCGGCCTCCATGAAGAGTACTAGTCCATATCGCATAGGCTATACTAATTACATGGGCCAAAGCACCGCGGAAACGACATGCAAGTCGTAATGAATTTTACATCAGCCTTAGGTTGTAAATAACTATGCCACATAGGCCATATTTAATTTACATTAATTGCATGCATCTCATAGATCATATTTTAACCAACACCATGCCAGTCATGACATTCTCTGCAAAACAAAGTTAGGCGAGCAATCTACAAATGACTGGATTCTGGATCTGAAAAACCTAGGTCAGTAATCTCGATTTTCAAAATCGCACGGGTCGAAACTTCCGATATGGCATCGGAACTTCCGATCAATATCTGAATCCCGTATTGCAACAATTGCCTTCTGTATCGAATCATTATTCGACATTGGAACATCAGATCACTATCGGAACTTCTGATCCACCATCGAAACTTCCGATCACATCGGAACTTCCGATCTGCCGTAGACAGAAATAGATCTAATCTGTTTTTCCACCATGTATCTCCATACATGAGGGATCCAGATTGAACACTACGCACGTAGCCTCTGATACCACTTTTGGGGAATAGGGGAGCTACGCTAGCCGGCAAATTCAAAATTTCCGCCCTATGGCCCTATGCTCATGCGCGTGTGAGATCATAGATCAGTACCTTCTAGCACGTGACGCGCTAGGTGCAGCGGAAGAAGAGGTTGATGAAGCGTGTCAAGCCTATCCTCGCTTTGTCCCAGTCGTTCCTCACTGATCCAATCGATGAATAAGTCGCCTTCCTTGTGGTTACGGCCATGAGCGTCGCTTGTGGAGCAACGCCTCCACGGAGTCGAGACATACAGGGATGGATTTCCTCCCACGGCAGCTTGCTAGCACCGCACGTGAGAGATGGGAAATCCTCGATCTCAACGTTTGAGATCAAGAAAGGGAGGAGAGGACTCTTGGGTGGCTAGCTCTAATCTAGGCTTATTCCTTGTTACAAGACCTCCCCCTCTCCATACATAGGGCTGAAAGCCCCCTAGGTCGTCACATCTTGGAACCCACAAATTAGTTACAACTAATCTATATTCGTAACAGATCCAATATGATACCCCACGTCAGAACTTTTGATCCTAGATCGGAACTTCCGACAAGGTATTTTTCTGGCCTCAAAATTTAGCACGACGCGCAACAGATCCAATATGTTTTTCACCCACTTCGGAACTTCCGATACCATATTGGAACTTCTGATTAGTACAAAAATTCCCCGATTCCAAATCGAAACTTCTAGCTCGTTGGAACTTCCGAAGAAACATTTGCTCTCTGTATCGAGACCAGATAATAATTGGAAATTCCGATACTACCTATCGGAACTTTCGATCTACGGAATTTTCTTGGGCATATCCTTCATTAACCACCCCGTCGAGAAAGTCACGTGGGAAAAAGAAGATGACCTGAAAGCCCAATACCTCGAGTTATTCTAGGAACCTTCCAAATCTCGGGACGAGATTATTTGTAAGGGGGATAGGTTTGTAACACCCCAAATTTTAGAGCACTAAAATAAATTCAGAAAAATCAGAATTTTCAAAAAGATTTATTTTAATTCTCATAAAGTCATAAATGCATAAATAAATAGAATCCAGAGAAATAATTCAAATCATGGTCTGAAAAATTTATATTATGTTCCTAAGACCAATATACAATTTTGGGAATTTTTACAAATTTTTCCAACCTTGGATGCTAGTCCATAATTTAAGAATCAATTTCTGCAATTATTTTTATTCAAAAATTCAATTTAAATGCTAATGGGTTGCTCCCCTCATTTCGCTCTCCCCGGCTGGCCCAACCCATCCACCACGCCACCATCTCACTAACAAGTGGGCCCCACCTATCGGCGCGCTTAGTCTTACCCGAACTCTAGCCCACCTATCAGCCCCCTCCTCTCACAGCTCACGCGCTATGGCCCAGCTGTGAGCGCCAATCGTTAACCTCTCACACTCGCTGACTAGTGGACCCCACCCATCAGTCGTCTTTAACCTCGAGCGCCCGAGATCCCTGGCCGCCGTTGTGAGATCCGGTCGCGTCTGCCGTGGACCCAAGCTCCGATTAATCGCCGGAATTAAATCGATGTTATACCCGCACTTGAATGCCCTCGGATCCCCTCATCGTTATGCTCCAGAGCGCCGCAATTAACAGGCTTAAGACCTCACTAGAGTAATGAGGTTTAATCCTCAGTCGCCCCCTTTCTCACCTCTACTAACCTCACCGGAGCACTATAAAAAGGCCCCTAGCCACACTGCATTCACCACACCGTTCAATCACCCTCTCTCGCCCCAAAGTCGAGCGCTATTATCCCTTTCTAGTGCTGCCCCTCTAACTTGCCTCCAGCTACCGCTCGCCGTTGCCAAAGTACTCCCCTCGCCCTGTCGATGCCACCAGAGTGATCCCCATCGCTCCCTCGACCTCGGCCACCACTTCACTCGAGCTCATCGCCGCCAGAACATCATCGCCGATGAGGACCCTAGGCCACTGTCGACGTCACTAGGGCTCTTGATGGAGGAGGGGGTGCCCGATCTTCCGTCAGGTGGGGTATAAACAACGATTTGTGGAGAACTCGACGTTGACGATCCGGCTTTCGATCAATGAGATCGGCCCTTGCAATCGCTACACCACTGCTCCGTTGGTTATCAACCAAGCACAGCCTGATTGACCTCGCCAAGAAGGTTAATCCTTGCCTTCAAATCGAAGAACACAAGCAAG
This sequence comes from Zizania palustris, assembly GCA_019279435.1. Classification (NCBI taxonomy): domain Eukaryota; kingdom Viridiplantae; phylum Streptophyta; class Magnoliopsida; order Poales; family Poaceae; genus Zizania; species Zizania palustris. The sequence continues at coordinate 31,977,123 of JAAALK010000079.1, read as the reverse complement.
AATGCAGAAAACGCAATCAAACTGAAAATTCTATTGGAATCAGTGAATTGGGGTTCACTTACAAATCCGGCGAAGCGGTGGCTATCAAAGCAACGTGTAAACTAAACCCAAAAACCCTAGATGGCTGTAGAAACACCTTATATAGTATTTTGGGACGCATCCCTAATGGACTCAACTAGATACACGGCCCAAAAGGCCCAATAACGCAGAAAACAGCATGCTGATAGATTCTAGACTCTATCTTGTTTTGACGATTCCCGTTGATATAGAATGAATTTTGAGATAAAACTGGCTGCATTGAAAAGGTTATTAAGTTATCTTTCCGTGTCTGGGTGGAACGGCAAAAACGGAGTCCGTATGCGGCCTGGGCGATGATTTTAGTGCACGCTGCTCCTGGAATCCGAGTTGGACACGAATTGTAGTTGGATTGGACTCTCAAATTGGCTTGGACGTCCTTCCTAGTTCTTCTCCAACTCTTTGTTTATCTCCAAGTGATTTTCATCATCTCCATGGTTCCTAACAATAATAATAATAATAATATGTAGTAATTTATTCCCAAGATAATATACTAAGATACTTATAAACGAGTTGACCTAGAGATTTAATCGTCGTGCTCGAACTTGAATAATTGGATCTTGGTATTCATGTATGGTTGTATCATTGGTAGGGATGTCCTCATCATCCTCCCCTTCTTGATTTGGCGTCGTCCTCGACTCAACGTCTATTGGTCCCCAATCAACTTCCATGATAATACAAGAGTTCCATATACATGCATCTCTTCTATTAATCCAAGAAAGTATTTCTGAAATTGAAAATGAATGCATCTCATGGTGTAGCATATGAAGTTCAAATATATAAAAATTAAATATAACATGGAAAGCATGCACCTTAGCTTGTTTCCTCGCAATCATGATCCTATCCCAACTGGTGATGTTCTCATTATTCTCCCCCTCTTGAAATAGACTCGTCCTCAACTCATACTCATCTTTTGCTCCCATGGTTGGTTTCAATTCTGCAACGTTAAATATAGAACTATCCCAAAACTTGGGAGGAAAGACAAGTTTATATTTATGTAACTCAACATAAGATAAAAACTTGGGAGGCATATCAAATTTACACTTATGTAGCTCAATATGAGATAAATACTTAGTGATAACGGGGGTCAAAGTATAAACTATATTAGTAAGAGAATAATAAGGAGTTTCACAAATCACAACATAGCACACATCTTGCCTATGAATTTCATTTTGATCAATTTATGTGCAAGGATAGAAGAATCTTTAATTCGATTTCATGCTGAATTTCAGATCTAATATCAAGTTGTTTGCTCTCATTAGTTGCCGTCTCAATATCATCTTTAACAATGTCATCAAAAGTTGAAAGTAACAAAGTAGATTTCACATTCTCATGCACAACGGTATATTTATTAGTCCTATCATGGTGAAGTGCATCATTATCAAATTGCAAAGGGTGTTCTATTATTTCAGTTGATGAAGCAACCTCAACAGGTACCTGTAAGGACTTTTTACCTGATAGCTCAACTAGTGCAGAGATGGAAGACAATATGCTTGCTTATGTTTGTGCAGGTACATGTGCAGGTGCATGACGAACACTTGAAGAAGAGAAAGGCTTGGTTAGTACCGGTGTGCTCGTCACTCGCGGTGGATAGGAGTCTCTTGCCTTATATTGTTGTTCCTGCAATTCTTTCTCTGCAATGATGGCAAGATGGAACAAACAACTAAGAGTACTAAATTATTTATAATAAATGATATCTTGAATACCATGCCTCAATCCATCATAGAAGCGCCACATCGTTTCCTCCGAGTGCTCCACAACACCACAACGGGTCATGCTCTCACGAAGCTCAGCATAATACTCTCTCACAGACATGTTACCTTGAACTAAGCATTGTAGTTTCTTACATAATTCACGATGATAAGAAGGAGAGACAAATTTACAACGCATAGCTCTTTTAAATTACCCCATGTATCAGATTGTAATTGAAGTTCACTTATATCTTCCCACTAGATTAAAGCACGATTTTTAAACATACTAGATGCTTGTTTAACTCTATGTTGTTCAGGAACTAGATATAAGTTAAATTTATGCTCTATGGTCATCTCCCAATCTAGGTATTCTTCAGCATCATATTCACCATAAAAGATGGGATGGTAAACTTACTTCTGATAGAAGAAACATTGTTACCATGGTTATGATTTGTCGCACCTTCCATAATTGCCATGGTTATTAGAAAAGGAAAACACTTGGAAACAATATTAGCCCTATCAACTATTAGGTAGTGGAATGTATTCTCGCTCACACTCAAGCATCTTACCACAATCTTACAAGGTTCTTACCATCGCAGGGCAGTGGATGGCACAATCTTGGTCGTGGCACAATTCTTGACTGGTTGGTGACTTCCAAAGAGAGTGGTATACAATTGCAAAGACTCAAGCTGCACTGATTAGAAGTATATATGTGGAGTCTAGGCGGTTAAATAAGAGTAATCTATATGGTGGAACACGATTCAGAAACAAATAGTAATATTAAATAAATGTCTAGAGTACTTGTACTAATTGCTGGTCTGAATATGATCCCTATGACAACAAGGCTTAAATGAGAGAGTGGTTGAGGCTCAAAGGATGACAATTAGATTGATAAAACCATCACAAAATAGTACCGAAAACAGCACCACACAAAACTAATATCTTCCAAATTTATCCCTAAGTGCTCCTCTTTTTTCGATATTCTTCTTTTTTCGATATTTTAACTCTTTTTTTGAACTGTTTTTTTGAACTCTTTTTTTTACACTTCTTTTTTTTGACTAGGAGCACAAACAAGACAAACCAAGAAGATGTGATACAATTTTGCTGCAAACAAGTGTTATGTAGATAAATAAAAAATGAGCTGAAAAATTTGCGCAAGAAACTTCGGGGCTAGAAAACTCGATCTTTCCGGCCGAATTTGGAAAAACTAAAATCGGTGAACTTAGCTAGCTAGGAAAACATAGATCTAACTTTTTCTGTAGATTTCGAAAATGTATTTATTTGCCTTATTCGGAGACCGTATGCAAAAGATACGATTGTTTTATCCCAGACAGTCTGAATAAGGGTTTTGAGGTTCTGTTCGGACGCGAATTGCAAATCAAAGGGGATTTATAGGTGGTGGCTAGTATAAGGGATTTAGAAAAAAGGGATCACAATACTAACCAGCAACCGGACTTGACCAAGGACACAAACTCAATACTACGGACTCTGAAACCAAAACGTGCAAAGGCTAGGGATGGTCTTGGATTGGGGGAAACCTACGACTATAAATTTTTTTGTTGGCTTTTTCGTGGACTATGGGATGAATATAAAATAAATCTAATCTAAGATACACGAACCTGACAGTAAACCAAGCTCTGATACCACTTGATGGAGGAGGGGGTGCCCGATCTTCCGTTAGGTGGGGGATAAACAACAATTTGTGGAGAACTCGACATTGACGATCCGGCTTCCGATCAACGAGATCGGCCCTTGCAATCGCTACACCACTGCTCCGTTGGTTATAAACCAAGCAAAGCCTGATTGACCTCGCCAAGAAGGCTAATCCTTGCCTGCAAATCGAAGAACACAAGCAAGAACGCAAAAAACGCAATCGAACTGAAAATTCTATTGGAATCAGTGAATTGGGGTTCACTTACAAATCCTAGATAGCTGTAGAAACACCTTATATAGTAGTTTGGGACGCACCCCTAATGGGCTCAACTGGATAAACGGCCCAAAAGGCCCAATAACGCAGAAAACAGCATGCTGATAGATTCTAGACTCTATCTTGTTTTGACGATTCCCGTTGATCTAGAACGAATTTTGAGATAAAACTGGTGGCATTGGAAAGGTTATTAAGTTATCTTTCCGTGGCTGGGTGGAACGTCAAAAACGGAGTCCATATGCGGCCTGGGCGATGATTTTAGTGCATGTTGCTCCTGGAATCTGAGTTGGACACGAATTGTAGTAGGATTGGACTCTCAAATTGGTTTGGATGTCATTCCTAGTTCTTCTCCAACTCTTTGTTTATCTCCAAGTGATTTTCATCATCTCCATGGTTCCTAACAATAATAATAATATTAGGTAGTAATTTATTCCCAAGATAATATACTAAGATACTTAGAAACGAGTTGACCTGAAGATTTAATCGTCGTGCTCGAACTCGAATAATTGGATCTTGGTATTCATGTAGGTTGTATCATTGGTAGGGATGTCGTCATCAGCTCTTGCCATTCTCGGTTGTCACCGAAAAAGACGACCGACACCATAGTTATACTATGTTGTGTCGAATCTAATCTCGGCCGCACGATCCCAATCGGACGGCTATGATTATATCGCGTCTCAACCTGATCTTAGCGAAGGGGTATCGTATAATCTCAGCCGTTGATTTCTATTTAAAACCCCTATGCGTTCTATGGCCGCCAGATCTTGATCCAACGGTGATCTATGCTCCGTCTCACAACACAATGCGATGGTTCATGGTGAACCCAGTCCACCGTGGACCAAAGGCTGAATTATGATTTAAAATAAATTCCAGAAAATGATTTAAACTTCAAAAATTCATAACTTACTCAAATTAACTCCAAATTTGACCATTCAAATTTACGAAAATTTATCTTTTTATTCTCTTCATGTTGATCTAATAAAATTTATATGTTTACTCTAGACATTTTATTATTTAATTAGGATTAAAATAAAATTGAATAAATCATTTTATAACTTTGAAAATTCATAACTTCATTAGATTAACTCTAAAAATTACCATTTTAATTTCAGAAGCTTTATATCTTTATTCTCTTCAACTTTGACCAATAAAATCCATATGCTTGAATGTTATTTCTCGTTTTACGTACCGAGAAGATTACGACGTCGTAGAGAAGCATGAGTATTTTCCCGAAGTTTCCCCTGCCGCCTTTGCTGAAAAAGGCAAGTCACCAACCCCATTTTGAGCATACTGAACCTAGCTTTTAATTAAATATCGCTAAAAATCATAGGTTATATTTGCATTAGTCAAATGAATAACCCTACATTATATTTATCGGATCCCCGACATTGATGTGCTAACCCAAACCATGCTATCGAACCTGAATTCCTTGTCACCAGTATACTTATTAATATTAGAAGTGTCCAATGTATCGACACAACTGTTATAGGCTTAAAAACGAGTCATAAATACTTGGATTCTGATATATGATCCCCTATGTCTCTCACCCCTGGTATTCTGTTGGTCTTGGAATTGGTTTGATAAGTTAGCATGGTGGGTTCTGGGTGCAAGCGAGGACATTGGTTAGTCACACCTGGGGCACTATAAGGACTGGTCTATGGGATTCATCGCAAAGCACTTCCGTACCAACCACAAGTCTAGTGGGTAAGTCTTAACTAGAGGTATGGGTCGTTCCACCCCAAGTCACTATGTGGAGAGGGGCAAGCAGCACCTGCGGGTGGCTTGGGCCATGTGGCACATCAGCGAAACCTATAGTGTGTGTCATTGAGTTGGAGTGATTCATGCTAACGGTTTCGGCATGAGTTCCTGTGACTTGGGTCATTGGAAACACTATGGTGTGCGGGAATGAGTGCCTTGTGGGTATAGTGGTATACCTCTGATCAGAGTTAAATCTTATCGAAAAGTCGAGCCCACGGTCAAGGGCGAGTGGAGTGACATCCCACAGTTAGTGTATGTTTGAGAAGTGTTGCATGATTGATTGGGCATGTAAGGACTGTCGAGCGAGAAGAGCTGACTATACTCCTTGAGTTAGAAGATGTTGCATCATCCATGATTTAAATATTTTGTATGAATAAACCTGACTCACATTAAAGGCTCAAGACAAAAATGTACTTTTCTGCATTTTAAACCATTACCTCCCTTTGTTATTACCTTGCATTATTATTATATTTCTCGATGGCTTGTTGAGTACGCTTGTACTCACCCGTTGGAAAAACCACTTCAGAGGCATACTATGATGAGGATGGTCTGGAGTAGCGACCTAGTCAAGGAAGCGACCCTATAGAAGATGTTCATCGAGTTTATTATTTTCATAGTTTCTTTTATTTAATCTTTGTGTAATAATGTGGTCTACGAGCCACGAATGTTTGACGTATGTGCGTCGTCGTGTGATGAATATTTTGTGATTATTGATTTCCTATGGATTTTCAATAAAGTATGGGTTTTATTAAATCTCGGCGCTACACTAACTTTTTGTCGTTAGTCAATGTCTCAACCTTTTCCTTCTCCTTGGCAAGAAGCAACTCAAGTTCCACATTTCTTTATTTTTCAAAAATGAATAGCTCATCTTGTTTTTTAAGAGTTGCCTCTTGATTTTCAAGAGTTGCCTTTTGTTTTTCAATAGTTTCTTCTTGCGACTCTATTTTTTTCAAGAGTTCTTTAAATTTTAGTTTACATGCTCTATTCATGGATTTAAACAATAATTCATTTGACTCATCATCACTAGAGCTACTATCACTACTAGAATCATCATCATCATCATTTTTATTTAAATGCTTATTAGTTACCTTCTTGCTTTTCACCATGAAGCACTTTGGGGAGACGATGTTGTCATCGTCGTCGCTTTACTATCCAAAGAGTGACGGTCTTGGAGTTTTAAAGTTGGCAATAGAAACTGTTGGCGTAAAAGATTACGCTAACAGGTTTCTGTAGAAAAGAAACTAACAAACGAAGTGTTTGCGAAGCAAACTGTTCTAAGCCTCCGAAAGGATAATAACTTAGAATAGTTCGAAAGTGTGTATTGATTCACTTGTAATCGGTCCTCATTACAGGGTAAAATGGGGGGTATTTATAGGCCTAAACATTAAGGAAAAGACCTATTTACCCCTCTATTACAACCGACATTAAGGAAACTATTCGGTTTCCTTAATAGGGCTAAAATGGTAAAAGACTAATCTAATAGGATAGAAGATAAGTCTTCCATCTTAGCTGGCAGAAAAGATCCTGAAGGACTTTGGTTCGAAGACATACTTCGAACCAATGCCTGCCTTTGGGCTTCGAACCAGGTTCCATACACCTTCGAAGATGGACTTCGGACAATCTTCGAACTGGTCGGCTGTCTTCATGCTGCTTTGGCAATAACCCTGAAGATGAGATATTTTCCCCCAACAGTAGCCCCTCGAATACGCTTCTCCGTTCGACCTGTAACGTTAGGAGAGCAGTATACGGAAAGAAAAGATAACCAATCATAGGGGTTATTGATTTTTGTTTTATCTTCGAAATACATGAAGATATGAACTTCGAATCAGTCATAAGGTAATTACTTTTCGAACTATCTTAGAACTGATTCAAGAAGTTCGAAAGTCTTTTAGACTTAGAAAATATAGTCGTTAGTTTCTGTTTCTAACGGAGTTATACGAAGCGTTATTTTCGGAGGAAAATAACAGGCGGGAATGCGAAAGGGCAGAGCTCAAACGGTAACAAACGGAAAGTTAGACTATAAATAAAGAACTCCAGAACTTACTCGATTACCTTTTCACTGCTTGCTCCCAGTCAAAAGCCTTTTGAGTTCTTGAGTTCTTGAGCCCTAGCTTTCGAGTTCTTGAGTCCTAGTCCCCACTCTCTCAGATCGATCCAGCGATTGCGATGGCGAAGACCAAAGGCTCTGCACCTCCTTCAACTTTGGCTCGTCAACAAGCGGCTGCGGCAGCGGCAGCGGCAACAGTGGCGGCGACGCCTTCGATGCAGGCGACAACTTCCATGGCGGCAAAGGGAAAAAATCCCCAAATCGCCGATGATCAAGGTCTGTGCCCTCCATCGACCAAATATCTGGACCAATCCTTTGAATTAGGACATTCAACCTGCAAAAGAGAGTCCCTGGCAATGGCAGCAGGAGGAAATATAGGTGCAGGAGTTATGATTCGAAAACCAGGGAAAGAAGCAATCCCATCACCAAGACCCGGAGAAGTCGTAGTGTTCGAAGCTTTTTTCGAAGCAGGCTTGGGCCTCCCTGCTGTAGATTTCTTGGCTGAAGTCCTTGACTTGTCAGCCGAATGCTGTAGCTAGATTAGCTATCTTCGAGTGGGCTCTAAGAGCCGAAGGTTGTGAGGGGAGGGCTGAAATCTTCGCAGCATTGCATAGAGCAACTTGTCAGCCGAAGACCTTCGTAGGCTCCGGAGGTGAAAAAGTAGTGGTTGCCTTCGGAAGCATCAATTTCAGGCTTCGAGATGAATACGCTCTGCGATTCCCTGCTAAGGCCATCAATGCTAGATGGTATACTGATTGGGTGCTGAAATGGTTCTATGCCGAAGTCGGGGCAAGCAATCCTCTGGCCGGACCTCTTAAAGAAATCCAGTTCCGAAAAGAAGCTTTGGTGCGTCCTGACGAAGGTCAATTCGAAGCCCGTCTGAACTTGCTTGAGAAAGTTAGCCGAAGACTCAGTATGCGGGATTTGGCCGAAGAGTTCATCGGTCTTCAAATTCCTCCGTTGATGGCTAACTGGCCTATTATCTTCGAAGATGATTCCGAAGGTGGTCTTCGTAGAATTAACTTGACTTCAAGTCCTACAGGTAACTTCGAAACCAACATGCATAGTACATATTTACTTCGAAGAAAGATTAACTTGAATTATTTTTTAGCTTCTTCAGCCCCTATTACTTCAGAGCAAATTGTAAGGGCTTCGGAGAAGATTCTGGGTGCTCCAACTCCGTCAGAAAAAGAATGGCGAATCAAATTAGTCGGAAGTTGGGAGCGATTTAACAGAGTATGGGGAATGCTGAAACTCACTCCTCCCCCTCTGATGGATTGGGCACCTTTGGAGAAAAGGCTTCAAAAAAGAAAAGCCGAAGCTGGAACTTCAAGTTCAGCAAAAACTCCGGTGAAGAGGGTGGCTCGGAAGCCGAAGAACCTCGCACCTTTAGATCCTATACCTTCGAGCTCCAGAGCTTCGGTCTCCGATTCCCAAGAAGAAGTGGAAAGGTTACTTGTGCGCCTAATGGAAGAGAATGAAACTCAAAGGGCCGCACAAACCGGAGTGCCTGTGAACGTACCGGAGTCCGGAGAAAATGTTGATCAACCAAGGACTTCGGTAATTCAAGAAGATGTAGCTCAGGACGAAGTTCCTGTGGATGAAAGTGGGGTCGAAGTCACTATGGCTTTGATTCCCGAAGAAGCAGCGAGGACTACCCAGGACGATGCTCCTGCAGTCCATGATTCAACGGCTGATTCAGATGAAGAATTAGCTTTCGATCCACCAATTAGTCCGACAACAACTCCTCCACGGACTGCCGAAGGTAGAATTCGAAGAACTTTTGTATTTATTTGAATTTTTATACTATGTATAATACTTTTGATTGTTTTGCAGAACCCACTTCTATGGAAGAAGTCCGCCAGGAGGAATAATTCCTGAACCTTCGACGACTTCGGAGCCAGCCCCAAGAGTTACTCAAAAGGGGCCTGGAAGAGGCAAAAGACAAATAGAGCCCCTGCCTGCTATAAGCTCCGAATCAACTCCGTCTGATTCAACAGACGAGAGCCAATCTTCCAGGGAGGTTCGAACTCTAGTGGCTCCGAAGTCCGCAGGCCAAAGCTCCGGTCCTTCATTGAACGAAGATGACCAAGAGGCAATAAGCATGCTCCCCTTGCTGGCTCCTTTCTTAGGGCAAACAACTGGTCTTCGGACTTTGCTCGAACCTTTGGATCGAGCTAGTCGTGAGATAGGGGAGACCGAATTAGTGGCCATCCTGCGCAAGGCTGACAGGACGGAGCTTAATGCCATTATTGAACGTACAGCTTATCAGGTATGAAACAACTGCAAATTATTATAGAATTTATCTTCGAATGAATATTTACTTTGATTTTTACTTTGGCAGCAAACTGTCTTGGCCCGAGCTGCAAGTCTATGCAATGACGAAGAAATCGCTCGGCTTCGGGAAGAAAATAGCACTCTTCGAAGGAATTTTAACATCTCTGAAAGTCGAGTGACTCAAATGGACAATATAATATTAACAGAGCGAAGGGCCAGGCAAAGCTTGGAGGTTGTAAAGAAAGAGCTCGAAGCGGAAAGGATTGTGCTTCGAGCAGAAGTTGACAAACTACGGACGGAGCATGCTACTGCAGGGTCTAGGCTCGTCCGGCTTGAAGAGGAAGCTAGCCAATTGTTGACACAGAAAAATACTTTGACCACTGAGAATGCTAGGCTTTCTGGGGTTTTGGACGAAGTTACTTCGGCGAAGGATGCGCTGAACGAAGATAAGTTGAAGTCTGAGAAGGTGGCTGCGGAGGTTATGAATCAGTTGTTAGAAGTCCTGGAGTACTTCGGTACTACTGGAATTCTCCCTTCTGATGATAACATCAGCCTTCTGCGCCGGTTGAAAAGGATCCAAGGGGTGGCGAAGCAGATGAAGACGGCGGGCATTAGATACGGAGAACTCTCCGGACATGTGTCTGCTGTTGGTCTACTTCGCTATTACGAGGATTTGGGCCGATCAATAACTCCGGACGCAGGAAGAGGTCCAATCACCTTCGACGACGACCGACTTCTCAAACCTTCCGAAGGTGTAGCTGCTGCTTGGCGGGCCTTCCAAACTTCGTGGAGAGCCGAAGGTCGATCTGCGATCAAGGCTTGGATTGATGAAGGCCAACGCCAGAAGCATGTTCGGAGCCAAGCTTCGAGCAGCCAACCTCCTTCAAACCCACAGGTTTAGGAATGTTTTAGGATTTTTAACCGTGTAAAGCTTTGTGCTTGTAAACATTTATCAATGAAAATCTTGTTTGTCATATTTTTAGGCTTTGCCTCTTATCGAAGATATCGAAGTGTTAGAGCTTAACAGCGAACTTCGCTCACTGTGGAACACCTTCGAACTTCTAAAGAGTTATAAGCGTCCTCGATTTCTTATCCCTCGAGATGACTCCGGCGTTATTGCGCCCGAAGTAATCAAAGACGTATTGTCTTATATTAAAGAGGAAGATAAAGAAATCGACGCAAACACCTCGTCTTCTGAAGACACTAACTGGTCCGAAGACGAAGGTGAAGCCCAAAATAAAAGATCTGAAGGTCTTAGAAGCTGGGAGAGAAGTCCTGAGCGGCTTCGAACTTGGGCCGAGCTTCAACAAGAACAGAAGGATTTTAGAGCTTCGAAGGGGAGAAAGAGAGTTAAACGCAAAGTTCTTAGAACTTCCGATGTTGGAACTAGTCGTTCCACCCCTAGCTCTCGGGACCGAAGAGGTCTCCGATTCCTTCTTGGTATAGATACCAATTTTTCATAATGTAATCTGTAAACACATTTGTTTCAATAATGAATGCCGATTTAAAATTGTCTCCATATTTACTAGCCCCTCTTTGGGTATAAGCAACTTCGAACTGCATTCAAAGATGGTTATGCGCAAAGAAAAAACTTCGGAGTACAATTTTTTGGGGGTTCGGAGCCCCTCTGTCATTTTTAAAGATCTTTTGAAATCTTATGAAATGTCTTTGACCTTTGTAGTCAGAAGAATGGTAACTTGGTACCTTTGTTTGCTTTACGAAAGAAATCAATTAAGATAACTTCGAGGACACTTTAGTGTCTTAAGAAATTTGTCACTTTGGACTTATATGAACAAACATTCGAAGCTCATGGCTTAAATGCTGTTTTGCTTTAGCCACCTTCGGCTGTTTTTTTGCAGAAATCTACCAGCCGGAGCTTGGATTTCGCAGAAATTGTAGCCACCTTCGGCTATTTTTGCAGAAGTCTACCAGCCGGAGCTTGGACTTCGCAGAATTTGGCCAACTTGGGCTCTTTTTTGCAGAAGTCTACCAGCCGGAGCTTGGACTTCGCAGAATTTGGCCAACTTGGGCTCTTTTTTGCAGAAGTCTACCAGCCGGAGCTTGGACTTCGCAGAATTTGGCCACCTTCGGCTCTTTTTACGGATGTCTGCAAGCTGCAGCTTGGACTCCGCAGATTTTGGCCACCTTCGGCTCTTTTTACGGAAGTCTACCAGCCGAAGCTTGGACTCCGTAGAATGTGGTATTGGCTCTTTTACGGATGCCTACAAGGTATCAGCTTGGGCTCCGGATGGATTTCAGCCACCACACCGGAGGCTTCGACTTTATGGGTACGAAGTCCGGAAATACAACCCAGCTTAATGACACTTCCCTCTCGATCGACTTCTGTCCCAGCGCGTCCGCTCGGGAAACTAGGAGTGTCAAGGGGAAGGCAACCATCAGGGTGTATGCTTTATTAATTTAGAGGTGATTACAAGCGAATTACAAGGAGCCCTTATGCGAAGTATCGCTTTAGGTGCTCCGCATGCCAAGTATGTGCTAACTCTTCACCTTCTAAATTAGCTAATTTAAACGAACCAGGGCGTCCCGAGCGGACGATTAGATATGGACCTTCCCATTTATTGCCTAACTTCCCTGGTGCTATAATGCTTCGTAGAACAAGATGACCCGGCCTTAACTCGCTGAGCTTAACCTTCGGGTCATACCAAGTCTTCGTCTGCTGATGATACTTTGATAAATTAGCTACAGCTCGAAGTCTTGTTTCTTCTGACAAATCTAACGAAGCTTGTCTTTCTTCTTCGACGTCTGGTTCGGTGCTGCGAAATGAGCCCCCTTTGAGCTCCGTTGGAGTCATTGCTTCATCTCCGAATAGTAGTCTGAACGGAGTAAAACCTGTGGACCTTGTTTGCGTAGTCCGAATGGACCATAGAATCTTTGGAAGTTCTTCGGTCCACAGTCCCTTTGACAACCCTACTATTCTTCGATTTAGCCCTGATAAGATATTTCCATTGGCTCGCTCAACGGCTCCATTCGACTGAGGATGTCTCACTGCAGCAAAACATAGTTGAATGCCTAGGTCTTCGCAAAACTTCTTGAAGGGTTCTGCGTCGAACTGTGTTCCATTATCAACCGTGAGATATCTAGGCACTCCGAACCGGCAAATAATGTTCTTCCAGAAGAATTTCTGTACATTATTCGAAGTGATAGCTGTTAAGGGCTCTGCTTCCACCCACTTAGAAAAATATTCGATAGCTACCACTGCGAACTTCAGATTTCCCTTTGCTAACGGAAAGGGACCAATTAGATCCATACCCCATCTGGCCATAGGCCATACCGGAGCAATGACTTGAAGAGCTGTTGGTGGGCGATGACTCCGTCGACCCATCCACTGGCATCCTTGACAAGTGCGGACCAAGCTCTCCGCATCAGCTGTTATTGTGGGCCAATAAAGCCCCTGGCGAAGTGTTTTTCCTGCCAGAGCTCTAGGGGCTAAATGACTTCCACAAAGGCCTTCGTGAATTTCTCGAAGAATTTCTTGGCCTTCGGCTTGAGATATACATCGGAGTAGAGGGGAACATACTCCGGCCTTGTATAATATACCGCTGATTAACTGATAGTTTCTTGCTCTGAGCTTTAATCTTGACAATTGGGGCTCTTCGGGCAAATTTGTTCCTCCTTGCAAGAGTTCTATAATCGAATCTTTCCAATCTGCACTAGGAATGCAGAGAATCTCTGCAGAAGCAACTTGTGGCACCGAAGGTACATTGAGCTCCTCATAGAAAGCTTCGTCAGGCACATCCACAGCTCCGGCAGCAGCCTTCGCTAAAATGTCCGCTTGCACGTTTTCAGCTCTTGGTATACTCCGAATGGAAATACCCTTGAAATGTGCTTCGATCTTGCGAATTTCTTCCAAGTACTTTGCAAGCTGTGGATGTCGGACTTGAAAACTTTTGTCTACGTGCCCTGCTACTATCTGAGAATCTGTTTTTATAATTATTCTTGTAGCCCCTAGAGCACGTGCTTTCCGGAGTCCCAATAATATTCCTTCGTACTCCGCTATATTATTGGTAGACTTAAAGTTGAGTCTTGCGGAGTACATTGCTCTTTGTCCTGATGGTGAAATTAATACTGCCCCAATGCCTGCTCCGGATGCTTGAAAAGCCCCGTCGGAGTAAATAATCCAAACTCCGTCATCTGATTTTTCCGGAGTCAACTTCGCAGGTGGAGTCCACTCTGCTACGAAGTCTGCTAGGACTTGAGATTTGATAGCTGTCCTTGCTAGGAAAGATATGCCGAAGGGTGCTAGTTCTACTGCCCACTTTCCAATCCTTCCAGTGGAATCTTTGCTTCGGAGCATATCTCCTAAAGGATATGAAGTTGGTACAATTACATTATGAGCCAAAAAATAATGCCTTAACTTCCTCGAAGCCATTATCAGAGCATAAACGAACTTTTCAAGTTCGGAGTATCTTGTCTTTGCTCCTGACAATGCTTTATTCAGAGATGTGAAATCAATGCACATGCGCCACTTTCCGGAGGACTTCTTCCTGACGAAGACTGGGTTGGCTAACCATTCTGTATGGGCCACTTCTCTGATAATCCCAGCCTTCAGCAGTTTTTCAACTTCGTCCTTAGCTAAAGCAGCTCTCTCTGCGGACATCTTCCGGAGCCCTTGTCGAACAGGCCGGGCCTTCGGGTTTACAAGCAAACTATGTTCAATAATATCCCGATCGACTCCGGTAATATCTTCGTCAGACCAAGCGAAGACATCCAAATTTTCTTCTACGACCTTTTCCAAGGAAGTTGCAACTTCGGGAGGTAAATCTTTACCAAATTGAAAAGTGTATTCTTTACCATCTTTGACAATGACCTTCGTTGCAATTTCTCCTTCGGGACTTGGTCTTGGAAATGACTTCTTCGAAGCTTCGGAGGAGGCTGAAAAAATTTCTCCATTATCTTGGACACTGTTTACTTGCCTCGGATCAAGAGGAGGACCATGACCATATTCTGCCCTCCGAGCTATGGCTTGATCTCCGAAGATTGTCAGAACTCCTGATTGTGTGGGCATCTTCATGCACAAGTAGTTGTGATGCGCCACAGCTCCGAACTGATTCAACATGCCTCGCCCAAAGATGACATTATAAGCATACGGGGCGTCCACCACATCAAAGATAACTTCTTCAGTTCGGGCTAGTAAACCTTCTCCGAAGGTTACTTCCAGGCCTATTTGGCCAAGTGCATCTAGCGGAGGTCCTGCAAAGCCTTGCAGAGGACGAGCCGCTGGGAGGAGATGCTTCCGGGAAATGCATAACTGATCGAAGGCTTGTACAAATATAATATCTGCCAAGCTACCTCCGTCAATTAGCACCCTTCGCACTTCTGTTCCTGCAATATCAGCAGTAATAACCAATGGATCTGCATGCGGGAACTTGATACCAGCTGCATCCTCCGCAGAGAAAGATATTGGAACATGAGACCACTCCGGCATTGTAGCTGCAGATGACGAAGTCCCAATGTGGCCTACTTCTCGAACGTACTCTCTTCGCTGTCTCTTGGACATGCTTCCGAGGGTACCTCCTCCGGAGATAGGGAGAACTACTCTCTTCCCTCTATCTTGCCCTTCTTCTTGCTTCGGAGGTGGCATAACATTGGCCACCGGAGGATGCCTTGCAGCATCAAGATTTTCTATCCGCGCCACAGCCTGGACCGGCTCCGAGCGCACTGCTGCTGCCGGACTTCGGTCGGTACTACCTCGACCCGAAGTTCTCTCCAAGTATTCTCCCCGAAGGGTAAGAATAGCCTTGCAGGTGTCAGTTGCATGGCTTCGATTCTCTCCATGAATACAGCAAAAAAGGGTCTGGCCCTTGCCAGCCGTTTTCCCTGGCGGCCTCCAGCCGCTGGACTTGTTCCCCGCAGATTGTGGAGCTCTTGGCGCAAACTTCTGCGGGGGTGCAATGTTTAAGACCTCAGAGCGAGGGTGCTTTTGCCCTCTTCTTCTATCATGTTGCACTTCGGGGACTGGTTCTTGCGGCTGAGCCGAAGTCTTCACCTCTGCTTTAACTTCTGTCAACACTGTCGAAGTAGCAGTAGTCCTCCGAAGCCAACCTTCTTCTGACTTCGAGTACTCCTCGAAGTACGACATCAGCTGTGATACCGTAGTGATGCTCTTTCGATGCAATTTATCCAGAAGGCCTTTATGACTGACGCCTTCCCGAGCCGCATCAACCACTGAAGATGTAGACAGCCCCCGGATTTGCGACTTCGTGTGAGCGAAGCGCTTGAAGTACTGTCTCAATGTTTCTCCGGGGAGCTGCTTCACTTGGAAAAGGCTCCCTGTCGACATGGGGGGCACGAAGGTGCCCTGAAAGTTACTTATGAACTTCTTCTTCAACTGTGACCATGAAGCGATTGATCCTGGTTTTAAAGACCAGAACCATCTTAACGCCACTCCTTGAAGGGCTAACGGGAAGCACTTCGCCATAGTTTCTCTGTCTCCGCCACTAGCCTCGATTGCTAGGGCATAAGAACGCGCAAACTCACTAGGATCTTCATCTCCGGCGTACTTGCAAAGCTTTGAAGCTTTGAACCTCGGATCGAAGCGAACGTTCTGAAGCTCGGGATGCAACGGAGATTCATTGTCGTAAGAGGCGTTCTCCGGGGCTTCGGGATAATCGAGATCGTCGTCTTCGTGCACTTCGGGGATAGCTGGGGTGGCTTGAGGACGAAGCCTGTTCGCAGCCTCTTGCCGCCACCTCGCTACTTCGGCTTGAAGATTGGCCATTTGAGTGGCCATGTCTCCAAGGCTATCTTCATCTCCTCCGGAAGGACCTTCCGGGTCTTGAGAGCTGGTATGATCAGTTTGAATCGGAATGGAGGGTGGCAGAGTGGCTCCGGGTGGTCGGAGTGTGGAAGGGGTTGGTGGAGAGGCTTCGTATCCTCGAGGGATAAAAGCCCCTTGCGGAGTTTGAGGTGGAGGGATAGTCGAAGACCCTCCGACTTCGACTGTGTCGAAGGGTATCTCTCCGGAGATCCGAGAGGACCTCCGAGTGGGATTGCGAGGTGCGCTCCGCTTAGGAGGCATGATGCAAGAGGTTGGTAGAGAACGAAGTTTTTTGGACTAGGTTCCCCACGGACGGCGCCAACTGTTGGCGTAAAAGATTACGCTAACAGGTTTCTGTAGAAAAGAAACTAACAAACGAAGTGTTTGCGAAGCAAACTGTTCTAAGCCTCCGAAAGGATAATAACTTAGAATAGTTCGAAAGTGTGTATTGATTCACTTGTAATCGGTCCTCATTACAGGGTAAAATGGGGGGTATTTATAGGCCTAAACATTAAGGAAAAGACCTATTTACCCCTCTATTACAACCGACATTAAGGAAACTATTCGGTTTCCTTAATAGGGCTAAAATGGTAAAAGACTAATCTAATAGGATAGAAGATAAGTCTTCCATCTTAGCTGGAAGAAAAGATCCTGAAGGACTTTGGTTCGAAGACATACTTCGAACCAATGCCTGCCTTTGGGCTTCGAACCAGGTTCCATACACCTTCGAAGATGGACTTCGGACAATCTTCGAACTGGTCGGCTGTCTTCATGCTGCTTTGGCAATAACCCTGAAGATGAGATATTTTCCCCCAACAGAAACAATGGTGTATCCCTTCTTGGATGAATCAGAGTCTGACTCTGATTCGGATTTGGAGTTGGAGTCCCACTCCTCCCCAATGTGCGCGTGACCTCTTGGCTTCTTCTTGTGATACTTGTTCTTGCCTTTGTGATCTTCATCCTTCTTTTTCTTCGGGCAATCCGCTATGAAGTGGTCAACATCGCCACACTCATAGCAACCTCTCTTGGATTGCCGCTTCTTCGGCTTGTCATGTCTCTTCTTGTATTTGTCATATCTGCCCTTCTTCATAAACTTCTTGAATTTCTTGACCAATAGAACTAGTTCTTCATCTTCGCTTTCATCACTTGAATATTCATCCTTCTTGGCCTTCAATGCTACTTCCTTGCTTTTGCTAGTATGCTTGGCAAGGTCCTTCACCTCTTTTGCTTCTTCCTCCATTAGCTCATGTGCTATTATCCTTCTTAGAACATCACTTGGAGTCATCTTCTTGAAGTCCTTCTCCCGGAGCAATGTCACCAAAGTTGGATTTCTTGGTGCAATTGCTCGGAGAAGTCTCTTGACCACAACATGGTCGGTCATCTCCTTGCTTCCAAGGCCCTTGATCTTGTTGACCAACACCATGAGTCGTTCATACATCTCTTGGGGAGTCTCATCGTCTTCCATCACAAATCTTCCAAGCTTCCCTTCAAGAAGCTCAATCTTCGACTCCTGCATGGACGATGTACCTTCATGGGCTACTTGCAATGTGTCCCATATCTCCTTGGCATCTTCTATGCATACACCTTGTTGAACTCCTCGGGACTCAAGGCGGCAAGTATGGCACTAGCCGCTTGAAAATTCTGGTTGTGGGCTTATTCTTCCCCCGGAGTCTAATCCTTCCCTTGAACATCATTAACATCAAAATCTAAACCAACATTCATAATTCTCCATATTTCCGAATGCATGGAAAATAAATGCATTTTCATTTTGTGTTTCTATGTTGCGTGTTGTGTACCATCGGAGCAAAGTACACGATCGGTGGGAATGGAACCACAATTTGTACCGGAATTTAATTTGGAATAATCAAAAGGATATGCGGCTCCCCTTTTGTTGTTGTCGTTGCCCTTAGGAGAGTCGGATCCTCCTGTTGTATTGATTTGAGATCTTTCCGCCATCCTTACTCTTCAAGCGGTTAAGCTTTATTGAAGAGTCTTACTCTGATACCAATTGAAAGTGGCCTACAGGGGGTTCTTGCGGAAAAATAGTGTTCTGAAAATTTGCGTGATTGAAAGTTCCAATGTGAGCTCAGAAGTTCTGATCTGTCAGATTTTTATAAAACTTCTGATCGATCGGAAGTTCCAACGTGTATCGGAAGTTCCAATCAATAGTGAAAAAATTGATGAAATAAATACTTGTTTTCTAGAATAAGTGTTTGAATGGAAATGTGCACAAGTATACTAGGAACAACTTTTACACTAGGAGATGCTCTAGATCTAGGTCAAAAGTAGATCGGGTAAAAATAAAATTTGACCTAGTTAGAACCCTACAAGAGTTATGAACACATAAGCACACAAGACAAGCGATGTATTTCCTGGAGTTTGGATCCAACAATCCTACGTATCCGTTAAGGGATCTCGATAGGATGGGTCTTTTTTCAATCCTTTCCTCACCAAGTATTAGTCGTTAGCTAAACTTGGATTTTCTCTTCGGTTCCTTGTCAAAGCCAACGAATAGCTTTTACAAACTTCTCCGGGCAACCAAAAACTCCTTGGTTGCTCGCGGAGTGACTCCTAGCCGTCTAGGAGAAAGAATTCTCCAAGAGTAATAAATGTGTTTGAAGATTTTGCCAACTCAAATCTTTGTGCTCAGAGATTTATAATAAAATCCAACAAAATCAACAAAACCAACCCACAAAAATCTCCTCAAAAGATGTAGCAACAAAAGCTCGAGAAGATTTCAATTTAGCTTTCAAGGCGAGTCGCTAAGAATCGCTCTAGATCTAGGCATGAACACTAGAGAGCTTGAGAGTTAGGGTTAGGGTTTGCAAGAGAGAGAGAGAGTTGGAGGGCCAAGGTACTGTTCAAACAGGGTGGAGGGGGTTTTTATACCATGCACCAAAAATATGACCGTTTGGGCATTTTTGGTCGCCCACCTCGGAAGTTCTGATGGAATTTTAATTCCAAACAGAGAGTTCAAACCAGAAGTTCCGATCCTAAATCGGAAGTTCTGATGAAATTTTAATTCCAAACAAAGAGTTTAAATCGGAGGTTCCGATGTAAATTTAATTCCAAACAGAGAATTCAAATCGGAAGTTCCGATGGAAAAATAATTCGAGACAGAGTTCAAATCGGAAGTTTCGATCAGTATAAAAATCCAGAACTTAATTTGAACTTGTCCAAAAAGTTTTTCTTTGACCACAAAGTTTTGAAACAAAACCAAATGCATCTCTCTTAATAGTACGCGATCCTAGACTCAAGGTAAAGAATAAAACAATAATTTTAACATTCGAGCCTATTTGGACCAAATGGAGTTTTTTTCTCTAAATTTGTTTCAACAGAATTTTCTTTTCTTGTGAAATCTCTGCAATCATCTTAACAATTTTATTAGTAGCATTTAATCAATATTATCATTAATACACCAAAATAAAATAGGGGCCTAGATACACCTTAATGCACTTTCACTAAGTAACCGAATTGATCTTGAAGATCTTATAAAATATTTGGGTGAATTGTACTTTTTTCCTTGAATATGTTTTCCTGAAGTTTCTCATATTAAGGTTTTTAATGAATCAATTCGTGCAACCAAGACACACACTATGTACTATTTCTTCTAATTTTTCCCACTAGGTTTTTTGGGATTTTTTATGAAGCATATGCATGTTGCGAGAAGTGCCCAAAGGGGAGTGTTAGAAAACCAAAGTTGTGTACATGTCTATCTCTTTGAGGTTTTGTCTATAAATAGAAGAATCGTCTCCTCATTTGTATATGGTTGAATCTGAATAATAAAAAGTTTAATTTTTTCCTACATTCCACGTCTCTTGTCCGTTGTAACTACACCACGCCGGGAGCAGAGCAGTTTCTTAGCAAATAGTACTCGTAACTTTGTTTGAATGGAAGAGAAACAGGATGCATCTAGTGTGACAAAGTGAACTTAGTCAATTTCGGTTTTCCATCTAGAACACGGAATATTGACCCGGATTACAACTTGTTATATAACAATTAAAAATATAGCTTGCCTATAAATTTTTTAGTCAAATTTGTTCTTTTGAATTATCAAACTATTTGGTCATTTGGTCACATAGTCAAAATATCTGCTATCTATTTCTTCTGTTCTTCAACTAAATTCTGTGATTATTAAATTTTGGGAGAAACTGAAATTCCACAAGTCTTGTATACATTTATTTTTAGATTTATCACTTTTAGAATTTGAAGCAAAGAATGTAGATTGTTTAAAAGAACTATAAATTCATGAGTGAGTAGCAGATATAATCTCTCCCAAACAAGCATATATAGTGTTTATTTCCATAGAAAGTATGAATTGTTACGAACAAATTGCCGTGGTCCCACGTCGCATCCTCTGCTGATTACTGCCAATCTGGAATCTCACCGACAAATGAGACCCACCAGCTTCCTCCGTCCCCATACTGTTCTTCTTCGTCGCCACTCCCCACCTCACCTGCAAAAATCTCCCACCCCTAAACGAAATCCAAATAAAAGCCCTTGCTCCCTCAGAAATCCAAATAAAAGCCTGGAAAAGGCTCCCTCATTTGCCTCATTTCTGTCTCCTCATTTCGGCGACGCGAATCCGCATCAATTGCTCTCGCGCTGGTTCGGATGATGCCCGCAGTTCCCCTCTGCCCCGCCGCTCTTTTTAAACCCTCCCGCTCGCCTCCGGGCTTCCACCGCCACTAGACCAATCGTCGCTGCCTCCTCGGTTCCACGTCCCTCGCCGTGGTATGAGAAGATGTCCGCGTGCTCCAGGGGGCTCGTGGCGCCGCCGCTCGATCTGACCGTGAGGGGGGCCGCGCACTGTCTGCGACCCGCCCCGCGCTTCCACGCGATCCGATGCTGCTGCCTCGCCCAGTCGGAGCCACGGAGGCGCCTCTCCAAGCCGGCGGCGGTCGCGCCGGAGCGCACCGAGGAGTGGCGCGTCGAAGGGAACAAGCCCGTCGCTGCCGGCCGCGGCAGGCGGCGCGCGAGCCTCACCGCAATGCCGCCACACCCCTTCCCTTCTCCTCGGTACGTGTGTGGTGGTTGGTCACTTCACATGTTTTTCCCTTTTTTTCTGTTCTATCCACGCATGCCTTGCATTTGCCACTTACAATAATAAGCTGTTTACATCATTCCAACAGGTGGATTTTTTTTACCTTATGATGACCGTATAATGACAAGTTAATGCGTCAATGCTTTCGGCACAAGCTTTATACTAGTGGGATTAATCATATGTTTCTGCTGTTGCACAAATGCTCTTCGTTTAGAGAATGAAATTTTGACGCTCAGTTTTTTTTACTACTATAGTTCTAGGAGGCAGTTCAAGCAACATGAATTCTATCCACGGTGCACGCCGAGAGGGCCAGCTCCTCAATCCCATGATACTCCACCGAAGAGAGGTGGATTCCTTTCTCACACTTCCAACGTAGACATTGGTGCACTCCAAAATGATACGCTCGTAATTGTAGTTCCAAGTGCCGTTTTCAGCTTTGCTAAGAAAATGCATGTGGTTCTTTGGCACCTGCCTTATAGACACTGGCATTGCTAGTGAGAAGGAATGGGGAATCAACCTGCTGGATGAAGCAGTCAAAGAATCTGGGACAAATGAAGATGGAAGCACCTGGTACAGGGAGAGTGGAGATGATCTTGGGGAGAATGGTTACAGGTGCCGCTGGGCTAGGATGGGAGGACAGAGTCACGATGGTTCCACGGAATGGAAAGAGACTGTATGTTCATGGTGCTTTACTCTTAATGGATAATTATCCATTAGTAGGTACAAATTTATCAAATATGATTTGTAAAATACAGCTGAGTTAGATTGCCATCTTCATTTTGGGCAAACATAGCATTTTTATTAGTTGTTGTTGATGCTTGCAGCATTAGCTTGTTAGAATCAATATATGTCTTCCATCCTGCAAGTGGTTTCATCCTTGTTCCAATATTTATAGCATGCACCGTGCAATGTGCATGCCCTTGACTGGCTCCAACTTGCACTTTTCTACTTGATTCAGAATAGGGATTTGAAATGATAACCTCCCAATATTTCATGGACTGTAGCTAACTCTTTTGGAACAATAATAAATGCTGGACATCATTCTTGGTTGTTGAGAAGATATTTTCTAACAAATCTCAATAATTTTTTATGTGGCAGTGGTGGGAGAAAAGTGATTGGACTGGATATAAGGAGCTAGGTATGCAAATGTTCTTTATAATGAAGGTTTTGGTAGCAAATAATCTTTGTAACTCACTGTTAAATTTCCTAAGGATTCAGTTGATTTGATGATTGTGCAACAAAGCAAACACTGCTTTATCTAGCTATGGCATGTGCCTTTTTCCCTTTGTATGTTTGATCCACTGTTATTGATTATTCAATACAAATCTGACACATTAGGTGCTGAGAAATCTGGGAAGAATGGTGAAGGTGACTCTTGGTGGGAGAAATGGAAAGAAGTTCTTTATCAAGATGAATGGAGGTAAATTACTGGCATTCAAATTGAATTATTTTAAGGATACTGACCTCTTGCATAATTATTACAGAAAAAATCGAATCTACTTCAAGCTTGACTAGCTACAAGTTTAGTGTTCTTTGTAGCCTTTTTGCTGAAAGAAAGCAATTTATGGTGAAAAGATTGTTAATCTCATGATTATACATCTGCAAAGGACTTAAGAGTGTGTTGTATCAATTTTATATGATTATATATCCATGTTCCATTAAATTAGATTAGAAATTTAATCTGTAGTTTATAATATAGTTTATAATATAGTTTAAATTTTGCAATACAGCAATCTTGCAAGAATTGAGAGGAGTGCTGAAAAGCAAGCAAGATCAGGAGCAGAAAATGCTGGGTGGTATGAAAAATGGTGAGTTATATCAGGTTTTTTAAGGTTCAGTTGCAATCGTTCTGCAAAATATTTGGTTGAACTGTTGACGTTTCTTTAGGTGGGAGAAATATGATGCCAAAGGCTGGACTGAAAAAGGTGCTCATAAATATGGAAGGTTAAATGAGCAATCCTGGTGGGAGAGGTGGGGTGAACATTATGATGGACGGGGCTTTGTATTGAAATGGTGAGTCTCTATAGCTTGTGTTATTTTTCTATAGAACAAACACCTGTATATCTATGTTGATGAACTATTTCTTTTCTTAAGCTTGGATGCTTTAAGACCTAAGCATCTTTTTCCATGATGACCATTTCATCTGAATAGAAAGTTTGTTTGCTTATTCTCTTACCAGCATAGTTGAGTGTCCATTCTCATATCAGCATTTGTGCAATAGTTTTGACATTGTGCATCATATTTGAGGCTTGATTGGATCATCGGAACATTCAATGATTATGAACTAATCTCATCTGATGGTAATTGATAACCACTGCAATTCATTGGTATTACAGGACAGATAAGTGGGCAGAAACAGACTTAGGCACCAAATGGGGGGACAAATGGGAAGAGAAATTCTTTGCTGGAATTGGTTCTCGACAAGGGGAGACGTGGCATGTATCCCCTAGTGGAGATAGTAAGTTTCAACCTCATTTATATATTCACAGTATATGCCTTGATGATAGTTTTTGTTCTCTTTTTGATGCTGGTAGTAGGCATATTATTGAATCATGCATCTAATAATGCTAGCACTTTTGGACTATGATGCATGCAAAGAGTTTGCTGAGTGCATACATTATTGGCTGAAATTCATGCTGGTGTAATCAGCAATCTACTGGATTTTTGGTCTGCTTATATATATAGATGTTTCTTTTATATACGAGCTGTATTTAGTGTTGGCGGACTCAGCTATAGTTATATAGATGACACATAACTGATGACATTCCTTATTTGCATTGCTAAATATGCACGCCGCTAGCAATAGGACTTTCCTATGGAAACATGGGACTGACATCACCACTCTATTTCCAATTGCCATCCACTTATGACTTATCTGACTTGAAACTTTCAGGATGGTCAAGAACTTGGGGGGAAGAGCACTTTGGTAATGGGTATGTGCCATCGTGGTGATGATCTTGCATTTTGTTTGACTGGTACTTTGCATTACTAATTGATTTGAAACCACATGAGCTTGTCTCTTTTTTGTTCTTATAAATACTCGTACCATTCTGCAATGATGGTTCCTGCAAATATAGCTCTACTGAGTGATATTTTCCTTGTATTCCAGGAAAGTTCATAAATACGGAAAGAGTACAACTGGCGAGAGTTGGGATTTAGTAGTTGATGAGGAGACGTACTATGAGTAAGATTATGTGTTTCACTTAGTTCTTCATGGCAACTTCGTACCAATTTCAGATTTGTAATTTGATGCAATGTTGAGTCTCATCAATCTGAGCATTGTCAATTAGGGCGGAGCCTCATTATGGATGGGCTGATGTTGTTGGAGATTCCACACAGCTGTTGTCGATACAACATGTTGAAAGGCCACCTGGAGTGTTCCCAACTATTGACTTCAGCGCTTCAACTCCACCTTCAGATGAGCCACCCGGCATGCCCCCTTTACCTCTGGAGTGAGTCACGCCTGCCAGTACAAAAGAAAACTTTTCTGTCTAGGCTTCCAATTTTGCCTGTAAGGGGAATATTCTTTGTAGTATTGCGTTCATTGGTTCATTCATTCTCTGGTCTTTTCCTTCCTCTGCTAGCGTCTTGTTGGTTCGGACTGTTGTTTGAAGGATTAGGCGAAATAATCGACGGCCCGCGATCATAATTCCCTGTGCTTATTCATGTGATTTTGCATAAAGCTCCGGAGAAATAACGGAGGAGAAAGCTCTCAGTGATATGCACGTGTTTGAGCTGTCTTATGATGTGGACACAACTGTTATCTGTGTGTGGCGTAGAGACGTCAGCTTCGCCATTTTGCATCCAGCTCCAGCATGTCTGTCCTGCGAAGAGGCTGCTCTGGTTCAAAGTTGCAAGCTCACAACTACTTCCAGCTGCTATATTGTGAGGTCTGTTTAGTAAAGCTTCTAGTAGTTAAGCTTACTCTCAAACCGTCTATATTTTGGTTCAGGTTATGAAACTCAATATCTAGAAACTAGAGACATCAGCTTATACGTCTACAACTTGGCTTTGCGTTGCATAGGCTGCAGGCTTCCCATGGCCCTGGCCTTCTCACGGAGAAGGTATTTCTGCGTCTTCCCCGTCGAGGTCTTGGGCACGTTGCCAAACACCACCGTCCTCGGCGCCATGTAATGCGGCAATCGCGCACGGCAGAACGCGATAATCTCATCTGCACTCGCGCTTGCCCCTTCCTTCAGCGTGACGAACGCGCACGTCGTCTCGCCCCAGTGATCGTCCGGCCTCGCCACCACCGCCGCGTCGAGCACCGCCGGGTGGTTGAAGATCACCGACTCCACCTCGATCGAGCTGATGTTCTCGCCACCTGATATGATGATGTCCTTGGCGCGGTCCTTGAGCTGGATGTAGCCGTCCGGGTGCCGCACGGCGAGGTCGCCCGTGCGCAGCCACCCGCCGCGCATGGCCTGTTCCGTGGCGACCACGTCCTTGTAGTAGCCGCTCATCACCGTATTACCGCGGAACATGACCTCGCCGACGGCGCGCCCGTCGGACGGCACGCTCGCCATAGTCACCGGGTCCTTGATGTCAACGGCCTGCAACATCTGGTGTGCCACTCCCTGGAGGGCTTTCATCCGCGCGCGCTCGGCGAGCGGCAGTGCGTCCCACTCGGGTTTCCACACACAGCGCGTCGCCGCGCCGTATGTCTCGGTGAGGCCGTACCCGTGCACGACGTTGAAACCGAGATCCTCCATCTTGGCCAGCACCTGCGGCGGTGGCGGCGCGCCTCCCGTCGAGATGAGTACCCTCCTCGGCAGAGGCTTCCGCTCCGATGCCGGCGCGTTGACGATCATGCTGAGCACCGTGGGCGCAGCGCCCATGTTGGTCACCCCGTGGCGCGCGATCTGCTCGAAGATGACCTTGGGCGCCACGCTCCTGATGCAGACGCTCGTGCCGCCCTGTGCCGCCGTGGCCCACACCATGCACCATCCGTTGCAGTGGAACATAGGCACGGTCCAGAGGTACACCGGCATGATCGCCATGTCGTTGCTGATCACCGTGGCCACCGTGTTCAGGTACGCGCCGCGGTGGCTGTAGATGACGCCCTTCGGCCTCGATGTAGTCCCCGACGTGTAGTTGAGCGATATCGGGTCGCACTCGTCGGCCGGCCACCTGATGTCAAATCCAGGCGGCGTGCTCCTCAGAAGCGCCTCGTATTCTAGCCCTCCGACGTTGTTTGTACTATCGCCGTCGCCGGCTTCGGAGATTCTGATGACGACAGGAAGGCTGGCTTTGGCATCGGCGGCGAGCAGACTCAGGGCGTCGTTGGCCACGGTGAGAAACTGCGTCTCGACGAGGAAGACCTTGGCCTCCGAGTGTTTGAGAAGGACGGACACCATGGCCGCGTCGTGACGGGTGTTCATCGTGCAGAGGACACCGCCGGTCATCGGCACGCTGAAGTGCAGCTCGTACATCGCCGGTATGTTCGCCGCGATGACCGCGACCTGATCAGCAGCGCACGGAGTGGCTCAGCAATTAGTCTATGTCCTCGAGTTGACCTGGCACAACGTGGGGATCCCCACAACGTGTGCGTAGAAACAAAAGAGAGAGCTGGGCATCAAGGTTCCGCCACTTACCACGTCCCGGCGGGCGACGCCGAGGTGCGCGAGGGCGGACGCCCCAGCGAGGCACCGCTCCCGCGTCTCGCGCCACGAGTACTTCCTGTCGCCGGAGACGACGGCCGTGCGGTCACCGTACACGACGGCGGCGCGCTCCAAGAAGCTCAGCGGGGTGAGCGGCACGTAGTTTGCTTCGCATAGCATCGAACCTTCCATTGATCACTCAGCTTATTCTCTTCGGAGAAGAACGATCCAACTACCCGAAATTCCAAAGTGTGGTAGTTGGGGACTTGGGGTCGCCTTATCGTCTACTCTCGGGGAAGAATAATTAAACAGATGGCCAACTACTTAACGCCACCATCCTTACTAATCTGTCCTCTTTCTTACGCATTAATTGATTCTACATGTGGTCATTATAGTACTCAATCAATTAATTGGGTGCCGGCGATGTGATTTGGTCTAGGTCACTGTCACTTCATGTTAGTGGTCGCCGAATTACTTACAAAAAAGTACTCGCACTTGGACCGATTGTTTTTTTAAATAATATATTTTTTATTCAAAAATTTACATCTGATACACGAATTTCAAAAATTACAAAAATAACCTTACGCCGGTATTTGGTGTACCAATCTATGTTTGATCGATCTAAATCACTGCTTGATATGTCGATTGGCAGACTGTCAATAGAAACTTAGTCAGCAAATGGCTAGCCCACTCGCATCGTGATACAGATGTGCATCCCCCTGATCTGCCACACCGCAATGCTCACCTGTGTGCTCACGTTGACCTGCCACTGAACCCACTCGCTCGGCTTGCATGCCCGTGCCTCGGGACCGCGTCCCATCGCCTCGAGACTACGCTCGTGCCCACACTCACCCTCACCCTCCATGCCATGCCACGCACTAGCAGGCATCGCCTCACTCGACCACCGCATCGCATTAATGGCTACCACCTTGCTCGGGCGCGCACTAACCATGCACTAGCCATGCCCGCTCCACCGCTACATCGTGTCTGCATTAATGGTCACCGTCTCACGCATCATGCACACTAGATGTGACCACCTCGCTAGTCGCGTGCACCGGCCATGCATCAGGAGATGGGATATGTGATGTGCTAGGCGACAACCATTAATGCGGGCACAACGCAATGGCCAAATAGACACGCGCGGGGATGCGACGGGCACGACACAACAGACGAGTGGGGCGCTCGCACGTGTGCAACATACACGTGGTTGGCTGACACGATGAACGAGGAAGCGGCTATTAATGCGGTATAGCGGCCGAGCGAGTGGCAGCTAGCGCACGGCGAGCGACACGACGATAGCCGGCGCGTGGGGCTACGGGGATGCGAGCACGACATAAGCGTAGTCCCAAGCTAGTGGGCGCGCGGTCCCAAGGCACATGCGTGTAGGCTGAGCAGGCGGTCACAACATATCACGACGCGAGCGGGCTAGCCATCTACTAACTAGTCTTCTGTCGGTAGATGGTATAAGAATTTAGGATGATTGGCTTAGATTAGCAGATGGTTTGTTGATCTAGGTCGATCAGGCATAAATCGGTACACCAAATACAGACAGAAGGTCATTTTTAACATTTTTTAAATCCACGTATTGAATTTGAAATTTTGAAATAAAAAAATATATATTTAAAAAAATTTGACTCGTCGCTTGATGCCAAGATAATTGATCGAGGCGTAAAACCAATATTCTAATTTCGATTCTTTATATAAGTTATTTATAATTTATGTCAAATATATATTATTTTATAATTTCCTTTAAGGTTATCACCTTCTATTTTATATTAGCCTTTATCAAATAAATGATACTTTATTACAAATAGATGACATATTTTTAAAACTTAATAAATAAGAGAAAATTAAGTTATTTAAGTTAATTTTATAAATTTTATGTAGAAATTTATAATGAATTATATAAGAAATTACTATTGTTATTGAGTTTAACAAAATCTACTTTCTTAATTTAAAATAATAAGTTTTTAAGTTTAGACACATATAATTTTTAATAGCCACATAAGACAGTCCAAATGGTTTGTATTATTGTTGAAGAAAAATACAAGATTATAATCTTGAGAGGTTATGATTAAGAAAAATAAATTACTACCTTACCTTAAACTATCACGAAAGTTACCTTAAACTATCACAAAAGTTTAAATAACTTCATGAATTAATTAGCGCCAAAAATTTGAAAATTGGTTCACTCTTCAACTTTTCGCGCGGTTTTTGCTAACGTGGATAGTGGTTTCGTTGACGTGGATAGAAAAACCACGATTTTCATTGACCGGACGCATATGTGGTGCACTGACATGGCAAAACAAATAAAAACATGCTCCACTAACAACGCGCGGAAGATGTTCGATAAAATATATTTGCTTGCCTACTGACGGCGTCCCTCCTCTACTATCCTACGCCTCCATTGGCCACCGGCACACTTCGCCCCTAGTTGCCCATGCGTCATGCCCTTGGCCACACGTCGCCGTACCATGTCCCTGGCCATGCTTGTGCCGTTGTAGATGCGTCGCTGCGGCCATGCTCCATATCCCTGGCTGTCCACGCACCTCGTCCCTAGCCACTGCGTTGTAGCCCCTGGTTGCTCGAGCGTTACACCCTAGCAATGCATAACGCCACTACAATCGCGTGCCCTCGTCGCTGTCCCCTCCTTCCATGTGCCCTAGCCATTGTCGTCACGTGGGCACCGCAAAACATAAAAGGCAAGTGCTTCGGCATTTCATTAAATACCTTGAGCATGAAAATAGGCCAGCTTAGCATATGACATGTCGTCCATATTAGTGAAAACAATCATTCTGCTGTCCACATCAACAAACCACTCAAAAAGTTCAACAATGAACTTTTTTTTTGAAATTTTTGGGGACTATTTAAACACTATTGTAGTTTGAGGGTTATTTATATTTTCACAATAGTTCATGGTAGTAATGTGTACTTTTTCCAAAATAAAAACAGTCTAACAAGGGTAAGCATCACCAACCCAACACCCAAAGCAGCACTAGTATCAAGCCAGTCACCACTAGGCGAGACCGATAAATACAACATAAAAGATACTATCACTCAAACTTAAGGTTGATACTAAAACATAGTGACAAGAGCGAGCGACAAGACTTTCAAGACAACACCTATAGAAGGACCACACCACTATCATCCACCAAAAAAACTTAGACAAGGTTTTTACCAAAGAGTCTTCCTAGGAAAAAAAGATAGCTACTTGACAAAGCCCCAAAAGGAATAACATAGCACTCAAAAGTGTCATCAATATCGGTCCAACAAGACCGAGCTAGATTTTTGCCCATAACTTTCTCTTCTAACCTTGAAGATGCTCCTAGCTGCCCCAATAACCAAAACAACCCCTACTAGCAAACGCCCCGCCATATCGGTTCCCCTCCACTAGAAGGCCCTGGAACGAGCACATGACATTGCACCCAGCTGCTGCCAATCAAGTTAGCATCCTATTGTTGGCATCACTCCTGCACAATGCAGTAGGCTAAGAATACATTTTTCAAACTCAACCTCCACCTTAACTAAGGAGCACCCTTAACTAAGAAAGAAGATGACTATAGAAGGAAAGGAGCTTCAAGGAAAGAAAAAGAAGATGAAGCTAGAAGAGGTATTGGCAAGACATGCCAACCACAACTTCACAGCAATAAGCCAGCCGAACGGAACTAGTCATATATAGTTGGCTACAAACAGCCACAGACCCCGCACTGCCGCAACTGCAGAACCACCATGAATTTCGTCATGTCATCGACACGAAGGCAGATCTGAGCCTCTTGACATGATTAGGCACATCCATCACCGAAGCCCCACGCGTGGGCCGATGGCGGAAAACAAGCACACCCATCGCTGCAGATCTTCACACACACACACCGTCCTGCTTGTCGACGTGGGATGATTGGGACCAGCTGAACTGGATCCGGTCCTCGAGCATCGGCGCAGCAGCACACTCCGCCCAAGAGTGTATTAAGAAGAAGATTATATTATTCTTCTTAAGATATGTGAGTGTAGTCAAGAGTGATGGAATGAAATGTATTTTAAAGAAAAAATATGTTTTACATGTTACATTTTAGATTAATTTTAAACTTTAAAACTCTTGCATTCGGTTGAAGTAGACTAGTCAGAATTGTGTACATTTGTGTCGTCCTTTTACAACGACGAATGCTACAGGGCAACCGAAGGTCAAGGTAGTTGATACTGACGTTTCTGCAACTTGCATTTTCACAAAAGCTAGATGGATCCCTTCTAGATATTGTGCTCGACAGGGAAACAGACGCAGAGAATCTACGTTCTCCATAGTGATTTAAATTTAAAATTGATCTGAACTAACGAATAAAAAAACATACAGCTCCAGAACATGTTTGGTACATGTCCAATTAGAGCTTCGTATTTGAGCTCGCAGTTCCAACTCTAAAAGTTCTTATAACTGGATCTATCAATAAACTTAAATATCTCATGTTTTAGTTATTTCTACAATAAATAAAGCCTGAGATTTCTCACGTTTTTTCTTCCTCACTTATTTTGGTTTTTCAATTTTTCAGCTTTTTAAAAAATTCGGTCTCTTTGCTTTGTGGGTCGCAATCTTAGACCCGAGTCTGACCATTATGCTACGTACCATTCCAACCCAAATTCAATTAATTATTGTCGATACAGTAAGTGTATTTGTTACCCTGCCCTATAATATAATAATTTAGAACTGAATTGTATATTTCATAGTAGTTGTTGGCACAATTGCGTTTGTGCCAAACAAGTTTTGTTTAGTCTCGAAGGGCTACTAATTGTGAAGTGGATTTATATTGGTTCAGGCTTTCAAAAAGAATAATAGTCTTACATCTAGTTCATAGTGATTAGTGTATTATGAGTCCTCTATCCTATTATAATGAAGATGACCAGTATTTATAGGCAAAATACAATAGGAAAAGACCACTTTATCCTCTACTTAGAACCGTCATAGACGACTCTGTACATAGGATTTCGTAGGGGCAAAAATGTAAACTCTTATGCAAATACATGTGCAAATACCAGGGGCCTTCGCCCCTAGTTTTGGCCTTCATACCGAAGTGTTCCTTAAGATTATTTAGAGCCTGCATCAAAGTATGGGCGGGAGGCTTCGTACCAGAGGATCCTCCACTTTTGGAGGATCCTGAAGGGAGACCTTCGAAAGGATGTCGGAGCATAGTTCGAAGTCTTGTAGTCAGAGCAGGCTTTGCTCGTCTTCTTGGACGGAGCCTAGAGGGCCTCAAAAGGGGCTTCGATGCTTCAAATAGCTTCATAGCTAGATCTTGGTCTTATGGTCTTCGAAGTAGTTTTTGGGTAGTCTTGGATGCTTTTGCTTTACGTAGGACAAGGTGTCTTCAATAGGCTTTATTGGCTTCGAACCATCAAAAGGCTTCGGCCTTTTGGAGGCCTCGTAGGTAATGTTGGGCCAACTTAAAACATTAAATGCTTGCAGGAGTGGACGAGACGCCCTCAAAATTCCAAACGCCGCTCGGGCGACCAATGATTTGAAATTGAACCATTGTGGTGTTGAGGCATGATGCCCTATTTTATCTTAGCCCCGGGGTTCATTTCACGCCTCTTGTTCTTGCTTTCATCTTGCTCTGAGCCTTTAGCTTTAGCTTGTAGAGCCCCTAGCTTTTTCCTTATGGAACTCTTAGCCTCATGTTGCGAAGCCCCTAGCGAGATGCTGAAGAAGGCTTCGGTGGTGAAGCGTCTCTCTTTGGGCGGTGGGTCTATCTTCGTGCAAGCCTAGTCCATGGCGGCATCAGTGGTTGCAACGAAGGCCTCCTTGAAGCACTATGGGTCGTTCGCCCTTTGCCCTCCATCGGAGAAGTTCATGCAGACTTGGAGTTGGGGAAGACGAAGTCTACTTCAGAGTAAAGATGGCAATGGGTCTATACCCATCGGGTTTGACTATCTCAAACCCATACCCATTGGAAAAAATCTTTCTGTCAGATAACCCATATATACATGCGGGTAAAATATACCCATTGGGTACCTGTTGATAGCAAAAAATGACATTAATGATCGAAATTGTCAAAATATCAATTTTTGGTAATTTGGGCTGAAAATATGCCTTTCCTAGCACAGGACGGTCCGACCGACCATAGTAGGCCGGTCCAACCGGCCATGTAGGCCCGGTCAGACTAGCTTAATGAGTCCGGTCAGACCGGCCCAAGTCTAAAAACTAGAGATAGAGTTAGTTTAGGACTGTTTTGATCTCTAATTAAATCTTAACCACTTTTTAGTCGAATCCTACTCAGAGTAGGTGTCAGGAAAGTTGAGACTAGCCCCTATAAATATATGGGTGATGTTGATTCAAAGGGTATCATCCAACACAGATCAATACTTCAAAACCCTAGTTTTGAATCACACTTTTATTTCAATCTACCTTCCTTGCCCTAGGATTAGACGTAACATCCATCTTCGTGGGTTTGCGCTGAAAACACTCCGTGCATCATGTCGTAACCATGGTAAGCCTTGTTGATTCGCCTGTGAATCATCCGTTTAATCCACGTAACAGATTTTTATCGTTTTCATCGGTTTTCTCTGCTACCATTGGAAATTCGGTCTTTGGCCGAATTGCACTTGATCTCTTCCTGTTTTGCAGAGATATTACTCCCAAATACCTCGGAGATCATCTACAAGGTCGCTGGAGAAAATGGGAAGATCGAATCTGCATTGTCGGTCTAACTGAAGTGTGTTGTACCACTCCGTATGGCTGCTGCCGGCACGCTCGTCATCCGACCGCCGGACCTCCTTCGGTCCAACCGGCCCCTGCTTAGGTTGGTTCAATTATTTTTCCAACACTTTAGCCAATTGAACATTATTCCTAGATATTTGTTTGATTGCTTGGCGGCTCCGTTTTCCCTTACCATTGTTTAAGGGTCATCAGAACGCGACGTCGGTGTCTCGCGGCGTCTTAGGGTTTATCCTTGAAACGACCACACTCTTTTGGATTGTCGAACTAACGCCAGTGTGTGGGCGCATTTTCGTGTCAACAAACTTTTTGGCGACTCCGCTGGGGACGACATTGCCAAGCATGACGAACACTTCGACATCGGCAATGGGTACATCGACCATGAATACTACGATTACATCAACAGTACTACCATCACTGGTGGACCCGGGGGCATGAGCGTAGAGATAGAAAACCATAACATCATCCTCCCCACCCTCACAGACATCCCCCGAGGAGGATCGGACTGAGATTGAGGCCAAGACAAAGGAGTTCCACGCCCTCATGCTTGGGCGCTACACAAAAACTCACACAGGTTTTGTCAAGCGCATCATCGACATTCCCGACCTCTCCAGAAACAAGGTACCACCACCATCATCCTCGTCTCTATCCCCCTCAGAAATCAGGCAGGAGATAGTCACCACTGTAGATCAAGTCGATAGCGCCACATTTGCAAATCGTCTAAAGCATGAGATGGAAGCGATGCTTAAGAGAGTCGGCTTTTCCGAGGCCACTTCTCCTACTCCAATTGCTAGTTTACCCCCTATTCACCACATTTACAGCCGAACAGATGGGAGCACCGAGAAAGGTATCATGTATCCTAGGACCGAGACCACAAATACTACTATCGGTCAGACCAGCCCTTGGATCGGTCAGACCGACGCGTATCAAGCCCCACTGCCAACAACAGTCGGTCTGATCGGGTACCAGGCTAGTCTGACTAGCCAATACACTTATAGTCAAACTGGCTACTAGGCTAGTCCGACCGACCACTACGCCTACGGTCAGGCTGACTCTATGGCCAGTCAGACTGCCCCTATCTACTACATGCCGCCTCCGCCCACACCTACACTACTTTTTCCCGCACTGCCCGCACCTCCTACTCCCACACACCAGCGTAGTCCTGAACATGCTATTTATCATGAGTTGGCACGAGAGAAGGGGCTGCACGGCCGACACCCCAACATACCACCACGTGTCACACCCCCACACGAGAGACGCGCATAGGTAGAAGGCATAAATGATATTGACGAGCGAATTCGCGCGCTTGTTAGGGAATGCACTGGTTATGCACCTCGGGATCAGGTTAGAGTTTACTATAAGTCGTAGCCGGATCACTTCGATGCTATCCCATACCCTCACGGCTTTAGGGTCCCCGAGTTCACCAAGTTTGACGGTGAGGGTAGCAATACCACCCTAGAGCATATTGGTCAATTCCTTGCACAGTGTGGCAAAGCAAGCGGGTCAGACGCGCTTAAACTTAGATTATTCTCTTTGTCGCTTTCCGGCATCGCTTTCACTTGGTTTTCGGCATTGCCACCAAACTCCGTGCATACTTGGGCCCAGCTAGAACAGAAATTTCACGATTATTTCTATACTGGGGAAACTGAACTTAGGCTTTCACACTTGACATCGGTTAGAAAAAAGGCTAGTGAGAGTGTCTCCGATTACATTAGGCGCTTCCGGGACACTAGAAACCTATGTTTTAGTTTGAACATCTTCGAGAGGGATTTGGCCGACCTAGCTTTTAACGACTTACACTCTGAACTCAAGGAGAAGTTGGATGTCCCTAATTTCCTCGAGGTTAGCCAAGTTTTGGAGAGGGCTCTAGTCTAAGAAGGCTGAGTCAAATCTAAAAGGGGCATCAAAACTCTTAGTGAGCCCAAGGCCGAGGTACACATCGTAGAGCACTCCAATGAAGAGCCATCGGAAGAAGAAGATGACTCGGTCGACGTATACACGGCAAAATGGACTGGGCCTAATGGGTCCAAAATGGTCACTTGCTTTGAATTATGGCCGCCTCCCACAAAGAATCATCACAGTGAAGTTAAGTACTCTTTTGATGTGACCAAATGCAATAAAATATTTGAATTTTTATTAAAAACAAGCTCCTCAGGTTGCCTAAAGGTCACGTCATTCCAACCACCGATGACTTGAAGAAACGTTCATACTGTAAGTGCCATGATTCGCTTTCTCATTCTACTAACGATTGCAACGTTTTTTGTCAGCAAGTTCAATCAGCCATAGTTGAAGGACGATTGAAAATAGATTCTAGCCCCAAGATGAAGCTAGACTAGGATCCCTTCCCCATGAATAACATCGACCTCGAAAGGAAGAGGGTGTTGATTTGGCCTAAGTAGGCCGAGTCATCCAAAGGAAAGGTGGTCATCATTGGAAAGCCTCGCCCACACACGCTCGTGCTGAAGAATCCTAAAGTAGGAGTGTGGAAATTGAATGTCGACGCGTCATATTTGGCTAGGTCCCAGAAGAAGCCAAAGATAACTTTTGGAATGCTTCTATAGAGGCATAAGAGGAGGGCCGAGGAAACGCACTCTCGGCCATGACTACCAAGGAGGACGAACCTTCCACGGAGGCGCGAGTTCGACCCGCGATGGACTTTACCGCTGGCATCACACCGGGCTGACCGGTCTACTGTGGCTAGTCCGACCAACCCATCTTAGGCGACTGACACGATCCGGTCAGACTGACCCAAAAAGGCCGGTCCGACTGATAGAAGTCAGGGAAACGCCCCTACTAAGCGCAAAATTGCCAAAGCCGATCCGGACATTCACTGTTTGGCTAAAGATTCCGGGAGTAAGTTTGTGACGTTCGGAACTAAGACATAACCTTCGTGGGCACCCCTGGAATGACTAAGTCTCAAAAGAGACGCTTACAATGTCTTCGTGCCAATTATCTCAAAGAGAAGAAGGCCGAAGAGTTCGAGGATTACTCGCTTGACGAGTCTAAAGTCCTAGCAAAGACACGATTGGAGTGGAAAGTGAAGTTGGTTGATAAGCTAGCTTCTAGCCTCATTGAGTAAGGGTGCATCCCTACAAGGGACTTGGGGGGCAAAACTAGGAAAAACACTGAAGGCTGAGTTGGTGGAAAATTCGGCGCTTAAGTCCCCTAGTCATATTAGTAGTAGTTCATGCAAATCGTCCTCATCAAATTCAGATGTCTTGAGTTATGAAATGGATGATTTGGTAGGCAAATAAATAGTTAGTACGTTTAAATAACTCGACAAAAACACTTGAGAGATCATAAGGCTGATATGGATTGTATCGCCCTTAGCCCATTGTGCTTTTATCTCACTAAGTTTGCTAAAAGGTAGGGGGCATGTGTGTTGATAGAAAAAATGGTATTAATGGTCGAAATTGTCAAAATATCAATTTTTGGTAATTTGGGCCGAAAATATGCCTTTCCTAGCACAGGCCAGTCCAACCGGCCAGGTAGGCCCGGTCAGACCGGCCAAATTGGTCCGGTCAAACCGGCCCAAGTTTAAAAACTTGAGATATAGTTGATTTAGGGTTGTTTTGATCTCTAATTAAATCTTAACTACTTTTTGGCCGAATCCTACTGATAGTAGGTGTCAGGAAACTTGAGACCAGCCCCTATAAATATAGGGGTGAGGCCGATTCAAAGGGTATCATCAACCATAGATCAATACTTCAAAACCCTAGTTTTGAACCACACTTTTATTTCAATCTACCTTCCTTGCCCTAGGATTAGACGTAATGTCCATCTTCGTGGGTTTGCGCTGAAAGCCCTCCGTGCATCATGTCGTAACCGTGGTAAGCCTTGTAGATTCGCCTATGAATCATCCGTTTAATCTACGTAACAGATTTTTATCGTTTTCATCGGTTTTCTCCGCTACCATTGGAAATTCGGCCTTTGGCCGAATTGCACTTGATATCTTCCTGTTTTGCAGTGATATTATGTAACACCCCAAATTTTCAGAGAAATAAAAATACCATTTATTATATTTTTCTGGAAATACTTAATTTTGAAATACCTCTAATACCCTTATAGGCTTAAATGAACTAGAACCTTGATGGAATGTCTAAACCAGGGGCTAGAAAATTTTGTATATGATCCCAAGGCCAAGATATATTTTTGATAATTTTTACAAATTTTTATCACTTATGGAAGCAACCCAAATAATTTAAACCTGTTTTAGTAATTATTTTATTCGGAAATGAATTTTAAACAGTAACTGTCTCCTTTTCCCCATTCTTCCCCAACCAGCCGGCCCAACCCACTCCCTCCCCATGCCCCTCACTGACAGCCGATCCCCGCTCATCAGTGACCCCCTCTCCCTCCGCGCGCGCGCCCGATGCCTTGGCCCCACCTGTCGGCGCCGACGCCCCCGCGCACCCGACGCCTTGGCCCTACCCGTTAGTGCATCCCGTTGCCACGCCTTCGTCCCCGCGCCCGCTGACTGGTGGTCCCCACCTGTCGGACCCATCGTCCACCTCGCTTCCCCCCAAATCTCGCCGGCCGATGACCTCGCCTCTCGGATCCGCCTCGCCAGCTCCTCCCCCATTCAATTGACGCCATTAAGCTGTCGCCCGAGCCCCGCCGGCCGTTTCCCCGCATTAATCCACACAATTAAGCCACAGGATCAGCGCTCACGTGCGTGGCAGACCTCACCGATGCCATTGAAGACCCCCCTCCTCGGCTTTCCTTGTATTCGCCCCCTCCGACCCTGCCGGTGCCCCTATATAAACCCCCGGCCACCACCTCGTCCAGCCTGCACGTCCTTTTGCTTCGAGAGCAAACAGAACACCCACGACACCCTTTTTAACGCCACACCACCACCCCTACTCCAGTCGCCGCCCGCCATCGCCAGAGCCCTCCTTCCCCCTCGGCGACCGCACCTCTATGACCACCGACGCCTCCCTAACCTCGGCCACCCCTCCTACGTCGACGAGACTCGCTGGAACCCCACCGCCGACGAAGGACCTGAGTGTCTTCGCCGCCCTCGCTCGTTGTCGGCCACGCTCCGACGACCTCTCGCCTCGCCAACAATACCATCGTGGTCCCCTTGTCACCGTGGTTCTATTTTAGCACGTAGCCCTGGTTTAATCAGATCCCTTGGATCTCAATGAAGCGGTATGATCTAATCTAGATCGTCCATTTATACTTAAAACATGTATTCAATCTGGGCCACCCGATGCGTACTGGTTCGGCATTTTAATCGTGGCCGTCCGTGTCCACTTAACGTCCCCGCCTCGCCCGCAGCCGCCCGATCGCGATCCAACGGTGATCTGCAATCCGGCACACGCGCACAGTGCGTGGGTTCACGGTGGGTTCGGCTCACCGTGGACCGACGACCATTTTTAGATTTAAATTAAATTCCAGAACTAGTTTTAAACTTCTAAAATTCATATGTTGCTCATTTTAACTCCAAAATTTACCATTTCAATTCCAGAAAATGTATAATTTTATTCTCTACATGTTAATGCAATATAAACAGTAGGTTTATTTTGAGTATTTTATGTTTATTTAATAAATTATTCAAATGCACTTTAGGATGAACCCAAAATTTGTTCATTTCCATTTCAGAAAAAAATTATATTTTATTCTCTCCACATTAGTGTAATAGAACCACTAGGTTTACACTGAACCTCTTATTTTTAAATTAGTTAGAAATTTAAAATACATTATTTTACATTTTTATTCCTTTTTAGAAAGGCCATTATTCCATTAAAGTTCATTTTAAAATATTCATAAAATAAAATTCAGAAACTTAACAACTTTATTTTCCTTGGTTCAAACCAATCAAAACTTATATGCCAGTTGTGTGATTTTTGGATTGTTTAATTGAATGTTACGTTTAATTTATTTATATCGAGAAGACTACAACGCCACCGAGGAGCCGGAATATTACCTGGAGGTTCCCCCATTGCCTTTCGCTGAACAAGGCAAGTCACCAAACTAATCTTTTGAGCATATTGAACTCAGTTTTGTTAAACTATCGCTAAAACACATAGGTTATACATGCATTAGTCAAATGAAAGCCCTACACTATATTTAATTAGATCCCCAACCTTGAAGTGCAAACCCAAGCCATGTTATCTAGCCTAAACTCCTTGTCACCATATTATTAGTACTATTAGCTAGTGTCCAATGTATTGGCACAATCGCTATATGTTAAAGATGAGTCGTAGCAATTTGGTTTCTACTATATGATCCCCGTTTATCTTATCCCTAGAATTCTGTTGGTGATAGAGTTATGGTTGAGAATGTATGCATGGTGGGTTCCGGGTGCAAGCTAGGGCATTGGTCAGTAGCACCCGGGGCACTATAAGGACCGATCTACGAGATACGTTGCAATACATTTCCGTACTAACCACAAGTCTAGTGGGTAAGTCCTAACTAAGGTATGGAGTGTTCCAATCCGATGCACCACTTGGAGATGGGTCAAGCAGCACCTGCGGGTGGCTTGTACCGACGTGGCACAAAAGGGGGTGCGACGTTAGCCAGGATGCGGCCTGGCGCGCCGGCGAAACCTAGAGCGGGTGATTATCGCTTGGAACATTTCATGCTGAGGTTTTGGCACGAGTTCTCGTGGTATGGGTCATCTCGTTACACTTTTGTGTATGGGATGAGTGCGTGCCTTGTGGGTACAGTGGTACACCTCTGACCAGAGTCTTAAATCTTTTCGAAAAGCTGAGCCCACGGTCAAGGGCGGGTTGCGTGACATCCCACAGTTAGTTTACTTTTAAATGTATGTGCATGATGACTTGGCATGTAAGGACTGTTGAGCGAGGAGGGAAAACGTACTCCTCGAGTTAGATGCTATTATGATGTTCATGTTTAATATTCCACATGATTAAACTTGACTACACTAAATGCTATAACTGAAAAATGTACTTTTCCGCACTTTTAGCCATTATCCTTCCCCTCTTATTATCTTGCATTACTATTGCATTTGCGGTGGCTTGTTGAGTACTTTTGTACTCATACCGGTTGGACAACCACTTTAGAGGCTGCTTACTATGAGGAGGATGGTCTGGAGTAGCGACCCAGTCAAGAAGAAGATCATGAAGAGGGCGTTCGTCATGCTTTTTATTTTTTACTTTTATCTTTACTCTTATGTAATAATGTGGTCTGCATACCACGAATGATTGTCGTATGTACGATGTCGCATGATGAACCTCTTGTATTTTTGTTTTTCCTTGGAAATTCAATAATGTTCCAATTTATTAAATCGGGGCGTCACAAGATGGTATCAGAGCTGACTTAACTGTAGGAAGCCAAACGAACCAGCCTATTACTTAGTTTGATAAAACCTATTTCACGAAAACCTACTTTATAACTTTGTTCCTTCCCTCACTTTTCTTCAACTTGTTGTTTTTGTAGATGCCGGTCTACCAAGTCCACAGCTTCTGCCGCCACTTCAAGGACTTCATCAGGGAGCTCCGAATGATGGTCACCTTCCTTGGATTCCTCTTCGAGCCCGAGTTCCATGGCGTGTACATGGAAGAATTCGCGGGGCCATGTGACGTCTCCCTCACCATCCATGGATCCGGCGAGCACCTGCCATTCTTCACGGCAGCACTTGGGGGCCCAACCTTCGACGTCGCGTGCCAACGCGTCGCCCTCCAAGCCCTCATGGAGCTGAGGATGATCTACGATGATCGTCTTCCGAACTCGTCCTTCTGGCTTGTGCCGAAGCGCACTCCCGGTGCCCACCGCAGCATCTACATCAGAGTCCACTCTGATCGCGATCCGGTCATGGCCCGGCAGACACGTCTTCTTCAGGCCATGGACGATCTCCATACCGAGGCCGTGCTTGACGCTGAGGAGCACCACGAGGCGGTCTAGTTCCTTCGTTAGGAGACGAAGAGCTTGATCCAACAAAATGGCGAACTGCAGCGTAAGATAATACAGCTACAGAAGGACATAGCGGAGATGATTCCCCTCGTTCCAAGGAGGAAGAAGCCCATCCGCGAGCCTGCCCCTCGCCCCAAGAGGATCCCTCCACACTCCACGGCCACCAGACCGTCCAGCTCCAGCGCTCCTGCCTCACACCCCGCCATCATCGCCGACCCCATCATTGAGAATTTTCTCGAGGCCACCGTCCCTAAGGACCCTCGTGGTTCCGACAGCACGGAGACCGCCCCCAATGGCAAGTAGATGATAGTCCTCATGGGTTGATGTTTGAATAAATTTTTGTGGATGTGGTACTACCTGCAACAGCTTGTGTTGTGGGTAGGTTAAAATAATAACGTTGATGTAATGAACATTTACACCACTTATTTATATATTCATGGGCCCCTCTGGGCTGTTTTTGGTTGGAACTTCGTTTTAAAGTTTTTCCATTATGACTAAATATTTTATGCGCTCATAATATGGCCGATAACTAGAACACTGGGTCTAACAACGGAGAAGGGGCAAGCAACGGTCTGCGCAGAAGTGTTATGCCCAACTGGGGCGCAACGGGCCAACGTCAGACCGGGCCACCATTCGCCAACCATCCCACCTTGGCGGAGATGATGGCGAATCAGAACCAGCTGATCACCGCCCTCCTCACCCAGATGCAGCACCAACAGGCACAGTTGGACCGACTGCAACAACAGAACATGGAGCCCGCCCCACGTGCACCAGCCCCTGCACCCGCGCCTCAACTCTCGGAGTTCCTACGCGTACGACCCCCTATCTTCTCCAGCACGACCAACCCCATGGAGGCCGGAGATTGGCTTTGGACCATCGGGAAGAAGTTGGACCTCCTCCCCTGCACCGACCGGGAGAGAGTGGCATTCACCACTCATCAGCTCCAGGGTCCCACCGCAGAATGGTGGGACAACTACCATGAGTCCTAGCCGGAGGACCACGTGGTGACTTGGGCAGAGTTCACCATCGCCTTCTGTGTTGCCCACGTCCCCGCCAGAGTCATCGCGGTCAAGCAGTAGGAGTTCTACGACCTGCAACAAGGAAGCCGGATCGTCATGGAGTATCTCCATGAATTCAACTATATAGCCCGCTACGCGCCGGAAGAGGTGCGAACCGACGCCCTCCGCTAGGCCAAGTTCCTCCGGGGACTTAAGGATGAGCTGTCCATTCAGCTCGTCGCCACCGACTACGCCGACTTTCAATGGTTGGTGAATAAAGCGCTCATCCAAGAGACTGAGCAAAACAAACTGGACCTCAAGAAGAAGATGATGATCGCATTCAAGCATCATTAGGCGAATCCTCAGAGGCCCCGCTTCGTCCCTCCACCACCGATGCCCACCTACCATCCTCGGCCCATCTACAGGCCACCTCACGCCGCCAGTGGATCCAACACCAGGCATCCCCGCCCCACTCCACCAGCTCCGGCCACTCAGCCGACGCACGCCTCTAAGGCCCCGATCATGAGGGACCGCCACGGAAAGACGGTCATCTGCTTCAACTGCCGGAAGGAAGGGCACTACTCGCACCAGTGTCCCCACCCCAAGCAGCCCCAAGGCGCGACGCCCAACCAGGCAGTTCATGCCCGTGTCAACCACATCAGCGCGGAGGAAGCTTAGGAAGCTCCCGAAGTCGTACTCGGTATGTTCACTGCAAATTCCATACCTGCTATAGTACTGTTTGACTCTGGAGCAACACACTCCTTCATCTCGGAGGACTTTGTGAAAACAAACGACTTGGAAGTACATCCTCTACCCGCCTCCATGATGATTTCCACCCCCGGCAAGAAAACCTTAGCTAACCTGTTCAGCCCTAAGGTAAGGATAGAAATCCAAGGAGTACTATTCTGGGCCGAGCCAGTCCTCATCAAGTGCACTGGACTCGACCTCATCCTAGGGATGGATTGGTTGATGAAGCACAAGGGAGTGATCGAATGCGCCAGCAAGTCCGTAACTGTGACCAACCCCGAAGGCGAAGCCGTCACTTTTTGGATGACCAACCGTGGACCTCACGAGGTGTCCCTTCACTCGCTAGCCCTAGAGGAAGTGCCCATGGTCAAGGAATACATGGACGTCATCCCAAAAGACCTACCAGGAATGCCTCCCAAGCGAGACATCGAATTCAGGATCGAACTTGTGCTTGGGACTGCTCCAATCTCCAAGCGCCCATACCGGATGACCACCAATGAACTAGCCGAAGTCAAGAGCAATATCGAAGACCTAGAACAAAATGGATATATCCGACCGAGTACCTCACCCTAGGGTGCACCGCTTATATTTGCCATGAAGGACAAGACTAAAAGGATGTGTGTGGACTATAGGGCCCTGAACGACGTGACCATCAAGAAGAAGTACCCACTGCCTCGGATCGACGACCTGTTCGATCAGCTGAAAGGATCCTCGGTGTTCTCCAAGATCGACCTCAGGTCAGGTTATCACCAATTGAGGATTAGAGAAGAAGACATCCCCAAGACTGCCTTCACCTCCCGCTACGTACTTTACGAGTATACTGTGATGTCGTTCGGACTCACGAATGCCCCAGCCTTCTTCATGAACATGATGAACAAGGTATTCATGGAGTTCTTGGATAAGTTCATCGTGGTATTCATCGACGATATCCTCATTTACTCCAAGACCAAGGAAGAACATGAAACCCACCTCCGATTGACCCTCAAAAAGCTAAGGGAACAACAATTGTACGCCAAATACAGCAAGTGCG
The DNA here is from genome assembly GCA_019279435.1 of Zizania palustris. Taxonomy (NCBI): domain Eukaryota; kingdom Viridiplantae; phylum Streptophyta; class Magnoliopsida; order Poales; family Poaceae; genus Zizania; species Zizania palustris. The sequence goes on along the minus strand of JAAALK010000079.1, from coordinate 31,932,576 downwards.
AGTTTTGGTCATCTGAGGTGAAGTTCCTCGGTCATGTCATATCTACCGGAGGGATAGCAGTGGACCCAACCACCATGGAAGCAGTGACCAATTGGCTACAACCCACGAACGTGACCGAGATCCGGAGTTTTCTCGGATTGGACGGGTATTACCGCCGATTCATTGAGAATTTCTCGAAGATAGCCAAGCCCATGACAAAACTGTTGCAGAAGGAAGTAAAGTTTGAATGGACTCCAGATTATGAAGAATGCTTCTAGACCCTTAAGAAGAAGCTCGTGTCAGCCCCAATTCTAACCCTGCCATACATCCGGAAGGACTTCCACGTCTACTGTGATGCCTCTCGCCAAGGGTTAGGGTGTGTTTTGATGAAAGATGGGAAGGTTATATCTTATGCCTCTCGTCAGCTGAGGCCACATGAGCTAAATTACCCGACCTGGAATTGACAGTTGTGGTTCATTCCTTGAAGGTATGGAGACATTACCTTGTGGGAAATCGGTGTGAGGTCTTCACCGATCACAAGAGCCTCAAGTACATATTCACCCAACCGGACGTGAACCTCAGATAGAGAAGGTGGTTAGAGTTAATCAAGAATTATGACTTGGGCATCCACTATCATCCAGGCAAGGCAAACGTGGTGGCAGACGCCCTAAGTCAAAAGGGTACTGTAATGCCATCATGGTGCAAGACCAGAACCCATTATTGTACAAGGAGATGGAAAGGCTGAATCTAGGGATCACTACCAGAGCATATATCGCTGCCTTAGAGACCAGGCCTATCTTGCTGGACCAGATCCGTGAGACACAACAGGAAGACTCGGACATCTTAGAGATTCAGCAGAACATGAGAAAAGGTAAAGCCCCTGGATTCTCTGAGGACGAGCATGGTACCGTCTGGTTCGGAAACCGGATATGCGTGCCTGACAAGCCAGAGTTGAAGGCCCTCATCCTTTAAGAGGCCCATGAGACCCTATACTCCATACATCCTGGGAGTACGAAGATGTACCAAGACCTAAGGGAGAAATATTGGTGGGTCAGTATGAAGAGGGAAATAGCTGAGTATGTGGCCAAGTGCGACACATGCCGGCAAGTCAAGGCAGAGCATCAGAGACCTGCCAGATTGTTAAAACCCCTCATGGTCTCCGAATGGAAGTGGGAAGAAATAGGAATGAACTTCATCACGGGACTACCCAGGACCCAAGCCGGTCATGATTCTATCTAGGTGATCATCGACTGACTCACCAAGGTGGCTCATTTCATCCCCGTCAAGACAACATACACCGTCGCTAGATTGGCTGAGTTGTATATGACCCGTATTGTGTGCCTGCACGGAGTTCCAAAGAAGATCGTATCTGACCAAGGGAGTCAGTTTACCTCCAAATTTTGGAAGAATCTCCAAGAGGATCTTGGCACCCAGCTGAACTTTAGCACCGCCTATCATCCACAGACCAATGGCCAAACCGAAAGGGTAAACCAAGTGTTGGAGGATATGCTTAGAGCTTGCGCTCTAGACTTTGGCGGAATGTGGGATAATGAGAAACCAAGGGTGGTTTCGGTGTTTGTGATGAGTGATTGACTGGATTATTTACCCTCTGTTCGAAGGGTACCTCCGGAGGGGCTTCGGAGGTGGTACCTCCGAAGGGTGTTCGGAGGTGTGTCACCGGAGTGTGTTCGGTGTTTGCTTGCTGCAGCTGTGCAGCGGAGTGTACCTGTCGGAGGGGTCCGACAGTACGCGATGACTGGGTTCGTACCGATGGGTTCGGTACTTTGGGTGGTACACCGGAGTGTGTGCCGGAGGTTGTTAACCCGGAGAGGTCTCCGGAGTACTGGATACACTTGTTTGCTTGTCGGTGGTGCGCAGGGACTTCGGAGGCGACGGACAGGGTTCGAGCCAAGTGAACTTGGGTCAAGCGGGTGGCTTGATGCCAGGGGAGCGGGGAGCTCCGACACGGTGGCAGCGAAGGTGGTCCGGGTCGGTCCTCGGGTCGAGGCGTGCCAGGTGAAGGCAGAGAGTGCGGAGCGTGGCTCCGGCTGAAGGTGCTCCGAGACAAAGTCCTCGGAGGTGAGGCACTTCGAAGGTACTCCGAATGGAGTGACTTCGGAGTTGGTGGACCAAGTCCTCTGCGGAGGCAAGGGATTCGAAGTGTGCTCCGGAGGGAGACACTCGAAGGTGCCCGACGAAGGTCTCAGAAGTCGAGGTGCATCGAAGGCATGGTCCGGGTGAGGCTCGTCGTGGAGTGTGCTCGGGGAGAGGCACTGCGACGGAGTGCTCATGGAATGCTTCATGCGAAGGCCTTGGACGAAGGAGGGACTTCGAAGGGTGGTACTCCGAAGGTGGGCTTCGGAGTGAGGTTGACTTGAGGTGCTTCGGCCATGCATGGCTTCGGTACACGGACGGACGGTGTTCGAGCTCGGAGTAGCTGCGAAGCCGTGGTGATCCACTCCGGAGGTGGTGGTGCGAAGGCCCAAGGGCTTTGACGGCTTCGGCTCAAAACCGTCACTGTATCGAAGGTCTTCTTCGGCGGAGCGAAGGCCAACAGGCTGCAGGCTTCTCGCCGAAGCTTCCGCACCCCTCGCGTGCGAAGGGAGGTTCCAGAAGTCAACACTGTAAAGGCTGACACTGTCTGTTCTGAAAAAGGCTGACACTGTCCCCTCTGCAGCTGACAGAGAAGCCTCCAAAATAAAGGTGGACTACCTTTTGTACCCCTTAGTTCTATAGAGACAAATCTGTTGTAAACCCTAGGGGTAAAGTAGTCACTTCCTTAGGATGAAGCCGTGGGCTATAAATATGGGGGCTCGGTAGGTAACATTTAACACTTTGAGCATTTACTGTTGAGCTCCTGTAGCCATACACTTCAATTGAATACATCCTGAGAGTTCATTTTTCTGTGTTCCTTGTTCAAGCGGCGAAGCCCTGCTTCTCTTGTGCTTTTGCTTGAGCTTGTGTTGCATACCTCGCTAGTCTTTAGTTCACCGAAGCCTGTCTTGGCGAAGGGTGTTTTTCTCGCGAAGTGTGCTTTTCAGTGTGCTGTCGCTCTGTGTAACACGAGGCAAGACCTCGCTGATTACTAGCGAAGCCCTGTTCATTTCCCGTAGTGCTTCCTGTGTCGAAGCCCTTAGCGTAGTCCATTTGCATGTGCGTGTAGACCTTCGGGTACGAAGCCCAGCACCCGTTGCTGTCGCCAAGTACTTGGTCGAAGTCCTCAGAGGGCTGTCCACTCTTGCGAAGGGTGAAGTGCGAAGTTTGCTCAAAGCACCTTGTGTGCGGAGCCTGCACTGACTTAGCAGAGTAGTTTTTCGAGGGTTGTTAGTGGAGCGAAGTCTTCTTGACTTTGGACTTTTGCCTCTCCGAAGCCTGTTTTCGAAGGTGTCGAAGTACCTCCGAACCAGACCTTCGAAGGCTGTGTTCGAAGCCTGTTCCGCAGAAGACAGAACAGAACCGAAGGCTAAGTTTTTAGCCCGAAATTTTAAAAGCTCCCATTCACCCCCCCTCTGGTCGCCGTTTCCGGTCCAACAATTGGTATCAGAGCGGGTTAAGATCACCAGTTGACCTTAACCGGTTTTGTGATCTGTTGGCGACATGGATAGAGGCAGTAAAATTCCTCTGTTCGATGGGACAGATTTTGCATACTGGAAGGTGCGCATGGAGGCTTACTTGTTAAGCCAAGGAAATGCAATTTGGGAGATTGTGGACTCACAATACTCCATCCCTGATACCCGCACCACTCAAACTGAAAAAGATCAGTATATTGCCAACTCGAAGGCAAGAAACATACTGTTCATTGGTTTGAGTCGGAGTGAGTTTGATAGGGTGCAGCACCTTAGGACTGCTAGGGAGATTTGGACAACACTCACTGTCTTTCATGAGGGCTCTGCTCAGATTAAGGCCAGGCGCCAAAGCACCTACAATCAACAGTATCAGCTGTTTGTGCAGGCACCTGGTGAATCTGTAGATGCCATGTTTTCTCGCTTTGACGCGATAGTGAGTAACTTGCGATCCAACGGGACGCTTGCTTACAGTGATCATGATAGGGCTATCAAGCTTCTCTATGCTCTTGATCGTAGCATATGGGAAGTGAAGATATCCAGCATTGAGGAGTCCACAGGCTATGACACTCTAACCTGTGATGAACTCTTTAGCAAGCTGAAGTCCACAGAGATTGCCAAGGCATCTCTTGCAGTGCATAGAAGCTCTTTGCCACAGCCATTGGCATTGGTTTCTAACACTAGCCGTGGCACCACTGCAGAACCAAGCACATCAGGCACTTGTGTTCTTGCAGATGGTTTTGCTTTGTCCTCCCTGGTCTCCGTCACAAAGGAGCAGGTGGATACTCTAGCTGATGATGAGCTTGCTCTCATTGCCCGGAGGTTCACCCGCTTTCATCATGAGAGACGGGATCAGAGGAGAAGTGGTTTTAGTGGCTGCTATGAATGTGGCGACACCTCTCACATTAAGGCAAATTGCCCCAAAGTCAAGAAGAGAGATGAGAGTGACCGCCCTAAATACCACAAGAAGGAGAGGAAACCCTTTGTGAAGGGCAAGCGCGGCAAGATGGCTAAGAAAGTAGCCAAAGCCGCTTCCAGAGCTTTTGTTGCTGCTCTCAGCGACATCGACACGTCCTCAACTGAGGAATCGAGCTCTGAGGAGGAGGAGTCCCCAAGGAAGGAGGACAAGAAGGATAAGAAGGGACGTGACTTCACCGGCCTTTGCTTCATGGCCGACAGCGATCACAGCGGCGATGAGCTTGACTCATCTGAGGTAAACCTATCATCTGACCAGCTTCTAATTAAATTAGATGAGCTGAATGAAGTAGTGCTTGGTCAGGATAGATTACTTGTGCAAGCCGCTAGAGAAAGAAAAGACCTTAGACTTAGGCTAGAAAATATGTCTACTGAATATGCCATGCTTAAGTCTAAATTTGATGATGCTGAATGTGAATCATGTTCTGTTGTCATGAGTGAGCTTGCTCAGTTGCGTTCTGTTCATGCTCAAACTCTTTCTGAGCTTGAGACTGCACAGAAGCAGCTTTTGGAGGTGGATTCTAGACCTCATGATGTTGATTGCATGAACTGCTCTTTATTACGCGATAGCATTAATTTACGTGATAAGCATGTTCATGATTTGGAGGCTAGATTGGAGAGGGCCGGTAGTTCTAAGGATGTGCAGCCTGTGTGTGACACATGCATTACCCTTAAGGACCAGCTAGGCACTGTCAGAGAGCGAGCTGAAAATCTCATGTCTGAAAATGAATACCTTCTTTCTGTGGTGAATAAATGCACTGAAGGGAAGGGTAGGATGGATTTGCTCTTGGCCAAGACCAAGTTGTGTGCTGATAGAGCCGGGGTAGCTCTAGGTTTGGGTTTTGAGAGGATAGCTTCAGACAGTCAGACCAAAACTGTTTTTACCTCTCCTACCACCCTAGAGAAAGAGAGAGCTCTGTTGGACACCCCATCAGCCAAAAAGCCTACCCATCCACCAAAGAAAACCACTCCTCCTGCCAAGAAAAATCCTCCCAAGAAAACCACACAGAAGAAACCCAAGGAGCCTGTGAGAGTTGCTCCTGTGACCCATGAGAGTGCCCCCAGGAGAGTGTTTCACTGTTCTTATTGTCAGCGGGCGGGTCATTTGATTGGTTTCTGTTTCCGTCGCATCAAGGATGAGCGACGTGCACAGGCGATGAGCTATCAGGACATGCATTACCCATCTTTAGGTATGCATGAGTCTGAGTATTACTCTCGTCCTGTTTTCGAGGCTCCTCGTGCTTCTCGGAGAGGTGTTGCTCCTCGAGGTGTTCGCCATGTTCCATATGGTGGTAGACCTCGGGCGAGTAGCTTTGTACCTCGTCAGAGTAGGAGACCTCGACATGCTTTGCGTTCTTTGCATATAGGTAGACCTCGCACTTTGCATCATTCTGATTTTTATGTGCGTAGACCGTCTACTTTTACTGTGCCTACTACTCGTGTCACTCAGTGCTGGATGCCTCGTCATTATTTTACTCACCCCAGCACTGAGCGATCGAGGCGTTCTTATCATGTGTAGGCGACAGGTCGAGGCTTGGAGGGCACGTGGATCATGGACTCCGGTTGTTCACGCCACATGACCGGAGATGCAAACTGGTTCTCCAGCCTCACAACAACCAAGCAAAGGGAACATATCACCTTCGGAAACAATCGAAGGAGTAGAGTGAAAGGTAAAGGTGTGGTAAGAATTAACGCAAACTTCACTCTCAAAGATGTTGCTTTGGTTGAGAACCTGGGATACAATTTGCTGTCTGTATCTCAGTTGCTTGATGAGGGCTTCGAAGTGCGATTTCATCGCGATACTTCGCAAGTGCTCAATTCTGATGGCGTCGTGGTGTGTAAGATCTTTAGGGTTGGGAGAGTTTTTGGAGCTGATTTTTCAGAGTCGTCTGGTTCTTCTCATTGTCTTGTTGCACATTCGACTTCTGAGCTTTGGAAGTGGCATAGGAGACTAGGGCATATGAGCTTTGAGTTGCTCGCTCGTCTGAGCGCCCTAGGTCTGATCCGAGGATTGCCCAAGCTCAAGTTTGAGAAGAATTTAGTTTGCGCTCCGTGTCGACATGGAAAAATGATTGCTGCTTCGCATTCGCCAGTCACCACAGTGATGACTGAACAGCCCGGAGAACTTCTCCATATGGACACTGTAGGTCCTTCTCGGGTTAGTTCTTTAGGCGGCAAGTGGTATGTACTTGTTATTGTCGACGATTTCTCTCGCTACTCTTGGGTCTTCTTTCTTGCCAGCAAGGATGAAGTGTTTTCACACTTTCGGAGCTTGGCTTTGAGACTTTTCACTGAACTCCCGGGTGCATTAAAATTCATTCGAAGCGATAATGGCACCGAGTTCAAAAATAGTCTCTTTGTTGACTTTTGCATGGAGCATGGCATAGAACATCAATTCTCTGCTCCGCGGGTTCCTCAACAGAACGGTGTTGTTGAGAGGAAAAACCGCACTTTGGTTGAGATGGCTAGGACGATGCTTGATGAGCATAGGACTCCTAGAAAATTCTGGGCTGAGGCCATGAACACAGCATGTTACATCTCAAACCGAATTTTCTTGCGCTCAATTTTAAATTTGACATCTTATGAGCTGCGTTTTGGGAGACAGCCCAAGGTTACTCATCTTCGAGTTTTTGGCTGTCGCTGCTTTATCCTAAAACGTGGTAACTTGGATAAATTTGAGTCGCGATCTTCTGACGGGATCTTTTTGGGTTATACTACTCATGGTCATTCTTATCGTGTTTATAACTTGGAAACTAACACTGTCATCGAGTCATGTGATGTGACTTTTGATGAATCAACCCCCTCTGTTAGTTCTGCTTTTGAACAGGCAAATGAACACGACATGGAACAGACCTTATTCGAAGACGAAGATCCCGAAGAATTCGAGGATGATCCCCTACTACCCTCGACATCGACCCCCGAAGCTGACCCCGCTTCTACTACTTCGGCACGAGGTCCCGAAGCGACTACCTCAACATCGGTCATCTTGGACCACTCCAACGCACAAGTTGAGGGGGAGATTGCATCCCGCCGCGAGGCTCCACATCATGTCCAAAGATGCACCCTCCCGAGCAGATCATTGGTGAGCTTGATCAAAGGGTAACACGTTCTCACGCTCATTTCACTAATGCTGCTTTTGTTGCTTCTTTCGAGCCTTTAGATGTGAGTCATGCACTTTCTGATTCTAGTTGGATCAATGCCATGCATGAAGAGCTTGAGAATTTTGAAAGAAACCAAGTCTGGACTTTAGTTGATCCTCCACCAAATGTTCATTTCATTGGAACAAAATGGATTTTCAAAAATAAACAAGGGGAGGATGGGACAATTGTTAGAAACAAGGCTAGACTTGTAGCTCAGGGCTTTTCTCAACTAGAAGGGATTGATTTTACTGAAACTTTTGCACCTGTTGCTCGCCTTGAGGCCATTAGGATTTTGCTTGCCTTTGCGACATCCCGGGGATTCAAACTCTATCAAATGGATGTCAAAAGTGCTTTTCTTAATGGCTTCATAGGTGAAGATGTTTATGTAAAACAACCTCCTGGTTTTGAAAACCCCAAGTACCCACATAAAGTCCTTAAACTTCATAAGGCTCTTTATGGACTCAAGCAGGCCCCTCGGGCTTGGTATGATAGACTTAAGTCTTTTCTGCTTGAGCGAGGGTATTTGATGGGCTCTGTTGATAAAACTTTGTTTACTCTCAAGCATGGCAAAGATTTCCTTCTAGTGCAGATTTATGTGGATGATATCATCTTTGGTGGCTCTTCTCATGCTTTGGTTGCCGAGTTTGCAGATACCATGAGCAGGGAATTTGAAATGTCGATGATGGGTGAACTCACCTTTTTCCTTGGTTTGCAAATCAAGCAAAGCAAGCAAGGTACTTTTGTCCACCAGACAAAGTACACCAAGGACCTGCTCAAGAAATTCGACATGTCCGATGCGAAGCCCCTCGCCACTCCAATGGCTACATCTGTAGCATTGGACCCTGACGAAGATGGAGAAGCCGTAGATCAGAAGGAGTTCCGGAGCATGATCGGCTCCCTCCTCTACTTGACTGCCACGAGGCCGGACATACACTTCGCTGTGTGTCTGTGCGCTCGTTTTCAGGCTTCACCACGAGCTTCGCACCGCCAAGCGGTTAAGCGCATTCTAAGGTATCTCAAACACACCCTTGAATTTGGCATATGGTATTCATCGTCTTCATCTTTATGTCTTAGAGGTTATTCAGATGCGGATTTTGCTGGGTGTAGAATTGATAGGAAGAGTACCTCTGGTACTTGTCATTTTCTGGGTACGTCTCTGGTTTGCTGGTCTTCCCGCAAACAGTCTAGTGTTGCACAATCGACGGCCGAGGCCGAATATGTTGCTGCAGCTAGCTGTTGCTCTCAGATTTTGTGGATGGTTTCCACTTTGCGGGATTTCGGGTTAGATTATAAGAGTGTTCCACTTTTCTGTGATAACACTAGTGCTATTTGTATTGCAAACAACCCGGTTCAGCACTCCAGAACCAAACACATTGATGTACGGTATCATTTTCTCAGAGATCACAATGAGAAGGGTGATATTGAACTTCAATATGTTGATACCCAACACCAGCTTGCCGATATTTTTACAAAACCCCTCGATGCTTCTCGATTTGCTTACTTGCGTGGGGAACTTGGTATTTGTCATCCCTATGGCATTTTGTGAGGGGGAGCTGATTTTAATTGTCTTGCATATGCTCTTTATGGGTGAAATTGCATTTACATCTTTTGCTATTATATGCCTGCTTTTAATTCAAAGAAATCATGTCAGCTCAGCTCTATGAAATATGTCTGGAACATTGATTGTGCATGATGTTTTATTTTCTAAACTCAAAACTTGCTCACCGCACAATCTTGTATCTAGCTTGTTTAGGCTGGACTTCTTTTAGCTATCTTTTATCTACTTGACAGCAAGACACTGTTCCTTGGATGCTAAAATTTGCAACTTAAAAACTTGTGTTCTTTATTCATGGATATTCATCAAACTATTAAATTCATCAAAATCAAAATAAAAAATCCATGATGTGCCTGGTTTCAATGAAAAGATCCAGGAGGGTTTGTTTGTCGCACTACTCTATTCTAGACTGCTTACCATTGCACTTTGGTCTGAACTGGAATAGTGTAGTGTATGCCAAAATCACCGCCTTAAGCTTCAGATGGCTTTCATGCCTAGGCTTGGCCTGATTGGAAAGTATAAGGTGGACAAACAAATAACCCCTGGCATTAAGAAAAAGAACAACAAAATTAATTGATCATCAAGTTTGCTTTCACAGCTCCTTTTGAACAAGACTTGTCTGTCTAGGGTAGAATTTGTTAGCTTTGCGCAGTCCTTGCCTTTCATGTCTAGCTACTGTGATTAAGTGGTGATGCTTTCACTTCAAAATGACAAAATCACATGCCATCATCTTGATTCACAGATTGTTAAATTGAGCTGAGCCCATGATCATTTGTGTTAATTTTGGCATATTTTTGCATTATATGTCTTTGCAATTCTATTCATTTCAAAGCTTTGCATCTTTTGAATGCTCCTTGATGCTTGCATTGCCAAAGGGGGAGAAATTCCGGACAGGTTTGCTTTGTTCTCTGCTGCAAGAAGGCATTATTTCTAAAGGGGGAGAGATTTTTGAAATAAAGGGGGAGAAAAATTTGCTCAACTCAGGGGGAGTCTTTATCCAAAGGGAGTTTTGCCGAAGGGGCTTTTACTCTTTTTCAAAGGGGGAGAAAAATTTCTTTTATCAAGTGACATGCTTTGGCTCTTTTCTGAGTTTTTATGGTCACTTGTGTGCTGAATTTTTTTTTAAATTTTCTTGAACTTGGATTTGGTTGTCAATGCACTCATCAAGGGGGAGATTGAGAAACCAAGGGTGGTTTCGGTGTTTGTGATGAGTGATTGACTGGATTATTTACCCTCTGTTCGAAGGGTACCTCCGGAGGGGCTTCGGAGGTGGTACCTCCGAAGGGTGTTCGGAGGTGTGTCACCGGAGTGTGTTCGGTGTTTGCTTGCTGCAGCTGTGCAGCGGAGTGTACCTGTCGGAGGGGTCCGACAGTACGCGATGACTGGGTTCGTACCGATGGGTTCGGTACTTTGGGCGGTACACCAGAGTGTGTGCCGGAGGTTGTTAACCCGGAGAGGTCTCCGGAGTACTGGATACACTTGTTTGCTTGTCGGTGGTGCGCAGGGACTTCGGAGGCGACGGACAGGGTTCGAGCCAAGTGAACTTGGGTCAAGCGGGTGGCTTGATGCCAGGGGAGCGGGGAGCTCCGACACGGTGGCAGCGAAGGTGGTCCGGGTCGGTCCTCGGGTCGAGGCGTGCCAGGTGAAGGCAGAGAGTGCGGAGCGTGGCTCCGGCTGAAGGTGCTCCGAGACAAAGTCCTCGGAGGTGAGGCACTTCGAAGGTACTCCGAATGGAGTGACTTCGGAGTTGGTGGACCAAGTCCTCTGCGGAGGCAAGGGATTCGAAGTGTGCTCCGGAGGGAGACACTCGAAGGTGCCCGACGAAGGTCTCAGAAGTCGAGGTGCATCGAAGGCATGGTCCGGGTGAGGCTCGTCGTGGAGTGTGCTCGGGGAGAGGCACTGCGACGGAGTGCTCATGGAATGCTTCATGCGAAGGCCTTGGACGAAGGAGGGACTTCGAAGGGTGGTACTCCGAAGGTGGGCTTCGGAGTGAGGTTGACTTGAGGTGCTTCGGCCATGCATGGCTTCGGTACACGGACGGACGGTGTTCGAGCTCGGAGTAGCTGCGAAGCCGTGGTGATCCACTCCGGAGGTGGTGGTGCGAAGGCCCAAGGGCTTTGACGGCTTCGGCTCAAAACCGTCACTGTATCGAAGGTCTTCTTCGGCGGAGCGAAGGCCAACAGGCTGCAGGCTTCTCGCCGAAGCTTCCGCACCCCTCGCGTGCGAAGGGAGGTTCCAGAAGTCAACACTGTAAAGGCTGACACTGTCTGTTCTGAAAAAGGCTGACACTGTCCCCTCTGCAGCTGACAGAGAAGCCTCCAAAATAAAGGTGGACTACCTTTTGTACCCCTTAGTTCTATAGAGACAAATCTGTTGTAAACCCTAGGGGTAAAGTAGTCACTTCCTTAGGATGAAGCCGTGGGCTATAAATATGGGGGCTCGGTAGGTAACATTTAACACTTTGAGCATTTACTGTTGAGCTCCTGTAGCCATACACTTCAATTGAATACATCCTGAGAGTTCATTTTTCTGTGTTCCTTGTTCAAGCGGCGAAGCCCTGCTTCTCTTGTGCTTTTGCTTGAGCTTGTGTTGCATACCTCGCTAGTCTTTAGTTCACCGAAGCCTGTCTTGGCGAAGGGTGTTTTTCTCGCGAAGTGTGCTTTTCAGTGTGCTGTCGCTCTGTGTAACACGAGGCAAGACCTCGCTGATTACTAGCGAAGCCCTGTTCATTTCCCGTAGTGCTTCCTGTGTCGAAGCCCTTAGCGTAGTCCATTTGCATGTGCGTGTAGACCTTCGGGTACGAAGCCCAGCACCCGTTGCTGTCGCCAAGTACTTGGTCGAAGTCCTCAGAGGGCTGTCCACTCTTGCGAAGGGTGAAGTGCGAAGTTTGCTCAAAGCACCTTGTGTGCGGAGCCTGCACTGACTTAGCAGAGTAGTTTTTCGAGGGTTGTTAGTGGAGCGAAGTCTTCTTGACTTTGGACTTTTGCCTCTCCGAAGCCTGTTTTCGAAGGTGTCGAAGTACCTCCGAACCAGACCTTCGAAGGCTGTGTTCGAAGCCTGTTCCGCAGAAGACAGAACAGAACCGAAGGCTAAGTTTTTAGCCCGAAATTTTAAAAGCTCCCATTCACCCCCCCTCTGGTCGCCGTTTCCGGTCCAACAGATAAGAACTTGCCATATGCAGAGTTCTCCTACAACAACAGCTACCAAGTCAGCCTGTAGATGTCTCCGTTTGAAGCACTTTATGGGCGTAAGTGCAGAACGCCGTTACTCTGGGATCAGACCGGAGAGTCACAGCTGTTCGGGATAGATATATTGCGAGAAGCCAAAGAGAAAGTCAAGATCATCAGGGATAGATTGAAGATAGCCCAGTCCCGACAAAAGAGCTATGCGATAACCGATGGAGAGACCTAACCTTTGAGGAGGGCGACTATGTCTATCTCCGAGTCACTCCCTCCGTGGCACCCAAAGGTTCAACATGAGAGGCAAGTTAGCACCCCGCTATGTCGGACCCTGTCAGATCCTCCGACGGCAAGGAGAAGTGGCATATCAGTTAGAACTACCTCCATCCTTGGCAGGAGTCCATGATGTGTTCCACGTTTCTCAGCTGAAGAAGTGTCTCCGTGTGCCCATCGAGCAGGACGACCTCCAAAAGCTCAATGTCCAAGAAGACTTGACCTACATTGAGAAACCCGTCTGGATTCTGGAAGTTAAGGAAAGAGTAACTAGAAGCCGTGTGGTTCGTTTCTGCAAGGTTGAGTGGGACAACCACCCCGTTGAAGAAGCCACATGGGAAAAAGAAGATGAGTTAAAATCCCAATACCCCGAGCTATTCGAGTAGCTTTCCAATCTCGAGGACGAGATTCTTTGTAAGGGGGATAGGTTTGTAACACCCCAAGTTTTCAGAGAAATAAAAATATCATTTATTATATTTTTTTGGAAATACTTAATTTTGAAATACCTCTAATACCCTTATAGGCTTAAATGAACTAGAACCTTGATGGAATGTCCAAACCAGGGGCTAGAAAATTTTGAATATGATCCCAAGGCCAAGATATATTTTTGAGATTTTTTTACAAATTTTTATCACTCATAGAAGCAACCCAAATAATTTAAACCTATTTCAGCAATTATTTTATTCGGAAATGAATTTTAAACAGTAATGGGCCCCTTTCCCCCATTCTTCCCCAACCAGCCGGCCCAGCCCACTCCCTCCTCGTGCCCCTCACTGACAGCCGGGCCCTGCTCGTCAGCGACCCCCTCTCCCTCCGCGCGCACGCCCGACGCCTTGGCCCCACCTGTCGGCGCCGACGCCCCCGCGCACCCGACGCCTCGGCCCCACCCATCAGTGCGTCCCGTTGCCACGCCTTCATCCCCACGCCCGCTGACCGGTGGTCCTCATCTGTCGGAGCCATCGTCCACCTCGCGTCGCCCCAAATCTCACCGGCCGATGACCTCACCCCTCGGATCCGCCTCGCCGGCCCCTCCCCCATTCAATTGACGCCATTAAGCTGTCCCCCGAGCCCCGCCGACCATTTTCCCGCGTTAATCCACACAATTAAGCCACGGGATCAGCGCTCGCGTGCGTGGCAGACCTCACCGGCATGGGTAAAGTACCCGTGTCGTGTTGGATTCGACCACGACCATGCGATCCTGATCCAACAGTGATGATTAAAACGTTGGCTCGGTTTAATCAGATCCCTTGGATCTCAACGAAGAGGTATGATCTAATCTGGATCATCCGTTTATACTTAAAACATGTATTCAATCTGGGCCACCCGATGCGTATCGGTTCGGCGTTTTAATCGTGGCCGTCCGCGTCCACTTAACGTCCCCTCCTCACCCGCAGCCGCCCGATCGCGATCCAACGATGATCTATGATCCGGTGCACGCGCACAGTGTGCGGGTTCACGGTGGGTTCGGCTCACCGTGGACCGGCCACCATTTTTGGATTGAAATTAAATTCCAGAACTAATTTTAAACTTCAAAAATTCATATCTTGCTCATTTTAACTCCAAAATTTACCATTTCAAGTCCAGAAAATGTATAATTTTATTCTCTACATGTTAATGCAATATAAACAGTAGGTTTATTTTGAGTATTTTATGTTTATTTAATAAAGTATTCAAATGCACTTTAGGATGAACCCAAAATTTGTTCATTTCCATTTCAGAAAAAATTATATTTTATTCTCTCCACATTAGTGTAATAGAACCACTAGCTTTACACTGAACCTCTTATTTTTAAATTAGTTAGAAATTTAAAATACATTATTTTACATTTTTAGTCCTTTTTAGAAAGGCCATTATTACATTAAAGTTCATTTTAAAATATTCATAAAATAAAATTAAGAAACTTAACAACTTTATTTTCCTTGGTCCAAAACAATCAAAACTTATATGCCTGTTGTGTGATTTTTGGATTGTTTAATTGAATGTTACGTTTAATTTATTTATATCTAGAAGACTACGATGCCACCGAGGAGCCGGAATATTACCCGGAGGTTCCCCCATTGCCTTTCGCTGAACAAGGCAAGTCACCAAACCAATCTTTTTAGCATATTGAACCCAGTTTTGTTAAACTATCGCTAAAACACATATGTTATACATGCATTAGTCAAATGAAAGCCCTACACTATATTTAATTAGATCCCTGACCTTGAAGTGCAAACCCAAGCCATGCTATCTAGCCTAAACTCCTTGTCACCATATTATTAGTACTATTACCTAGTGTCCAATGTATTGGCACAATCGCTATAGGTTAAAGATGAGTCGTAGCAATTTGGTTTCTACTATATGATCCCCATTTATCTTATCCCTAGAATTCTGTTGGTGATAGAGTTATGGTTGAGAATGTATGCATGGTGGGTTCTAGGTGCAAGCTAGGGCATTGGTCGGTAGCACCTGGGGCACTATAAGCACTAGTCTGCGGGATCCGTTGCAATACATTTCCGTACTAACCACAAGTCTAGTGGGTAAGTCCTAACTAAGGTATGGAGTGTTCCAATCCGATGCACCACTTGGAGATGGGTCAAGCAGCACCTGCGGGTGGCTTGTACCGACGTGGCACAAAAGGGGGTGCGACGTTAGCCAGGATGCGGCCTGGCGCGCCGGCGAAACCTAGAGCGGGTGATTATCGCTTGGAACATTTCATGCTGAGGTTTTGGCACGAGTTCTCGTGGTATGGGTCATCTCGTTACACTTTTGTGTATGGGATGAGTGCGTGCCTTGTGGGTACAGTGGTACACCTCTGATCAGAGTCTTAAATCTTTTCGAAAAGCTGAGCCCACGGTCAAGGGCGGGTTGCGTGACATCCCACAGTTAGTTTACTTTTAAATGTATGTGCATGATGACTTGGCATGTAAGGACTGTTGAGCGAGGAGGGAAAACGTACTCCTCGAGTTAGATGCTATTATGATGTTCATGTTTAATATTCCGCATGATTAAACTTGACTACACTAAATGCTATAACTGAAAAATGTACTTTTCCGCACTTTTAGCCATTATCCTTCCTCTGTTATTATCTTGCATTACTATTGCATTTGCGGGGCTTGTTGAGTACTTTTGTACTCATACCCGTTGGACAACCACTTCAGAGGCTGCTTACTATGAGGAGGATGGTCTGAAGTAGCGATCCAGTCAAGAAGAAGATCCTGAAGAGGGCGTTCGTCATGCTTTTATTGTTTACTTTTATCTTTACTCTTATGTAATAATGTGGTCTGCGTACCACGAATGATTGCCGTATGTACTATGTCGCATGATGAACCTCTTGTATTATTGTTTTTCCTTGGAAATACAATAATGTTACGATTTATTAAATCGGGGCGTCACATATTACTCCCAAATACCTCGTCAAAGTGTTTGGGGGCAATAGGAGATCATCTACAAGGTCGTCGGAGAAATTGGGCAGATCGAATCTGTATTGTCGGTCTGACTAGAGTCTACACGCCGATCTGACCAAAGTGTGTCGTACCACTCCGTAAGGCTGATGCCGGCACGCTCGTCATCCGACCGCTGGACCTCCTTCAGTCCAACTAGCCCCTGCTTAGGCCGGTTCAATTATTTTTCCAACACTTCGACCAATTGAACATTATTCCTAGATATTTGTTTGATTGCCTGGAGACTCTGTTTTCCCTTACCACTGTTTAAGGGTCATCGGAACGTGATGTCGGTGTCTCGTGATGTTTTAGGGTTTATCCTTGAAACGTCCGTGCTCTTTGGGATCATCGAACTGGCGTGAATGTGTGGGTGCGTTTTCATGTCAACAATACCCATATCCATCAATAGGCACCGCACACAAAATATGCTAACAAATAACAATTGTATATCTATTCCCACAAAACAGTATTTGTTGAACCGGAAACGGCGACCAGAGGGGGGGGGGTGAATGGGAGCTTTTAAAACTTCAGGCTAAAATTAGCCTTCTGTTTTAATACAGTCTACTGCGGAACAGGCTTCGAACACAACCTTCGGAGTTCTGGTTCGGAGGTATTTGACGGCTCCGAACACAGCCTTCGCAAGGAGCAAAAGTTCGAAGCCAAGAAGACTTCGCTCCACTCAAACCGAAAAACCAACTCTGCTAAGTCAGTGCAGGCTCCGCACACAGGGTGCTTCGAGCAGGTTTCGCACTTCACCCTTCACAAGAGTGGACTATCCTCTGAGGACTTCAACCAAGTACTTAGCAGCAGCAACTGGTGCTGGGCTTCGTACACAGAAGGTCTAAACGCACACTAACAAACTTCGCTAGGGACTTGGACACAATAAGAAACACGGGCTTCTATCAAGGCTTCGCTAGTAAGCAGCGAGGTCTGGCCTCCTGTTACACAGAGCGAACGCACACTGAAAAGCACACTTCGCACAAAACACACTTCGCCTAGACAGGCTTCAGTGCACTACTACTAGCGCGGTATGCAAACAAGCTCAAGCAGAATAAATGAACACAGAAGTAGGGCTTCGCTGCTTGAACAAAGAACACAATAAATGAACTCAGGATGAATACAAAGTGTGGTGGCTAGTACAGGAGCTCAGCAGTGAATGCTCAAAGTGTTGAATGTTACCTACCCAGCCCCCATATTTATAGCCACTATTCACCCAAGTGAATTGACTACTTTACCCCTAGGGTTTACATTGGTTTTGTCTCTACAGAACAGAGGGGTACAAAAGGTAGTCAACTTTATTCTGGAGGCTTCTCTGTCAGCTTTGCAGAGGGGACAGCGTCAGCTTTTTGCAGAGCAGACAATGTCAACCTTTGCAGTCTTTGACTTTTCTGAAGCCCCCCTTCGCACGCGAGGGGTGAGGTAGCTTCGGTGAGAAGTCTTGAGCCTGACGGCCTTCGCTTCACCGAAGTTAGCCTCTGATACAGTGACGGTTTTGAGCCGAAGCCGTCAAAGCCCTTGAGCCTTCGCACCACCACCTTCGGAGTGGACCACCACGGCTTCGCAGCTACTCCTAGCTCGAACTCCGTCAGTCCGTGTACCGAAGCCATGCATGGCCGAAGCACCACAAGTCAACCTCGCTCCGAAGCTAGCCTCGCTCCGAAGCCTGCGTCACTCCGAAGCCCTCCTTCGGAGTACCACCCTTCGAAGTCCCTCCTTCGTCCAAGGCCTCCGCACGAAGCATTCCATGAGCACTCATCACAGACTCCGAAACCAACCCTAGGTTTCTCAGTATTTCACCTAAATAGATCGATCACTCATTTAGTCATAAGATCAAAATTACATATATAAATATACTCTCAAACATAATACATCAATGATTTAAGGGAAAATTACTCGCATGCCATTATAATTTTCGGAAATTGCCTATATGCCACTGTCAGTGACTGTGGCGGCCCCCATTTGTCAGTGATACACCAATGACATATTGGCAAATCATAAAAATTGTAATGGCACAGAAAAAATTAACTCATGATTTAACCTACAACAATAGCAACAATGATTTAAACTCCTAAAAATATAGCTTATTAGATGATGGGTACCCATTGGGTAACGGGTATAAATAGTAGAACCATGCCCATATCCGCGTACACGTTGGGTACTATTTTTTCCCATTAGTAGACCCGCGGGTGAACATTTTGACCCGTATATCTACCCTAATAGGGTAAAAACCCACCGGGTTTCGGGTTTCGGGTACCCATTGCCATCTTTACTCCAGAGTCTGCTAATGATGCTAGTGCTTGGAAAGTTTCAAAGAAGGTGGGCCTCCACGTCCTAAAGACCGACACTATACATGCTCCTAGGGCTGACGAAGTCGTGGTCTTCGAAGCCTTCTTCGAAGCAAGGCTCGGGGTCCCGGCTGAAGACTTGCTCGGTGGAGTGCTGCAGATGTTAAACTTGGAGCTCTCTCAACTATCTCCGAATTCTTTAGCCCGGCTCGCCATCTTCAAATGGGCTATGAGGCTGAAGGGTGCGATGGTCATGCGGACATCTTCGCAATCCTTCACAATGTGAACTGCCAGCCGAAGAAAAGGGCCGGTGAAGACAGAGTGGACAGGGCTTTGGCCTTCGACAACGTCAACTTCCAACTCCATAAGGAGTATGTTGATTCCTTCCCGGTGAGGGCCAGCAACGATCGTTGGTACTCGAGGTGGGATCAAAAGTGGTTTTATATTGCCGTTGGAGCAGACTCCCTCCAACGCAGTACCAATGCCCTTATAGCATATCGTCGCGAAGCAGAAGTGGCCACAGACTTCGTTGTCATTGAATCAAGGATCCAACTGTTGCAGAAGGCATCCCAAAGGATGAGCATGAGGGACCTCACATAGAAATTTATAACCCTCCAGATCAGCCCCCTCGAGCGCATGTAGCCGAAGGGTGTCTTGAGGGATTCCACTGAGAATTACTTGAAGGAGATATCTTCAGAGTTCTTAGGTGAGTCTTCAAAAAATTGTTCTTATACTATTTATACTTTTCTCAACTCTTTAATTATCTAGGCTTCATTATATTGCAGCCAAGCAGGAGACATTGATGCCGGAGGCGGTGGTTATAGCGGTAGAGCGTGTCATGGGGGCTTTGACTCAAGATTAGCGAAGCTATAGCCTCTCCCTTGTTGGTACCTGGGAGTGGTACAATTAGGTATGGGCCCACCTTGGGGCGGACGAAGTCCCATCTCTCCCAGAGCTTGCGGACCCAACACCCTCCAGTGGGGGGTCAAAGAGAAAAAGAGCGAAGGATAGTGAACTGCAGGGTTCGTTGCTTCAATGCCCCTAAGGGCCTCCAGACTCCATGGGCCCCTCAGGACCCTCTCGACTGACCTCGGTAGCCGAAGCCCTTAGCGTGGGGACTTCACCGCCTCTGAGTCCTAAACCTGGAGCAGAGCAAGTGGGGACGCTGTTGACTGAAGTCAAGGACTCATAACCGATGGAGTTGGAGCCCACAGGTTCGGAGGTCTAATTGAGCGAAGATTTTGCGGATCTCTTCATGCTCCCAAACTATCTAGATCTCCCTCCTATCGTGGAGGAAACTGAAGGTATTTTAATGGCTTCGCCATTTTATTCCTTTGCTTTTACATTTCATTTCTGACTTATCTTTCTTTTTAGACGCAAATAGAGTCAAAGTGGTGGACCCTAGCACTACCGAGGTGGAGGGGTCTTCTAGTAGTAGCGAAAGCAGCAACGGAGGGTCTGACGAGGACTCTCAGAATGAAGAGGAGGTCGAAGGTACGTCCGAAGGCGACAATACAACCCATCCAGTACCATCGTACGAGGACATGGAGGTCATCGACCGGAACCTTGTTCTAGAGGCTTCGACAAGAGGTTTCTCAACATAAGGAGTAGGTGTTATAGCCTGAATGTCAGCGATGCGCAACTAGCCGAGCTTGCATTCTAGGGTCTCTTGAACACAATAAAAGATAGGTTTTCATCACAAGAGTTTGAAAGCCTATCACACCTGGTACAATGGGTATAGGCCCATGAGAGCCAATTCCAGGAGGCGAAAAGAGACAGGTATGAGAAAAAAGTGGCATACACTGATGCGTCCCATTCAGACTCTGATGAGGACAGCGGGTATGACGCAGAGGTCGATTTGGTTGAATGGACCAGGAACAAGAAACAGGTCACATGTCTATGGGTAATGCCGGCTGACAAAGAAGAGAAGTATGACTTTGACATCAGCAAGGCCGACAAGATTTTTGATCTATTGCTCAAAGAAAAGAAAATCCAGTTGCCGCCTAACCACGTGATACCACCCATCGTTGAACTGAAGAAAAGGAAATATTGTAAGTGGCACAACTCCCCGTCTCACCACACTAATGAGTGAAAAGTGTTTATACAGTAGATCCAATCGGCCGTGGAGCA
Source organism: Zizania palustris (assembly GCA_019279435.1). NCBI lineage: Eukaryota > Viridiplantae > Streptophyta > Magnoliopsida > Poales > Poaceae > Zizania > Zizania palustris. The sequence continues at coordinate 31,912,075 of JAAALK010000079.1, read as the reverse complement.
AGGCTGAATCAAGTTCGATGATGGGAAGAAGCCAATGAACATTGACGGTCACCCCTTCCCGGTCAACATGGTGCATGCGCACCACGCTGATTACCGACATTTGAAGAAAGGCAGACATACCAGCAATGGCATCACCTCCTCAGGTTTAATAAAAAAATATGAGAAGAATTCAAGAGAAAGGATGGATGGTGAGGATGTACGAGTACTCACGATTCAAACCCCATTGGAATTATGAGTTCTTCAGATTCTGTTGGAATGAAGGGCTCCGCCTGCCATCAATCGATAACTTCCCTGAATGCGGTAGCAAAGACAGGTGGCAGGGCGGTCATGATTCGAGCACTAGAAGGGCGGGGTCACATAGTCAAGAAAGGTTTACCATCCATTGGGGTCATCACCACCAAGGGTGTCAATACTTGAAAGGCTGAGACCCGTCAACACCAAGGAAAGCGGTCAATCGATCGATGGCGACACCTCCATAGAAGAGCCATAGTGGTGTCCTGGTGGGATGTTCATAAAAAAAGAAAAGGAGGGTACAACGGCTGCAACAGAGATAGTTGAAGGCACAAAGCCCCACAAATGAGTCTAATCGGCCCTATCGAGTCAAAAGTGAATGGCTAGTGAAGCATAAGGCCGATCACAGCAACAAGAAGGATGCAGGGGTAAATATTGTGTAGTATCAGGCCACCCTTGATGCCGATGCTGAACAGGCCGATGCCATGGCACAACTAGTATTGACCCCATGGCCGGTTGTATTCAACAAATCAGAAGATCACGAACATCGGCACTTGAGACCCCTTTACATCAAAGGTCTAGTCAACTACAAGTCGATGTCCAAGATGATGATAGACGGAGGAGCAACCGTCAACTTAATGCCATACTCCACCTTCCAAAAGCTGGGAAAAGGGCTAGAGGACCTCATCAAAACTAATATGGTATTGAGGGACTTCGTCGGCAATTCATCGGAAATGATGGGGGGTGATGAACATAGAGTTGACGGTTGGGAGAAAGACCGTGCGACCACATTCTTTGTTATAGAAAGGAAAGGGTCCTACAGTATGTTGTTCGGCATGACTGGATTTGTGCGAATTGTTGTGTTCCATCGACAATGCATCAAAGCCTCATGTAGTGGTTCGGCGATCAAGTGGAAATAGTCCCCGCCAATAAATCGGTTAACGTGGTGTTGATGTTAAGATTTGATAAAAACCCAGGCCCACAGAAGATGTCGCACGGTCAAAAGAAGTCAAAGAGGTCCGGTAAAAGATTGTCAAAGAAGCATGTCCATGCTGTTACAAAGTGATCGAATGCAAAGGAGCCGATGGAGATAAAAGTGAGAAGATAAAGATGATCCAGAATCAGTTAAGAAAGGCTACTTGGATGGAAAGTCTCCAGACTATAAATATGTATCCCTTAGTTAGATTAAACACACAACTCTATCAAACAACTATTCGGTGCATCACCACCCTTGGCTTCCCAAGGTTAATCCCAGTGGGATTTTGCAATCGGAGCTGAGCTGCATCGTTCTGATCTCCGGTGAAGAGGTGAGTCACACCACCCCCGACGATCGTATCGACTATGTCAGTGTCCTCATGGCTACATCAATATCATCTCTTGAGGCATCAGCTGAAATAGTATGGTCGCTAGTTTATCTCGGTGTATTGGCTAGGTCTAAGGCTGTATCAGTTTGATCTTTTAGATTGATGTGATTTGGGTGTGGTAGTCTGAGGCTTCATCGGTTAAGTCCAATATCTCTCTCTATTGTATCTTCTTCATGATGCATATCATTCATCTCAATAAAGCATGCCCGATATTTTGAAGTATTGTTAAGTTCATCGTGACTAGATATTATCTTGGTTAAGTCCAATCTTTTTATTGTGATGATTTTGATAATACCAACATGTTATATGACATGTTTTATTTATTTCTATCGGAGTACAAGCCGATAGGTTATTTTCAATTCAATGTCATATTTTATCTGCTATCGGGGAACGCTCATCGGCCTATATGCATGAGCTGCCTATCTCATCAGCTGATGGTGCATTTGTCTCGATTGCGCTGCTTTGGTCATCAGCCTTGCGACTGATTGGTGCCATCTGCTCACAATTATTTTATCCTCATCGCAGTCATCGGCTTGGCAGCCAATCGTCTTTGCTACTAACAATATTTTCTCTGTTTCCTTATTAGTTGCAAGGTCAAATTGATTGGCACGCCTTGAACGCTTTTTCTAAGATTGTAGGACTTGCACTAGAGTTAAGCAGATTTCCCAGGCCACGCGTGTGTCAAAGTGTGACCAAAAATACACCAACATGTGGCCATAGCCAATTTATTGGTATGGGAGATGAAAGAAGTTGCCTACCTATCTGGTAGGGCTTGGTATGGGGACTTTCTTAAAGTATCAAATGACGAAATCAAACAAGTCAGTAATGAACAACCCAAGCTTACCCTTTGAAGGCAGCATGGATGAAGCAGAAGGTAAAACTTGGTCAGGGCTTCACCGCAACCGATGAGCTACAGGAGGTAGACATCAGACCCAGTGATAGGCCGAGGTTAACCTTTGACTAAGTCGATCAATCATAGATGCATCGACTTCTAGATCCACAAGACCTTGCTAATACGTAGAGTGGATACCCAACATCATGCTAGTGTGGAAGAAGTATCACTCGAAAAAATATTTCCCAAGCGTTTGGATAAATACCTAAAAGTCTACGTGCAAGATAGCCGATACTAATGGTATCGCCTTTAGATGGCTGGTGCTGAACCATCACCCTTAGAAATAAAAACGTTTGGATAAATAGCTAAAAGTCTACATGCAAGATAGCCAATATCGATGGTATCGCCTTTGACGGCCGATGCTAAAACATCGCCCTTAGACACAAAAAGCTCAAGATCAATTCAAGAGATCAATGTTAAATATATTTCTGAAGCATATCGTTCAATGTACAAGATGAAGGCCCAACACAAAACTAATCAAGAGCACGACGGATGGCTTCAATCTTCCACAACCAGATCACATCAACACTCCGAAGGACAACCCGGTCTTCAGCATCCAAACCGGGGATATCTTGAAGGGCGTGATACCAATGCTGCACATGGCAGACAACATAAGTGAGTCGGTGCTTCTGGGCCTCGATCTGAGCTAGGAAGGAGGCTAGAGCACCTTTCTTCTCAGTGATCTTTGTTAGAATCCCGTCCAGCTTCGATACAAGATTAGCCTCTTTCACCTGTAGCTGATTGAGTGCTAGCGACATGGCCATCAACTCATCCCAGATACCCTCCAGAAGGGTGCCCTCGATGAGCACCGCCTTGCCATAGACCTTGATTGCCTCCTGCTACAACGCATGGCTAGTACGATCGGCCATCTGCTTCATCGCCCACTGCACGTCTGGCGTAAGAGTGTCAACTAGCATCGGCAAAAGGCAGTCTAGGATGTCATTGAAGTGACCCCATATCGGCCTTGAGTCATTGACCAGAACTTCCACTTTGTCTTCTAGCCGATACAGTAGGTCCGACAGTACATCCTTCACCTCTAGGGGCAGTCGAGTTGTGGCCGATGAAGGGGCACCAACAGCATCCTCGTCCTGCAGATATGGATTGATGTCGAAAGGGAATTGTCGGGCGAAGGACTAAAAGAAGGCAGAAAGTTAAATATGTTGGACCGGAAACGGCGACCAGAGGGGGGGTGAATGGGAGCTTTTAAAAATTTCAGACTAAAAATAGCCTTCTGTTTTAATTCTGTCTTCTGCGGAACAGGCTTCGAACACACCCTTCGAAGTTCTGGTTCGGAGGTATTTTACAGCTCCGAAAACAGGCTTCGCTAGGAGCAAAAGTTCAAAGCCAAGAAGACTTCGCTCCACCCACAACCCTAACAAATCAGCTCTGCTAAGTCAGTGCAGGCTCCGCACGTAGGGTGCTCCGAGCAGGCATCGCACTTCACCCTTCGCAAGAGTAGACCTCTGTTGGACCGGAATCGGCGACCAGAGGGGGGTGAATGGGAGCTTTTAAAATTTCGGGCTAAAACTTAGCCTTCGGTTTTAGTTCTGTCTTCTGCGGAACAGGCTTCGAACACTACCTTCGAAGGTCTGGTTCGGAGGTACTTCGACACCTTCGAACACAGGCTTCGGAGGAGCAAAAAGTTTGAAGCCAAGAAGACTTCGCTCCACTCACAACCCTCGAAAATCTACTCTGCTAAGTCAGTGCAGGCTCCGCACACAGGGTGCTTCGAGCAGGCTTCGCACTTCACCCTTCGCAAGAGTGGACAGCCCTCTGAGGACTTCGACCAAGTACTTGGCGGCAGCAACTGGTGCTGGGCTTCGTACACGAAGGTCTACACGCACACAACCGAACTACGCTAAGGGCTTCGAAACAAGAAGCAAAACGGGCCTCGGTCAGGGCTACGCTAGTAAGCAGCGAGGTCACGCCTCCTGTTACACAGAGTGAACACACACTGACAAAACACACTTCGCACGAAAAGCACCCTTCGCCTCAACAGGCTTCGGCGCACTACAACAGGCGAGGTATGTAACACGAGCTCAAGCAAAAAGCACAGAATGCAGGGCTTCGCCACTTGAACAAGGAACACAAAATAGATTGAACTCTGGATGAATACAACGAGGTATGTGGCTATAGGAGCTCAACAGTAAATGCTCAATGTGTTAAATGTTACCTACCGAGCCCCCATATTTATAGCCCACAGTTCACCCAAAGGAAATGACTACACTACCCCTAGGGTTTACATTGATTTTGACTCTACAGAACTAAGGGGTACAAAAGGTAGTCCACCTTTATTCTGGAGGCTTCTCTGTCAGCTTTGCAGAGGGGACAATGTCAGCCTTTTACAGACCAGACAGTGTCAGCCTTTGCAGTCTTTGACTTTCTGCAGCCTCCTTTTGCACGCGAGGGGTGCGGTAGCTTCGGCGAGAAGCCTTGAGCCTGGTGGCCTTCGCTTCACCGAAGTCAGTCTCCGATACAGTGACGGTTTTGAGCCGAAGCCGTCAAAGCCCTTGGGCCTTCGCACCAACACCTCCGGAGTGGACCACCACGGCTTCGCAGCTACTCCTAGCTCGAACTCCGTCAGTCCGTGTACCGAAGCCATGCAGGCCGAAGCACCTCAAGTCAACCTTGCTCCGGAGCTAGCCTCGCTCCGAAGCCTTCCTCACTCCGAAGCCCCACCTTCGGAGTACCACCCTTCGAAGTCCCTCCTTCGTCCAAGGCCTTCGCATGAAGCATTCCATGAGCACTTCGTCGCAGTGTCTCTCCCCGAGCACACTCCTCGACGAGCCTCACCCGGACCATGCCTTCGATGCGCCTCGACTTCTGAGACCTTCGTCGGGTACCTTCGAATGTCTCCTTCCAGAGCACACTTCGAATTCCTTGCCTCCGCAGAGGACTTGAACCACCAACTCCGAAGTCACTCCATTCGGAGTACCTTCGAAGTGCCTCACGTCCGAGGACTTTGACTCGGAGCACCTTCAGCCGGAGCCACGCTCCGCACTCTCTGCCTTCACCTGACACGCCTCGACCCGAGGACCGACCCGGACCACCTCCGTAGCCACCGTGACGGAGCTCCCCGCTCCCCTGGCATCAGGCCTCCCGCTTGACCCAGGTTCACCTGCCACGAACCTTGTCCGTCGCCTCCGAAGTCCCTGCGCACCACAGACAAACAGACAAGTGTATCCAGTACTCCGGAGACCTCTTCGGGTTAGCAACCTTCGGCACACACTCCGGTGTACCGCCCAAAGTACCGAAGCCTTCGGTACGAACCCAGTCATCGTGTACTGTCGGACCTCTCCGACGAGCACACTCCGCTGCACAGCTGCAGCAAGCAAACACCGAACACCCTTCGGTGAGACCACCTCCGAACACACTTCGGAGGTACCACCTCCGAGAACCCTCCGGAGGTACCCTTCGAACAGAGGGTAAAAAGCCTGTCAATCACTCATCACAAAACACCGAAACCAACCCTTGGTTTCTCAATCTCCCCCTTGATGAGTGCATTGACAACCAAATCCAATTTCAAGAAAATTTAAAAACTTTCAGCACACAAGTGACCATAAAAACTCAGAAAAGAGCCAAATCATGTCACTTGATAAAAGAATTTTCCTCCCCCTTTCTCAAAAGAGTAAAAAGCCCCTTCGGCAATAAAAACTCCCCCCTGAGTTAAATTTTCCCTTTGGCAATAAAAAATCTTCTCCCCCTTTATGTCAAATTTTCACCCCCTTTGAAATTATACCTCCTTGCGGCAGAGAACGAAGCAAATTTCTCCCCCTTTGGCAATGCAAGCATCAAGGAGCATGTAAAAGATGCAAAGCTTCGAAATGAGCAGAATTGCAAAGACATATGAAGCAAAAGTATGCCAACAGTAACACCAATGATCATGGGCTCAGCTCAATTTAACATTCTCTAAAAGCATGATGAAGCATGTGATTTGATCAGTTTGGAAATAAAAGCATCACCACTTACTCAAGGAAACTAGACAGGTAAGAGCAATGACTGCGCAAAGCTAGTCAATTTCTACTCTAGACAGACAAGTCCAGTTCAAATGGAGCTTGAAAAGCAAACTTGATAGTCAATGAATTTTGTTGTTCTTTTCTTAGTGCCAGGGGTTATTTGTTTGTCCACCTTATACTTTCCAATCAGGCCAAGCCTAGGCATGAAAACCATAAGAAGCTTAAGGCAATGATTTTGGCATACACTACACTATTCCAGTTCAGACCAATGTGCAATGGTAAGCAGTCTAGAATAGAGTAGTGCGACAAACAAACCCACCTGGATCTTTTCACTTGAGGCATGCAAATCATGGAATTTTTGATTTTAACTTAAGTGAACCAAATGTTTGGCATTTTATGAATATCCATGAAAATGTAGAACAATTTTCCAAGTTGCAATTTTTAGCATCCAATGAACAGTGTCTTGCTATCAAGCAGATAAAAGATAGCGAAAAGCAGTCCTGCCTAAACATGCTAGATTCAAGACTAAGCAGTGAGCACGATTTGATTTTGAAAATAAAACACCATGCACATGAATGTTTCAGATGAATTAACAAGAGCTGAGCTGACATGATTTCATGAATTATAAGCAGGCATATAAGTGCAAAATATATAAATGCAATTTCAGCACAATTAGCAAAAGCACATCCATCTAAAACAGCTCCCCCTCACAAAATGCCGTAAGGGTGACAAATGCCAAGTTCCCCACGCAAGTAAGCAAATCGAGAAGCATCGAGGGGTTTTGTAAAAATGTCGGCAAGCTGGTGTTGGGTATCAACATATTGAAGTTCAATATCACCCTTCTCATTGTGATCTCTGAGAAAATGATACCGCACATCAATGTGTTTGGTTCTGGAATGCTGAACCGGGTTGTTTGCAATACAAATAGCGCTAGTGTTATCACAGAAAAGTGGAACACTCTTATATTCTAACCCGAAATCCCGCAAAGTGGAAACCATCCACAAAATCTGAGAGCAACAGCTAGCTGCAGCAACATATTCGGCCTCAGCCGTTGATTGTGCAACACTAGACTGTTTGCGGGAAGACCAGCAAACCAGTGAAGTACCCAGAAAATGACAAGTACCAGAGATACTCTTCCTATCAATTCTACACCCAGCAAAATCCGCATCGGAATAACCTCGAAGACATAAAGATGAGGACGCTGAATACCATATGCCAAATTCAAGGGTATGTTTGAGATACCTTAGGATGCGCTTAACCGCTTGGCGGTGCGAAGCTCGTGGTGAAGCCTGAAAACGAGCGCACAGACACACTGCGAAGTGTATGTCCGGCCTCGTGGCAGTCAAGTAGAGGAGGGAGCCAATCATACTCCGGAACTCCTTCTGATCTACGGCTTCTCCATCTTCGTCAGGGTCCAATGCTACAGATGTAGCCATTGGAGTGGCGAGGGGCTTCGCATCGGACATGACGAACTTCTTGAGCAGGTCCTTGGTGTACTTTGTCTGGTGGACAAAAGTACCTTGTTTGCTTTGCTTGATTTGCAAACCAAGGAAAAAGGTGAGTTCACCCATCATTGACATTTCAAATTCCCTGCTCATGGTATCTGCAAACTCGGCAACCAAAGCATGAGAAGAGCCACCAAAGATGATATCATCCACATAAATCTGCACTAGGAGGAAATCTTTGCCATGCTTGAGAGTAAACAATGTTTTATCAACAGAGCCCATCAAATACCCTCGCTCAAGCAGAAAAGACTTAAGTCTATCATACCACGCCCGAGGGGCCTGCTTGAGTCCATAAAGAGCCTTATGAAGTTTAAGAACTTTATGTGGGTACTTGGGGTTTTCAAAACCAGGGGTTGTTTTACATAAACATCTTCACCTATGAAGCCATTAAGAAAAGCACTTTTGACATCCATTTGATAGAGTTTGAATCCCCGGGATGTCGCAAAGGCAAGCAAAATTCTAATGGCCTCAAGGCGAGCAACAGGTGCAAAAGTTTCAGTAAAATCAATCCCTTCTAGTTGAGAAAAGCCTTGAGCTACAAGTCTAGCCTTGTTTCTAACAATTGTCCCATCCTCCCCTTGTTTATTTTTAAAAATCCATTTTGTTCCAATGAAATGAACATTTGGTGGAGGATCAACTAAAGTCCAGACTTGGTTTCTCTCAAAATTTTCAAGTTCCTCATGCATGGCATTGATCCAACTAGAATCAGAAAGTGCATGACTAACATCTAAAGGCTTGAAAGAAGCAACAAAAGCAGCATTAGTGAAATGGGCATGAGAACGTGTTACCCTTTGATCAAGCTCACCAATGATCTGCTCGGGAGGGTGCATCCTTTGAACATGATGTGGAGCCTCGCGGCGGGATGCAGTCTCCCCCTCAACTTGTGCGTTGGAGTGGTCCAAGATGACCGATGTTGAGGTAGTCGCTTCGGGACCTCGTGCCGAAGTAGTAGAAGTGGGGTCAGCTTCGGGGGTTGGTGTTGAGGGAAGTAGGGGTTCATCCTCGAATTCTCCGGGATCTTCTTCTTCGAATAATGTCTGTTCCATGTCGTGTTCATTTGCCTGTTCAAAAGCTGAACTAACAGAGGGGGTTGATTCATCAAAAGTCACATCACATGACTCGATGACAGTGTTAGTTTCCAAGTTATAAACACGATAGGAATGACCATGAGTAGTATAGCCCAAAAAGATCCCGTCAGAAGATCGCGACTCAAATTTATCCAAGTTACCATGTTTTAGGATAAAACAGCGGCAGCCAAAAACTCGAAGATGAGTAACCTTGGGCTGTCTCCCAAAACGTAGCTCATAAGATGTCAAGTTTAAAATTGAGCGCAAGAAGATACGGTTTGAGATGTAACAAGCAGTGTTCATGGCCTCAGCCCAGAATTTTCTAGGAGTCCTATGCTCATCAAGCATCGTCCTAGCCATCTCAACCAAAGTGCGGTTTTTCCTCTCAACAACACCGTTCTGTTGAGGAACCCGCGGAGCAGAGAATTGATGTTCTATGCCATGCTCCATGCAAAAGTCAACAAAGAGACTATTTTTGAACTCAGTGCCATTATCGCTTCGAATGAATTTTAATGCACCAGGGAGTTCAGTGAAAAGTCTCAAAGCCAAGCTCCGAAAGTGTGAAAACACTTCATCCTTGCTGGCAAGAAAGAAGACCCAAGAGTAGCGAGAGAAATCGTCGACAATAACTAATACATACCACTTGCCGCCTAAAGAACTAACCCGAGAAGGACCTACAGTGTCCATATGGAGAAGTTCTCCGGGCTGTTCAGTCATCACTGTGGTGACTGGCGAATGCGAAGCGGCAATCATTTTTCCATGTCGACAAGGAGCGCAAACTAAATTCTTCTCAAACTTGAGCTTGGGCAATCCTCGGATCAGACCTAGGGCGCTCAGACGAGCGAGCAACTCAAAGCTCATATGCCCGAGTCTCCTATGCCACTTCCAAAGCTCAGAAGTCGAATGAGCAACAAGACAATGAGAAGATCCAGATGACTCAGAAAAATCAGCTCCAAAAACTCTCCCAACTCTGAAGATCTTACACACCACAACGCCATCAGAATTGAGCACTTGCGAAGTATCGCGATGAAATCGCACTTCGAAGCCCTCATCAAGCAACTGAGATACAGACAGCAAATTGTATCCCAGGTTCTCAACCAAAGCAACATCTTTGAGAGTGAAGTTCGAATTAATTCTTACCACACCTTTACCTTTCACTCTACTCCTTCGATTGTTTCCGAAGGTGATATGTTCCCTTTGCTTGGTTGTGGTGAGACTGGAGAACCAAGCTGCATCTCCGGTCATGTGGCGCGAACAACCGGAGTCCATGATCCACGTGCCCTCCAAGCCTCGATCTGTCGCCTACACATGATAAGAATGTCTCGATCGCTCAGTGCTGGGGTGAGTAAAATAATGACGAGGCATCCAGCACTGAGTGACACGAGTAGTAGGCACAGAAAAAGCAGATGGTCTACGCACATAATAATCAGAATGATGCAAAGTGCGAGGTCTACCTACATGCTGTGAACGAACAACATGTCGAGGTCTCCTACTCTGACGAGGTACAAATCTGCTAGCCCGAGGTCTACCGCCATATGGAACATGGTGAAGACCTCGAGGAGCAAAACCTCTCCGAGAAGCACGGGGAGCCTCAAAAGCAGGACGATAGTACATCTCAGACTCATGCATACCTAAAGATGGGTAATGCATGTCCTGGTAACTCATCGCCTGAGAGCGTCGCTCATCCTTGATGCGACGAAAACAGAACCCAACCAAATGACCCGCCCGCTGACAATAGGAACAATGAAACACTCTCCTGGGGGCACTCTCATGGGTCACAGGAGCAACTCTCACAGGCTCCTTGGGTTTTCTCTGTGTGGTTTTCTTGGGAGGATTTTTCTTGGCAGGAGGAGTGGTTTTCTTTTGTGGATGGGTAGGCTTTTTGGCTGGAGGGGTGTCTAACAGAGCTCTCTCTTTCTCTAGGGTAGTGGGAGAGGTGAAAACAGTTTTGGTCTTACTGTCTGAAGGTATCCTCTAGAAACCCAAACCTAGAGCTACCCCTGCTCTGTCAGCACACAACTTGGTCTTGGCCAAGAGCAAATCCATCCTACCCTTTCCCTCAGTACATTTATTAACCACGGAAAGGAGGTATTCATTTTCAGACATGAGGTTTTCAGCTCGCTCTCTAACAGTGCCTAGCTGGTCCTTAAGGGTGATGCAGGTGTCACAAACAGGTTGCACATCCTTAGAACTACCGGCCCTCTCCAATCTAACCTCTAAATAATGAACATGCTTATCACGTAAATTAATGCTATCGCGTAATAAAGAGCAGTTCATGCAATCAATAATATCATGAGGTCTAGAATCCACCTCCAAAAGCTGCTTCTGTGCAGTCTCAAGCTCAGAAAGAGTTTGAGCATGAACAGTACGCAACTGAGCAAGCTCACTCATGACAACAGAACAGGATTCACATTCAGCATCATCAAATTTAGACTTAAGCATGGCATATTCAGTAGAAATAGTTTCTAGCCTAAGTCTAAGGTCTTTTCTTTCTCTAGCGGCTTGCACAAGTAATCTATCCTGACCAAGCACTACTTCATTCGGCTCATCTAATTTAATTAGTAGCTGGTCAGATGATAGGTTTACCTCAGATGAGTCAAGCTCATCGCCGCTGTGATCGCTGTCGGCCATGAAGCAAAGGCCGGTGAAGTCACGTCCCTTTTTGTCCTTCTTGTCCTCCTTCCTTGGGGACTCCTCCTCCTCAGAGCTCGACTCCTCAGTTGAGGATGTGTTGATGTCACTGAGAGCAGCAACAAAGGCTCTGGAAGCGGCCTTGGCTACTTTCTTAGCCATCTTGCCGCGCTTGCCCTTCACAAAAGGCTTCCTCTCCTTTTTGTGGTATTTGGGGCGCTCACTCTCATCTCTCTTTTTGAGCTTAGGGCAATTAGCCTTGATGTGAGAAGTGTCACCACATTCAAAACAACCACCAAAACCACTTCTCCTCTGATCCCGTCTCTCATGATGAAAACGGGTGAATCTCCGGGCAATGAGAGCAAGCTCATCATCAGCTAGAGTGTCCACCTGCTCCTTTGTGACGGAGACCAGGGAGGACAAAGCAAAACCATCTGCAAAAACACAAGTACCAGATGTGCTTGGTTCTGCAGTGGTGCCACGGCTAGTGCTAGAAACCAATGCCAATGGCTGTGGCAAGGAGCTTCTGTGCACTGCAAGAGATGCCTTGGCAATCTCTGTGGACTTCAGCTTGCTAAAGAGTTCATCACAGGTCAAGGTGTCATAGCCTGTGGACTCCTCAATGCTGGATATCTTTACTTCCCATATGCTACGGTCAAGAGCATAGAGAAGCTTGATAGCCCTATCATGATCACTGTAAGCAAGCGTCCCGTTGGAGCGCAAGTTACTCACTATCGCGTCAAAGCGAGAAAACATGGCATCTATAGATTCACCAGGTGCCTGCACAAACAGTTGATACTGTTGGTTATATGTGCTTTGGCGCCTGGCCTTGATCTGAGTAGAGCCCTCATGAAAAACAGTGAGTGTTGTCCAAATCTCCCTAGCAGTCCTAAGGTGCTGCACCCTATCGAACTCACTTCTACTCAAACCGATGAACAGTATATTTCTTGCCTTGGAATTGGCATTATACTGATCCTTCTCAGTCTGAGAGGTGCGAGTCTCAGGGATGGAGTATTGTGAGTCCACAATCTCCCAAATTGCATTTCCTTGGCTTAACAAGTAAGCCTCCATGCGCACCTTCCAGTATGCAAAGTCTGTCCCATCGAACAGAGGAATTTTACTGCCTCTATCCATGTCGCCAACAGATCACAAAACTGGTTAAGGTCAACTGGTGATCTTAACCGGCTCTGATACCAATTGTTGGACCGGAATCGGCGACCAGAGGGGTGGTGAATGGGAGCTTTTAAAATTTCGGGCTAAAACTTAGCCTTCGGTTTCAGTTCTGTCTTCTGCGGAACAGGCTTCGAACACTACCTTCGAAGGTCTGGTTCGGAGGTACTTCGACACCTTCGAACATAGGCTTCGGAGGAGCAAAAGGTTCGAAGCCAAGAAGACTTCGCTCCACTCACAACCCTCGAAAATCTACTCTGCTAAGTCAGTGCAGGCTCCGCACACAGGGTGCTTCGAGCAGGCTTCGCACTTCACCCTTCGCAAGAGTGGACAGCCCTCTGAGGACTTCGACCAAGTACTTGGTGGCAGCAACTGGTGCTGGGCTTCGTACACGAAGGTCTACACGCACACAACCGAACTACGCTAAGGGCTTCGAAACAAGAAGTAAAACGGGCCTCGGTCAGGGCTACGCTAGTAAGCAGCGAGGTCACGCCTCCTGTTACACAGAGTGAACGCACACTGACAAAACACACTTCACACGAAAAGCACCCTTCGCCTCAACAGGCTTCGGCGCACTACAACAGGCGAGGTATGTAACACGAGCTCAAGCAAAAAGCACAGAATGCAGGGCTTCGCCACTTGAACAAGGAACACAAAATAGATTGAACTCTGGATGAATACAACGAGGTATGTGGCTACAGGAGCTCAACAGTAAATGCTCAATGTGTTAAATGTTACCTACCGAGCCCCCATATTTATAGCCCACAGTTCACCCAAAGGAAATGACTACACTACCCCTAGGGTTTACATTGATTTTGACTATACAGAACTAAGGGGTACAAAAGGTAGTCCACCTTTATTCTGGAGGCTTCTCTGTCAGCTTTGCAGAGGGGACAATGTCAGCCTTTTACAGACCAGACAGTGTCAGCCTTTGCAGTCTTTGACTTTCTGCAGCCTCCCTTCGCACGCGAGGAGTGCGGTAGCTTCGGCGAGAAGCCTTGAGCCTGGTGGCCTTCGCTTCACCGAAGTCAGTATCCGATACAGTGACGGTTTTGAGCCGAAGCCGTCAAAGCCCTTGGGCCTTCGCACCAACACCTCCGGAGTGGACCACCACAGCTTCGCAGCTACTCCCAGCTCGAACTCCGTCAGTCCGTGTACCGAAGCCATTCAGGCCGAAGCACCTCAAGTCAACCTTGCTCCGGAGCTAGCCTCGCTCTGAAGCCTTCCTCACTCCGAAGCCCCACCTTCGGAGTACCACCCTTCGAAGTCCCTCCTTCGTCCAAGGCCTCCGCATGAAGCATTCCATGAGCACTTCGTCGCAGTGTCTCTCCTCGAGCACACTCCTCGACGAGCCTCACCCGGACCATGCCTTCGATGCGCCTCGACTTCTGAGACCTTCGTCGGGTACCTTCGAATGTCTCCTTCCAGAGCACACTTCGAATTCCTTGCCTCCGCAGAGGACTTGAACCACCAACTCCGAAGTCACTCCATTCGGAGTACCTTCGAAGTGTCTCACCTCCGAGGACTTTGACTCGAAGCACCTTCAGCCGGAGCCACGCTCCGCACTCTCTGCCTTCACCTGACACGCCTCGACCCGAGGACCGACCCGGACCACCTCCGTAGCCACCGTGACGGAGCTCCCCGCTCCCCTGGCATCAGGCCTCCCGCTTGACCCAGGTTCACCTGCCACGAACCTTGTCCGTCGCCTCCGAAGTCCCTGCGCACCACAGACAAACAGACAAGTGTATCCAGTACTCTGGAGACCTCTCCGGGTTAGCAACCTTCGGCACACACTCCGGTGTACCGCCCAAAGTACCGAAGCCTTCGGTACGAACCCAGTCATCGTGTACTGTCGGACCCCTCCGACGAGCACACTCCGCTGCACAGCTGCAGCAAGCAAACACCGAACACCGTTCGGTGAGACCACCTCCGAACACACTTCGGAGGTACCACCTCCGAGAACCCTCCGGAGGTACCCTTCGAACAGAGGGTAAAAAGCCTGTCAATCACTCATCACAAAACACCGAAACCAACCCTTGGTTTCTCAACCTCCCTCTGAGGACTTCGACCAGATACTCAGCGACATCAACTGGTGCTGGGCTTCGTACTTTGAAGGTCAAAAACGCACACAAAACAGACTTCGCTAAGGGCTTCGACACGGTAAGAAAACGGGCTTCGATCAGTGCTTCGCTAGTAAATAGCGAGGTCTGGCCTCCAGTTTACACAGAGCGAGCACACTAAACACCACACTACGCTCAAAACACACTTCGCTTAAACAGGCTTCGATGCACTACTTCAAGTCACTCGAAGTGACACACAAGAGATCGAAGTATGCAGCGAGGTATGCAAACAAGCTCAAGCAGAAAATGAACACTGACTCAGGACTTCGATGCTTGAACAAGGAACACAAGAATTGAACTCACAGGATGAATACAGAGTATGGTGGCTAGCACAGGAGTTCTACAATGAATGCTCAAAGTGTTAAATGTGACCTACCCTGCCTCTACTATTTATAGCCACTATTCACCCATGTGAATTGACTACTTTACCCCTAGGGTTTACAATGGTTTTGTCTCATCAGAACAGAGGGGTACAAAAGGTAGTCTACTTTATTTGGAGGCTTCTCTGTCAGCTTTGTAGAGGGGACAACGTCAGCTTTTTGCAGAGCAGACACTATCAGCCTTTACAGTCTTGGACCCTTCTGAAGCCCCCCTTCGCACGCGAGGGGTGCGGTAGCTTCGGTGAGAGGCCTTAAGCCTGACGGCCTTCGCTTCACCGAAGTCAGCCTTCGATACAGTGACGGTTTTGAGCCGAAGACGTCAAAGCCCTTGGGCCTTTGCACCAACACCTTCGGAGTGGACCACCACGGCTTCGCAGCTTCTCCAAGCTCGAACTCCATCAGTCCGTGTACCAAAGCCATGCATGGTCGAAGTACCTAAAGTCAGCCTCGCTCCGGAGCCTGCCTTGCTCCGAAGCCAGCCTCACTCCGAAGCCCCACCTTCGGAGTACCACCCTTCGAAGTCCCTCCTTCGTCCAAGGCCTCCGCATGAAGCATTTCATGAGCACTTCGTCGCAGTGTCTCTCCCTGAGCACACTCCTCGACGAGCCTCACCCGAACCATGCCTTCGATGCACCTCGACTTCTGAGACCTTCGTCGGGTATACCATCGAGTGTCTCCCTCCGGAGCACACCTCGAACACCTTGCCTCATTGCTGAGGACTTAATCCACCATACTCCGAAGTCACTCCATTCGGAGTACCCTTCGAAGTGCCTCGCCTCCGAGGACTTTCGTCTCGGAGTACCTTCAACCGGAGTCACACTCTGCACTTACTGCCTTCTCCTGGTGCATCTCGACCCGAGGTCCGACCTTGACCCCTTCGCAGCCTTCGTGACGGAGCTCCCCGCTCCCCTGGCATCAAGCCTCCCGCTTGACCCAGGTTCACCTACTGTGAACCGTCCGTCGCCTTCGAAATCCCCTGCGCACCACAGACAAACAGACAAGTGTATCCAGTACCCCGGAGACCTCTCCAGGTAAACAACCTTCGGCACACACTCCGGTGTACCACCCAAAGTACCGAGACCTTCGGTACAACCCAGTCATCGTGTACTGTCGGACCCCTTCGACAAGCACACTCCGCTGCAACAGCTGCAGCAACCAAACCCACCGAACCCTTCGGTGAAACAACCTCCGAATACCTTCGTAGATCCAACCTCCGAACCCCTTCGGAGGGACCCCTTCGAATCAGAGGGTAAAATCTGTCAATCACTCATCACAGACTCCGAAACCAACCTTGGTTTCTCAAAATAGAAGCTAAGCCCATTGAGAAACAAATGTGAGGTACTCAAGTCAGTAGGCTTGTGTGAAACCAAGGGTGGTTTCTGTCTGGATGATGAGTGATTGACAAGGATGAGAGTTTGATACAAAGATGAGTGGTTGAGTGGTTGAGAGTTGGTTTGAGTACATCGAGAGATCGATGTACCATTGAGGTTTGGTTGCCGAGGGTTTTGGCTGTGCGTCATGTTCTTGTTTTGGCTTGTCTTGGATGTGCAAGGTGGAGATGCTGACCGACTGTCGACGGCGAGTGATAAGGGGTCAAGCGGGGAGCTCGATGCCGGAGGATCAGGAAGGTCGGGCGAAGTTGGAGAAGATCTCAAGAGTGCACAATGAGACCGAGCAAGACTTGGACGGACGGCTGACTGTGACGGCGTGACGACCGGGTCTACGAGAGGGAGGCCAGGGCAAGCATTCAGGAAGCTCAAGGGGATCGAGAGCGTAAGTGGCTTGATGGCGCTCGGAGTCGCAAACGGTGTTACGAGTCGAAGGGTTGAGAGGCTTTGTTTGTTTTTGCTGAAAACCGTCGCAAATCTAGTTTTGTTAATTTCAATAGTTTTGAGTCCTTTTTAGTGTTGAGTCTTTGTGTAATAAATTAGAGTTAAATTTAGTGAGAGTCTAGTGAAAATGTACTCCTTTAGTATATTTTTCAGAAATTCTTAATTCTGAAAATATATTACAAGGAATAGAATCTTTGTGTAATATTTTAATTCTAGAGGGTCTTTTTCAAAAAATTGCCCTCCTTGGCTGGCCTATAAATAGAGGACCATAGCCATGGGCAGGGCTCTCTCTTTTGCTCCTCTTTTTGGCTGGATATAATAGCTACTTCAAAAATATTCATAGCCTTTCATTTATCTCTGGATGCTTCTTGTTACAAATCTGAAAAGTAAACAATGCATCCTTGAACAGATCTGAAACACTTCCTGGCGCATGAGGTTAGTTCTTCTGGATTCAATTTTGTGAGCCCTTTCCTGGTGATTTCACTACAGAACTTGAAGTTGAGGTTTATACATCGTTTGTTGAGGATGTTTTGAATGATCCATTTTTGGAATTTTCAACTTGGTTCTGCCATTTCGTCATGTTTATTCTGCTAATCAAAAGTGATATCACGGTTCTGAAATGAATCCTGTCTCTAGAAATATCCGAGTTATTTTATTCTGGATTCAATATTTGAGGGTTGTTCTTTGATGTTTTCACTACAGAACATGATCTTGATGTCCATGTAACTGTTGATGTGCATGATCTGGATGTTCCATTTTTAGGGATTGCACTCTGTTTGAATGGCTATTTCTTGATGTTCTTGTGGATCAAAAGTGCTACTGCACCACTGAATTTGATGATCACAGAACTGACAGAATAAAAATTCAGAAGTGCTCTTGATTGATTTTTCTGAGTTTGGTTTGAATCTAGTTGATGTTTTTGACTGGTTCATACTGATTAAATCTTGGATATCACTATACTTCATCTTATACGAAGTCAAACAATTATCCAAGATTTTCATGACAAATGTGTTGAGTTGAATCTGACCCATTCTATTTCTTGGTCTGGTCTATTTTGACACAATCATTTCTGAATCAGTGCTTGTCATATCAAGAAAAGTGCACAAAACTTTTGTGAAAAATATACTTGAATGTTGACAGTACATTCATCTGTTTTTTTAATACTTTCACATAGAGAAACACATTTTACAGAAATGTGTCTGAGTTCTATCAGCATAAGGTAATTTTTTCAAGCATTTACTTTGAGTTATTTCTTGCCAAAAAGAAATTCATATCTGAGACCAAAAGTTATCTGGAACCTTTCTGTGATTGCTTAACTGTTTAGCTTTAGACAAAAAGGGTCAGATTATTTAGGTTGTCTTTTGAAAACTGATTTACTTTTGCTAAAAGGCTGCTTTGTCTGAAATAATCTGCAGTGACATTTCTGATCCTGTCTCCCATTCTGTAATTGATGGCTGACAAAGGTTTTTGTACTGCTGTGTTCTAATTCAACAAGTCATCTGCACATATTCTAAGTATTTCAATCAGCAGTGACCTTTTAGCAGTCAAATTACAGATTCAGAACTGCTTTCACAAAATTACTTTTCATAATCTTTTGTTGTTTCTCTCATCATTTCTGGTTGGACAAAAGAAGACTTGAAAAGATGAAATATACTCATCTGTTATTCCTGCATCTAAAACTTTCTGAATGCATTTTCAATCATGTGTATTTCTGATTTGGACAGAGAACAAACATTACTCTATACTGTCTGTACTATGTCAGTGCAGAATCACTTTTCAGAGTCTCTTCTGTTTTGTCCCCTGCTCAATATTTAAAAGCTGAAAAGTATTCTGATTTGCTATATAATCTACATGGTGTATTACTGAATTTGTTTCTGAAGTTCAATCTGCATAAACACCCAAAAATTCAACCTTCTGAATTCTGTTTTCTGGCAGAAAAACTGTAATGTGTTCAGCTGTATTCTGAAACTATGAATATTTTTCTTTGCTCACTGTGCTACTGTTGTGACTCAGAAATTTGGTACATCTCTGGATTGGTTCAGTTTGATTGAATTTGAGTATTGCTGGGAGGTGTAATTGGTTCAGATCAGGATTGAGTTGTTTGCTGAATAAAGCTACTACATGAGAAGTTGCTGTTGTTCACTAATTCTGAAAATTGGCATGACTCTGATTTGTATTGCACTTAAGCTTGATTTGTGATACTTTTTGAGCTTCAATTACAGATACATTTTAAGTAATTTGATTCAAACTGTTTGGTTCATAAAATTGAAGTAGAATCTTCTTGATCTGAACAATTGCTTGACTCAAGAGAACTTATTCAAGTTTGCTCAGATCTGTTCATCAGCAATTCTGAACTACAGTGTGTGTACTACTTAATTCTGTATTTTGATCTGAACTTATTGATTAAGGTTTCAAGTCTTGAGATTCCAATCAGTGTACTGTTCAGATTTTTAGATCAATTTTTCAAAGGGTTTAAATAGGATCAGAACAAAATCAATTTGAGAAATTGCTGGTTCAAGTGCTTTTCTGAATGCTCTGAATTTTGTCGGCACATCAGTGACTGACTGACCAAGTCGAAGTTTCAAACTCCAAAATTCTGAGGCAGTCGGTACTTCAAAGTCCGACTAGGCTAGTTCGGCACTTGAAATTCCGATTTGCTCTATGCTGAAAGTTTGAACCAAGTTTTGCACTGATTTTGTACTGTTTGGTTCACACTTGATTTTTGATGATATTTGAGGGACATTGGGTGATTTGAACAGGCCATCTAATTCCCGATAATTTGTCGAGGCGCCTATTCACCTCCCCTCTAGTCACCATTTTGATCCCACAATTGGTATCAGAGCCTGTTAGATTATCAGTTGACCTTAACCGGTTTGTGATCCTTGTTTTTGGCGACATGGAGAGAAACACAAAAATCCCGATGTTTGATGGTCATGATTATTCGTATTGGAAGGTGCGCAAGGAGGCTTATTTACTAAGCCAAGGAAGTGCTATTTGGGATATCATCGATTCCCAATATGTGATTCCTGAAACTCGAACCTCAGAGTCTGATAAATCAAAGTATGAGTGCAACATCAAAGCGAGAAACATACTTTTTGTCAGCTTGAGTAGCAAAGAGTTTGACAGGGTCTAGCACCTACGAACTGCTCAGGAAATCTGGACCACTTTGAGAACTTTTCATGAGGGCACTACCCAGATTAAGGCTAGGAGGTAAAGCACACATAATCAAGAGTACCAAATGTTTGTGCAAGGCCCCGGCGAATCGGTAGATGCCATGTTTGCGCGTTTTGATGGGATTGTCAGTAATTTGCGCTCCACTAGGATGCTAGCTTACTCTGACCATGATAGGGCGATCAAACTTCTATATGCTCTTGATCGTAGCATATGGGAGGTGAAGATCTCCAGTATTGAAGAGTCGGCAAGCTTTGACACTCTGACTTGCAACGAACTCTTTAGTAAGCTTAAGTCCACCAAGATTGCCAAGGCATCTCGACCAGGAGCTGGAAAATCTTTGTTGCCTTTGATTGCTTTGGTTTCCAGTCTTGGCAGAGGTACCTCATCTGGAGATAATTTGTTTGGTGTTTCTGGAGTTTGTGCTTATTCTAGTGCTTTTGAGTTATCCTCTCTTGTCTCTGTCACAAAAGAACAAGTGGACGCTCTAGATGATGAGGAGCTAGCTCTCATTGTCAGAAAGTTCACTCGCTTTTACAATGATAGATGAGACCAAAGGAGAGGAGGGTCACAGGGGTGTTTTGAATGTGGAGATATGTCTCACATAAAAGCAAATTGCCCTAAACTGAAAATGAAAAACGAAAATGAGCACAAGCACCAAAAGTGGAACATGAAACCCTACTTCAGAGGGAAGCGAGGAAAATTGGCTAAAAGAGTAGCCAGAGCTTTTGTGGCCACCCTCAGCGACATCGACAGCACGTCAAGCGAGGAGCCAAGCTCAGAGGAAGAGTAGCCTCCTGAGAAAGAGAAGAAGGATAAGAAGATGATGGACCTCACCGACCTTTGCTTCGCAGTCGATGACAACGATAGCAGCAACGAGCTCTACACTTCTGAGGTATATCTATCCCATGATCAGCTTCTTGTTCAGAATGATGAAATGCATGATGTTGTTTATTCTCAGGATAGATTACTTAAACTTGCTGCTAAAGAACGAAAAGAACTAAAACTTAGACTTGAAACTATTTCCAGTGAACTTGCAATTTTGAAATCTAAGTCTGATGATGTCAATTGTGAGTCATGTCTTACTATTATGAATGAACTTGCTCAGCTGCATTTTATACATGCTCAAACTATTGAAAAACTTGAATTGATTGAAAAGCAGCTTTTGTTGGTGGAGTCTAGTTCTGCGGTCATTAACGAATGCCTGAACTGTCCTTTACTTGTTGAGAGCATTAATTTGAGAGATAGGCATGTTGATGAACTAAAGGCTAGATTGGCGATTGCTGAGTGTTCTAAGGATGTGCAACCGGCATGTCCCACCTACATCACCCTTAAGGACCAAGTCATCTTTGCTAGAGAGCAAGCTGAAAATTTGAAATGTGAGAATGACTATCATCTCTCCGTAGCGGAAAAATGCACTGAAGGAAAGGGTAGGATGAACTTGCTTTTGGCTAAAACCAAAATGTGTGCTGACAGGGTAGGGTTAGCTCTCAAGTTGGGTTATGAGAGAACTACTCCAAACATTTTGAGTGAAACTGTGTTCACTCCTCCCACTACCCTTGAGAAAGAGAGAGCCCAGTTAGACACCGATCAAAAAGCCAAGAATCCTACTCAACCTCCAAAGAAAGCTCTTCATTCACCAGATGAACCTCCTCAGCAAAAACCTAAGAAGACTGTGAGATTTGCGCCTGAGACTCATGCCTACACACCTAAGAGAGTGTATCATTGCTCCTATTGTCATCGGGTGGGTCATTTGGTTGGGTTTTGCTTTTGTCGTATCAGGGATGAGTGACGGTCTTTTGCTATGAGCTTTCAGGACATGCATTACCCATCTTTAGGTATGCATGAGTCTTCTTTTCGCTCTTATCCTGATTTTGAGACCCCACATGGTTTTATGAGTGATTTTGCCCCTCGTGGTGTACACCATGCTTCATATCGTGATAGACCATGTATAAGAGGCTTTGGTGTTCGATAGGTTGGGAGACCACATCGTTTTCCAGGTTCATGCTTTGTAGGTAGACCACACACTTTTTATCATGGTTCTTATCTTGTGCATGGTCACTATACTACTTTGCCTGGTTCTCAAATTTTGCGATGTTGGATTCCAAAAAAATTTTTAACTCACCCTCTCATTAAGCATCCAAGATCTTCTAGCATGCTTTGAGGGGGAGTTGTGTAGCATTGCATGAGCTTTTGTCATATGATTAATAGATTTTATAAGTACATGCTTTGTTATGCCTTAGTAGTATTGTCTTTAATATTGTTGACCGTACTTGGCATGATTTCATCTGATAATTGTCATGAGCATGGCTTTTATTTGTGAAATTTTGAAAATGATCACTGCTTAGTCTAGAAACTAGCTTGAATGGGTTGAGTGCTTTTGCTATCTTTTACACACCTGATAGCTAGGTCCTTTTTACTTGGATGATAATACGCAACTTGATGTCATCAAAAATGAATGAAAATGAATGAAAATGAAAATGAAAAATGAAAGAAAATGAATGACATTCATGTTGTTATGTGATAAAATTGAAAAGATCTAGGTGGGTTTGCTTTGTCGCACTACTTTGTTCTGGACTGCTTACCATAGCACTTTGGTATGAACCGAGACATTGAAGTGTGAGAAACCAAGGGTGGTTTCGGTGTTTTGTGATGAGTGATTGACGGGCTTTTTACCCTCTGTTCGAAGGGTACCTCCGAAGGGGCTTCGGAGGTGGTACCTCCGAAGGGGCTTCGGAGGTGGTTCTCCGAAGGGTGTTCGGAGGTGTTTGCTTGCTGCAGCTGTGCAGCGGAGTGTGCCTGTCGGAGGGGTCCGGCAGTACACGATGACTGGGTTCGTACCGAAGGCTTCGGTACTTTGGGCGGTACACCGGAATGTGTACCGGAGGTTGCTAACCCGGAGAGGTCTCCGGAGTACAGGATACACTTGTTTGCTTGTCTGTGGTGCGCAGGGACTTCGGAGGCGACGGACAAGGTTCGAGCCAGGTGAACCTGGGTCAAGCGGGAGGCTTGATGCCAGGGGAGCGGGGAGCTCCGTCACGGTGGCTGCGAAGGTGGTCTGGGTCGGTCCTCGGGTCGAGGCGTGCCAGGTGAAGGCAGAGAGTGCGGAGCGTGGCTCCGGCTGAAGGTGCTCCGAGACAAAGTCCTCGGAGGTGAGGCACTTCGAAGGAACTCCGAATGGAGTGACTTCGGAGTTGGTGGATCAAGTCCTCTGCGGAGGCAAGGTGTTCGAAGTGTGCTCCGGAGGGAGACACTCGAAGGTGCCCGACGAAGGTCTCAGAAGTCGAGGCGCATCGAAGGCATGGTCCGGGTGAGGCTCGTCGAGGAGTGTGCTCGGAGTGAGGCACTGCGACGGAGTGCTCATGGAATGCTTCATGCGGAGGCCTTGGACGAAGGAGGGACTTCGAAGGGTGGTACTCCGAAGGTGGGGCTTCGGAGTGAGGATGACTTGTGGTGCTTCGGCCATGCATGGCTTCGGTACACGGACGGACGGTGTTCGAGCTCGGAGTAGCTGCGAAGCCGTGGTGATCCACTCCGGAGGTGGTGGTGCGAAGGCCCAAGGGGCTTTGACGGCTTCGGCTTAAAACCGTCACTGTATCGAAGGACTTCTTCGGCGGAGCGAAGGCCAACAGGCTGCAGGCTTCTCGCCGAAGCTTCCGCACCCTCGGTGCGAAGGGAGGTTCCAGAAGTCAACACTGTAAAGGCTGACACTGTCTGTTCTGAAAAAGGCTGACACTGTCCCCTCTGCAGCTGACAGAGAAGCCTCCAAAATAAAGGTGGACTACCTTTTGTACCCCTTAGTTCTGTAGAGACAAATCTGTTGTAAACCCTAGGGGTAAAGTAGTCACTTCCTTAGGATGAAGCCGTGGGCTATAAATATGGGGGCTCGGTAGGTAACATTTAACACTTTGAGCATTTACTGTTGAGCTCCTGTAGACAGACCTCGCTGTATTCATTCTGAGTTCAATATTTCAGTGTTCCTTGTTCAAGCGGCGAAGCCCTGTTTTTCTTGTGCTTTTTGCTTGAGCTCGCTTTGCACACTTCGCTAGTTTAGTGCACCGAAGCCTGTTGAGGCGAAGGTAGTTTTTCGTGCGAGGTGTGCTTTGTCAGTGAGCATTCGCTCTGTGTAACAGGAGGTGTAACCTCGCTGCTTACTAGCGTAGCCCTGACCGAGGCCCGTTTTGCTTCTTGTGTCGAAGCCCTTAGCGTAGTCCGTTTTGTGTGCGTGTAGACCTTCGCGTACGAAGCCCAGCACCAGTTGCTGCCGCCAAGTGCTTGGTCGAAGTCCTCAGAGGGCTGTCCACTCGTGCGAAGGGTGAAGTGCGAAACCTGCTCGGAGCACCTCGTGTGCGGAGCCTGCACTGACTTAGCAGAGTATATTTTCGAGGGTTGTTAGTGGAGCGAAGTCTTCTTGGCTTCGAACTTTTGCTCCTGCGAAGCCTGTGTTCGGAGCTATCGAAGTACCTCCGAACCAGACCTTCGAAGGTAGTGTTCGAAGCCTGTTCCGCAGAAGACAGAACAGAACCGAAGGCTAAGTTTTTAGCCCGAATTTTTAAAAGCTCCCATTCACCCCCCCTCTGGTCGCCGTTTCCGGTCCAACAATTGGTATCAGAGCGGGTTAAGATCACCAGTTGACCTTAACCGGTTTTGTGATCTGTTGGCGACATGGATAGAGGCAGTAAAATTCCTCTGTTCGATGGGACAGATTTTGCATACTGGAAGGTGCGCATGGAGGCTTACTTGTTAAGCCAAGGAAATGCAATTTGGGAGATTGTGGACTCACAATACTCCATCCCTGATACCCGCACCACTCAAACTGAAAAAGATCAGTATATTGCCAACTCGAAGGCAAGGAACATACTGTTCATTGGTTTAAGTCGGAGTGAGTTTGATAGGGTGCAGCACCTTAGGACTGCTAGGGAGATTTGGACAACACTCACTGTCTTTCATGAGGGCTCTGCTCAGATCAAGGCCAGGCGCCAAAGCACCTACAATCAACAGTATCAGCTGTTTGTGCAGGCACCTGGTGAATCTGTAGATGCCATGTTTTCTCGCTTTGACGCGATAGTGAGTAACTTGCGATCCAACGGGACGCTTGCTTACAATGATCACGATAGGGCTATCAAGCTTCTCTATGCTCTTGACCGTAGCATATGGGAAGTAAAGATATCCAGCATTGAGGAGTCCACAGGCTATGACACTTTGACCTGTGATGAACTTTTTAGCAAGCTGAAGTCCACAGAGATTGCCAAGGCATCTCTTGCAGTGCACAGAAGCTCTTTGCCACAGCCATTGGCATTGGTTTCTAGCACTAGCCGTGGCACCACTGCAGAACCGAGCACATCAGGCACTTGTGTTCTTGCAGATGGTTTTGCTTTGTCCTCCCTGGTCTCCGTCACAAAGGAGCAGGTGGATACTCTAGCTGATGATGAGCTTGCTCTCATTGCCCGGAGGTTCACCCGCTTTCATCATGAGAGACGGGATCAGAAGAGAAGTGGTTTTAGTGGTTGCTATGAATGTGGCGACACTTCTCACATCAAGGCTAATTGCCCCAAGATCAAAAAGAGAGATGAGAGTGACCGCTCCAAATACCACAAAAAGGAGAGGAAGCCCTTTGTGAAGGGCAAGCGCGGCAAGATGGCTAAGAAAGTAGCCAAGGCCGCTTCCAGAGCCTTTGTTGCTGCTCTCAGCGACATCGACACGTCCTCAACTGAGGAGTCGAGCTCTGAGGAGGAGGAGTCCCCAAGGAAGGAGGACAAGAAGGACAAGAAGGGACGTGACTTCACTGGCCTTTGCTTCATGGCCGACAGCGATCACAGCGGCGATGAGATTGACTCATCTGAGGTAAACCTATCATCTGACCAGCTTCTAATTAAATTAGATGAGCTGAATGAAGTAGTGCTTGGTCAGGATAGATTACTTGTGCAAGCCGCTAGAGAAAGAAAAGACCTTAGACTTAGGCTAGAAAATGTTTCTACTGAATATGCCATGCTTAAGTCTAAGTTTGATGATGCTGAATGTGAGTCTTGTTCTGTTGTCATGGGTGAGCTTGCTCAGTTGCGTTCTGTACATGCTCAAACTCTTTCTGAGCTTGAGACTGCACAGAAGCAGCTTTTGGAGGTGGATTCTAGACCTCGTGATATTATTGATTGCATGAACTGCTCTTTATTGCGCGATAGCATTAATTTACGTGATAAGCATGTTCATGATTTAGAGGCTAGATTGGAGAGGGCCGGTAGTTCTAAGGATGTGCAGCCTGTGTGTGACACATGCATCACCCTTAAGGACCAGCTAGGCACTGTCAGAGAGCGAGCTGAAAACCTCATGTCAGAAAATGAATACCTTCTTTCTGTGGTGAACAAATGCACTGAGGGAAAGGGTAGGATGGATTTGCTCTTGGCCAAGACCAAGTTGTGTGCTGACAGAGCCGGGGTAGCTCTAGGTTTGGGTTTTGAGAGGATAGCTTCAGACAGTAAGACCAAAACTGTTTTCACCTCTCCCACCACCCTAGAGAAAGAGAGAGCTCTGTTGGACACCCCATCAGCCAAAAAGCCTACCCATCCACCAAAGAAAACCACTCCTCCTACCAAGAAAAATCCTCCCAAGAAAACCACTCAAAAGAAACCCAAGGAGCCTGTGAGAGTTGCTCCTATGACCCATGAGAGTGCCCCCAGAAGAGTGTTTCATTGTTCTTATTGTCAGCGGGCGGGTCATTTGATTGGTTTCTGTTTCCGTCGCATCAAGGATGAGCGACGTGCACAGGCGATGAGCTATCAGGACATGCATTACCCATCTTTAGGTATGCATGAGTCTGAGTATTACTCTCGTCCTGTTTTCGAGGCTCCTCGTGCTTCTCGGAGAGGTTTTGCTCCTCGAGGTGTTCACCATGTTCCATATGGTGGTAGACCTCGGGCGAGTAGCTTTGTACCTCGTCAGAGTAGGAGACCTTGTCATGCTTTGCGTTCTTTGCATGTAGGTAGACCTCGCACTTTGCATCATGCTGATTTTCATGTGCGTAGACCGTCTACTTTTACTGTGCCTACTACTCGTGTCACTCAGTGCTGGATGCCTCGCCATTATTTTACTCACCCCAGCACTGAGCGATCGAGACGTTTTCATCATGTGTAGGCGACAGGTCGAGGCTTGGAGGGCACGTGGATCATGGACTCCGGTTGTTCGCGCCACATGACCGGAGATGCAGCTTGGTTCTCCAGCCTCACCACAACCAAGCAAAGGGAACATATCACCTTCGGAAACAATCGAAGGAGTAGAGTGAAAGGTAAAGGTGTGGTAAGAATTAATTCAAACTTCACTCTCAAAGATGTTGCTTTGGTTGAAAACCTGGGATACAATTTGCTGTCTGTATCTCAATTGCTTGATGAGGGCTTCGAAGTGCGATTTCATCGCGATACTTCGCAAGTGCTCAATTCTGATGGCGTTGTGGTGTGTAAAATCTTTAGGGTTGGGAGAGTTTTTGGAGCTGATTTTTCAGAGTCGTCTGGTTCTTCTCATTGTCTTGTTGCTCATTCGACTTCTGAGCTTTGGAAGTGGCATAGGAGACTAGGGCACATGAGCTTTGAGTTGCTCGCTCGTCTGAGCGCCCTAGGTCTGATCCGAGGATTGCCCAAGCTCAAGTTTGAGAAGAATTTAGTTTGCGCTCCTTGTCGACATGGAAAAATGATTGCTGCTTCGCATTCGCCAGTCACCACTGTGATGACTGAACAACCCGGAGAACTTCTCCATATGGACACTGTAGGTCCTTCTCGGGTTAGTTCTTTAGGCGGCAAGTGGTATGTACTTGTTATTGTCGACGATTTCTCTCGCTACTCTTGGGTCTTCTTTCTTGCCAGCAAGGATGAAGTGTTTTCACACTTTCGGAGCTTGGCTTTGAGACTTTTCACTGAACTCCATGGTGCATTAAAATTCATTCGAAGCGATAATGGCACCGAGTTCAAAAATAGTCTCTTTGTTGACTTTTGCATGGAGCATGGCATAGAACATCAATTCTCTGCTCCGCGGGTTCCCCAACAGAACGGTGTTGTTGAGAGGAAAAACCGCACTTTGGTTGAGATGGCTAGGACGATGCTTGATGAGCATAGGACTCCTAGAAAATTCTGGGCTGAGGCCATGAACACTGCTTGCTACATCTCAAACCGAATTTTCTTGCACTCAATTTTAAACTTGACATCTTATGAGCTGCGTTTTGGGAGACAGCCCAAGGTTACTCATCTTCGAGTTTTTGGCTGTCGCTGCTTTATCATAAAACGTGGTAACTTGGATAAATTTGAGTCGCGATCTTCTGACGGGATCTTCTTGGGCTATACTACACATGGTCATTCTTATCGTGTTTATAATTTAGAGACTAACACTGTCATCGAGTCATGTGATGTGACTTTTGATGAATCAACCCCCTCTGTTAGTTCTGCTTTTGAACAGGCAAATGAACACGACATGGAACAGACTTTATTCGAAGACGAAGATCCCGGAGAATTCGAGGATGATCCCCTACTACCCTCGACATCAACCCCCGAAGCTGACCCCGCTTCAACTACTTCAGCACGAGGTCCCGAAGCGACTACCTCAACATCGGTCATCTTGGACCACTCCAACGCACAAGTTGAGGGGGAGACTGCATCCCGCCGCGAGGCTCCACATCATGTCCAAAGGATGCATCCTCCCGAGCAGATCATTGGTGAGCTTGATCAAAGGGTAACGCGGTCTCATGCCCATTTCACTAATGCTGCTTTTGTTGCTTCTTTCGAGCCCTTAGATGTTAGTCATGCACTTTCTGATTCTAGTTGGATCAATGCCATGCATGAAGAACTTGAGAATTTTGAAAGAAACCAAGTCTGGACTTTAGTTGATCCTCCACCTAATGTTCATTTCATTGGAACAAAATGGATTTTCAAAAATAAACAAGGGGAGGATGGAACAATTGTTAGAAATAAGGCTAGACTTGTAGCTCAGGGCTTTTCTCAACTAGAAGGGATTGATTTTACTGAAACTTTTGCACCTGTTGCTCGCCTTGAGGCCATTAGGATTTTGCTTGCCTTTGCGACATCCCGGGGATTCAAACTCTATCAAATGGATGTCAAAAGTGCTTTTCTTAATGGCTTCATAGGTGAAGATGTTTATGTAAAACAACCCCCTGGTTTTGAAAACCCCAAGTACCCACATAAAGTCCTTAAACTTCATAAGGCTCTTTATGGACTCAAGCAGGCCCCTCGGGCTTGGTATGATAGACTTAAGTCTTTTCTGCTTGAGCGAGGGTATTTGATGGGCTCTGTTGATAAAACACTGTTTACTCTCAAGCATGGCAAAGATTTCCTCCTAGTTCAGATTTATGTGGATGATATCATCTTTGGTGGCTCTTCTCATGCTTTGGTTGCCGAGTTTGCAGATACCATGAGCAGGGAGTTTGAAATGTCGATGATGGGTGAACTCACCTTTTTCCTTGGTTTGCAAATCAAGCAAAGCAAACAAGGTACTTTCGTCCACCAGACGAAGTACACCAAGGACCTGCTCAAGAAGTTTGACATGTCCGATGCGAAGCCCCTCGCCACTCCGATGGCTACATCTGTAGCATTGGACCCTGACGAAGATGGAGAAGCCGTAGATCAGAAGGAGTTCCGAAGCATGATTGGCTCCCTCCTCTACTTGACTGCCACGAGGCCGGACATACACTTCGCAGTATGTCTGTGCGCTCGTTTTCAGGCTTCACCACGAGCTTCGCACCGCCAAGCGGTTAAGCGCATTCTAAGGTATCTCAAACACACCCTTGAGTTTGGCATATGGTATTCATCGTCTTCATCTTTGTGTCTTAGAGGTTATTCAGATGCGGATTTTGCTGGGTGTAGAATTGATAGGAAGAGTACCTCTGGTACTTGTCATTTTCTGGGTACGTCTCTGGTTTGCTGGTCTTCCCGCAAACAGTCTAGTGTTGCACAATCGACGGCTGAGGCCGAATATGTTGCTGCAGCTAGCTGTTGCTCTCAGATTTTGTGGATGGTTTCCACTTTGCGGGATTTCGGGTTAGATTATAAGAATGTTCCACTTTTCTGTGATAACACTAGTGCTATTTGTATTGCAAACAACCCGGTTCAGCACTCCAGAACCAAACACATTGATGTACGGTATCATTTTCTCAGAGATCACAATGAGAAGGGTGATATTGAACTTCAATATGTTGATACCCAACACCAGCTTGCCGACATTTTTACAAAACCCCTCGATGCTTCTCGATTTGCTTACTTGCGTGGGGAACTTGGTATTTGTCATCTCTACGGCATTTTGTAAGGGAGAGCTGATTTTAATTGTCTTGCATATGCTCATTATGTGTGGAATTGCACTTACATCTTTTGCTATTATATGCCTGCTTTTAATTCAAAGAAATCATGACAGCTCAGCTCTATGAAATATGTCTGGAACATTGATTGTGCATGATGTTTTATTTTCTAAAAATCGAAACTTGCTCACCGCATAATCTTGTATCTAGCTTGTTTAGGCTGGACTGCTTTTAGCTATCTTTTATCTACTTGACAGCAAGACACTGTTCCTTGGATGCTAAAATTTGCAACTTGAAAAATTGTGTTCTTTATTCATGGATATTCATCAAAATATTTCATTTATCTGAATCAAAATCAAAAATCCATGATTTGTCTGGTTTAAATGAAAAGATCCAGGAGGGTTTGTTTGTCGCACTACTCTATTCTAGACTGCTTACCATTGCACTTTGGTCTGAACTGGGATAGTGTAGTGTATGCCAAAATCACCGCCTTAAGCTTCCGATGGCTTTCATGCCTAGGCTTGGCTTGATTGGAAAGTATAAGGTGGACAAACACATAACCCCTGGCATTAAGAAAAAGAACAACAAAATTAATTGATCATCAAGTTTGCTTTCACAAGCTCCTTTTGATCAAGACTTGCCTGTCTAGGGTAGAATTTGTTAGCTTTGCGCAGTCCTTGCCTTCACATGTCTAGCTGCTTTGACTAAGTGGTGATGCTTTTATCTTAAAATGACAAAATCACATGCCATCATCTTGTTTCACAGATTGTTAAATTGAGCTGAGCACATGATCATTAGTTTTAATGTTGGCATATTTTTGCATTATATGTCTTTGCAATTCTATTCATTCCGAAGCTTTGCATCTTTTGATTGCTCCTTGATGCTTGCATTGCCAAAGGGGGAGAGGTTTGCTATGTTCTCTGCCGCAAGAAGGCATAATTTTAAAGGGGGAGAGAGATTTTTGACATAAAGGGGGAGAAAAATTTGCTTAACTCAGGGGGAGTTCTTATCAAGGGGAGATTTGCCAAAAAGGGGATTTTACTCTTTTGAGAAAGGGGGAGAAAAATTCTTTTATCAAGTGACATGCTTTGGCTCTTTTCTGAGTTTTTATGGTCACTTGTGTGCTGAAAATTTTTACATTTTCTTGAACTTCGATTTGGTTGTCAATGCACTCATCAAGGGGGAGATTGAGAAACCAAGGGTGGTTTTGGTGTTTTGTGATGAGTGATTGACAGGCTTTTTACCCTCTGTTCGAAGGGTACCTCCGAAGGGGCTTCGGAGGTGGTACCTCCGAAGGGGCTTCGGAGGTGGTTCTCCGAAGGGTGTTCGGAGGTGTTTGCTTGCTGCAGCTGTGCAGCGGAGTGTGCCTGTCGGAGGGGTCCGGCAGTACACGATGACTGGGTTCGTACCGAAGGCTTCGGTACTTTGGGCGGTACACCGGAATGTGTACCGGAGGTTGCTAACCTGGAGAGGTCTCCGGAGTACAGGATACACTTGTTTGCTTGTCTGTGGTGCGCAGGGACTTCGGAGGCGACGGACAAGGTTCGAGCCAGGTGAACCTGGGTCAAGCGGGAGGCTTGATGCCAGGGGAGCGGGGAGCTCCGTCACGGTGGCTGCGAAGGTGGTCTGGGTCAGTCCTCGGGTCGAGGCGTGCCAGGTGAAGGCAGAGAGTGCGGAGCGTGGCTCCGGCTGAAGGTGCTCCGATACAAAGTCCTCGGAGGTGAGGCACTTCGAAGGAACTCCGAATGGAGTGACTTCGGAGTTGGTGGATCAAGTCCTCTGCGGAGGCAAGGTGTTCGAAGTGTGCTCCGGAGGGAGACACTCGAAGGTGCCCGACGAAGGTCTCAGAAGTCGAGGCGCATCGAAGGCATGGTCCGGGTGAGGCTCGTCGAGGAGTGTGCTCGGAGTGAGGCACTGCGACGGAGTGCTCATGGAATGCTTCATGCGGAGGCCTTGGACGAAGGAGGGACTTCGAAGGGTGGTACTCCGAAGGTGGGGCTTCGGAGTGAGGATGACTTGTGGTGCTTCGGCCATGCATGGCTTCGGTACACGGACGGACGGTGTTCGAGCTCGGAGTAGCTGCGAAGCCGTGGTGATCCACTCCGGAGGTGGTGGTGCGAAGGCCCAAGGGGCTTTGACGGCTTCGGCTTAAAACCGTCACTGTATCGAAGGACTTCTTCGGCGGAGCGAAGGCCAACAGGCTGCAGGCTTCTCGCCGAAGCTTCCGCACCCTCGGTGCGAAGGGAGGTTCCAGAAGTCAACACTGTAAAGGCTGACACTGTCTGTTCTGAAAAAGGCTGACACTGTCTCCTCTGCAGCTGACAGAGAAGCCTCCAAAATAAAGGTGGACTACCTTTTGTACCCCTTAGTTCTGTAGAGACAAATCTGTTGTAAACCCTAGGGGTAAAGTAGTCACTTCCTTAGGATGAAGCCGTGGGCTATAAATATGGGGGCTCGGTAGGTAACATTTAACACTTTGAGCATTTACTGTTGAGCTCCTGTAGACAGACCTCGCTGTATTCATTCTGAGTTCAATATTTCAGTGTTCCTTGTTCAAGCGGCGAAGCCCTGTTTTTCTTGTGCTTTTTGCTTGAGCTCGCTTTGCACACTTCGCTAGTTTAGTGCACCGAAGCCTGTTGAGGCGAAGGTAGTTTTTCGTGCGAGGTGTGCTTTGTCAGTGAGCATTCGCTCTGTGTAACAGGAGGTGTAACCTCGCTGCTTACTAGCGTAGCCCTGACCGAGGCCCGTTTTGCTTCTTGTGTCGAAGCCCTTAGCGTAGTCCGTTTTGTGTGCGTGTAGACCTTCGCGTACGAAGCCCAGCACCAGTTGATGCCGCCAAGTGCTTGGTCGAAGTCCTCAGAGGGCTGTCCACTCGTGCGAAGGGTGAAGTGCGAAGCCTGCTCGGAGCACCTCGTGTGCGGAGCCTGCACTGACTTAGCAGAGTAGATTTTCGAGGGTTGTTAGTGGAGCGAAGTCTTCTTGGCTTCGAACTTTTGCTCCTGCGAAGCCTGTGTTCGGAGCTGTCGAAGTACCTCCGAACCAGACCTTCGAAGGTAGTGTTCGAAGCCTGTTCCGCAGAAGACAGAACAGAACCGAAGGCTAAGTTTTTAGCCCGAATTTTTAAAAGCTCCCATTCACCCCCCCTCTGGTCGCCGTTTCCGGTCCAACAAAGTGTTTGCCAATACCAATGCTTTAAGCTTCTGATGGTCTTTTGCTTGACCTAGGCTTGGCTTGGTCAGTTAGCATAAGGTTGACATGCAAGTAACCCCTGGCACAAAAATGAAAAGTTAAAATTCATTGCATATCATGTTTGCTGAAGCACCTTGAACTGGGATACGCTTATCTAGTTAGTATCTGGTTAGATGGTATTCACCTAAGTTGGTCATACAATACTTTTAGACAATATTCAAGGCAAATGATCGTTTGTATTGTAATTGTAGTTGCTCATATTTCAGAAGCTCACATCTCTGCTTTATCCTCATTCCCCTCTTTGCATCTTTTTATCTCCTTGATGCCTGCATTGTCAAAGGGGGAGAAATGGTCTACATTATGCTTTTGGAGGCTTTTGGATTGCTTGGTTAAGGGGGAGTATTTGGATTTCATGTTGCATTGAGATGCTTTTGCCTTGATTTGCATGAGGTTTTTTTCCCAAGAGGGAGATCTTTTGTCAAGTGACATGTTTTGGCTCTTTTCTAAGTTTTTATGGTCACTTGTGCGCTTAACTCGGATCTTTCATCATGTCTTTGTTTGGAGTTGTCAATGGACTCATCAAGGAGGAGATTGTGAAACCAAGGGTGGTTTCTGTTTGGATGATGAGTGATTGACAAGGATGAGAGTTTGAAACAAAGATGAGCGGCTGAGTGGTTGAGAGTTGGTTTGAGTACATCGAGGGGTCGATGTACCATTGAGGTTTGGTTGCTAAGGGTTTCGGTGGTGCGTCGCGTTCTTGTTTTGGCTTGTCTTGGATGTGCCGGGTGGAGATGCTGACCGTCTGTCGACGATGAGTGATCAAGGGTCAAGTGGGGAGCTCGATGCCGGAGGATCAGGGAGGCCGGGCGAAGTTGGAGAAGATCTCAAGAGTGCACGAAGAGACCGAGCAAGACTTGGACGGACGACTGACTGCGACGGCGTGGCGACTGAGGAGCCATGTTGAAGAGCATGGGCCTGATGGCTCTAGATGTGATGAGTGATTATCAACGGAAGTCAAGAGGACATGAAGAGAAGAGAAGACCTGTCGTATCTGGGCCGCGTGTGACTCAGGTACATGGGCAACGAGGGACTACCGAGCAGAGGGGTCACGAAGTCGGGCTGGCCCAATCCGAGTATATTGGCTAGGAGCGGCAGAGGATCCATTGGTCTGTTGACTGGGATTTACTTAGGTACACGGGTGGCAAGCGATTGCCGGGCTGAGGGAGTTGCGAAATCGGGCCAGCCCAATCCGGGTACCCGGTGCGAAGACGGTGGACACTTTGTCAGTTTCGACGCAAAACTGACGACCGCTGATCTCAGATCTGACCGTTCTGAGGCGAAGCCGTAACTGCTATGAAAGCTCCGCATCAGGACACGTTATCTTTATTTAGGTTTTACTATTTTGCCTTTAGGCCCACAGTCTGTCAGTTGAGTCTGTAAAAAAACCTAAGGGCATTTCGGTCTTTTCCATTTTTGTTTCAGCGTCTGTTTAAACCCTAGGGGTATTTTTGATTTTTCCCATTTATTGGGCTGCCTATAAAAAGACCCCAATACCTAGGGTTTGGGTGACCCATTTTTCAGAAATCATATTTTTTGGGTCACTTTTTCTTTGTGTTCTTCTTTTCTCCATCGCCGGTATTTTTCCTCGCCGCCGCACAGGAAGCTAGGAAGCCAAGGTCAGCATAGGGCGCGAGGCGCATAGCCTTGGCGGCGCGTGCACAGGAAGCTGGCGGCAGCCTTGCTGTCCCGGCGTTGCACGCAGGCACGTGCTAGCCAGCAGTGCACGGTGCCCTGAAGGCTTCTGGTAGGATTGAAGCCTGCAGGCATACGACTGGAGGAACAGAAGCTACAACAAGTAATATCCGGGCACGAAAATCGAGGTATGTTTTTGCTATTTGATTTTTGATACAAACCAATTGATGTTTGAAATATTGTTCATGACTAGTTCCGATTAGCAAATTTTTAATCCTATTGAACACTTGTACCACTGTTTTGAATTGCATGAACTGGCAAATGTATGGATACTGTGTTGGTTTGTGTATGAACTGATTGTTTATTTCCTAGAGATTCCTTCAGACGTGTTTATTGATAAATGAAATGTTAACAAAAATAGTCCTTGTTGAAATGCTTGGTTAAATCAAAGATTATTTATGTTTTTATTCTGTCCGTGAAAATGCCTATGTTTTGATTACACTGTTGATCTACCTTTAAGCACTGTATGGGTGTCTTTTCGATTAGGACACCGGTCATTTTTAGGCTAGATTATTTTTGGACCTGTGAACTGTTTTGTTCCTGCTAGTTGTTTGTTGAGGTGCGTTGGGTGTTGGGGGAAGGCCATTGATTCGTAAGAATTTTTAGGCGCCCATTCACCCCCCTCTGGTCGCTACTTTCGGTCCTACAATGACCGGGTCTGCGAGAGAGAGGCCATGGCAAGCATTCAGGTGGCTCGAGGGGATCGAGAGCGTAAGTGGCTTGATGGCGCTCGGAGTCGCAAAGCGGTGTCATGAGTCGAAGGGTCGAGAGGCTTTGTCACTTTTTGTTGAAAACTGTCGCAAATCTAGTTTTGTTAATTTCAATAGTTTGATTCCTTTTTAGTGTTGAGTCTTTGTGTAATAAATTAGAGTTAATTTTAGTGAGAGTCTAGTGAAAATGTACCCCTTTAGTATATTTTTCAGAATTTCTTAATTCTGAAAATATATTACAATGAATAGGAACTTTGTGTAATATTTTAATTCTAGAGGGTTTTTTTCAGAAAATTGCCCCCCATGGTTGGCCTATAAATATAGGACCATAGCCATGGGCAGGGATCTCTCTTTTGCTCCTCTTTTTGGCTGGATATAATAGCTACTTCAAAAATATTCATAGCCTTTCATTTATCTCTCGGTGCATCTTGTTACAAATCTGAAAAGTAAACGGTGCATCGATGAACAGATAAACACTTCCTGGCGCATGAGGTTAGTTTTTCTGGATTCAATTTTGTGAGCCTTTTTCTTGTGATTTCACTACATAACTTGAAGTTGAGGTTTATACATCATTTGTTGAGGATGTTTTGAATGATCCATTTTGGAATTTGCAACTTGGTTCTGCCATTTCGTCATGTTTATTCTGCTAATCAAAAGTGGTATCACAGTTCTGAAATGAATCATGTCTCTAGAAATATCTGAGTTCTTTTATTCTGGATTCAATATTTGAGGGTTGTTCTTTGATGTTTCCACTACAGAACATGATCTTGATGTCCATGTAACTGTTGATGTGCATGA
Source organism: Zizania palustris (assembly GCA_019279435.1). NCBI lineage: Eukaryota > Viridiplantae > Streptophyta > Magnoliopsida > Poales > Poaceae > Zizania > Zizania palustris. Next base: position 31,875,022 of record JAAALK010000079.1, on the reverse strand, counting down.
TCTGGATGTTCCATTTTTAGGGATTGCACTCTGTTTGAATGGCTATTTCTTGATGTTCTTGTGGATCAAAAGTGCTACTGCTCCACTGAATTTGATGATCACAGAACTGACAGAATAAAAATTCAGAAGTGCTCTTGATTGATTTTTCTGAGTTTGGTTTGAATCTAGTTGAGAAACCAAGGGTTGGTTTCGGAGTCTGTGATGAGTGATTGACATAGTTTAACCTCTGATTCGAAGGGGTACCTCCGAAGGTGTTCGGAGGTGGTTTCACCGAAGGGTTCGGTGGGCTTCGGTTGCTGCAGCTGTTGCAGCGGAGTGTGCCTGTCGGATGGGTCCGACAGTACACGATGACTAGGTTGTACCGAAGGTCTCGGTACTTTGGGTGGTACACCGGAGTGTGTACCGAAGGTTGTTTACTCGGAGAGGTCTCCGGAGTACTGGATACACTTGTCTGCTTGTCTATGGTGCGCAGGGGACTTTGGAGGCAATGGACGGTTCGTAGCAGGTGAACCTGGGTCAAGCGGGAGGCTTGATGCCAGGGGAGCGGGGAGCTCCGTCACGAAGGCTGCGAAGGGGTCGAGGTCGGTCCTCGGGTCGAGGTGCGCCAGGAGAAGGCAGTAAGTGAGGAGCGTGGCTCCGGGTGAAGGTACCCCAAGGCAAAGTCCTCGGAGGCGAGGCACTTCGATGGGTACTCCGAAAGGAGTGACTTTGGAGTATGGTGGATCAAGTCCTCAGCAGAGGCAAGGTGTTCGAGGTGTGCTCCGTAGGGAGACACTCGAAGGTTACCCGACGAAGGTCTCAGAAGTCGAGGTGCATCGAAGGCATGGTCCGGGTGAGGCTCGTCGAGGAGTGTGCTCGGGGAGAGACTCTGCGACGAAGTGCTCATGGAATGCTTCATGCGGAGGCCTTGGACGAAGGAGGGACTTCGAAGGGTGGAACTCCGAAGGTGGGGCTTCGGAGTAAATAAGGCTTCGGAGCGAGGCTAGCTCCGGAGTGAGGTTGACTTAAGATACTTCGGCCTGCATGGCTTCGGTACACGGACTGACGGAGTTCGAGCTGGGAGAAGCTGCGAAGACGTGGTGGTCCACTCCGAAGGTGTTGGTGCGAAGGGCCCAAGGGCTTTGACGGCTTCGGCTCAAAACCGTCAATGTATCGAAGGCAGACTTCGGTGAAGCCAAGGCCGTCAGGCTCAAGGCTTCTCACCGAAGCTACCGCACCCCTCGCGTGCGAAGGGGGGCTTCAGAAGGGTCAAAGACTGTAAAGGCTGACCGTATCTGCTGTGCAAAAAGCTGACACTGTCCCCTCTGCAAAGCTGACAGAGAAGCCTCCAAATAAAGTTGACTACCTTTGTACCCCTCAGTTCTGATGAGACAAAACCAATGTAAACCCTAGGGGTAAAGTAGTCAATTCACATGGGTGAATAGTGGCTATAAATAGTGGGGGCTGGTAGGTCACATTTAACACTTTGAGCATTCATTGTAGAACTCCTATGCTAGCCACCACACTTTGTATTCATCCTGTGAGTTCATTTATTGTGTTCCTTGTTCAAGCGGCGAAGCCCTGTTTCTGTGTTCATTTTATGCTTGAGCTCGTTTGCATACCTCGCTGCCTGCAGTGACTTCTTGTAGTGCACCGAAGCCTGTTTGGGCGAAGGGTGTTTGTGCGAAGTGTGTTTTTCAGTGTGCGTTCGCTCTGTGTAACTGGAGGCTAGACCTCGCTGTTTACTAGCGAAGCCCTAATCGAAGCCCGTCTTTCTTCCCGTGTCAAGGTCCTCAGCGAAGTCTGTTTAGTGTGCGTTTAGTTCTTCGAAGTACGAAGCCCAGCACCAGTTGCTGTCGCTAAGTATTTTGTCGAAGTCCTCAGAGGGTAGTCCACTCTTGCGAAGGGTGAAGTGCGAAGCCTGCTCGAAGCACCCTGTGTGCGGAGCCTGCACTGACTAAGCAGAGTTGATTTTTTGGGGTTGTGGGTGGAGCGAAGTCTTCTTTGCCTCGAACTTTTGCTCCTTGCGAAGCCTGTCTTCGGAGCTGTAAAATACCTCTGAACCAGAACTTCGAAGGTTGTGTTCGAAGCCTGTTCCGCAGTAGACTGAATTAAAACAGAAGGTTGTTTTTAGCCTGAAATTTTAAAAGCTCTCATTCACCCCCCCTCTGGTCGCCGTTTTCGGTCCAATAATTGGTATCAGAGCGGGTTAAGATCACCAGTTGACCTTAACCGGTTTTGTGATCTGTTGGCGACATGGACAGAGTTAGTAAAATTCCTCTGTTCGATGGGACTGACTTTGCATACTAGAAGGTGCGCATGGAGGCTTACTTGCTAAGCCAAGGAAATGCAATTTGGGAAATTGTGGACTCACAATACTCCATCCCTGATACTCGCACCTCTCAAATAGAGAAGGATCAGTATAATGCCAACTCCAAGGCAAGAAATATACTGTTCATTGGTTTGAGTAGAAGTGAGTTTGATAGGGTACAACACCTTAGGACTGCTAGGGAAATTTGGACCACTCTCACTATTTTTCATGAGGGCTCTACACAGATCAAGGCCAGGCGCCAAAGCACATACAATCAACAGTATCAGCTGTTTGTGCAGGCACCTGGTGAATCTATAGATGCCATGTTTTCTCGCTTTGATGCGATAGTGAGTAACTTGCGGTCCAACGAGACGCTTGCTTACAATGATCATGATAGGGCTATCAAGCTTCTCTATGGTCTTGATCGTAGCATATGGGAAGTAAAGATATCCAACATTGAGGAGTCCGCAGGGTATGATACTTTGACCTGTGATGAGCTCTTCAGCAAGCTGAAGTCCACAGAGATTGCCAAGGCATCTCTTGCAGTGCACAGAAACTCTCTGCCACAGCCATTGGCATTGGTTTCTAGCACTAGCCGTGGCACCACTGCAGAACCAAGCACATCTGGCACTTGTGTTCTTGCAGATGGTTTTGCTTTGTTCTCCCTGGTCTCCATCACAAAGGAGCAGGTAGACACTCTGGATGATGATGAGCTTGCTCTTATTGCTAGAAGGTTCACCCATTTTCATCATGAGAGACGGGATCAGAGGAGAAGTGGTTTTAGTGGTTGCTTTGAATGTGGCGACACTTCTCATATCAAGGCCAATTGCCCTAAACTCAAGAAGAGAGATGAGAGTGAGCGCCCCAAATACCACAAGAAGGAGAGGAAACCCTTTGTGAAGGGCAAGCGCGGCAAGATGGCTAAGAAAGTAGCCAAAGCCGCTTCCAGAGCATTTGTTGCTGCTCTTAGTGACATCAACACTTCCTCAACTAAGGAGTCGAGCTCTGAGGAGGAGGAGTCCCCAAGGAAGGAGGACAAGAAGGACAAGAAGGGACGAGACTTCACCGGCCTTTGCTTCATGGCCGACAGCGATCATAGCGGTGATGAGCTTGAGTCATCTGAGGTACCACTATTCTATGACCAGCTTTCAATAAAATTATATGAGCTAAATGAAGTAGTTCTTGGTCAGGATAGATTACTTGTGCAAGCCGCTAGAGAAAGAAAAGACCTTAGACTTAGGTTAGAATCTATTTCTACTGATTATGCCATGCTTAAGTCTAGAGTAAATGATGCTGAATGTGAATCTTGTACTGTTGTCATGGGTGAGCTTGCTCAGTTGCGTTCTATTCATGCTCAAACTCTATTTGAGCTTGAGACTGCACAGAAGCAGCTTTTGATGGTGGATTCTAGTCATGATATAATTGAACGTATGAACTGCCCGTTATTACGTGAGAGCATTGATTTACGTGATAAGCATGTTCATGATTTAGAGGCTAGATTGGAGAGGGTCGGTAGTTCTAAGGATGTGCAGCCTGTGTGTGACACTTGCATGACCCTTAAGGACCAGCTAGGCATTGTTAGAGAGCGAGCTGAAAACCTCATGACTGAAAATGAATACCTTCTTTCTGTGGTTAACAAATACACTGAGGGAAAGGGTAGAATGGATTTGCTCTTGGACAAGACCAAGATGTGTGCTGACAGAGCAGGGTTAGCTCTAGGTTTGGGTTTTGAGAGGACTCCTTCAGATAGTGAGAACAAAACTGTTTTTACCTCACCCACTACCCTAGAGAAAGAGAGAGCTCTGTTAGACACTCCATCAGCCAAAAAGCCTATCCGAACCCAAAAGAAAACCACTCCTCCTGCCAAGAAAATCCCTCCCAAGAAAACCACTCAGCAGAAGCCCAAGGAGCCTGTGAGAATTGCTCCTAAGACCCATGAGAGTGCTCCTAGGAGAATTTTCATTGTTCCTACTATCAGCGGGCAGGTCACTTGGTTGGGTTATGTTTTCGTCGCATCAAGGATGAGCGACGCTCTCAGGCGATGAGTTACCAGGACATGCATTACCCATCTTTAGGTATGCATGAGTCTGAGTGTTACTATCGTCCTGTTTTTGAGGCTCCTCGTGCTTCTCGGAGAGGTTTTGCTCCTCGAGGTTTTCACCATGTGTCCATACGGTGGTAGACCCCGAGCGAGTAGCTTTGTACCTCATCAGAGTAGGAGACCTCGTCATGTTGTTCGTTCATAGCATGTTGGTAGACCTCGCACTTTGCATCGTTCTGATTATCCTGTGCGTAGACAGTCTACTTTTACTGTGCCTACTACTCGTTTCACTCAGTGCTGGATGTCTCGTCATATTTTCACTCACCCCAGCACTGAGCGATCAAGATATTCTTATCATGTGTAGGCGACAGACCGAGGCTTGGAGGGCACGTGGATCATGGACTCCGGTTGTTCGCGCCATATGACCGGAGATGCAGCATGGTTCTCCAGCCTCACCACAACCAAGCAAAGGGAACATATCACCTTCGGCAACAATCGAAGGAGTAGAGTGAAAGGTAAAGGTGTGCTAATAATTAACTCGAATTTCACTCTCAAAGATGTTGCTTTGGTTGAAAACTTGGAATACAATTTGCTTTTTGTATCTCAGTTGCTTGATGAGGGCTTCGAAGTGTGATTCCATCGCGATACTTCGCAAGTACTCAATTCTGATGGCGTTGTGGTGTGTAAGATCTTTAGAGTTGGGAGAATTTTTGGAGCTGATTTTTCTGAGTCATCTGGTTCTTCTCATTGTCTTGTTGCACATTCTACCTCTGAGCTTTGGAAGTGGCATAGGAGACTAGGGCATATGAGCTTTGAGTTGCTCGCTCGTCTGAGTGCCCTAGGTCTGATCCGAGGATTGCCCAAGCTCAAGTTTGAGAAGAATTTAGTTTGCGCTCCTTGTCGACATGGAAAGATGATTGCCGCTTCGCATTCGCCAGTCACCACAGTGATGACTGAACAACCCGGAGAACTTCTCCACAGTGGTATGTGCTAGTTATTGTCGATGATTTCTCTCACTACTCTTGGGTCTTCTTTCTTGCCAGCAAGGATGAAGTGTTTTCACACTTTCGGAGCTTGGCTTTGAGACTTTTCACTGAACTCCCTGGTGCATTAAAATTCATTTGAAGTGATAATGGCACAGAGTTCAAGAACAGTCTCGTTGCTGACTTTTGCATGAAGCATGGCATAGAACATCAATTCTCTACTCCACGGGTTCCTCAACAGAACGGTGTTGTTGAGAGAAAGAACCGCACTTTAGTTGAGATGGCTAGGACGATGCTCGATGAGCATAGGACTCCTAGAAAATTCTGGGCTGAGGCCATGAATACTGCATGTTACATCTCAAACCGAATATTCTTGCACTCAATTTTAAACTTGACATCTTATGAGCTACGTTTTGGGAGACAACCCAAGGTTACTCATCTTCGAGTTTTTGGCTGTCGTTGCTTCATCCTAAAACGTGGTAATTTGGATAAATTTGAGTCACGTTCTTCTGACGGGATCTTTTTGGGTTATACTACACATGGTCATTCTTATCGTGTTTATAATTTGGAGACTAACACTGTCATCGAGTCATGTGATGTGACTTTTAATGAATCAACCCCCTCTGTTAGTTCTGCATTTGAACAGGCAAATGAACACGACATGGAAGAGACCATCTTCGAAGAATAAGATCCTGGAGATTTCGAGGATGAACCCCCACTACTCTCGACATCAACCCCCGAAGACGACCCCGCTTCGACCACTTCAGCACAAGGTCCCGAAGCAACTACCTCGACATCGGTCATCTTGGACCACTCCAACGCACAAGTTGAGGGGAGACTACATCCCGCCGCGAGGCTCCACATCATGTTCAAAGGATGCACCCTCCCGAGCAGATCATTGGTGAGCTTGATCAAAGGGTAACATGTTCTCATGCTCATTTCATTGATTCCGCTTTTGTTGCTTCTTTTGAGCCCTTAGATGTTAGTCATGCACTTTCTGATTCTAGTTGGATCAATGCCATGCATGAAGAACTTGAAAATTTTGAGAGAAACCAAGTCTGGTCATTAGTTGATCCTCCACCAAATGTTCATTTCATTGGAACAAAATGGATTTTCAAAAATAAACAAGGGAAGGATGGGACTATAGTTAGAAACAAGGCTAGACTTGTAGCTCAGGGTTATTCTCAATTAGAAGGGATTGATTTTACTAAAACTTTTGCACCTGTTGCTCGTCTTGAGTCCATTAGGATTTTGCTTGCCTTTGTGACATCCCGGGGATTCAAACTCTATCAAATGGATGTCAAAAGTGCCTTCCTTAATGGTTTCATAGGCGAAGATGTTTATGTAAAACAACCCCCTAGTTTTGAAAACCCTAAGTACCCACATAAAGTCCTTAAACTTCATAAGGCTCTTTATGGACTCAAGCAGGCCCCTCGGGCATGGTATGACAGACTTAAGTCTTTTCTGCTTGAGCGGGGGTATTTGATGGGCTCTGTGGATAAAACCCTGTTCACTCTCAAGCATGGCAAAGATTTCCTCCTAGTTCAGATTTATGTGGATGATATCATTTTTGGTGGCTCTTCTTATGCTTTGGTTGCCGAGTTTGCAGATGCCATGAGCAGGGAATTCGAGATGTCCATGATGGGCGAACTTACATTTTTCCTTGGTTTGCAAATCAAGCAAAGCAAACAAGGTACTTTCGTCCACCAGATAAAGTACACCAAGGACCTGCTCAAGAAGTTCGACATGGCTTATGCGAAGCCACTCGCCACTCCAATGGCTACATCTGTAGCATTGGATCCTGACGAAGATGGAGAAGCCGTAGATCAGAAGGAGTTCCGAAGCATGATCGGCTCCCTCCTCTACTTGACTGCTACGAGGCCGGACATACACTTCGCTGTGTGTCTGTGCGCTCGTTTTCAGGCTTCACCACGAGCTTCGCACCGCCAAGCGGTAAAGCGCATTCTCAGGTATCTCAAACATACCCTTGAATTCGACATTTGGTATTCAACATCTTCATCTTTATGTCTTCGAGGTTATTCCGATGCGGATTTTGCTGGGTGTAGGATTGATAGAAAGAGTACCTCTGGTACTTGTCATTTTCTGGGTACATCACTGGTTTGCTGGTCTTCCCGCAAACAGTCTAGTGTTGCACAATCGACGGCTAAGGCCGAATATGTTGCTGCAGCTAGCTGTTGCTCTCAGATTTTGTGGATGGTTTCCACGTTGCGGGATTTCGGGTTAGATTATAAGAGTGTTCTACTTTTCTGTGATAACACTAGCGCTATTTGTATTGCAAACAACCCGGTTCAGCATTCCAGAACCAAACACATTGATGTGCGATATCATTTTCTCAGAGATCACAATGAGAAGGGTGATATTGAATTTCAATATGTTGATACCCAACACCAGCTAGCCGATATTTTCACAAAACCCTCGATGCTTCTCAATTTGCCTACTTGCGTGGGGAACTTGGTATTTGTCACTCTTACGGCATTTTGTGAGGGGCAGTTGTTTGTAATTGTCATGCATATGCACATCATGTGTGAAATTGCATTTACATCTATTGCACTTATATGCCTGATTATAATTCATGAATCATGTCAGCTTAGCTCTATTTAATATATCTGAAACATTAATGTGCATGATGTTCTCTTTCCAAAATCAAATTGTGCTCACTGCTTAGTCTTGAATCTAACATGTTTAGGTAGGACTGCTTTAGCTATCTTTTATCTGCTTGATAGTAAGATACTTTTTCTCTGGATGCTAATCATTGCAACTTGAAAAAAAATATAGTTCCTCATACTCATGGATATTCATAAAATGCTAAACACATTGTTCACTTACTCAAATTTCCAAAATCCATGATTTGCATGCTTCAAAGCAAAAAGATCTAGGCGGGTTTGTTTGTCGCACTACACTATTCTAGACTGCATACCGTTGCACATTGGTCTGAATTGGAATAGTGTAGTGTATGCCAAAATCATTGTTTTAAGCTTCTGATGGCTTTCATGCCTAGGCTTGGCCTGATTGGAAAGCATAAGGTGGATAAACAAATAACCCCTGGCATTATGAAAAAGAACAACAAATTCATTGTTTATCAAGTTTGCTTTCAATGCTCTATTTGAACTGGACTTGTCTGTCTTAAGTAGAAATTGACTAGCTTTGCGCAGTCCCGGTTTTTACTTGTCTAGTTTTCTTGATTAAGTGGTGATGCTTTTATTTCAAAATGATAAAATCACATGCTATCATCATGTTTTTAGAGAATGTTAGATTGAGCTGAGCACATGGTAATTGGTATTAATAATTGGCCTATTTTTGCTTTATATGTCTTTGCAATTCTGCCCATTTCAAAGCTGTGCATCTTTTACATGCTTCTTGATGCTTGCATTGCCAAAGGGGGAGAAATTGTTGAGTTCTCTACAGCAAAAACAGCAAAAAGGGAAAATTAACTCAGGGGGAGTTTTTATCTTGCAAAGGAAAGTTTTGCCGAAGGGGCTTTTTACTCTATTGAGAAAGGGGGAGGAAAATTCTTTTGTCAAGTGACATGATTTGGCTCGTTTCTGAGTTTTTATGGTCACTTGTGTGCTGAATTTTTTTCAAATTTTCTTGAACTTAAATTTGGTTGTCAATGCACTCATCAAGGGGGAGATTGAGAAACCAAGGGTTGGTTTCGGAGCCTGTGATGAGTGATTGACAGAGTTTAACCTCTGATTCGAAGGGGTACCTCCGAAGGTGTTCGGAGGTGGTTTCACCGAAGGGTTCGGTGGGCTTCGGTTGCTGCAGCTGTTGCAGCGGAGTGTGCCTGTCGGAGGGGTCCGACAGTACACGATGACTGGGTTGTACCGAAGGTCGCGGTACTTTGGGCGGTACACCGGAGTGTGTACCGAAGGTTGTTTACCCAGAGAGGTCTCCGGAGTACTAGATACACTTGTCTACTTGTCTATGGTGCGCAGGGGACTTCGGAGGCGATGGACGGTTCGTAGCAGGTGAACCTAGGTCAAGCGGGAGGCTTGATGCTAGGGGAGCGGGGAGCTCCGTCACGAAGGCTGCGAAGGGGTCGAGGTCGGTCCTCGGGTCGAGGTGCGCCAGGAGAAGGCAGTAAGTGAGGAGCGTTGCTCCGGGTGAAGGTACCTCGAGGCAAAGTCCTCGGAGGCGAGGCACTTCAATGGGTACTCCGAAAGGAGTGACTTCGGAGTATGGTGGATCAAGTCCTCAGCAGAGGCAAGGTGTTCGAGGTGTGCTCCGGAGGGAGACACTCGAAGGTTACCCGACGAAGGTCTCAGAAGTCGAGGTGCATCGAAGGCATGGTCCGGGTGAGGCTCGTCGAGGAGTGTGCTCGGGGAGAGACACTGCGACGAAGTGCTCATGGAATGCTTCATGCGGAGGCCTTGGACGAAGGAGGGACTTTGAAGGGTGGTACTCCGAAGGTGGGGCTTCGGAGTAAAGAAGGCTTCGGAGCGAGGCTAGCTCCGGAGTGAGGTTGACTTGAGGTACTTTGGCCTGCATGGCTTCAGTACACGGACTGACGGAGTTCGAGCTAGGAGAAGCTGCGAAGACGCGGTGGTCCACTCCGAAGGTGTTGGTGCGAAGGGCCCAAGGGCTTTGACGGCTTCGACTCAAAACCGTCAATGTATCGAAGGCAGACTTCGGTGAAGCGAAGGCCTTCAGGCTCAAGGCTTCTCACCGAAGCTACCGCACCCCTCACGTGCGAAAGGGGGGCTTCAGAAGGGTCAAATACTGTAAAGGCTGACAGTGTCTGCTCTGCAAAAAGCTGACACTGTCCCCTCTGCAAAGCTGATAGAGAAGCCTCCAAATAAAGTTGACTACCTTTTGTACCCCTCAGATCTGATGAGACAAAACCAATGTAAACCCTAGGGGTAAAGTCAATTCACATGGGTGAATAGTGGCTATAAATAGTGGGGGCTGGTAGGTCACATTTAACACTTTGAGCATTCATTGTAGAACTCCTGTGCTAGCCACCACACTTTGTATTCATCCTGTGAGTTCATTTATTGTGTTCCTTGTTCAAGCGGCGAAGCCCTGTTTCTGTGTTCATTTTATGCTTGAGCTCGTTTGCATACCTTGCTGCCTGCAGTGACTTCTTGTAGTGCACCGAAGCCTGTTTGGGCGAAGGGTGTTTGTGCGAAGTGTGTTTTTCAGTGTGCGTTCGCTCTGTGTAACAGGAGGCTAGACCTCGTTGTTTACTAGCGAAGCCCTGATCGAAGCACGTCTTTCTTCCCGTGTCGAGGTCCTCGGCGAAGTCTGTTTAGTGTGCGTTTAGTTCTTCGAAGTACGAAGCCCAGCACCAGTTGCTGTCGCTAAGTATTTTGTCGAAGTCTTCAGAGGGTAGTCCACTCTTGCGAAGGGTGAAGTGCGAATCCTGCTCGAAGCACCCTGTGTGCGGAGCCTGCACTGACTTAGCAGAGTTGATTTTTTGGGGTTGTGGGTGGAGCGAAGTCTTCTTGGCCTCGAACTTTTGCTCCTTGCGAAGCTTGTCTTCGGAGCTGTAAAATACCTCCGAACCAGAACTTCAAAGGTTGTGTTCGAAGCCTGTTCCGCAGTAGACTGAATTAAAACAGAAGGCTATTTTTAGCCTGAAATTTTAAAAGCTCTCATTCACCCCCCTCTGGTCGCCGTTTCCGGTCCAACACTAGTTGATGTTTTTGACTGGTTCATACTGATTAAATCATGGATATCACTATACTTCATCTCAGACGAAGTCAAACAATTATCCAAGATTTTTAGGACAAATGTGTTGAGTTGAATCTGAACCTTTCTATTTCTTGGTCCGGTCTGTGTTGACACAATCATTTCTGAATCAGTGCTTGTCATATCAAGAAAAGTGCACAAAACTTTTGTGAAAAATATACTTGAATGTTGACAACAGATTCATCTGTTTTTTTAATACTGTCACATAGAGAATCACATTTTACAGAAATGTGTCTGAGTTCTGTCAGCATAAGGTAATTGTTTCAAGCATTTACTTTGAGTTATTTCTTGCCAAAAAGAAATTCATATCTGAGACCAAAAGTTATCTGGAACCTTTCTGTGATTGCTTAACTGTTTAACTTTAGACAAAAAGGGTCAGAATCTTTTGTTGTTTCTCTCATCATTTCTGGTTGGACAAAAGAAGACTTGAAAAGATGAAATATACTCATCTGTTATTTCTGCATCTAAAACTTTCTGAATGAATTTTCAATCATATGTATTTCTGATTTGGACAGAGAACAAACATTACTCTATACTGTCTGTACTGTGTCAGTGTAGAATCACTTTTCAGAGTCTCTTCTGTTTTGTCCCCTGCTCAATATTTAAAAGCTGAAAAGTATTCTGATCTGCTATATAATCTACATGGTGTATTATTGAATTTGTTTCAGAAGTTCAATCTGCATAAACACCCAAAAATTCAACCTTCTGAATTCTGTTTTCTACCAGAAAAATTGTAATGTGTTCAGCTGTATTCTGAAACTCTGAATATTTTTCTTTGCTCACTGTGCTACTGTTGTGACTTAGAAATTTGGTACATCTCTGGATTGGTTCAGTTTGATTGGATTTGAGTATTGCTAGGAGGTGTAATTGGTTTAGATCAGGATTGAGTTGTTTGCTGAATAAAGCTACTACATGAGAAGTTGCTGTTGTTCACTAATTCTGAAAATTGGCATGACTCTGATTTGTATTGCACTTAAGCTTGATTTGTGACACCTTTTGAGCTTCAATTACAGATACATTTAAAGTAATTTGATTCAAACTATTTGGTTCATAAAATTGAAGTAGAATCTTCTTGATCTAAACAATTACTTGACTCAAGAGAACTTATTCAAGTTTGCTCAGATCTATTCATCAGCAATTCTGAACTACAGTGTGTGTACTGCTTCAATCTGTATTTTGATATGAACTTATTCAAGGTTTCAAGTCTTGAGATTCCAATCATTGTACTGTTCAGATTTTTAGATCAATTTTTCAAAGGGTTTAAATAGGATCATAACAGAATTAATTGGAGAAATTGCTGGTTCAAGTGCTTTTCTGAATACTCTGAATTTTGTCAGCACATCAGTGACCGACTGACCAAGTCGGAGTTTCAAACTTCGAAATTCTGAGGCAGTCGGTACTTCAAAGTCCGACTGGGCTAGTTCGGCACTTGAAATTCTGATTTGCTCTGAACTGAAAGTTTGAACTAAGTTTTGCGCTGATTTTGTACTGTTTGGATCTTGTCCAAATGCCCTCCCTTCTTGAGCACAAAGCACTTGCAACCAAACGCTCGCAAGTGACTCACCTTGGGCTGTTTGCCAAACCGCAACTCCTATGAAGTCTTACCTAAGTAAGCTCTAAGGAAAATGCGGTTGGCCAGATAACAAGTCGTGTTCATGGCTTCAGCCCAAAAACGCTTAGGATTCCTATGCTCATCGAGCATCGTCCTGGCCATCTCGACCAGCGTGCGGTTCTTTCGTTCGACAATGTCGTTCTATGGGGGAGTGTAAGGGGTAGAAAACTGGTGTTCAAGACCCTGATCACTACAGAAACTGGCGAACTGAGAGTTCTTGAACTCAGAGCCATTTTCAGAGAGAATTTCTCGCATCTGACCATTGTTCTCATTCTTCAGCTTCAACATCATGTCATGAACAAACTAAAAATCCTCATCCTTAGACTCTAGAAAGAAAACCCACGAAAATCGAGAAAAATCGTCAACTATCACAAGCGCATACCACTTCCCACCGACTGAGCATACCCGAGCTGGACCAACAGTATCCATGTGTAACAGCTCTCCTAGGTACAAAGTCATCACCTGAGTCACAAGTGCGTGAGAAGAGGCAATCATTTTCCCATGATGACAGGGATGGCAAACTAGATCCTTCTCCATCTTAAGCTTGGGCAATCCTTGTAGGACCGAAAGTAGCGACCAGAGGGGGGTGAATGGGCGCCTAAAAATTTCTTGCTATATTATGACTTAAACCCAACACCCAACCTACTTAACCGGACAAACAAAATTAGCAAGGCAAATTACTGGTACTATAGTTGTCTAGCCTAAAAATGACCGGTGATCTAATTTAAAAAGATATTAAAAATAAACCTGAACTAAATAAAAATGACTGCAGTAAATAAAATGTGTTCTCAAGAATATTTAATGGCGAAGGCAAAATACCTAAATAACTCACTAATAAATCGGATAGCTGTCTAAAAATAAAATACTAATTAACTGAATAGAATACGGATCATCCCGAAATTAATTCAGAAATAAACCTAAAATATTTCACAGAAAACTAGAATAAAAATATTACTGCGACTAATAAATTTTTCGGTTTATGTGAGCATAAAAAATACTTAAATAGAAATTATGCGGGTACCAATAATATTTTGTAGATTAAATTAATCACGAAATTTTCTAAACGGATTTTCAGCTAATTAATTTAATAGATGATTATCTATCTAACTAATCTACTTAAAAATAGGAGATTAGATTAATTACCTGTATCTGTTGACGTCGCCGCCGGTGCCACGGTAGATCCAAAATTGCTGGCCAGAAAAATAATATGGACTGTAGATTGATCTGTGAAAAGAACAGTCATCTATCCCCAGGGGGGATAGGGGCCTATTTATAGGCAAATCCTAATACATGAAAAGACTAATTTACCCTCGGGTAAAATTAAACTAACTCTAAAATAAATTCTAAAAATTACTAAACTAATCTTAGAAAAATTACCTGTCTCAAATAAAAATATTCTAAACTTAAAAACTAAATATTAATATCCTAAAAACGAATTAAACATAGATTGTCAGTTTTACGCTGAAACTGACAAAGCGTCCACCGTCTTCGCACCGGGTACCCGGATTGGACCGACCCGACCCCGCAGCTTCCTCAGCCCGGCAATCGCTTGCCGCCCGTGTACCTGAGTCAAACCCAGTCAACAGACTAGTGGATCATCTGCCACTCCTATCCATGTACCCGGATTGGGCCAGGCCGACTCCGCGACTCCTCTGCCCGGCCGTCGCTCACTGCCCGTGTACCTGAGTCACATGCGCCTCAGACTCGGCAGGTCTTCATCTCTCCTTTCCATTGACTTCCGTTGACAATCACTCATCACATCTGGAATATCAAAACCATATTCTTCAACATGGTTTCTCAATCTCCTCCTTGATGAGTGCATTGTCAACACCCTCTTTAGCTCATCTCCAGAACCTGCAAAACACGTGGAAACAGGAAAACAAAGACAAAAGAAAATAAAAGTTTAACCCTAATGGCCAAAAGTCAAACAGAAGCAAGAAAAATGGTCATTATGGTTAACCAAAAATAAAGACTCAAAAGCAAGTGCAAATCTCAGAATTACCAACAAGGAACTCCCCCTGAAATAAATCCCAGAGAAAGCCAAAAATATATCCAAAATTTCTCCCCTTGTTGACAATTGGACTCATCAAGTGAGACTAAATGCACTCTAAAGAGACATAAAACACAAACTCCCCTGGAATGCAGCTCCCCCTTAAAATATGCTATGAATGCAGATGGGGTGCAGGTAGAGTGTAAAAAAGCATGCTTCTTAGATATGATTAACTGCAATTACAACATCTAACAGGTATAGCAAAAGATATACTATCTAAGATACATGACATGATCAATGCAATAGATGATATCTTAAGAAAGTCATTAGCACGCATTTTTCGATTTTTGCAAACAAAAGCATCACCACATTTTCTAGTTGACAAGCAGAGTAAAGCATGAGATGCAAAAAGCTAACTGATATCTACCAAGATAAGCATTGTCCCAAAACAAAGTGCTTCAGCAAACTTGTCATCTTTTTAAAATTTTAAGACTTGTTATTTTTCCTTTTATTTCTCATTTCTGCCAGGGGTTATTTGCATGTCAAACCTTATGCTAACCGACCAAGTCAAGCCTAGGCCAGAACTGGACCATTAGAAGCTTAAGACATTGGTCTTGGCATACATTACACCGTCCTAGTTCATACCGAAGTGCTATGGTAAGCATTCCAGAACAATGCAATGCGACAAAGCAAACCCACCTGGATCTTTTCTAATAATCATAATAATGCATAAATTTTTATTTTTCTGAATTTTTATCATTTTTATAGCACATTTTGCATTTTTAAAGCATATAAATGTCAAAGTTGCATATCTGCATATAAGTAAGGATCTAGCTACAAGGCATGTAAAAGATAGTGAAAGCAGTCAGCCTACACATGCTAGTTACCAGAAACAATGGTGATCATTTTTCAATTTTAAAACATAAAAGCCATGCATATGACAAATATCAGATATATCTGTGAACTGAAACAGAACATGATTATCGACAAGTAATCAAAAGCATATACTGGCTAGAGAAGGAAAAGCAAATTAATCATATAACAGAAGCAAGCTCAAAATGTGATAGATGATTATGCATGATATGAACGCACACACAAAAAGACTCAATAAAAATAAAGAAGAGAAAAAAAACTAATACCAATGAAAAAACTGACTCAAAATATCCCCAAAAGGATACACAACTCCCAAATCAAGATCAATAATCATGAGTGGGAACAAACGGTCCAACACCAGGTTTGGCAAAGGTGTTAAACCAGTGTCGAGACATCTGCTCAAATGTAGGAAAACAGAAGGAATCATATGAGTCTGGACCAAAACGCGGCTCAAAGCGTGGTCCTCTGTTCTGCCTAAAATCATGGTCACGAGGTCCAAAACCGTATCCATAACGATCTGGAACTCTGCCGGAATGGAAACCACCCTCCTGAGCACGGTCATGAAAACCGTCTCCTCTACCACCACCTACACGACGTGTCCTGGCCTCTAGCTTCTCTCTACGTCGAGGGACTCTCTGTCTACCACCCTGCTGGTAGAACTGCTCCTGCCCACCTCGAGCTCTCTCTGCTTGCTCAACCCGCTTACTTCTGAAGAAAAACTCCTCAAGATGCCCGTCTCTCTGACAAAACTCACAGTGATAGGTAGGCTTCTTAGTATGTGGTTGAGGCTTGGGATTCTTAGGATTAGTGGTGTTGGGTGTATCATCTTTGGTGTGAGAGGGTCCAGGTAAAGAATCAAGAGAAGTGTGGAGAGTTTTAGGCTTTGGAACCCATATTTGCTTCTTAGGTGGAGCTTTAGGTTGTTCTTGGAACACTCCATCCTTGGATTGACTATCCTTAAAGGACTCAGTGGAGTGAGTCTTGGGATATCTCTGTTCTGGAGTCATCTTACTCCACTCCACTGCACGGCTAATGGCGATCTCAAAATCAGCCTTGGTATATGTGTAACCTACTCCAAAACCATCCTGTCTCTTGAACTACTGGATCATCATGCCGAGTTGTGGCTCTCTAGCACTAATCCAACTCAGGATCTGATGGAGGTAAAAGTTCTCATTCTGAACATCATCTAGTTCCTCTCTCAGAGAAGCTAACACCTCCACCTAAGACAAGCAGATCTCACACTCTCTATCAATATCGACAGACTTATCTGCTTTTAGCTTGATCAACTCCATTCTCATGGACAAACAGTTCTCACAAACAGTGGGTGGAACTGTCAAGGTCTCAAGCTCTAGCTTAGTCTGCTCCAACTCAGCTCTCATTCAAGCTAACTCGCTCAACTGGTCATCACTCTTGACTCTCAGCTCAACTATTATAGCTAAATGGGATGGACAGTATACACAATGTGTGACGACAGTGGCATGAGCATCTTTTAGCTCCTGCTGAGCGCTCTCAAGCTCAGTGGCCAAAGCGTCTCTCTCATCTACTCTCTCTATGTACCTGGACTTAAGAGTCGTCAGGTCACACAACAACACCTCACAGTTAGGGCACTCACCACTATCACCCAAGCAAGGGGAAGAAGACAGACTCTTAATCTTGCCATTTGCTGTGGAAAGCTCACTCTCAAGCTTGTTTATCCTCTTCTTAGCCCCTCTAAACAGTTTCTCCCTATACTTCAACTCCTGACTATTCTGTTCTAGTAAATTTACAACTTCTTGTTCATAGGAAGATGCCTTCTCATCGTCGTTGTCGTCGGAGTCATCGGAGGAGTCCTTCTATTTCTTATCCCCAAGAGCCATTGAGTAGAAGCTCTTGTGGGATCTTCAGCTGTGACGTGAGCGACTCTTCGGCTTGTCCCCAAAGCCCATGAAACAGAGGCCCGCTGGATTGTCCCTGTCCTTCCCCTTCTTGATCATGATCTCTTCATCACTTGAACTTGAAGACGAGGAGGAAGACGAGGATCTCTTGGAGTATCTTTTCTCCATCTCGGCGAAGAAGGTCTTGACTCGCTTCTTGTTCTCATGCTTGTAATCTTTCAGAGCCTTTCGAAAGAATCTTGTCTTGGGCTTGCCCTTCGTGGAGTTGTCCTACTTGCCGGAGTTGTAGGAGTTGTCGTCGGTTCCCTTCTTGTAATTCTTCTACTTGGGGCAGTCAGTGATGAAATGACCTGGGTCACCACACTCAAAGCATTCGGATTTTGTGCTGTGTCTCTTAAACATTCTCTTATCATAGACATGTCGCACCCGGTTGTTAAACAAGCACAAATCATCATCTCCTAGAGTATCAAGTTGTTCCTCGGAGATAGACATCAAGGAAAAAGCAGTACAACTCGTGGCATTAGGATCAGCAGACGGTGTCGCAAGTGCCAGAGTCTTGGAGCCAGAATCAGTGAGATTTGATCTCAACTGAATATCGACCTCTGAGGCCTTGAGCTTACTAAAAAGCTCTGCGACGGTCAAGGTATCATAAGACGCGCTCTCAACAATAGAAGAAACCTTGATCTCCTAGATCTTAGGGTCCAAGGTATGGAGTACCTTAAGCGCCTGTTCATGATCCGAGACCAGCTGATCACGCTCGGCCTTGTTAACGCGAAGCTTGTTAATAATCGATTGAAAACGACCAAACAAAGCCTCAAAAGTCTCATCCGGCTTCTGTGAGAAATTTTCATACTCACGCTGGTAGGTCTGGTAGAGCCTACCCTTGACCTGAGCTGTCCCCTCATGGTGTGCCTGGAGGGTAGCCTAGATCTCTCGAGCAGTGGTGAGATGGCTAACACGCTCAAACTCACTAGGACCTAGACCAGAAAATAAAATATTCACCGCCTTACTATTATTTTGATGCTAGGTTATTACATCAGCAGCAGTATCCACAGCAATAGTCCTTATGGTGAAGTTAGGATGAACACAAATCTCCCATATGTCCGAGCTCTGGCTCATAAGGTATGCTCGCATGCGAGTCTTCCAATAAGTATAGCCAAAAGCCTCTAGGGACAGGATTTTGTCAGAAGACGTCATGTCACTACCTAGGTTTAGAATCGGTTAAGATATTAGAAAAACCTAACCTCTCTCTGATACCACTTGTAGGACCGAAAGTAGCGACCAGAGGGGGTGAATAGGCGCCTAAAAATTTCTTGCTATATTATGACTTAAACCTAACACCCAACCTACTTAATCGGACAAACAGAATTAGAAAGGCAAATTACTGGTACTATAGTTGTCTAGCCTAAAAATGACCGGTGATCTAATTTAAAAAGATATTAAAAATAAACCTGAACTAAATAAAAATGACTGTAGTAAATAAAATGTGTTCTCAAGAATATTTAATGGCGAAGGCAAAATAACTAAATAACTCACTAATAAATTGGATAGCAGTCTAAAAATAAAATACTAATTAACTGAATAGAATATGGATCATCCAGAAATTAATTCAGAAATAAACCTAAAATATTTCACAGAAAACTAGAATAAAAATATTACTGCGACTAATAAATTTTTCGGTTTATGTGAGCATAAAAAAATACTTAAAAAGAAATTATGCGGGTACCAATAATATTTTGCAGATTAAATTAATCACGAAATTTTCTAAACGGATTTTCAGCTAATTAATTTAATAGATGATTATCTATCTAACTAATCTACTTAAAAATAGGAGATTCGATTAATTACCTGTATCTGTTGAGGTCGCCGCTAGTGCCATGGTAGATCCAAAATTGTTGGCCGGAAAAATAATATGGACTGTAGATTGATCTGTGAAAAGAACAGCCATCTATCCCCAGGGGGATAGGGGCCTATTTATAGGCAAATCCTAATACATGAAAAGACTAATTTATACTCGGGTAAAATTAAACTAACTCTAAAATAAATTCTGAAAATTACTAAACTAATCTTAGAAAAATTACCTGTCTCAAATAAAAATATTCTAAACTTAAAAACTAAATATTAATATCCTAAAAACGAATTAAACATAGATTGTCAGTTTTACGCCGAAACTGACAAAGCGTCCACCGTCTTCACACCGGGTACCCGGATTAGACCGACCCGACCCCGCAGCTTCCTCAGCCTGGCAATCGCTCGCCACCCGTGTACCTGAGTCAAACCCAGTCAACAGACCAGTGGATCATCTGCCGCTCCTAGCCATGTACCCGGATTGGGCCAGCCCGACTCCGCGGCTCCTCTGCCCGGCCGTCGCTCACTGCCCGTGTACCTGAGTCACATGCGCCTCAGACTCGGCAGGTCTTCATCTCTCCTTTCCATTGACTTCCGTTGACAATCACTCATCACATTTGGAATATCAAAACCATATTCTTCAACATGGTTTCTCAATCCTCAGATAAGGTTCATAGAACTCAATCTGACTAGCAGATCAAAGCTCAAATGACCTAACCTCCTATGACACATCCAGAGCTCAGAAGAGGATCTAGCAATCAAATAGCGAGAAGGGACAAAAAAACTAGAGAAATCAATCCGAAAAACCTTACCGAACGGTAAGATCTGACAAACCAAAGATCCTCTAGAATCAATAACATAAGACATGCCCTTCTTAAATCGAACCTCTAAACCATCCACAAGAAGTTGCGAAATAGAGACCAAATTAAAACTCAAGTTTCCAACCAAAGCAACATTCTTTAAAGAAAAATGCTCAGAGATTCGAATTGATCCAATGTCGTGTACCTTCCCTTGACCACTATTCTCGAAAGTGATGTACTCCTTGGAGCTCGGGAAGTGAAGCTAGAGAACCATCTGCGATGTCCCGTCATGTGGCGAGAGCATCCTGAATCCATGATCCACACATCCTCTAGTTCTCGATCTTGCACAATCAATGGTCATAAGTGGGAGCAAACGGTCCGACACTAGGTTTAGCAAAGGATCTAAACCAGTGTTGAGCCATCTGCTCAAAAGAAGGAAAGCAGAAGGAATCATAAGAGTTTGGACCAAAACGTGGCTCAAAGTGCGGTCCTCTGTTCTGCCTAAAGTCTCAGCCACAAGGTCCAATGTCGTATCCAAAATGACCTGGAACTCTGCCGGAGTGAAAACCACCCTCCGGAGCACAGGAACGAAAGTCGTCTCCTCTACCACCACCTACATGATGTTCCCTGGCCTCTAGCCTCTCTCCGTGTCGAGGGACTCTCGGTCTACCACCCTACTGGTAGAATTGCTCCTGCCCACCTCGAGCTCTCTCTGCTCTCTCAACCCGCTTCCTCCTAAAGCAAAACTCCTCAAGATGCTCGTCTCTTTGACAGAACTCAGAGTGATAAGTAGGCTTCTTGGGATGTGGTTGAGGCTTGGGGTTCTTGGGCTTGGTGGTGTTGGGTGTAGACTCTTTGGTGTGAGAGGGTCCAGGTAGAGAGTCAAGAGAAGTGTGGAGATGCTTGGGCTTTGGGATCCAGATAGGCTTTTTGGGTGGAGCTTTAGGTTGTTCTTGGAACTCTCTATCCTTGGGCTGACAAGCCTAGAAAGACTCAGTGGAGTGAGTCTTGGGATATCTCTGCTCTGGAGTCATCTTACTCCACTCCATTGCACGGCTAATGGCACTCTCAAAGCCAGCCTTGGTGTAGGTGTAACCTACCCCAAACCCATCCTACCTCTTGAACTACTGGATCATCATGCCAAACTGTGGCTCTCTGGCACTCACCCAACTCAGGATCTGACGGAGGTAAGAGTTCTCGTTCTGAGCATCACCTAGCTCCTCTCTCAAGGAAGCTATCACCTCCTCCTGAGACAAGCAGATCTCACACTCTCTATCAACTTGGACAGACTTCTCAGCTTTTAGCTTGATTAGTTCCAATCTCAGGGACAAGCAGTTCTCACAAACAGTGGGTGGAACTAACAATGTCTCAAGCTCAAGCTTAGTCTGCTCTAGCTCAGCTCTGACTCTCTCCAACTCACCCAACTGCTCATCACTCTTGGCTCTCAGCTCAGCTATAATAGCTAAATGGGATGGGCAGTCTACACAGAGCACGACGATAGTGGCATGAGCATCTTTTAGCTCCAGCTGAGCGCTCTCAAGCTCAGTGGACAAAGCGTCTCTCTCATCTACCCTCTCTGTGTACCTAGACTTCAGAGTCGTCAGGTCACACAATAGCACCTCGCAGTTAGGGCACTCACTGCTACCACCCAAGGAAGGGGAAGAAGATAGACTCTAAATCTTGCCATTGGCCATGGCATGCTCACTCTCAAGCTCATCTTTCCTCTTCTTAGCCCCTCTAAGCAGTTTCTCCCAATACCTCAACTCTTGACGGTTCTCTTCTAGTAAATCAACGACTTCTTGTTCATAGGAAGATACCTTTTCATCATCATCGTTGTCATAGTTGTTGGGGGATCCCTTCTCTTCCTTGTCCCCGAAGGCCATGAAGCAGAGGCTCGCCGGATCATCCTTGTCCTTCCCCTTCTTGATCATGGTCTCCTCATCACTTGATCTTGATGAAGAGGAAGAAGAAGGCGACCTCTTAGAGTAGCTTCTCTCCATCTCGGTGAAGAAAGTCTTGTCTCGCTTCTTGTTCTCACGCCGGTAGTCCTTCAGGGCCTTTCAAAAGAATCTCGTCTTGGGATTGCCCTTTGTGAAGGTGGGGCTGTCGTGCTTACCAGAGTCGTAGGAGCCACCGCCGGTACCCTTCTTGTGACTATTCTGCTTGGGGCAGTCAGCGATGATGTGACCTGGATCACCACACTCAAAGCATCTGGATTTCGTGCCGTGTCTTTTTAACATTTGTTTATCATAGACACGACGCACCTGGTTGTTAAAAAGACACAGATCATCATCTCCTAACGAATCAAGCTGGTCCTCTGTGATAGACATCAAAGAGAACGCAACATAACTCAAAGAGGAGGAGTCAGCAGAAGGCGTCGCAAGGGCCAGGGTTTTTGAGCCAGAACCAGTGAGATTTGATCTCAACTGGATGTCAACCTTTGTGGCCTTGACCTGGTAGGTCTGATAGAGCCAAGCCTTGACCTGGGTTGTCACCTCATGGTGTGCCTAGAGGGTAGCCCAGATCTCTCTAGCAGTGCTGAGATAGATCATGTTGTAGCAATTGCGTTAGCTACAGCACAGGTTTTGTATGTGTGTATACGATGTATGGAATGAACCTCGAAGGGTTCTCTCAGAGGGAGGAAGGATTTATACTGGTTCGGGCCTCTCCTAGGAGATAATAGCCTTACGTCCAGTTGTGGTGGATTTGGCATGGTATGCCTCAGTATGGAGTAGTAATTCCAGGGTCTCTTGGCCCCTGGAGAAGGTGTGCTGTTACAAGGGCTTGGCCCTGCTTTTATAGGCACGCATGCCTTAAGGAAATGACCAAAATGCCCTCTATAAGCCCTAGGCTCATAGGGGTAAAAAAGGGAAAGGGAGCTAGCTACTGTACAAAAGTGCTTTACAGCTTTACAGACGTGTCAGACAACGTCACATCTTGACCAGCTAGACGACAAACTATGGGCAGAGGGCCCCAGGTACGACTTCTACACTGTAGCGGGGCGAAAATATCTTCTGGGTTCGGAGTAGGGCCAGAGCTCCGATCCAGGGCTCCGGACTGGAGCCTCCGGACTAGGGCCTCCGAACTGGGGCCTTGGCTTTGAAATGGTCGGACAAGGTCCGAAGGCTGGCTCTGAGGAGCTCCGAAGGAGGGGGCTCGAAGGCTACCCCCGGACAGGGTCCGAAGGTTAACCCCGAGCAAGGCTCGGAGGTTAACCCTGAACCGGGCTCGGAGGCTGGTTTCGGGGCCAGCCCGAGACAGCTTCTAGCGGCCTTCAGGGAGTCTTGGGGGCTTTGCTCCAGAGGGTTCTGAAGGACCTCGCTCCGGAGGGCTTCGACGGGGCCCAGGGGCTTCGACCCTACAAGCTCCGGGATGAACCTTGAGACTTGGGAACAGTTTCTTGGGGAGGAAACAGGACTCGACAGTGTTGGGCTCCGGGCCGAAGGCTGTCGGGGGCTAACATCATTTGGCCCCTATTCAGTGGAAATCTATTCCCCCAAGAGTAGCCCCTCGCGTGCAGGCCTTCGGGATGAAGGGGTGCGCGCGCCCTTGGGACAAATGACCTGAAAATTACAACTTCGAAGAAAACATGCCTTCGGAGCTTGGACCGAAGGTGACTTCGAAACCTACAGGTAATAAATGCATGCGCCAGCTGTCAGAACGACCTCGGGGAGCCCAAACGGCTCCGCAACGGCTAGAAAATTTACCGTTACCCTGCGCTGGGCCGCTTCACCTTCATTGTAGGCCCACTCGGTAGTGGGTTCGGCCCACGACCATCGGAATTCTTACCGCCTATAAATAGGGGTTTACTGCGTGCGGCTTCGGCACGCTCCCATTTGCTTCCTTCTCATTGCCTTACAACCTTCGCTCTCTTCTCCTCTTTGGCTTCGTGCGGAGCACCCTTCGCTAGCTTTAGCCCCTCGTGCCGAAGCCCCACCAAAATGCCAAAGAAGGTGGCGGCGAAGCCCTTGGTCTCGGGCTCGAGCTCGGGCTCCACCCAAATGCAGGCAGCGGCAGCTGCGGCAGCGAAGCCTGCGCCTAGGCGACTGAGGCCGAGGGATCTTCGGACGCCCTCCGACAAGTTTGAGCAGACGTTGGAGATGAGGGCCTCGATTTCTATGGAGGAGTCCGTCCAGAGGGCCTGTGAAGGGAGGATTGCGGCGAAGATCCAGCTAAGAGTCCCGGAGAAGTCGGAGGCCGTGCCGAAGCCCCGGGCTGACGAAGTGGTTGTGTTCGAGCCATTCTTCGAAGCCGGCCTCGGGCTGCCAGCAGTCGGGATGTTGAGAGAAGTCTTGAGGGCTTACAACCTCGAGCTTCCTCAACTCTCGCCCAATGCTGTGGCGAGGCTAGCTGTCTTTGAATGGGCCATGAGGGCCGAAGGCTGTGAGGGCCGCGTGGATGTCTTCGTCGCCCTCCTCGATGCCAACTGCCAGCCGAAGCCGACGGAGGGGACAGACCATGTCAAGAGGGCGCTGGCCTTCGGCAGCGCCAACTTCCAGCTCCGGAGGGAGTTCCAGAATGCCTTCCCAGCGAGGGCTGTGAATAACAAGTGGTACTCGAAGTGGGACCAGGAATGGTTCTATGCCTCCGTCGGCGCGAACTCTCCCCTTCGGAGTACCAACACCCACATCTTATACCGACGCGAAGGGGTGGTGAAGACCAGCGAGGACACCCTTCGCTCGAGGATCTTGCTACTTCGGAAGGAGGCGGCGAAGATGAGCATGAGGGATCTTGCAGAGGAGTTCATCACCCTCCGGCTCAGCCCCCTCGCGCGCTCTTGGCCGGAGGGGCTCTTCCAGGCTTCGGGCCAAGGGGAACTTCGCGAGTTGGCCTTCGAATGCTTCTGTAAGGCTTCAAACTCTTTTCACTTTCATATTTCGCAAAACTTCTCTAACTTGAACTTTTTATGAAGCCCACCTCAAAATGAGGACTCCGGAGGAGGCCATTGCGGTTGCGGAGCGCGTCGTTGGGACTCTGACCCCTGTGGAGCAGGCCCAGCGCCTCGCTTTGGTGGGGTCCTGGGAGCATTGGAACAGGGTATGGACCACGCTTGGCCTCGAGGTGTTCCCTGCTCTGCCAGACTTCTCCCACCTCACAACTTCGTCGGCCGAAGCGAAGAGGAAGAGGGGGGATGACGACAAACTTGGGACTTCGAGGGTGCGGTCGGAGGTCCCCGCGACCGAAGCCTCTACCCCGGAGGAGGCAGCGGTGGAGCCCACAAGTGCTCTGGCTACCAAGAAGGCCGTGGAGGCCTCGACGGCAACGACTCAGGCGGCGGAGGCTGACGAGCTCACTCCGGTCATCAAGAAGGTCGTGGAAGCCTCGACAGCGACAACTTCGGGTGCGAAGGCCGACACGCCAGCCTCGCAGCGAAGGGACTGGGGGGCACACATCGCCCCTCCTTCCTTTGAGGACATTTCTGACAAAGGTAAACTCTTTTAACATGCTTCTCTTCAATATGCGGATCTTGACTTGGGTCTTTCTGCAGAGGATGCCGATGCGAGGCCCATCGTGGCGAAGCCGGCAGACGAAGCCAGATCGAAGTCCGCCACGGCGAAGCCAATAGAGGCTTCGGGCAGCAGCGGCAGCAGCAGCAGCGACTCGGAGTCCGAAGGCTCTTCGTCTGAAGGAGGCAGCGACGGCGGTGAAGGGGACCTTCAAAGTGACGAGGAGGTTGATGTGGTGGGCCTAAGCCCTGCTTCGCCGAAGCCTGCGCAGGTGGCCGCGGTGGAGGAGATGGTCCATCCCTTCCGACCGAAGGATGCCGTGATGGAGGTGGCAATCAACAGCTTCCACGAAAGCTGCGCAGCTGCGAAGGCAGGGGACTTGGTGGCTCAACTTAGCCACTCGAACCCCACAGAGATCTTCATCAGCGCGAACGAAGCCCTCGTGCGAGTGAGCGAAGCCCTTCACATCCTTCGAATTATACTTTAGCCTTCGATCAATACTTATGATTTCTTGAATTCTTGCAGGCCTTCGCACTGAACGCAGCAGCTTCGACTTCTGCAGACAGACGGATGGAGCGACTGGCAGAGGAGAAGGAGGCCCTTCGACGCAAAGTCTCGGTGGAAGCCGAGAGGCGAAGGCGGGCTGAGGCTTCGGCTGCTGAGGCAGAGGTGGTGAAGGCTGAGGCCGACAAGGCTAAGGAAGCCTTGGCCTTAGAGATGGTTCGGCCCCGCGCGGAGCTCAAGGCTTCGAAGGACGCCGAAGCCTAGCAGACGAAGGAGAATTCTTCACTCCGCCGACGAGCTCAGAAGCTTGAAGACTTCGTCGTGGACAACCTTGGCGAAGCCACCTAGAGCCTGACAGACGTCCTTGAGCAGATAGGGACCAAATGCCGGGCTCCGGACTTCGGTGGCCAGGACCCAATTGGGGACCGCGTTGACTTCTTGAAGACGATGGATTCGACGGTGGAGCAATCACTGAAGGGCTTCGCCCTCATGGCTGGCTGAGTCGCGGGTCAAGGGGTGTTGCACATGCTTCATGAAGCGGGGTGCAACCACCTCCAGGCAGCAACCTCCGTGACCACGGTGGCCTTCGGGGGCCAGCACTTGGTGACGCCTCCGGCGGACGTCCGCGGAGCCTGGTGGCGGCTGCAGGAGCCTTGGAAGGAACAAGGCTGCGAAGCAGTCCTCAACCTCCAGAAGTCTCTACGACTTCGCCGATCCAAAGCACCTGCTCCGCCGGACAGGCCTTCGACATCGACACCTATGCCTCCAAAGGTGTAGATCTCCTTGGGCTTCTTTGTAACACTTAGCTGCAGGCTTGTAAGAACTTTATCAGCTTATTAATATGAATGCGGGGGTTTTTTATACCTTCCCAGGCTCAGCCTCCGAATGTTGACTTCAAAGTGCTTGAGGACTCTAAAGAACTTCGACAGTTGTGGGCAGTCCTCGAAGTAGCTAGGTCCAAAGGCCCCCCTCGGTTTAAGCTTCCGAGGGGGCCTAGCGGCGAAGCCATCTCCGAAGTAGCTCAGGATTTGCTAGCCGCTGTGAAGACGGAGTCCCTTCAGAGTTCTTTGTTTTTGCCTTCGCGAACGGCCTTAGCAGGCGACGAAGCCTTAGACTTCTCTGCCTTCAACACGGCGCCGCCTGCTTTGCTAACTCGGAGCGACCTGCAAAATGGAAGACGAGGTCTGCGGGCTTTGGAGCCTGGACAAGCCGGACGTGGGAGAGCAGGCTCCGACGAGGCTTCGTCTAGCCGAGGGGGCCCTGGCCGAAAGAAAGGCAAGCGAGGGTTGGGGTCTCGCACTCGATTTTTCTTAGGCTTAGATACAGACTACTCGTAGTTTTGTTTTCGAAGTATATTTGTAAGACACTTCTCAATTATCATTCAATGAATGGAGTTTATTTGTATTTGCATACTTCGTCTGTATGCTTCGCATTGTTTGATGGCTTCGAACGTTTTAGCTTGTCACGCTCGTATTGCGTATTACATCCACACACCTCACATACATGCTTCCCCTCTTGCTCGTGGCAGCTAGGGACTTAGCCATTGCTGGTGCGGGCAAATAAAAAATGCGAAGGGGTGCGCCTTTTGTCGGCTTCGGATGCATGGAATTCATTGAGCGAAGGCCTCTTTTGGGCTTCGAACGCGCTAATTTGGTGCGAAGCAAGGCTTCAGCATAACCAAATTAAGCGAAGCATGCTTCGGCATGCTGGGATTTTGAATGTTGTGCGTGAGCAAGGCTCCGAAACGCACTTAGATTTTTTAGCGAAGTATGACTTCGACAGGCTTAGTTTCTAGCTTAGATCACGTCACGCGAAGCAAGGCTTCGGTGCGTGTTTAGATAGCGAAGCAAGGCTTCTAGAGCGAGGTCCTGTAGTGAAAAGGATATTTGGTGTGGATTCACCGAACTTGTGATTTTGAGCCACCTTCGACTCTGGGTCACCTATGACTCTGGGCCACCTTCGACCCGGGGATGCATCAGGCCGGAGCCTGGAATCCCGGACTTGTCGAGCCGTCGCCCGAAAGTCTCAAAGCCCATTGCTACGGGCCCAGAGGCGCTGTGTAGCCTTCGGAGGGGTGCTCCGGATTTTGTAAAGCGAAGCGAGGCTTCGTATTTTAAATAAGGCGAAGCAAGGCTTCGGGTTTTTGATAAGGCGAAGCATGGCTTCGGTTTTTCAATATAAAGGCGAAGCAGGGCTTCGGTTTTATGGCGAAGCAGGGCTTCGAATATATATCAAAGTGATTGCAAAGTTGTACATCGAAGTGGTACTTCGGATAGTGGACATACCTCATAAAGTGGCTGAAGGTTGGCCTCGTAGCCCCTGGGGCTTCGACGACCTTTGATGCATGAAGCGGAGCCCCTCGCTGGAGGGCGAGCTCCGGTATGCGAAGGATAAGGGAAGGCATAGATGGCCTTCGATCTGTGCCCGAAGCCCCTTGCCGAAGGGTGCGCGAAGCATGAAGCTTAGAAGCTCCCCCCTCAAGCGTACTTCGAGTTGCAGACAGTGGCAGAGAACTTACCTTTTAGTACTAAGGTCCCCACGGACGGCGCCAACTGTTGTAGCAATTGCGTTAGCTACAGCACAGGTTTTGTATGTGTGTATACGATGTATGGAATGAACCTCGAAGGGTTCTCTCAGAGGGAGGAAGGATTTATACTGGTTCGGGCCTCTCCTAGGAGATAATAGCCTTACGTCCAGTTGTGGTGGATTTGGCATGGTATGCCTCAGTATGGAGTAGTAATTCTAGAGTCTCTTGGCCCCCTGGAGAAGGTGTGCTGTTACAAGGGCTTGGCCCTGCTTTTATAGGCACGCAGGCCTTAAGGAAAGGACCAAAATGCCCTCTATAAGCCCTAGGCTCATAGGGGTAAAAAAGGGAAAGGGAGCTAGCTACTGTACAAAAGTGCTTTACAGCTTTACAGACGTGTCAGGCAACGTCACATCTTGACCAGCTAGACGAAAAACTATGGGAAGAGGGCCCCAGGTACGACTTCTACACTGTAGCGGGGCGAAAATATCTTCTGGGTTCGGACTAGGGCCGGAGCTCCGATCCAGGGCTCCGAACTAGAGCCTCCGGACTGGGGCCTCCGAACTGGGGCCTTGGCTTTGAAACGGCCGGACAGGGTCCGAAGGCTGGCTCTGAGGAGCTCCGAAGGAGGGGGCTCGAAGGCTACCCCCGGACAGGGTCCAAAGGTTAACCCCGAGTAAGGCTTGGAGGTTAACCCTGAACCGGGCTCAGAGGCTGGTTTCGGGGCCAGCCCGAGACAGCTCCTGGCGGCCTTCAGGGAGTCTTGGGGGCTTCGCTCCGGAGGGTTCCGAAGGACCTCGCTCCGGAGGGCTTCGACGGGGCCCGGGGGCTTCGACCCTACAAGCTCCGGGATGAACCTTGAGACTTGGGAACAGTTTCTTGGGGAGGAAACAGGCCTCGACAGTGTTGGGCTCCGGGCCGAAGGCTGTCGGGGGCTGACGTCATTTGGCCCCTGTTCAGGGGAAATCTATTCCCCTAACAGATCACACGCTCAAACTCAGTGGGACCTAGACCAGAAAATAAAATGTTCACAACTTTGTTGTTGTTCTGATGCTGGGCAATTATCCTGGGGGAAGTGCGCTCATCAATAGGAAGCACGGTAAAAGTTTCGTGAACACAAACATCCCAAATATCCAAGCTCTGGCTCATGAGATAGGCTCGCATGCGAGTCTTCTAGTAATTGTAGCCAAAAGCTTCAAGTGACAGGACATTGCTAGAGGAAGTCATGATCACTACCTTGGGATAGAATCGGTTAAGGTACGAAAAAACCCTAGCCAGACTCTGATACCACTTGTATGACCGAAAGTAGCAACCAGGGGGGTGAATGGGCGCCTAAAAAATTCTTTCGAATCAATAGCTTTCTCCCAACACCCAACGCACCTCAACAGATGATCAGCAGAAGCAAAAACAGATCACAGGTACTAAAGATAATCTAGCCTAAAAATGATCGGTGTCCTAGTTGAAAAGACACCAACATAGTGCTTAAAGGCAGATCAAGTTAACTCATAGATCAAATGACAGTTCTACAGATGATTCACCAAAGACACAAATATTCTATCAAGCATGTCCAAAACATCCACAGAACACAGGCATTTCAAGCATCATAGGGATAATCATCACAGGCATTTGATCAGACAAAATAAGTGTTGATGATAAACTATGCTCACAGATAGTTCAAAATGCACACAACCATTTGATCTGATAAAATAAACGCAGATGAAAAGATGAGAAACCATGTTGAAGAATATGGTTTTGATATTCCAGATGTGATGAGTGATTGTCAACGGGAGTCAAAGGAAGGGAGAGATGAAGACCTGCCGAGTCTGAGGCGCATGTGACTCCGGTACACGGGCAGTGAGCGACGGCCGGGCAGAGGAGCCGAGGAGTCGGGCTGGCCTAATCCGGGTATATGGCTAGGAGCGGCAGATGATCCACTGGTATGTTGACTGGGTTTGACTCAAGTACACGGGCGGCGAGCGATTGCCGGGCTGAGGAAGCTGCGGGGTCGGGTCGGCCCAATCCGGGTACCTAGTGCGAAGACGGTGGACGCTTTGTCAGTTTGGGCGCAAAACTGACAATCTATGTTTAAATTCGTTTTTAGGATATTAATATTTAGTTTTTAAGTTTAGAATATTTTTATTTGAGTCAGGTAATTTTTCTAAGAATATTTTAGTAATTTTCGGAATTTATTTTAGAGTTAGTTTAATTTTACCCGAGGGTAAAGTAGTCTTTTCATGTATTAGGATTTGCCTATAAATAGGCCCCTATCCCCTTGGGGATAGACGACTGTTTTCAATATATCAATCTCCAGTCCACATTTTCTGTTTTTGCTCACAATCGTGTATTTTTCTGTTCCACCGCCAGCATCTATTCTTTTCGCGTCACAGCGGCGACTTGATTCGGCGCTTGAGCAAAAGCGGCGGCAGGAGTCCCTAGCCACTACAGTCCGGCGACGTCAGTGCACGGGGCCCACGGCTGGGCAGCCTGCAGTATTCCACGCCGCATGGCCGGCGGCACCGTTCAGTTTTTTTCCAGGCGTTAGCGCACGGAGGCCGAAGCCGAGATCTACAGCTCCCAGCTTGGCACAGTTTTTTTGTGCGGTTTGTTTTTTTTCTTTGCCGTACGTCAGGAAGAAAACTGCACAGTGAACTGAACAGTGCGGCTCTGATGCTCACGAGTCCCGAGGCGCGGCTACATATTTGCTGCTCTTGTAGATCTGCTTCACGCCGGCGTTTCACGACGACGAGGATCTCGCGGTAAAAAGTTTTAATCTCCTAATTTTTTGGTAGATCAATTTTTAGAGATAATCATCTATTAATTAATTAGTTGAAAATATGTTTAGAAATTTCGTGGTAATTTAATCTGCCAAAATAATTTTTTAGTACTCGTATATTTTTATTTAAATGATTTTTAATCTGTTCGTGAAAAAAAAAATAGTATTAGTCGAATATTTTAGATTTATTTCTAAATTAATATCTAGATGATCCATGTTTTTTATTCAGTTGATTAATATTTTATTTCTAGACTGAAATATAAATATCTCATAATTTATTTAGTGGTCTTTATTACTGTAGTAATCTTATTTAGTTTATCCTTAATATCATTTAAATTAAGATACCGATATTTTTTAGTCTAGACAATTTTAATTCCATTAATTTGCCTTGCTAATATTATTTGTCTAGTTAAGTTTGTGTGGGTGTTGGGATTAGATCATAGTTTAGCAAGAATTTTTTTAGGCGCTCATTCACCCCCTCTCTGGTCGCTACTTTCGGTCCTACAAAAGATAGCGCTCACAGACAATTCAAGTAACACTTGTGGTGCACTAAATACATATGGATATATCAATGAACATTTCTAGTGTTAAATAAAATTGCTCGCAGAAGATTTAATCTAACATAGAATATTCATTCAAACATTTAAGTGCATGCAAAACAAGGCAAAGGAAATTATTGTGCGTTCGTTGTCTCTTGTACGCATTTCGTCGAACACAAGAGTTGCGTGTGCACCGAAACTACCGCCTCCAGGCCGAGGAATCACAACCAAAATCAGGCAGCTGCCTACACGTCTTCACGAGCCGGGCGGTTCTGGTTTTCTTCGGAAAAGAATAGGCAGCTTCTAGGCGCACCGCCCGTGGCCGATTAGATAGGACACTGCAGTTGTTGTTGCGTCACACGCGTCGAGCGCCCCTACGGCCTAGGGGCTGCAGCCATGCGCTTCCAAGCAGCGCATGCACATCCCATCTTGACTGCTCCTCACGCCACCGAGCGCCATGCTGCTGCTTCAAAACACAATAGCCGAGAGAAATCAATGTGTCACCGCTAGCCACGCGCACAACTCTCGAGGAGATAACAAACCGGACGGTGGATTTCTTGAGAAAGTATTGTTGCGGCGAAGAATCCTCACACAGAAATTTTCTGGCGGCGCTACCAGGAAAGAAAAAATAGCTGATTTCGGTGGAGAAGCACAGATCAGATGGAGGAAGGAGAAACCCAAAAAGTGAACTCGGATTTTTTTCATTAGATGAGTTAACCTTAACCCTAGGGGATTGGGGCTTATTTATAGGCAGCCCAATAAGAAGGGAAAAGACAGATTTACTGAGGAGCCATGCTGAATAGCGTGGGTCTCATGGCTCCAGAAGTGATGAGTCATTGTCAACGATAGTCAACAAGGACTGAAGAAGAGAGGAGATCTGCTGTTTCATGGGCCGCGTGTGACTCAGGTACACGGGCAGCGAGCGACTGTCGGGCAGAGGAGGCTGCGAAGTCGGGCTGGCCCAATCCGGGTGCATGGGCCAGAAGCAGTAGAAGACCCACTGGGCTGTTGACCAGGACTGACTCAGGTACACGGGCGGTGAGCGATTGCCGGGCTGAGAGAGCTGCGGAGTCGTGCCGGCCCAATCCGGGTACCTGGTGCAAAGCTGGTGGAGGCTTTGTCAGTTTCGGCGTAAAACTGACAACCGTTGATTCTGTATCCGACTGTCCAGAAGAGTAGCTTCCGGATATGTCATCTGTTACTCTAGGCCCACAGTCAGTCAGTTGTGTCTGTAAAAATACCTAAGGGCAGTAGAGTCTTTTTCTGTATTTTTGAGTCTGTAAAACCCTAAGGGGCTGGTAGAATATTCCTAGTGTTGGGCTGCCTATAAATAGCACCCCAATCCCTAGGGTTTGGACAACCCCTTTGTGCTGAAATCAAATCCACCTTTTTGGGTCACTTTGTCTCCTCCCTTCTCTCTCCTGTGTGCGCCGCCAGGGCTTGTCTCTCACTGTTCTTGCATTATTTTGGCTCAAATCTGTTGAATGCATTTAATCCTTTGTCTCTGGTGAATTTATTGCTTGCATCTTGTTCGGTTTGGGAAGTTAATGCCTTGGGCACGAGCTGGTGATTTTATTTCTTGAGGAGAAGCTTCTTCTGTTGCTTGTGTTCTTCACGGTGGGAGTACTAGTTCTTGCTATTGCAAGTAGTACTACCTTGCTGTAGCTACAGTGTCCAGTAGCAGCTTTTCACCTTTTATTGCCCAGCTTTTTGATCGAAGCTGACAGTCTCTTTTACCTTTTTCTGGGTATGTCTGGCGAAGCTCGTTTCAGTGCGAAGCCCCTCAACTCCGTGAGGCAGGCTTCGATCGAACATCTTTAAAGACTTCGCTCAGACTTCGAACTTCGGTTTTTGTGTCTGAGTTGCTAGCTTCGAAGTTCTTCCTGTATTGGATAGCATCGCATACTTCGAACTAGCATACTCCGAATCTATCTGTTCGAAGTGCACACTTCGTTAGGCTTCGAAGTTGGGTTCGAAGTTTGTCGGTTCTGATAGACCTCGCTTGGATTCCTTTGTGGCGTGTCTGCCTTCGATTCTCCTTCCGAAGCTTTCCCTATTCGAAGATAGAGTGTAGGCTTCGGACTTGATTTTCTGTCACGTGACAGACTTCGCTTCTTTGTTCGAAGGTTGTCTGTTTGTGTGTATTGTGTTCGAAGTTTTTGTGTTCGAAAGGTTAGCTTCGAAGCTGTGTTCGAAGTTCTTGTCTTCGTAGTACTTACTTCGAACCAGGCTCCGGCACTGTTTTTATTTCACTGCGAAGTACACTTCGCATCTTACCACTTCGCACTAGGCTAGACAGTGACACCTTCGGCACTTCGGACAGACTCCGTCACCAACCTCCGAAGCAGACCTCGACATGCGAAGGGGGCTTCGCCAAGTTCCGAACAGGAGACAACTTTGAACAGTAACTTCTCTTTTCACTTTATACATACTTAGATCATTTCATTGAGAAGTTTAGGCCTGTTATAACTTGTTCATCTGCCTAGATTGCACTACTTTAGATTCACACTGTTTTTCATCAGATGTTTCTAGGCTAGAAACCTTTAGACTTAGGCCTTCTGTTTATTTTCTGCTGCGTAGTATTTTTGAGGTGCGTTGGGTATTGGGAACAGGCCATTGATTCGAAAGAATTTTTAAGGCGCCCATTCACCCCCCCCCCCTCTGGTCGCTACTTTCGGTCCTACAAGTGGTATCAGAGCGAGGTTAGGGTTTTTCCATACCTTAACCGGTTCTAAACCCCAGTAGTGACTATGACGTCTCCTGGCAAGGTCCCGTCCTTGGAAGCCTATGGCTATAATTATTGGAAGACTCGCATGCGAGCCTATCTCATGAGCCAGGGTTCGGACATATGGGACATTTGCGTTCACACCACATTTGTCATTCTGCCAGTTACTGAGCAAGGTACTGCTGGTATCATTGCTCAGCATCTGAGCAACAGTAAGGCTGTGAACATTTTATTTTCTGGTTTAGGTCCCACTGAATTTGAGCGAGTGAGTCATCTCTCCACTGCGAGAGAGATCTGGGCTACCCTCAAGGCACACCATGAGGGAACAGCACAGGTCAAGGCTCGGCTCTATCAGACCTACCGGCGTGAATATGAGAATTTCACACAGAAGCCGGGTGAATCTGTTGAGGCTTTGTTTGGTCGCTTTCAGTCGATCATTAACAAGCTTCGGGACAACAAGGCTGAGGGTGCTCAGTTAGTCTCAGATCACGAGCAGGCGCTCAAGGTTCTTCATACCTTGGACCCAAAGATCTGGGAGATCAAGGTATCATCTATCGTTGAGAGTACTTCATACGATACCTTGACCATTTCTGAGTTATTTAGCAAGCTAAAGGCCACTGAGGTAGATATCCAGTTGAGATCAAATCTCACTGGTTCTGGATCAAAATCCCTGGCCCTTGCTACACCTTCTGTTGATCCCTCTGCTGTGAGCTGTGCTGGGTTCTCTCTGATGTCTATCACTGAGGACCAGCTTGAGTTGTTGGGAGATGATGATTTGTGTCTCTTTAACAACCGGGTGCGTCGTGTCTATGATAAAAGAATGTTCAAAAGACACGGCACAAAATCCGGATGCTTTGAATGTGGTGATCCAGGACACTTCATCGCCGACTGCCCCAAGCGCAGTGGATACAAGAAGGGCGCCGGCAGCAACTTCCACGACTACGGCAAGCATGAGAGCCCCTCCTTCAACAAGGGTAAGCCGAAGACCCGGTTCTTCAAGAAGGCCCTGAAGGACTACCGGCGAGAGAACAAGAAGCGCGACAAGGCCTTCTTCGCCGAAATGGAGAAGAGCTACTCCAAGAGATCCACGTCCTCTTCCTCTTCATCGAGCTCAAGTGATGAGGAGATCACCATCAAGAAGGGGAAGGACAAGGATGATCCGGCGGGCCTCTGCTTCATGGCCTTCGGAGACAAGCCGAAGAGCCACTCACACCAGCGCCGAAGATCCCGCAAGAGCTTCTGCTCCATGGCTCTTGGGGATAGAGAAGAAAAGAGCTCCTCCGACGACTCCGACGACGACGATAGCAAGGTATCATCTTATGAGCGCGAAATTGTAGATTTACTTGAGAGCAATCGTCAGGAGTTGAAGTATCGGGAGAAACTGCTTAGGGGGGCTAAAAAGAGGATAGATGAGCTAGAGAGTGAGCTTGCCGTGGCCAACGGTAGAATTGAGAGTCTATCTTCTTCCCCTTGCTTGGGTGATAGCAGTGAGTGCCCGAAGTGTGAGGTGCTTCTGTGTGACCTGACGACTCTGAAGTCCAGGTACACAAAAAGGGTTGATGAGAGGGACGCTTTGGCCACTGAGCTTGAAAGTGCTCAGCAGGAGCTAAAAGATGCTCAAGCCACTGTCGTCGCACCCTGTGTTGATTGCCCATCTCATCTAGCTGCATTAGCTGAGCTGAAATCCAAGGGCAATGAGCATTTGGGTGATTTGGAGAAGTTGAGAGCTGAGCTTGCGCAGACTAGGCTAGAGCAGGAGACATTGTCAGTTCCACCCACTATCTGTGAGAACTACCTGTCTCTTAGAATGGAGTTAATTAAGCTAAAAGCCGGGAAGTCTGTCCATAAGGAAGTTGAGTGTGAGACCTGCTTGTCTCAGGTAGAGGTTCTAGCTTCCTTGAGAGAGGAGCTAGCAGATTCTCAGAATGAGAATTTTTACCTCCGTTCTATCCTGAGTTGGATCAGTGCCAGAGAGCCACAGCTTGGCATGATGATCCAGCAGTTCAAGAGGAAGGATGGGTTTGGAGTAGGTTACACCTACACCAAGGCTGACTTTGAGAGTGCCCTCAGCCGGGCAGTGGAGTGGAGTAAAATGACTCCAGAGCAGAGGTATCCCAAGACTCACTCCACTGAGACCTCTCAGGCTTGTCAGCCCAAGGATGGAGTGATCCATGAACCACCCAAAGCTCCACCCAAGAAGCCTATCTGGGTTCCTAAGCCCAAACACCTCCACTCTTCTCTAGACTCTCTTCCTGGACCCTCTCAGCCCAAGAAGACCACACCAAACACTACCAAGCCCAAGAACCCCAAGCCTCAACCACATCCCAAGAAGCCTACCTATCATTGTGAGTATTGCCAGAGAAACGGGCATCTTGCGGAGTTTTGCTTCAGGAGGAAGCGGGTTGAGAGAGCAGAGAGGGCTCGTAGTGATCAGGTGCAGTTCTACCAGCAGGGTGGTAGACTGCGTGTTCCTCGGCGCGGAGAGAGGCTGGAGGCCAGGCCGCGTCGTGTAGGTGGTGGTAGAGGAGACGGCTTTCTTGCCCGTGCTCCAGTTGGTGGTGTTCGTTCCGGCAGAGTTCCAGACCGTGTTGGCTATGGCTCTGGACCTCGTGGCCGCAGGGTTAGGAAGGACCGTGGACCGCGTTTTGAGCCGCGTTTTGGTCCAAACTCTTTTGATGGTTTTCGCTTTCCATCTTTTGAGCAGATGGCTCGACACTGGTTTAGCTCTTTTGCTAAACCTGGTGCCGGACCATTTGCTCCCACTTACAGACATTGATTGTGCAGGACCGGGGACTGGAGGATGTTTGGATCATGGACTCAGGATGCTCTCGCCACATGACGGGACATCGCAGATGGTTCTCCAGTCTCATTCCCCCGAGCTCCAAAGAGTACATTACCTTCGGGAACAGCGGTCAAGGGAAAGTAAGTGGCATAGGCTCAATCAGCATCTCAGACCATTTCTCTTTAAAGAATGTTGCTTTGGTTAAAAATCTGAACTTTAATTTAATATCTGTTTCGCAACTTCTTGAAGATGGTTTGGAAGTGCGTTTTAAGAAGGGCAATTCTTCTGTGGTTGATTCTAGAGGGTCTTTGGTTTGTCAGATTTTACCTTTCGGTAAAGTTTTTCGAATTGACTTTTCTAGTTCTTTTGGCCCTTCTCGCTGTTTGATTGCTGGATCTTCTTCTGAGCTCTGGAAGTGGCATAGGAGGTTAGGTCATTTGAGTTTTGATCTGCTAGTCAGGTTAAGCTCTATGGACCTCATCCGAGGATTGCCCAAGCTTAAAATGGAGAAGGATCTGGTTTGTCATCCCTGTCGTCATGGGAAAATGGTTGCCGCTTCTCACTCACCTGTGACTCAAGTGATGACTACGTATCCAGGCGAGCTTTTACATTTGGACACTGTAGGTCCAGCTCGGGTACGCTCAGTCGGTGGGAAGTGGTATGCACTTGTGATTGTTGACGACTTTTCTCGTTTCTCGTGGGTTTTCTTTTTGGAGTCTAAGGATGAAACTTTTCAATTTGTCCATGACCTGATTTTGAAGCTGAAGAATGAGAACAATGGTCGGATGCGAGCAATTCGCTCCGACAACGGCTCTGAGTTCAAGAACTCTCAGTTCGTCAGCTTCTGTGGTGATCAGGATCTGGACCATCAGTTTTCTTCTCCTTACACTCCCCCACAGAACGGCGTTGTGGAACGAAAGAACCGCACGCTAGTTGAGATGGCCAGGACGATGCTCGATGAGCACAGGACTCCTAGGCGTTTTTGGGCTGAAGCCATGAACACGGCTTGCTATCTAGCCAACCGCATTTTTCTTAGAGCTTACATTGGTAAGACATCATATGAGTTGCGGTTTGGGAGACAGCCCAAGGTAAGCCACTTGCGAACGTTTGGCTGCAAGTGCTTTGTGCTCAAGAAGGGAGGGCATTTGGACAAGTTTGAGTCTCGTTGCTGGGATGGTGTTTTTCTTGGTTATGCATTGCATTCTCGAGGCTTCCGTGTTTGGAACCTCGAATCCCAGCTGCTTGTCGAGACGTGTGAGGTTTCATTTGATGAGTCCTTGCCTTCTTTAACTCCTTCTTTTGAGCTTTCTGGTGATGATGAGCTCGGAGAGTCCA
This sequence comes from Zizania palustris, assembly GCA_019279435.1. Classification (NCBI taxonomy): domain Eukaryota; kingdom Viridiplantae; phylum Streptophyta; class Magnoliopsida; order Poales; family Poaceae; genus Zizania; species Zizania palustris. The sequence goes on along the minus strand of JAAALK010000079.1, from coordinate 31,836,370 downwards.
TCTTCGAGGAAGATGAGGATACTCCAGCTGCTGTTGAGGGCGGGCCTTCTGCATCCCCCACAGAGCCCACACCTTCTGTGACTTCGACTGATGATGAAGGCGGACCTCTGATCACTTCTTCCACTTCGATCGAGCCCCTTCAGTCGAGTCCAGAGGTGCCAGCTGCTGACTCCGGTGAGGTGACTTCAGATCACCAGGGAACCCGAGCAGTTCAGCGTGACCACCCCTCAGAGCTCATCATTGGTGATTTGTCTGAGAGGACTTTGCGTTCTTCTGCCTCTCTTGCTGTGTTTGCTGAATCTGCATTTGTTGCATCTTTTGAGCCTAGAGACATTTCTCATGCTCTCTCTGATTCTAATTGGATTAATGCCATGCAAGAAGAGCTTGAGAATTTTGTCCGCAGTCGGGTTTGGACACTAGTAGAGCCGCCACCAGGATGCAACTCCATAGGCACCAAGTGGGTATTCAAGAACAAACAAGGTGAAGATGGGGTTGTGGTGCGCAACAAGGCTCGACTAGTTGCCCAGGGTTTTTGCCAGAAGGAAGGTATTGACTTTGAAGAAACCTTCGCTCCTGTTGCCCGTCTTGAGTCCATTCGCATTCTTTTAGCTTTTGCCGTTTGAAAGGTTTTAAGCTTTTTCAAATGGACGTTAAGAGTGCTTTTCTGAACAGGTTCATAGAGGAGGAGGTATATGTTAGGCAACCCCCCGGTTTTGAGAACCCTAAGTTTCCTCGACATGTTTTTAAGTTGCATAAAGCTTTATACGGGTTGAAGCAAGCCCCCAGGGCTTGGTATGACCAGTTGAAGCAATTTTTGTTGGGGAAGGGCTTTGTGATGGGTTCTGTGGACAAAACTCTTTTCTTGCTCAGGGATGCTTCAGATTTCTTAGTCGCTCAGATTTATGTGGACGATATTATCTTTGGCGGTACTACTGACTCTCTTGTGTCCAAGTTTTCTGAGCAGATGCACAGTGAGTTTGAGATGAGCCTCATGGGTGAGCTTAAGTACTTTTTAGGGCTCCAGATCAAGCAGACCAAGGACGGCACCTTCATCCACCAAGGTAAGTATACTCGTGACATGCTTAAGAAATTTGACTTTGGTGGTGAATTGAAGCCGCAGATGACCCCGATGGGCACTTCTGGGGGTCTGGACAAGGACGAGAGCGGTGTCAAGGTCAATGAGAGAGAATTTCGAGGGATGATCGGTTCGCTGTTGTACTTTACGGCAACAAGACCGGACATACAGTTCGCCGTGGGACTTTGCGCGCGTTTTCAGTCTTCACCACGCGCGTCTCATCGGCAGGCTGTCAAGCGCATTTTCAGGTATCTCACCTATGCGCCTGATCTTGGTCTTTATTATTCAGCATCATCATCACTTGATTTATCTGGCTTTTCGGACGCCGACTTTGGTGGGTGCCGGTTGGATCGCAAGTCGACTTCCGGTACTTGCTAGTTTCTTGGTTCTTCTCTTGTCTCTTGGTCTTCTCGAAAGCAATCTGGAGTTGCTCTTTCGACCACAGAGGCTGAGTACGTAGCTGCTGCTAGCTGCTGCTCACAGATGGTTTGGATGATTTCCACTCTTCGAGACTTTGGGTTGCTCTTTCCTACCAGGGTTCCATTGTTTTGCGACAGCACTAGCGCTATTAGTGTAGGGAAAAACCCGTGTCTCCATTCAAAAACCAAACATATTGATGTGCGCTTTCATTTCTTGCGGGATCAATATGAGAAAGGTGTCATTGACCTTGTACATGTTGATACCCATCATCAGTTGGCTGACATTTTTACCAAACCCCTAGATCAGTCTACATTTGAGCGTTTACGAGGGGATTTGGGTGTTGTGTATCCTTTCTAGGATATTTTGCGTCAGTTTTTCTTTTTATTTACTCTTTTCTTGAGTCTTTTTGTGTGTGTTCATATCATACATATTCACATATCACACCCTAGAGATGCTTCTGTTATATGATTGAACTGCTTTACTTATTCTAGCTGGTACATGCTTTTGATTACATGTCGATGATCATGCTTTTGCTTCAGTTCAAATGATATGTCTGATATCTGTCATATGCATGGCTTTTACGCTTTCCACTTGAAAAATGATCACCATTGCTTCTGGTAACTAGCATGTGTCGGCTGAGTGCTTTTGCTATTTGTTACATGCCTTGTAGCTAGTTCATCACACAGATGCAGATATGCAACTTGGACATCTTTATGCTTTAACATGGAAAATGTGCTATAAAAATGATAAAAATCAAATGAATGAAAATTCCATGCCTTTTTATGCTTAAGTTGAAAAGATCCAAGTGGGTTTGCTTTGTCGCATTATATTGTTCTGGATTGCTTACCATAGCACTTTGGTATGAACTAGGACAGTGTAATGTATGCCGAGACCAATGTCTTAAGCTTCTGATGGCTCAGTTCTGGCCTAGGCTTGACTTGGTCGGTTAGCATAAGGTTTGACATGCAAATAACCCTTGGCACAAATGACAAAGGAAAATGAAAAAGCCTGAGTTTTAAAAGGATAACAAGTTTGCTGAAGCATTTTGTTTTGAACAATGCTCATCTTGGTAGATATCAGTTAGCTTCTGCATCTCATGCTTTACCTTGCTTGTTTACTAGACACTGTGGTGATGCTTTTATTTGCAAAAACTGAAAAATACGTGCTAAATGACTTTCTTTAGATATCATCTCTTGCACTGATCATGCCATGTGTCCTAGACAGTATTTCTTTTGCTATACCTGTTAGACACTGTATTTGCAGTCAATCATATCTGAGAAGCATGCTTTCTACACTCCACCTGCACCCCAGTTGCATTCACTGCATATTTTGAGGGGGAGTTGCTTTTCAGGGGGAGTCTGTGTCTCTTTTTGAGTGCTTGATGAGTTCACTTGTCAACAAGGGGGAGAAAATTTGGGATCAGAGTTTGAGGGGGAGTTCTTACTCTATTGATATCCTTGTTGTTCTGCAATCGCACTCATTTTGAGCTTTTATGTTTTGGTTAACCATAATGACCGGTTCTTGCTTTTGTTTGGCTTTTGGTCATTAGGGTTAAACTTTTACCTTATTTTTTTTCTTCTTCCTTGTTCTCTTGTGTTTTGTTTTCGTGTTTCCACATTGGTTCACAGGTGCTGAAGAGCTGAGAATTGAGGAGTGTTGACAATGCTCTCATCAAGGGGGAGATTGAGGAGCCATGCTGAATAGCGTGGGTCTCATGGCTCCAGAAGTGATGAGTCATTGTCAACGATAGTCAACAAGGACTGAAGAAGAGAGGAGATCTGCTGTTTCATGGGCCGCGTGTGACTCAGGTACACGGGCAGCGAGCGACTGTCGGGCAGAGGAGGCTGCGAAGTCGGGCTGGCCCAATCCGGGTGCATGGGCCAGAAGCAGTAGAAGACCCACTGGGCTGTTGACCAGGACTGACTCAGGTACACGGGCGGTGAGCGATTGCCGGGCTGAGAGAGCTGCGGAGTCGTGCCGGCCCAATCCGGGTACCTGGTGCAAAGCTGGTGGAGGCTTTGTCAGTTTCGGCGTAAAACTGACAACCGTTGATTCTGTATCCGACTGTCCAGAAGAGTAGCTTCCGGATATGTCATCTGTTACTCTAGGCCCACAGTCAGTCAGTTGTGTCTGTAAAAATACCTAAGGGCAGTAGAGTCTTTTTCTGTATTTTTGAGTCTGTAAAACCCTAAGGGGCTGGTAGAATATTCCTAGTGTTGGGCTGCCTATAAATAGCACCCCAATCCCTAGGGTTTGGACAACCCCTTTGTGCTGAAATCAAATCCACCTTTTTGGGTCACTTTGTCTCCTCCCTTCTCTCTCCTGTGTGCGCCGCCAGGGCTTGTCTCTCACTGTTCTTGCATTATTTTGGCTCAAATCTGTTGAATGCATTTAATCCTTTGTCTCTGGTGAATTTATTGCTTGCATCTTGTTCGGTTTGGGAAGTTAATGCCTTGGGCACGAGCTGGTGATTTTATTTCTTGAGGAGAAGCTTCTTCTGTTGCTTGTGTTCTTCACGGTGGGAGTACTAGTTCTTGCTATTGCAAGTAGTACTACCTTGCTGTAGCTACAGTGTCCAGTAGCAGCTTTTCACCTTCTATTGCCCAGCTTTTTGATCGAAGCTGACAGTCTCTTTTACCTTTTTCTGGGTATGTCTGGCGAAGCTCGTTTCAGTGCGAAGCCCCTCAACTCCGTGAGGCAGGCTTCGATCGAACATCTTTAAAGACTTCGCTCAGACTTCGAACTTCGGTTTTTGTGTCTGAGTTGCTAGCTTCGAAGTTCTTCCTGTATTGGATAGCATCGCATACTTCGAACTAGCATACTCCGAATCTATCTGTTCGAAGTGCACACTTCGTTAGGCTTCGAAGTTGGGTTCGAAGTTTGTCGGTTCTGATAGACCTCGCTTGGATTCCTTTGTGGCGTGTCTGCCTTCGATTCTCCTTCCGAAGCTTTCCCTATTCGAAGATAGAGTGTAGGCTTCGGACTTGATTTTCTGTCACGTGACAGACTTCGCTTCTTTGTTCGAAGGTTGTCTGTTTGTGTGTATTGTGTTCGAAGTTTTTGTGTTTGAAAGGTTAGCTTCGAAGTTGTGTTCGAAGTTCTTGTCTTCGTAGTACTTACTTCGAACCAGGCTCCGGCACTGTTTTTATTTCACTGCGAAGTACACTTCGCATCTTACCACTTCGCACTAGGCTAGACAGTGACACCTTCGGCACTTCGGACAGACTCCGTCACCAACCTCCGAAGCAGACCTCGACATGCGAAGGGGGCTTCGCCAAGTTCCGAACAGGAGACAACTTTGAACAGTAACTTCTCTTTTCACTTTATACATACTTAGATCATTTCATTGAGAAGTTTAGGCCTGTTATAACTTGTTCATCTGCCTAGATTGCACTACTTTAGATTCACACTGTTTTTCATCAGATGTTTCTCGGCTAGAAACCTTTAGACTTAGGCCTTCTGTTTATTTTCTGCTGCGTAGTATTTTTGAGGTGCGTTGGGTATTGGGAACAGGCCATTGATTCGAAAGAATTTTTAAGGCGCCCATTCACCCCCCCCCTCTGGTCGCTACTTTCGGTCCTACATTTACCCCTAGGGTAAATTACACATACACAAAAATAAACTGAAAAGACAAACATGCCCTTAGGATTTTTACAGACTCGACTAACACATTGTGGGCCTAAAAGAAAAATGGTAAAATCCTAAACGCAGATAACTTGTCTTGCTGTGGAGCTTTCGTAGCAGCTACGGCTTCGCTTCAGGACGGTGTAGCAGATAACTTGTCTTGATTGGGCGTCGGTTTTGCACCGAAACCGACAAAGTGTCCACTATCTTCGCACCAGGTACCCAGATTGGGCCGGCCTGATTCCGCGGCTCTCTCAGCCCGACAATCGCTCGTTGCCGGTATACCTAAGTCAATCTAGGTCAGCAGACTAATGGATCCCCTGCCGCTCCAAGCCCATGTACTCAGATTGGGCCGACCCGACTCCGTGGCCCCTCTGCCCGGCAGTCGCTCGCCGCCCGTGTACTTGAGTCACATGTGGCCCAGACACGGCAGGTCTCGTCTTCTCTTTTCTTCTCCTCTCACTTTGACGTCCGTTGATAATCACTCATCACTTCTGGAGCCATGAGGCCCATGATCTTCAACATGGCTCCTCATCATGATCGGAGGGGCCTTCACTACGGACCCTGCCAATCGGACCGACCTCGTTTGGCCGATCGGACCTGGCTCCAGCACGGGCTCCAACGTGAGCATGATACTTACCTCTGCCAGGCTTCGGCGAAGGGACCATGGGGATTGGGACTTCCTGAGACCCTATTCTGACTATGATAGCTTCGAACTCCCTGTCCTTTGCCTCTTCGCAGTCACCTTCTTTGGCTTCGTTCTGCATGAGTCAATTCGGAGGTACCACGGATAGCCTGTGGATGATGCCCCCCTCTGTTGTGTCTGCTTGTCCTTGCCAGTCATAATACTTTGAAGGAAAACAAGGAATAGTGTTATGTTGCGGAGGGTACTCCGATTGTGATACGTATGGAGCCCACGGGGTCCCTACCCAGTTGTATGGCGGAGGCATCGGTGGCTCCAATGCTCCGCTCAATGTGAGCCGAACCATTACCCAAAGGGGGGTTCGGCCAGCTTGATGGTGTCTCAGACTATATCAGCGAAGGGTCCTGATAGGCCGGAGGTATGTTCGGCTAGTGCGGGCCGAAGCCTCCTACTGGAGGGCTCGTCTAGAGCAATGCTGAGTTCGGCCATTGGGGGTCGAACTCATTCTGCATGGGGCTCGACCACTGGGGTCTGAGGCCATCGTATGGAGGGTTCGTCCACTGGGGTCTAAAGCCACCGTAGGGGATGTTAGGCCACTGTGGCCCGAAGCCACCATGCGGAGGCTTCAGCCACTGTGGTCCGAAGCCACCCTCCGACCGCTTGGGTCCCTTCGGCTGACTTAGCCTTTTGGCGCGGGGGCCTATTTCCTTAGCTTTTCTTTGGTGCTTGTCTAACAACATCTGATACATTACATTCGGCTTCTTGCGAGCCCTACCCGAAGGAGATGTGCCAACATTACGCTTCCACACTCCTACTTCAGGGTTCTTAGGTACGAGTGTGTGTGTGCACGGTTCTCCAATGACGACCGCTTTCCCCTTAGTTGACTTGGCTTGTTCTGTCCAAATCAGTACTCTCTTTTCGTTGAGATCGACGGTGTTCATGGGAAACTGGTCTTTGTCTAGCTTAATCTTTGGACTGTGGTCTATCTTCAATTGTCCTTCTTCTATAGCCGATTGAACCTGTCGACGAAAAACATTGCATTCGTTAGTATAATGCGAATGTGAATCATGCCACTTACAGTATGGGTGTTTCTTTAGCTCGTCGGAAGATGGAATGACTTGGCCTTTCGGAAACCTGAGAAGCTGGTTCTTTAAGAGGAAATCAAATATTTTATCATACTTAGTTATATCAAATAAGTACTTGACCTCGCTAGGTCGATTCTTGGTGGGAGACGGCCGTAACTCGGAGCAAGTAACAGGCTTACTCTTAGTGTTCCAAACCCATTCGGCCGCGTACATGTCGGTCGAGTCTTCCTCCTCCTCCGACTCTTCCTCGTCGGAGTGTTCCATGACGTGGACTTCAGCCCTAGGCTTGTTAAACGTCTTAATAAACTTCTTATCTTTAGCTCGGCCTTCCTAGACGAGAGCCTGTTGCAAGACTTGGCTAACCTCTAAAAAGTGCTGGTTGTCTAGTCTCTCCTTGATCTCAGAACGCAACCCGCTAAAAGCTAGATCCGCCAAATCCCTTTCTGAAATATTAAGACTAAAACATCGATTTCTGGTATCTCGAAAATGCTTGATATACTCAGAGATGCTCTTGCTAGATTTCTATCTAACCGATGTCAAGTGTGAAAACCTAAGTTCTGTTTCACCTGTGTAAAAGTAGTCGTGGAATTTTTGTTCTAATTCAGCCCGCGTTTGGATAGAGTTCAGCGGGAGCGCCGAAAACCAAGTAAAAGCGGTGCCGGATAGCGAGAGAGAAAATAGTCTAAGTTCTAAAGCATCCGACCCACTAGCTTCTCCACACTATGCTAAAAATTGACTAACATGCTCTAGTGTGGTTTTGTTACTCTCACCGTCGAATTTGGTGAATTCAGGGACCCTATATCCGCAAGGGTAAGGTATTGTATTAAAATGATCGGAGTACGGCTTCCGGTAAACCCTAGCTCGACCCCTAAATACGAAGCCGGTGCACTCCCTAAACAGTGCGTAGATCCGCTCCTCAATGTCATCCTGACATACTACCTACGCACGCCTCTCATGCGGGGGTACGACGCACGGTGGGATGTCGGCATGTCGGCCATGGGTTTCTTCCTCATGTGCTAGCAGTACGACGTGTTCGGGTCTACGCACTTGTGCATGCGGGGTGGGCAGTGTGGGTAAAGTTGGTGCCGGTGTAGGTGGAGGCGGCGCATAGTGAGCAGTGCTGGCTTGGTTGTAAGTATAATAATTGGTCTCGGCCATGGATACCGAGGCCGAAGACGTGATGGGTTTGCCAGTACTACCGTCAGTTTTGTTGTAAATGTGATTCATTAGAGGCATACTAGCGATAGGAGTTGGAGGTGCAGCCTCGGTAAAGCCGAACCTTCTAAGTGTCACCTCTACTTGAGAGCTAATTGCCGAATCTAAACGGTTGGCTAGCGAAGCACTAACGGCTTGGTCTACTGACGCGACTATCTTTTGCTCAATCTCTAAGGAAGATAAACGAGACGATACCGGTGTTACCTAGATCCGAGTGAGGTCGGGGATATTGACGTCGCGCTTGATGAAGCCTACGCGTGTCTTGACGTAGCTCCCAAGCATGAGGTCTTGGAGTGCTTTCATCTTTGCCTCGATCTCTGCTCGGTCCTCTGCGGGAATATCTTCAAGTGTATGCGTCATGATGTTGCAGTTGTCAATATCCGCGCTTCCCATGGGATCCATCGGCGATGTAGACGTAGTAGTCATTGTAGACGTACCAGCGACCGATGTAGATGTACCCGTCATGTTGGCGTAGCCTTCCCCAGTGGAGTCGCCAAAAAGTGTGTTGACACGAAAACGTGCCCCCGCACTTGGGTCAGTTCGACGATCCAAAAGTGTGTGGATACTTAGGGACAAGCCTAAGTGTAACACAACACCAACGTCGCGTTTCGACTACCCTTAACCATGGTAAGGGGGGTAGAGTCGCCAGGTAATTAGATCACACAAAAATAATCCAATTAGCCAAAAAAATATATTAAACAGAACAAATCAGCAAGCCGGGCGGAGCCTGGCTGATTCGAAGTGTACAGTGCGAAGGGTATCGCCAAAGGGTACCTTCGGTGTCTGATGCGAAGGGTCCCGCCGAAGGGTGTGTTCGGACTGATCTGGCCGAAGACTGGCTCCGAACAGATCTTGACGCGGCAATCACCTCCGAACAACAGGGTTCGGCGCGAAGGCTCTGACACGATTAAACAACTTGAATGTAGTGTGCGGGCATGACATCGTCTGACGCAAGGTATGAATGCGGCAAAGCCTATCGTGACGAAGCCTATTGCGAAGCATGCTGGTGCGCGGGACTCGGTCAAACCGACAACAGCGTAACGGTCTGGCACGGGTAGTCAAAGCAGTAATCCCGCCGAGGGGTGTTCTAGCGACCTCTGAAACCTATCTCTCGGCTTCGGACACCTCTGGTGAAGTAGCTCTGAATGATGAAACCTACAACAGAATAGATATCAAGTGCCAATTTGGCCTGGGGACCGAATTCTGCTAAGTGTTGCACTAGGGGCGAAGGTAGCAATCTGTTACGTAGATTAGCGGATACTTCACAGGCGAAGTAACAAGGCGATAGCAATATATTACGTAGATTAACGGATACTTCACATACGAAGTAACAAGGATTACCACTGTTCCGAAGTGGTCGTCGGAGGGCTTCCAGGAAAACCCACGAAGATTGCAGAAAAGTAAAGGTACGATTCAAAGCTAGGGCTTTGTGTTGATTTATGTTGGGGGGTTAATGAACCGGCCTCACCCCTATATTTATAGGGGCTAGACTTCTAATCTCTAAGCCTAATCTGATAGGATTCGACTTAATCACACGTAGGGATAAAATTAACCAGAATCGGACTCAACTCTATCTCCAAAACTCAGCCCAAAGTGGTCCTTCGGCCAGGCCCGCCGAAGCCTGCTCCACGAGCCGAAGCTTCGGTGAGGTGGGCCTCCGAAGGCCTTCAGGCCGAAGGTAGCAGGCTCGCTGGAAGCTTCCGAAGACCACAGCTCGATGGGCCTTCGACCCTATAGGGATTCGGCCTAGTCCAGGACATGTGTATTTTCGTCCCAAATTACCAAAATTGATATTTGATAATCTTAACCATTAATGTCATTTTTGCTATCAACACCACCCTCTGCTGAAGTATTTTATTACAATATGTGAAGCTATCGGGGCTAAGATGTGTGAAGTATTTTATCAAGTTTAAGATGTGTGATGGATAGGAAGTGCTACTTAGAGGTGTGAAGCTATCGGGGCTAACAAGGAATCTAATTTCCCTTGGACTATTGCATGAAGAAGGATGGTTATATCAAGTGGCACCTAATAAAAATACCTTAAGATTCATGCGTGGAGACAAGATAGTCATGATTGGTGAGAAGTCAGGCGTACACCAGTACAAGCTAAAAGGTAGTGTTGTTGAAGGTGGAGTCATGGATGGCAATGCAATTTTGACAGTGTTTGATCCAAATGTTGGTGCGGTTGTGAGATCAGCCTCACTAGGTCATTCTAAATAAGCGACGAAAGAAAAAACAACTCAAGTCGGCACATAACTTTAAGGTGGCGAGCATATTCGCCAAGGTGGAGTTTGTTAGATTTGTGTCGAAAATGTGCAACCAATGAGATAATTTAGGTGATCGGTTTAGGCATGCGACACTACTGCGGTATGTTTAGATGTCGGCGTAGACACCATTCATGAGGAAGAGCACCAATAGTCATGTCCCGAAGTCGTATGTCATATATAATGAACTCTGTTACTAAAATATTGTGCCTCGGTGGTATCTCTTCGTTGTGATCTTCTCGTGACGTCTCTTCGATCTTGTTGATTCCGCCGTGTTAGATCATACGCACTTAATTTTCATAACATAGTGAGAGTCACCTCTCTTCTCACGTGTGACCATGATTCGATCCTTGTAAGCATGGTAGGGAGGTTGACTATTAGAGACCCTGATGTTATGCTTGGCGCCAATAGTTTTGACATTGAGCTTTAATTCTACTAATAAAATTGAAAAGACTTTATTTACAAAATAAGTTTAGGGTACAAGATGGTGCGATGGAGATAGTGTTGGCCTCTGCTTGTAACGGTGGTGCGACTCCCGTGCTACCCTCACATATTCACGTCCGTTCAGTCGGCCGTAATAGACCGATATGTTGGGCCAAATGTTTACCCCACCTGCACCAAAAATGCAAGCTAGCATCTATTTTTTTTTAAAAAAAATAGCAAAAATAACCATCTGTCTCTTTTGATGGGTATTTTATTCCTCTGTCGAGAGAACCTAAACTAAGCCTCTTATTATTGCTATTTTCTAAATCTAAAATCACAAAACAAAAATAAATTTTCATAAATAAAATATTGTTTATAAAATTTCTACGAGCTCAGGACAAATTTTTAATAAGACTTGGTAGGGCCACGTCTACCACATATTACGACGTCACCAATGTGAGCCATTAACCTAGGCCATGAGCCTTCTTAATAGCGCGTCGATACCTTCAAGCCTCCCTTTATATAGCAGTCCCTCCCGTCCCCAATGCCTCGATTTGTCGAGGTGGTACTAAACACGACCGTGCCTATGCACGTATGTACCCCCAGAGCTGGACCTGCAGTTTCTTGGGCCTACTTGCTGTGACCGTGCCTGACTCACTGACTGCCTTTGCAGGTTTGCACCCCCGGAGCTGGGCCAGCAGTTTGTTGGGCCTACATGCTGTGGTGAGCTTTGATTGACCTGGCAAGCTGGAAGTGTCAACAATGGCGAACTGTTGTTTTCAGGTCACCATCAAATGGATTTGGTGTCCCCAAGTGGATCTGGATTCCGTTTTGCTTCCTGCTCTACTGACACAGAACAAGTCATCGTCACCAAAGATGCAAATCCAGTTGACCAATTTCTCCATTCTATGATCCCATTCATAGTAATATTTTTTGATGGATTACATAAACAGACATCTTTAACAAGTACACTAGTACTGCATAACAACTTCATGCTACTGAGATTCAGAAACGAAAGCGACTCAACAGTCAACAAATAGTTGCTGCTGGTCTCTACCGAATGGACCATTTCTACCAAGTTAACCAGAAAAAACATCACATTATTATAGCGGTCCAAGGCCGCAGGAAATATAACTGGGGAGCTTTAGGACCTTGGTTGCCTGGGCAAAAAGGGAAGCACCCTTGCATAATCAGAGATATCCAGCGTTGTGCTCTGGAGGAGACATCAAAACATGCCATTCCTTGTATTGCCAAACTACATGGATTTTTTTACCTCTCAACACTTCCTGAAAACAAAACATGGGTTCACACAGGAGTCCTCCAATTTAAATGCATAAGAAAACAACCACTTCTTTATAGGAATATACTAGCAAAATGCTCATGCTTTGCTATGAACAAAAGAAAAATAGTGTAATATTTTCTAAAATAAATCAAATATATTTGTATATGATATATGTTATTTATTTTAATTATATGTGTCAATCCACTTTTATTAGTTTGTTGTATAATATTAAATAGTATCAAAGAGTAAACTGTAAAAACTACAATAGGAGTAGGTGGGTCAGTGGGTGGCAAATTCACCACTACTTAGTTCTTTTAAAATAGTATAGATTAATTAAATGTGTCAAACTTTCAATCCACTTTTATTAGTTTGTTGTATAATATTAAATAGTATCAAAGAGTAAACCGTAAAAACTACAAGTCTACAATTGGAGTAAGTGTGTGGCAGATTGTTCTTTTAAAGGGTTCTTTTAAAGTAGTAAAGATGAATTATAGATTCAAAACTGCTTATTGATGACTTGTTCTAGAAATACAGATAGTCTTTGTAAGATCACCTGTTATAAAACGAGCATAAGGCGGTTAAGTGTATTGTTCACAATGGAAAACTCACCATTAGCTCTGTCATCTGAAAAACTAATGGCAACATGCTCAAAATAATCTCTTCTAGCATCTGCATTGAATAAGAAAAAATGGTAGCATAGTTAACATCATAAATAAAAGTAAACCATAAAACGTGGATCGCAAAGACGCAAAATTTTTATTATTGTATCCACAAACTTACCATGCTTCATAGTTAAAGAAGGGTCTTCCTTCTCTGTATACCCAACTACCTTTGCAGGGTTTCCTACTGTCATGCTTTTAAACATGACAAAAAGAAAGTATCAGATCAATTATCAACATAAAGAGCATAACACATAATTCAGACTGCAGCACCACTGAAAGTACCAGTCAAGATAAAAATGATGTACTACACACATGTAAAATGCATAAACATTTTGTGGTAAAAATGTACAAAATCTTAACTAATATAAAGCGGACAGTGGTCGTCCGTCCGCTCCGTCCACGTCTCTCACTTCTCATAAAAAAAACCAATCAAAACTTATACCTTAAAAAAACCGGTGCAACTGCCCTAATAAAACCGGCTAATAAAACCGGGGCAACCGGCCCGGTCAAAGCGCAAGCGCAGTTGCGCGCTCAACTGCCCCGCCCCATGCGCCCCTGTGCAACCGCCCGCCCTGTGCATGCATGCGCTTTTGAGAAAGAAAGAAGAAAAGAGGAAAAGAAAAAAAAGAAAAAAAGGAAAAAAAATAAAAAATAAAATTGTATTTATATTTCAGTCTTTTAATTTATGTATTTTGCGCGAAAATAAAAAAAGATTTTGTTGCAAAGCACAGGCCTCTAACTAGTGTTATAAGCTAGCTGCTAACCTGTGGGGAGGTACATCCTTTAAAACAAGGGAACCAGCGGCAATCATGGCACCTTCGCCTACATTTATGTTGCCGAGGATAGTAGCACCAGCTCCAAGAAGAGCCCCTGGACCAATCTTGGGGTGCCTATCTCCATGTTCCTTTCCAGTACCACCAAGTGTAACACCCTGTAGAAAAAGTCTGAATTGTAAGCTGGTGAACTTCGATTCTGGCTAATACTTTTCCTATAAAGTATAAACATTCAGGAATATTCTGTGATTTTGATTTCAAGTAAAAACAAGCCAACATGAGTACATGCATAAATAGGACAGATTGATCATACTTATGTTATGGATTTGGTTTCAAGGGAGAATTTATATCCTCAAAATAATTTTACAGAACTCAAGGAAAACTACCTTTACTTCTCCATATTCTCTCATACAAATCAAATCAACAGGTTCTCCATGCCCTAATTATTCATCCTCTTATCTGAATCGATGATCCATAGTTGCATAAAATAATAAATTCACTAAATTAATTAAAAACATGTAATTGATATGTTTGGGTATCCAAATAATATCATCCATAATATAAAAAATAACATGAGATTGACAAGTGGTTGAAGTCAGTGCTGTTATAAACCTATCTTGGCAAGTGTGTACAATTTTTACCTTCTTGTTAGATCTATAATCAGCACACTTGTTGTAGTGCTCAAAACTAAAATTGGATTGATAAGTATATCTTTATTTTGAAAATTACAACTAACAAGAAATGAGTTATGCTGAGTACCTGCATTAATGAAACCCAGTTTCCAACAACAGCAGTTTCACCAATAACTAGACCTGTTCCATGATCCAACAATATTCCCTCCCCAATTCTTGCAGCTGCAGATTTAGTAACAAAGAATGTTTAAAGGACAAATTGGAAAAAAAGTACATAGTAAGGGATGAAAAAAAACCATTAATGATAAAGACTTAATTGTTCAAAAATTAAAATTCAAACGCAGAAGCACCCCCACCAGTGAATGATAATCTCGAATATCCTAAAACTTCATAAAGGAAAGAACAACAATCTAATGTGCACAAAGGATAATACGAAAAAACACTAAGCAATTGTTTTAATGGGACTATGAATGTCCTAAAAAACCACACCACAGTACCAAACTACCAATTAAGATGACATGGTATGAAAAACAACCAACCCATGCCCAGTAGAAAAGATGACAGACAATTGTTTGGCAAAAGGTGATAATGCAGGATAAACAACACATGTCACCATACAGCTCTTGAGTGTGAAAATACACTAGCGGACCCGGAAAAGATAAATCATAATATTGAACATGTCATTATAGAACAATGGCATACCTGGGTGTATATCCACTGCAAAAACCTGAAAAGAATATGATAGCAAATATTACTCAAACAAAACTATATGCTAAAGAGATATAAAAACCTGCTCAATAAGACAATAAGAAATCAAAGTTCACCTCACTGATACGGCTCTGCAGTGCCAATGCCAGAACTTTACGACCTTGATTCCATAACACATGAGCTATCCTATAGGATTGCAAGGAATGGTAACCCTGAAGTGGTTCGCAAGAGACATTAGAGTTTTAACTTTTAAGAATCATATATGTTGGCAAGAATATTAGATGATGCATTTCTCACTACACATAAGGCAGCATAGAAAGTATCTAGCAAATGCATACCTTCAGGTATAACAATGCCCAACTGTATTGAGCACAGGCAGGATCACGATCTTTAAAGGCCTGAATTGGAACAGCAATATATAGTTGCCAAGAGATCATCAATAGGATAGTACAGAACAAAATACCATGCAAACACAAAATGGTACCTCAGCAGAATAACACGTTAACAATGGACTCACCTGAGCATCAAGGCGAATAGAGTGGCGTATATCTTTATTGTTCATCATAACATCATTGAAAATGTCTATTAGCTGAGTTGCAAGCAATGTTGGATCTTCGAGCCTGTTCGCAAGGACAAAACTCAACGCCCGCTCGAGACAGTTATGAGATAGTACACTGGCATACAAGAAGCTACTTAAAATAGGCTCCTTCTCTGCCTGTAACAGAAAGATAGAAGGGAACGCATAATATTAGAACAGTACAATAGTCAATGATTAAATGTTAAGCTTTGTCATAGTTAAACAACCAAAGAGAACAGATGTAACCATGTAGGATGTAGCTCTGGTTCGCATGCCACCAGAGTTTGGACTGTTTGGTTGTATTGCTTAACCTTTTACGACAGAAAATTATACTTTCATATAGTCATGTGTACGAAATGCTCATCTAAAGCAGTATTGGTCTTCACTCTTCACTACACTTGGATATACTAAATTACTTGGCTCTTCATACAGTTTCAAACTGATACCGTTTTTGCCTCCTGAATTAATTGGCTATACTGAACTAGCCAACTAGTCAACTAGCAACTACTCCGTATTGCACAATAACTTATTCAGGAGAACAATTACACTAATATTTTTGTTTTCTCCAAGACAACTAAATTACGATAATAAAACAAACTGATATTAATTCATGGTATTTATGGAACTAAGACGTAGCACTTGCTCATTTGACACAAAAACAGAAAACAACATCGCGACCAAATTCAAATGCTAAAAGTGCCCAGTCAAAAGAACAGACAAGCATTGTTGCCACCTCGAATCAAACTGAACCCATAGAATTATCTAGGCTTAAAGAATAGATAATATATCCTATGCTTAAAGTTATGTTGCTCAAATGCACACATTAAATCTGGGCTAAGGATTTTTCATCCAACGGTGTCTAGCTATTTGCGTTTACACCCTCTCACCTCCTCTTTTCCAGTGCAAAAAAAATCATTGGATAAAAGAAGGTGAGAGGGTGTAAACACAAATAACTGGACACCGTTGAATGAAAGATCTTTGGCCCAAATTTAATGTGTGCATTTAAATACCATAACTCTTTGAGCATTCGTTGCAAAAAGAATATGCAAAAGTTCATTGAACCCAAAAAAGGCCACCAAAAAAACGCGACCTTTCCTCATTCCAACCCAAAATTCAGAGCCTGTCTAGCACAAGGGCATACAAGCCACGATCGAATCAGAAGTATGTAAGCAGAGCTCCGATCAATCTGTGAGAGCGGTTTCCTGAGCCTCACTCACCTCATACTTGGCCTCCGACTTGACGGCCTCCCATATGGGGTCCCCGGCGGAGTCGACTATGCCCCGCGCCGCCGCGGCGGTGCTCCCCCGAGAGTTCCCCATCACGTAAATGGGGAACATGGCCTCCGACTGGCTCCTCCACTCCCCAGCGCACGACCCACAACCGCCGCCACCCTGCGCGACCCCGACCCTACCCCTACCCCTGGCGACCGCCTCGCCGTCGTGGTCATCCACCTTCTCGAGTACCAGGTACCCGCACGACGTCATGGGCCGAAGCGGCAAAGCCCCGTCGGGTCCACGCCCTAGGGGTTTCTCCGGCGCGGCGGTCGGCCCGACGCGGCGAGTCGCGAACGCGCTCGGTGCGGGGAGAGGAGCGAGCACAAAGGAGAGGGCGAGCGAGCGAGCGAGCGAAACCAAAACGGTGGAGTACGAAAGAGCGGTTGGGAGCAATCGAAAGTGGCGAGGCTGACGGCGGTGACGCCGTCTGGGATGCGTGTCCGGCAAAGGGCTTGCGCCACCGCTCGTGGGATTTTTTGCGGCGAGGTGGGTGCCAGGGTGGTGTATTGAAAGTTGAAACTTGAAACGGCAGCCACGACTTTTGTTTACGCCTTTCGGCTGCTTGGCCCCCGGCCCCTCATGGAAAGGAGGAATCCAGGCAAATCCTACTGTTCGCGGCGCGCGCGCGCCGGCCGGCGGGTGGGTGGACGGGGCTCGGGACGTGTGTGGTCCCGTGCATCTCGTGTGCGTCCGCACGCGCGCCGTTGCCCGGCGGGATGGAATGGATGCGCTTCGTGCCACGCCGGCATCGGTGGGCGGGTCTGCACTCTGCTGTATAAATGGACAAATGGCCCACCGGTTCGGTCCGGTCCAAGGTTGGAACCTTCCGACGATTCCTAACAAGTATAATTATGTCATGATTTAGCAATGTGATATTATAGTAGATATTTGTTAATCATAAATTAATTAAGCTTAATAAATTCTTTTCACGAATTATCTTATGATTCTGCAATTATTTTTATAATTAATTCATGTTTAGTCCTTCAAATTGATATCCAAACATCTGATGTGACACAGACTAAAATTTAGCCCCTTGATCTAAACACCCCCTAATTCGTGTCAGCCGACATGGCCCGACTATACTATTGTACTATGTCGTGTCAGTCGATGGGTTTAGGTCTCAATTTAGACATGATACAATTAGTGCTAAAATTTGGCAGTGTCAGCTTGATGGTGGGCTTGGGCATGCTCATAACCCACGCCAACGACACATTACAAATTAAGGGTGATAATCCAACCGATGGGGTTGGGGACCCGCCCCTATGGGACAGGGTCCAAGTCTAATTTTTGATCCATGGGTCTATCGGGTGAGGGGCCTGCATCATGTTAGGTTCGAGTCTAGGTCCATCATTTTACCCGCGGATTCTTGTGGGTCCCTAATAGGCCCAACATAAATGAATAAATTGGCAACAGATTCCTCATACGACTCATCCATTCCACTAGAGCGCTTCCTCTCAGACTTCTCGTGACTCAGCCAGAGCGCAATGCCCATGCCCTAACCAGCTGTGGCGGCGCTGCAGCCCTACAACCAGCTGCTTGCAGTGGCTAGCTGCAGCTCGCCACCCATCGCCAAAACACCATCGCTCGTCGTCGAAGCCCCGCTAACACGTCCCCAAAGACCAAAGCCCCGTCGTCGAAGCCCTCAACTCTGAAGATGAAGCCCCACCGCCCCACCATTGAAGCCCTACCACCAAAGCACTTCCATAGGCTAGAGATACCAACACAACCTCTCCGCCGATCGGATCCACCATCATAGCTCCTTCGTCGTCGTTATATCTATGCTCAGGCACTAGGGGTGAGCACAAATTCAACGAAAATCGAACCGAACCAAAATAACAACATTTTTTTTGTTTTTTTCAAAATAATTTGGTTTTAATTTTTAAAAACTTTAGTGTTCGGGGTTCAGTTCGGTTTTCATCATTGGAAAACCAAATTCACCGAAATACCATGGGCCATGCCATGGCCACTACCTGTCACCCTGCAGTCCTACAGTCGACCCAGTTCCGCACAACCACACAAGCTATGACCCAGAGTCTCGGACCTTCATGCGCAAGGCAAAAACCTTAGTCCTCCCACACTGTTGACATGGGCGTCGCCTCATCCTCACACTGCGGTGCACTGGGCACATCCACAAGCCCGCCACACTGTCCCACCGGTAGAAGGTCTACTACTTTGTCTCTGTTCTTTCTCCTTGGCTGCAACAGTGCACCTCGCTCGTAACACTATTGTGGTTGTTACCACGGCGGGCGGTACCCAGCAGCCACCACATTCTCCTCCACGCCATCGCTCGACCGCGTCAGGTGGCCACGCCATGAGGAGAGTGTCTGGCTGCTCTCCTTCAGCACCGACCCTGCCTCTTCGTCGTTCACGGCGGCGGTGACTAGCGACCCTTCCTAGGCTCTCTCCAAGATACTCCCGCTCGTCATCACCGCCACCATCGTCGCGCCACTTAGCTAGTGGACACCGCATGCGACCACCTAGCTAAAGCACTGTCGCTGCCACCTGCTCCACTCTAGCTCTTCTACACTCAGCGAGTCGGTAAAAACCATAACTCGAAAAGGCCGAATCAGTTTTTTTGGTTTTTTAGTGTGGTTTTACTATTATTTTACATGTTATTCCGTTGTTGTTTTCTGAAAACTGAACTTTTCATAAACCGAATAAACTGAACCGATTAAACCGATTGAAATGAATGCCCACCCCTATTGGGCACCGATGGCTAGATCTTCCATCATGGCCATTCATGGCTCCACCGCCAACGACCCCTTGGTCACCACTGGCCGCACGCTCGCACCTTAGTCAGCTCTTGCTAGCGTCAGCCCCCTATTGCCATGCCCGCACACCCTACTTCATGCCTCTTGTTGCCTCAAAGGCCCCAACAGTTGGGTGTTTGGGGGACCTGCAAAACCTGGTGGGGACCCGATGGGTTTAGATTCGGGTCAAGGTTTCTACCCATGGGGATGGTAGGGTCGGGTCTGAGCGAGAGCGGGTTTGGGTTCGAGATTGACCAATCCTAACCCAACTTGCTCTATTGCCACCCCTACTACCAATGGCTAGACACGGGAGGCATAAATGAGAAAACGAGATGACAACGATGCACCACACAAAAGAAAATGAGGTGACGCTCATGTGCCCACACCATGCGAAGAGAAGCCCCTTACTAGTGAAAAACGAAGCTACCACTTGCCTAGGGAGGCGCTAGGCACCATGGGTGGGTGGGTGGGACTTGGTGGCAGCAAAAATGAAAATGTGCTGCTTAGGTAGGAAAACGAAAACAATAGCAGCAAAACCACTGTCCACAGTCGAGCAGTGGGAAAACTATAGATGGTACGACTAGTTGCTAGAGGTGTGCACAAAATCACCGAAAACCGAACCTAACCTAACCGAATCTGAGAAACCTAGGGTTGGTTTCGGAGTCTGTGATGAGTGATTTACAGAGTTTAACCTCTGGTTCGAAGGGGTACCTCCGAAGGGGTTCGGAGGTTGGACCTCCGAAGGTGTTCGGAGGCTGTTTCACCAAAGGGTTCGGTGGGTTTGGTTGCTGCAGCTGTTGCAGCGGAGTGTGCCTGTCGGAGGGGTCCGACAGCACATGATGACTGGATTGTACCGAAGGTCTCGGTACTTTGGGCGGTACACCAGAGTGTGTGCCGAGGGTTGTTTACCCGGAGAGGTCTCCGGAGTACTGGATACACTTGTCTGCTTGTCTGTGGTGCATAGGGGACTTCGGAGGCGACAGACGGTTCGTAGCAGGTGAACCTGGGTCAAGCGGGAGGATTGATGCCAGTGGAGCGGGGAGCTCCATCATGGAGGCTGCGAAGGGGTCGAGGTCGGACCTCGTGTCGAGGTGCGCTAGGAGAAGGCAGTAAGTGCGGAGCGTGGCTCCGGGTGAAGGTACTCCGAGACGAAGTCCTCGGAGGCGAGGCACTTCGAAGGGTACTCCGGAAGGAGTGACTTCGGAGTATGGTGGATCAAGTTCTCGGCTGAGGCAAAGGTTTCGATGTGTGCTCCGGAGGGAGACACTCAAAGTTACCCGACGAAGGTCTCAGAAGTCAAGGTGCATCGAAGGCATGGTCCGAGTGAGGCTCGTCGAGAAGTGTGCTCAGGGAGAGACACTGCGACGAAGTGCTCATGGAATGCTTCATGCGGAGGCCTTGGACGAAGGAGGGACTTCGAAGGGTGGTACTCCGAAGGAGGGCTTCGGAGTGACGCAGGCTTCAGAGCGAGGCTAGCTCTGGAGCGAGGTTGACTTGTGGTGCTTTGGCCATGCATGGCTTCGGTACACGGACTGACGGAGTTCGAGCTGGGAGTAGCTGCGAAGCCGTGGTGGTCCACTCCGGAGGTGGTGGTGCGAAGGCCCAAGGGCTTTGACGGCTTCGGCTCAAAACTGTCACTGTATCGGAGGCTAACTTCGGTGAAGCGAAGGCCGTCAGACTCAAGACTTCTCACCGAAGCTACCGCACCCCTCGCGTGCGAAGGGGGGCTTCAGAAAAGTCAAAGACTGCAAAGGCTGACATTGTCTGCTCTGCAAAAAGCTGACGCTGTCCCCTCTGCAAAGCTGACAGAGAAGCCTCCAGAATAAAGTTGACTACCTTTTGTACCCCTCTGTTCTGTAGAGACAAAACCAATGTAAACTCTAGGGGTAAAGTAGTCAATTCACTTGGGTGAATAGTGGCTATAAATATGGGGGCTGGGTAGGTAACATTCAACACTTTGAGCATTCACTGCTGAGCTCCTGTACTAGCCACCACACTTTGTATTCATTCTGTGTTCATTTATTCTGTTTGAGCTTGTTTGCATACCTCGCTAGTAGTAGTGCACCGAAGCCTGTCTAGGCGAAGTGTGTTTTGTGCGAAGTGTGCTTTTCAGTGTGCGTTTGCTTTGTGTAACAGGAAGCTAGACCTCGCTGCTTACTAGTGAAGCCCTGATCGAAGCCCGTGTTTCTTATTGTGTCCAAGTCCCTAGCGAAGTCTGTTAGTGTGCGTTTAGACCTTCTGTGTACGAAGCCCAGCACCAGTTGCTGCTGCTAAGTACTTGGTCGACGTCCTCAGAGGATAGTCCACTCTTGCGAAGGGTGAAGTGCGAAGCCTGCTCGAAGCACCCTGTGTGCGGAGCCTGCACTGACTTAGCAGAGTTGGTTTTTCGGTTTGAGTGGAGCGAAGTCTTCTTGGCTTCGAACTTTTGCTCCTTGCGAAGCCTGTGTTCGGAGCCGTCAAATACCTCCGAACCAAAACTCCGAAGGTTGTGTTCGAAGCCTGTTCCGCAGTAGACTGTATTAAAACAGAATGCTAATTTTAGCCTGAAGTTTTAAAAGCTCCCATTCACCCCCCCTCTGGTCGCCGTTTCTGGTCCAACAATTGGTATCAGAGCGGGTTAAGATCACCAGTTGACCTTAACCGGTTTTGTGATCTGTTGGCGACATGGACAGAGCCAGTAAAATTCCTCTGTTCGATGGGACTGACTTTGCATACTGGAAGGTGCGCATGGAGGCTTACTTGCTAAGCCAAGGAAATGCAATTTGGGAGATTGTGGACTCACAATACTCCATCCCTGATACTCGCACCTCTCAAATAGAGAAGGATCAGTATAATGCCAACTCCAAGGCAAGAAATATATTGTTCATTGGTTTGAGTAGAAGTGAGTTTGATAGGGTGCAGCACCTTAGGACTGCTAGGGAAATTTGGACAACACTCACTATTTTTCATGAGGGCTCTACACAGATCAAGGCCAGGCGCCAAAGCACATACAATCAACAGTATCAGCTATTTGTGCAGGCACCTGGTGAATCTATAGATGCCATGTTTTCTCGCTTTGATGCGATAGTGAGTAACTTGCGGTCCAACGGGATGCTTGCTTACAATGATCATGACAGGGCTATCAAGCTTCTCTATGCTCCTGATCGTAGCATATGGGAAGTAAAGATATCCAACATTGAGGAGTCCGCAGGGTATGACACATTGACCTGTGATGAGCTCTTCAGCAAGCTGAAGTCCATGGAGATTGCCAAGGCATCTCTTGCAGTGCACAGGAACCCCTTGTCACAGCCATTGGCACTGGTTTCCAGCACTAGACGTGGCACCACTGCAGAACCAAGCACATCAGGCACTTGTGTTTTTGCAGATGGTTTTGCTTTGTCCTCCCTGGTCTCCGTCACTAAGGAGCAGGTGGACACTCTGGATGATGATGAGCTTGCTCTCATTGCCAGAAGGTTCACCCGTTTTCATCATGAAAGACGGGATCAGAGGAGAAGTGGTTTTAGTGGTTGCTTTGAGTGTGGCGACACTTCTCACATCAAGGCTAATTGCCCTAAGCTCAAGAAGAGAGATGAGAGTGAGCGCCCTAAATACCACAAGAAGGAGAGGAAGCCTTTTGTGAAGGGCAAGCGCGGCAAGGTGGCTAAGAGAGTAGCCAAAGCCGCTTCCAGAGCATTTGTTGCTTCTCTCAGCGACATCGACACTTCCTCAACTGAGGAGTCGAGCTCTGAGGAGGAGGAGTCCCCAAGGAAGGAGGACAAGAAGGACAAGAAGGGACGAGACTTCACCGGCCTTTGCTTCATGGCCAACAGCGATCACAGCGGCGATGAGCTTGACTCATCTGAGGTACCACTATCATCTGACCAGCTATTAATTAAATTAGATGAACTGAATGAAGTAGTTCTTGGTCAGGATAGATTACTTGTGCAAGCCGCTAGAGAAAGAAAAGACCTTAGACTTAGGCTAGAATCTGTTTCTACTGAGTATGCCATGCTTAAGTCTAAAGTAAATGATGATGAATGTGAATCTTGTACTATTGTCATGGGTGAGCTTGCTCAGTTGCGTTCTGTACATGCTCAAACTCTATCTGAGCTTGAGACTGCACAGAAGCAGCTTTTGGTGGTGGATTCTACACCTCATGATATTATTGAATGCATGAACTGTTCTTTATTACGCGAGAGCATTAATTTACGTGATAAACATGTTCATGATTTAGAGGCTAGATTGGAGAGGGCCGGTAGTTCTAAGGATGTGCAACCTGTTTGTGACACTTGCATTACCCTTAAGGACCAGCTAGGCACTGTTAGAGAGCGAGCTAAGAACCTCATGACTGAAAATGAATACCTTCTTTCTGTGGTTAACAAATGCACTGAGGGAAAGGGTAGGATGGATTTGCTCTTGGCCAAGACCAAGATGTGTGCTGACAGAGCAGGGTTAGCTCTAGATTTGGGTTTTGAGAGGATTCCTTCAGATGGTGGGAACAAAACTGTTTTTACCTCGCCCACTACTCTAGAGAAAGAGAGAGCTCTGTTAGACACTCCATCAGCCAAAAAGCCTACCCAAGCTCAAAAGAAAACCACTCCTCCTGTCAAGAAAATCCCTCCCAAGAAAACCACTCAGCAGAAGCCCAAGGAGCCTGTGAGAGTTGCTCCTAAGACCCATGAGAGTGCCCCTAGGAGAATTTTTCATTATTCTTACTGTCAGCGTGCGGGTCATTTGGTCGGGTTCTGTTTTCGTCGCATCAAGGATGAGCGACGCTCTCAGGCGATGAGTTACCAGGACATGCATTACCCATCCTTAGGTATGCATGAGTCTGAGTTTTACTATCGTCCTGTTTTTGAGGTTCCTCGTGCTTCTCGGAGAGGTTTTGCTCCTCGAGGTGTTCACCATATTCCATATGGTGGTAGACCCCGGGCGAGTAGCTTTGTACCTCGTCAGAGTAGGAGACCTCGTCATGTTGTTCGTTCACAGCATTTAGGTAGACCTCGCACTTTGCATCATTCTGATTATCCTATGCGTAGACAGTCTACTTTTACTGTGCCTACTACTCGTGTCACTCAGTGCTGGATGCCTCATCATATTTTCACTCACCCCAGCACTGAGCGATCGAGATTCTCTTATCATGTGTAGGCCGCAGACCGAGGCTTGGAGGGCACGTGGATCATGGACTCCGGTTGTTCGCGCCATATGACCGGAGATGCAGCATGGTTCTCCAGCCTCACCACAACCAAGCAAAGGGAACATATCACCTTCGAAAACAATCGAAGGAGTAGAGTGAAAGGTAAAGGTGTGGTAAGAATTAATTCGAATTTCACTCTCAAAGATGTTGCTTTGGTTGAAAACCTGGGATACAATTTGCTATCTGTATCTCAGTTGCTTGATGAGGGCTTCGAAGTGCGATTCCATCGCGATACTTCGCAAGTACTCAATTCTGATGGCGTTGTGGTGTGTAAGATCTTTAGAGTTGGGAGAGTTTTTGGAGCTGATTTTTCTGAGTCATCTGGTTCTTCTCATTGTCTTGTTGCACATTCTACTTTTGAGCTTTGGAAGTGGCATAGGAGACTAGGGTATATGAGCTTTGAGTTGCTCGCACGTCTGAGTGCCCTAGGTCTGATCCGAGGATTGCCCAAGCTCAAGTTTGAGAAGAATTTAGTTTGCGCTCCGCGTCGACATGGAAAAATGATTGCCGCTTCGCATTCGCCAGTCACCACAGTGATGACTGAACAACCCGGAGAACTTCTCCACATGGACACTGTAGGTCCTTCTTGGGTCAGTTCTTTAGGCGGCAAGTGGTATGTATTAGTCATTGTCGACGATTTCTCTCGCTACTCTTGGGTCTTCTTTCTTGCCAGCAAGGATGAAGTGTTTTCACACTTTCGAAGCTTGGCTTTGAGACTTTTCACTGAATTCCCTGGTGCATTAAAATTCATTCGAAGTGATAATGACACTGAGTTCAGGAACAGTCTCTTTGTTGATTTTTGCATGGAGCATGGCATAG
This sequence comes from Zizania palustris, assembly GCA_019279435.1. Taxonomy (NCBI): domain Eukaryota; kingdom Viridiplantae; phylum Streptophyta; class Magnoliopsida; order Poales; family Poaceae; genus Zizania; species Zizania palustris. The sequence continues at coordinate 31,810,968 of JAAALK010000079.1, read as the reverse complement.
AACATCAATTCTCTGCTCCACGGGTTCCTCAACAGAACGGTGTCGTTGAGAGGAAGAACCGCACTTTGGTTGAGATGGCTAGGATGATGCTCGATGAGCATAGGACTCCTAGAAAATTCTGGGCTGAGGCCATGAACACTGCATGTTACATCTCAAACCAAATCTTCTTGCGCTCAATTTTGAATTTGACATCTTATGAGCTACGTTTTGGGAGACAGCCCAAGGTTACTCATCTTCGAGTTTTTGGCTGTCGTTGCTTTATCCTAAAACATGGTAATTTGGACAAATTTGAGTCGCGATCTTCTGACGGGATCTTTTTGGGTTATACTACACATGGTCATTCTTATCGTGCTTATAATTTGGAGACTAACACTATCATCGAGTCATGTGATGTGACTTTTGATGAATCAACCCCCTCTGTTAGTTCTGCATTTGAACAGGCAAATGAACACGACATGGAACAGACCATCTTCGAAGAAGAAGATCCCGGAGATTTCGAGGATGAACCCCTACTACCCTCGACATCAACCCCCGAAGCTGACCCTGCTTCGACCACTTCGGCACAAGGTCCCGAAGCAACTACCTCGACATCGGTCATCTTGAACCACTCCAACGCACAAGTTGAGGGGGAGTCTGCATCCTGCCGCGAGGCTCCACATCATGTTCAAAGGATGCACCCTCCTGAGCAGATCATTGGTGAGCTTGATCAAAGGGTAACACGTTCTCATGCTCATTTCATTGATTCCGCCTTTGTTGCTTCTTTCGAGCCCTTAGATGTTAGTCATGCACTTTCTGATTCTAGTTGGATCAATGCCATGCATGAAGAACTTGAAAATTTTGAGAGAAACCAAGTCTGGACTTTAGTTGATCCTCCACCAAACGTTCATTTTATTGGAACAAAATGGATTTTCAAAAACAAACAAGGGGATGATGGGACTATAATTAGAAACAAGGCTAGACTTGTAGCTCAGGGTTATTCTCAATTAAAAGGGATTGATTTTACTGAAACTTTTGCACCTGTTGCTCGCCTTGAGGCCATTAGGATTTTGCTTGCCTTTGCGACATCCCGGGGATTCAAACTCTATCAAATGGATGTCAAAAGTGCTTTTCTTAATGGCTTCATAGGTGAAGATGTTTATGTAAAACAACCCCCTGGTTTTGAAATCCCCAAATACCCACATAAAGTCCTTAAACTTCATAACGCTCTTTATGGACTCAAGCAGGCCCCTCGGGCTTGGTATGACAGACTTAAGTCTTTTTTGCTTGAGCAGGGGTATTTGATGGGCTCTGTTGATAAAACCCTGTTTACTCTCAAGCATGGCAAAGATTTCCTCCTAGTTCAGATTTATGTGGATGATATCATCTTTGGTGGCTCTTCTCATGCTTTGGTTGCCTAGTTTGCAGATGCCATGAGCAGGGAATTCGAGATGTCCATGATGGGCGAGCTTACATTTTTTCTTGGTTTGCAAATCAAGCAAAGAAAACAAGGTACTTTCGTCCACCAGACGAAGTACACCAAGGACCTGCTCAAGAAATTTGACATGGCAGATGCGAAGCCCCTCACCACTCTAATGGCTACATCTATAGCATTGGATCCTGACGAAGATGGAGAAGCCGTAGATCAGAAGGAGTTCCGAAGCATGATCGGCTCCCTCCTCTACTTGACTGCTACGAGGCCAGACATACACTTCGCAGTGTGTCTGTGCGCTCATTTTCAGGCTTCACCACGAGCTTCGCACCGCCAAGCAGTAAAACGCATTCTAAGGTATCTCAAACATACCCTTGAGTTCGGCATATGGTATTCAGCGTCTTCCTCTTTATGTCTTCGAGGTTATTCCGATGCGGATTTTGCTGGGTGTAGGATTGATAGGAAGAGTACCTCTGGTACTTGTCATTTTCTGGGTACATCACTGGTTTGCTGGTCTTCCCGCAAACAGTCTAGTGTTGCACAATCGACGGCTGAGGCCGAATATGTTGCTGCAGCTAGCTGTTGCTCTCAGATTTTGTAGATGACTTCCACTTTGCAGGATTTCGGGTAAGATTATAAGAGTGTTCCACTTTTCTGTGATAACACTAGTGCCATTTGTATTGCAAATAACCCGGTTCAGCACTCCAGAACCAAACACATTGATGTGCGGTATCATTTTCTCAGAGATCACAATGAGAAGGGTGATATTGAACTTCAATATGTTGATACCCAACACCAGCTAGCCGATATTTTCACTAAACCCCTCGATGCTTCTCGATTTGCCTACTTGCGTGGGGAAGTTGGAGTTTGTCACCCTTACGGCATTTTGTGAGGGGGAGTTGTCTTTAATTGTCGTGCATATGCTCATCATGTGTGAAATTGCATTTATATCTCTTGCACTTATATGCCTGATTATAATTCATGAAATCATGACAGCTCAGCTCTTTTTAATTTATCTAAAACATTCATGTGCATGATGTTTTCTTTCCAACCTCAAATCATGCTCACTGCTCAATCTTGTATCTAGCATGTATAGGCTTTTCTCTGCTTGATAGCAAGACACTTTTCTTTGGATGCTAAACATTGCAACTTGAAAAATTGTTCTACATATTCATGGATATTCATAAAGTGCTAAACAATTTGTTCACTTAATCACAATTCCAAAAATCCATGATTTGCATGCTTCAAAGTAAAAAGATCCAGGTGGGTTTGTTTGTCGCACTACCCTATTCTAGACTGCTTACCATTGCACATTGGTCTGAACTGGAATAGTGTAGTGTATGCCAAAATCATTGCTTTAAGCTTCTGATGGCTTTCATGCCTAGGCTTGGCCTGATTGGAAAGTATAAGGTGGACAAACAAATAACCCCTGGCATTATGAAAAGAACAACAAAATTCATTGATCATCAAGTTTGCTTTTAAATGCTCCACTTGAACTGGACTTGTCTTGCTAGAGTAGAAATTGACTGGCTTTGCGCAATCCATGCTTTTACTTGTCTAGTTACCTTGATTGAGTGGTGATGCTTTTCTTTCAAACTGATAAATCACATGCTGTCATCATGTTTTTAGAGAATGTTAAATTGAGCTGAGCACATGATAATTGGTATTAAATGTTGGCATATTTTTTGCTTTATATGTCTTTGCAATTCTGCTCATGTCGAAGCTTTGCATCTTTTGAATGCTCCTTGATGCTTGGATTGCCAAAGGGGGAGAAATTTTTGAGTTCTCTGCAGCAAGGGGGTAAAATTACTCAGGGGGAGTTTTTATCTTGAAAAAGGGGAGATTTGCCGAAGGGGCTTTTACTCTTTTGGAAAGGGGGAGAAAAATTCTTTTATCAAGTGACTTGATTTGGCTCGCTTCTGAGTTTTTATGGTCACTTGTGTGCTGAAATTTTTTCAAATTTTCTTGAACTTGAATTTGGTTGTCAATGCACTCATCAAGGGGGAGATTGAGAAACCTAGGGTTGGTTTCGGAGTCTGTGATGAGTGATTGACAGAGTTTAACCTCTGGTTCGAAGGGGTACCTCCGAAGGGGTTCGGAGGTTGGACCTCCGAAGGTGTTCAGAGGCTGTTTCACCGAAGGGTTCGGTGGGTTTGGTTGCTGCAGCTGTTGCAGCGGAGTGTGCCTGTCGGAGGGGTCCGACAGCACACGATGACTGGATTGTACCAAAGGTCTCGGTACTTTGGGCGGTACACCAGAGTGTGTGCTGAGGGTTGTTTACCCGAAGAGGTCTCCGGAGTACTGGATACACTTGTCTGCTTGTCTATGGTGCGCAGGAGACTTCGGAGGCGACGGACGGTTCGTAGCAGGTGAACCTGGGTCAAGCGGGAGGCTTGATGCCAGTGGAGCGGGGAGCTCCGTCACGAGGCTGCGAAGGAGTCGAGGTCGGACCTCGGGTCGAGGTGCACCAGGAGAAGGCAGTAAGTGCAGAGCGTGGCTCCGGGTGAAGGTACTCTGAGACGAAGTCCTTGGAGGCGAGGCACTTCGAAGGGTACTCCGGAAGGAGTGACTTCGGAGTATGGTGGATCAAGTCCTCGGCTGAGGCAAAGGTTTCGATGTGTGCTCCGGAGGGAGACACTCGAAGTTACCCGGCGAAGGTCTCAGAAGTCAAGGTGCATCGAAGGCATGGTCCGGGTGAGGCTCGTTGAGGAGTGTGCTCGGGGAGAGACACTGCGATGAAGTGCTCATGGAATGCTTCGTGCGGAGGCCTTGGACGAAGGAGGGACTTCGAAGGGTGGTACTCCGAAGGAGGGCTTTGGAGTGACGCAGGCTTCGGAGCGAGGCTAGCTCCGGAGCGAGGTTGACTTGTGGTGCTTCGGCCATGCATGGCTTCGGTACACGGACTGACGGAGTTCGAGCTGGGAGTAGCTGCGAAGCCATGGTGGTCCACTCCGGAGGTGGTGGTGCGAAGGCCCAAGGGCTTTGACGGCTTCGGCTCAAAACTGTCACTGTATCGGAGGCTAACTTCGGTGAAGCGAAGGCCGTCAGGCTCAAGACTTCTCACCGAAGCTACCGCACCCCTCGCGTGCGAAGGGGAGCTTCAGAAAAGTCAAAGACTGCAAAGGCTGACATTGTCTGCTCTGCAAAAAGCTGATGCTGTCCCCTCTGCAAAGCTGACAGAGAAGCCTCCAGAATAAAGTTGACTACCTTTTGTACCCCTCTGTTCTGTAGAGACAAAACCAATGTAAACCCTAGGGGTAAAGTAGTCAATTCACTTGGGTGAATAGTGGCTATAAATATGGGGGCTGGGTAGGTAACATTCAACACTTTGAGCATTCACTGCTGAGCTCCTGTACTAGCCACCACACTTTGTATTCATTCTGTGTTCATTTATTCTGTTTGAGCTTGTTTGCATACCTCGCTAGTAGTAGTGCACCGAAGCCTGTCTAGGCGAAGTGTGTTTTGTGCGAAGTGTGCTTTTCAGTGTGCGTTCGCTCTGTGTAATAGGAGGCCAGACCTCGCTGCTTAATAGCGAAGCCCTGATCGAAGCCCGTGTTTCTTATTGTGTCCAAGTCCCTAGCAAAGTCTGTTAGTGTGCGTTTAGACCTTCTGTGTACGAAGCCCAACACCAGTTGCTGCTGCTAAGTACTTGGTCGAAGTCCTCAGAGGATAGTCCACTCTTGCGAAGGGTGAAGTGCGAAGCCTGCTCGAAGCACCCTGTGTGCGGAGCCTGCACTGACTTAGCAGAGTTGGTTTTTCGGTTTGAGTGGAGCGAAGTCTTCTTGGCTTCAAACTTTTGCTCCTTGCGAAGCCTGTGTTCGAAGCCGTCAAATACCTCCGAACCAGAACTCCGAAGGTTGTGTTCGAATCCTGTTCTGCAGTAGACTGTATTAAAACAGAAGGCTAATTTTATCCTGAAGTTTTAAAAGCTCCCATTCACCCCACCTCTGGTCGCCGTTTCCGGTCCAACAGAATCAAAAAACAACTAAATTTTGTTTTTTTTTTCAAAAAAAAATTGTTTTCATTTTGATAAACTTCGGTGTGCAGGGTTCGGCTCAGTTCTTGTCATGGGAAAACCAGTAGAACTGCAAACTAAAGTTCGTGACAAGCAACTCAAGTTGCATCTCTATAGCCAAAGTTCGTTACATTGCTCAAGTAACAACCATCGCTATAGGTTGTTGCCCACACCGGCCCATCCTAGTTGTCCATGCCTCCATGGGCCACAACTTGCCTTCAACACACACAGATTGGAAGTCCACTCACCTAGACCTATTGGCTTAGATCAATATGCTTATTGAAATTGAAATCGGTAACCTATGTGCACTATTCGATAAACTAAAAAATCGATCACTACCACATAAATGGTTTTTAGTGATGGAAGTTTACTAACAGATAAATGATACGCATCACTAGTACACATTTAGTGATAGATTGATTTACACACATCACTAAAGATGCACCATTAGTGATTGGTCGTAATGTGGTCCGTCACTAAAGAGGGTCACCCCCATCAGTGACAGTTCATACAATGATCTATCACTAAAGGATCCTAGTATTAGTGATGTATCATGTTATGATATATCACTAAAGATGGGCACCTCCTTTAATGATGGATCAAATTACGATCCATCACTAATGGGTGTGCTCTTTAGTAATGAGTGTTATTTTATCAACGTCACTAAATATGGACACCCTCTTTAGTGATGTGTCACGTTACGATCTGTCACTGATGGGTGTCTCTTAGTATAAATAGGCAGGGTAAAATTGAACTAGTCATACTTTCATTTCGCACTGAGCTCAGTCATAACCCTAGCCTCTCATTAGTTCCATCACCTCTTCTTCCTAGTTGACGTCAGGTCCTACTCACATTGTGCCACCTCTCCCTCATTGCTGCCACATCCCCCTTAGCGCTGCCATATTCTCCTTGTTGGTGCGTGTGGCCTTCTTTGTTGGAGCGTGTGGCCTATTTTCTGTTGTTGAATCATCCTCACCGCTACCTCATCGTGTCTCTCCATCATCAACTCATCCTCTGAGGAACATAGTGAGGTTTGTCACTATTGTTCAAGGTAATGATGAGTGATTGACAAGGTGAAATCATGGGTTGTGTCTAGATGCTCTGGATATGGTGTGTGTGTGTCTATGTTTGTCTCGTGTGTGCAGGCTTGAGTTACTCGTCAACTGTCGATGGCACGGGATCAGGGTTAGACGAGGAGTTTAATGCCAGATGGTCGAGGGTGTTAGTCGAAGTCGAGAGTGGACTCTGATGTACGCATGGAGGTCGAACAGGACGTGAGTTGAAGATTGATCAAGACGAAGCATCGATCGAGTCAGCGAAAGAGAAGCCAGTTCAAGTGACAAGGCGGCTCGAGGGATCGAGAGCAGGAGAGACTTGCTGGCGGTCGGGTTTGCGGACTGACGACGGGCGTCGACGATCAAAAGAGGCTTTGTCGGTTTTTGCTAAAAACCATCGAAACTTTAAATGTTTTTGTTAATTCAATAAATAGGTGTCTTGTATTAGTTTAAATTTTTCAGTTTCATAGTGTATCCTTTTGGTATATTTTTTAGAGTGGATCTACTCTGAAAATATATTAGAAGGAGAATCTTTTTGTAATTTTTCCTTTAGGTTTAATAGGGTTTTTTCAGAACAAGTATTTCTGAATTTGTCAAGGGGCTTTATGTAAAATGGTGCTTCTAGAACATGGGGGCAGGTAGGATATTATCCCCCATGTCCTGTAGCCTCCAACATTTCAATCAGAAAATGAGAGAAACTCTTGGATTGATGAATTTTTGATCCGGTACAGTGATCTGTGATTTTTTCGGATCCGCAACAGTTTTCCCAATAAGAACTATAGCTCATATTCTGTGGTATTTTCTTCAAGCGCTGGATGTTCCGTGAACTCTGCTTCTGATTTGTGAAGATCTTGAAGTTTTTATTGTTCCACACATGGGGATCATCTCATGGATGAACAAGTGCTGAAGATTGAACATATGGAATTCTTGGTGATTGGCTACAGGAACCAGTGACAACACTGTTGCGTGTAAGGTATTTCGTTTTAAGTGATTGATTCTGTGCTTTTGGTTCATTTCTCTATATAAATTTCTTTATAAATCTGATTGTCTATTTATGAGTGTTCATCCTGGAAGGTTTGAGTCCTTTGCTGTGGAGATTTAATCCATGAATTCACTTTGTTCATCATACTGATACAGTGTTTGGGGTCTGTGTTGGTTCAGGAGTAATTTCACAGAATGTCTGGTTTTGTTTCTTATTGAAACATTGCTACACAATTGCTCAAAAGTCTGATTACTAGATATAATCTGTGTTTGATGGTAGTTGTTGACACCTATTCCATTCAGACATTCCTTTCTTGAAAATTGATTCTGCTAAAAAGGTTTGTTGGTAGCAAACTTTTCAGTTTATTCTCTGTTTCTTTAGTTCAGTTCTTTATGAGATGCACATGTACTTGACTAAATGAATGGTTCTGTACTTATTAGAGCTAAACTGTTGTCTTAATGATTAACTGAGTGAGATCAGGACAAAATGAGTTTTAAAGTCTAAATAAGTCTGTTTGTTTGATTGATGAATTGAAACAGTATCTAAATAGCTTCTCTGTTTTGGTATTATTGCAATTCTTCCATCTGATATCTGTTTTCTCCAGTGCATTACAACATTTCATTTATGTTGGGGAAAATACTTCACCCTCAGGACTTTAGAGATTGACAATCAAAGATAACTTATCGGCTTCAAAGCTCGTGCTTATGCTCGAAGGTGGTAAAGTTTCTAAGCCAAAAGGTGCTTCGACTTACAATTCGAAGGTACCCTCCGCAGGCTATGAAGCTTCGGTGGAAAACAGCAAGTCTGATAAGATGTTTGCCTTATCTACCTACTCCGGGTAGATTTTACCATTTTAACCCTGTTCGGAATACCGAATAGTTTCCACAATGTCGGTTGTAATTGAGGGGTAAATAGGTCTTTTCCTTAGACTTTTTGCCTATAAACACCCTCCTTCTTACCCTGTAATAGGCATCGAATACTCAGTTATTCAATACACAACTTCGGACTACTTAAGCTATTATCCAATTCGGAGGCTTGAGATAGTTCTCAACACAAATCCACTGTTTGTGAGTTCTTAATCTTAAAGAACCTGTTAGTGTAATCTTTTACACCAACAGTTGGCGCCGTCCGTGGGGATCCTAGTTCTAAAAGCTAGTTCTCTACTGCTGACTGTACTTCGAAGAGCACTTGCGGAGGGAGCTTCGGAGTCTCAAGATTCCGCGCACCCTTCGGTAAGGGGCTTCTTAGTGCAGTTCGAAGGCCTTTCCTCGCCTTCCCAAACCAATCAAAGTCCTCGGTCTTCGGACCACTTTTTCATTAGCTATGCCTCCCAAGTGGAGCCTAGCCTCGGATCCTCCCCGAAGGTCCCCTCGGACCAACAGAGCAGGACCTTCAGCTGTCCCAACAACCCCCGAAGGCCTTGCCAGACGTCGAGCACCCAGAGGCCCTCGGGCTGCTCCTACGGTGCTTCAAACCGATTACGCCATTTCCCGAGACCCGGAGCTCCCCTTCGAAGGAGACGAAGACCTTCCTAAGGATGAGGCTACTCAAGTAGCACGACTTCAGGAGGAAGTGGCTAGGTGGAGGCAAGACGCCGTTGATCGACTCCGCTCCCAAGCTTCCACCCAGGCTCCAGAAGGACCCCAAGACGGTGGTGCTCGCAACCTTCCCGAAGCTATCCAAGTCTCGGAGGAGGCTGAGAACGCATCCTTCAATGACGAGTCTCTGCTGCATTCGGACTTGCAAAAGGTGCCCTTCGATCCCAAGTTCAAAGCCTCGAAGTTGCACAAGTATTCCGGTGGGTCTGACCTCGGAGAATTTGCTCGCTCATATGCCCTGGCAATAGAAGCAAGCAGAGGGGTGCGTAACACTATGGTGAAGTGTTTTCCCCTCGCTCTCGAAGGTGTGGCTCTCCGATGGTTCAGGTCTTTGAACCAGGATCGATCAAATCCTGGGAGCAGTTGAAGAGGAAGTTTGTAAGCAACTTCCAAGGTACCTTTGTGGCCCCGATGTCAACGGGGAGCTTATTTCAGGTGAAGCAGCGAGCAGGGGAGACGCTTCGGGAAAACTTCACGCGCTTCGCCCACACCAAATCGTAGATCAAGGGCTTGTCTACCTCTTCGGTAGTTGACGCCGCCCGCGAAGGGGTGTTGAACCCAGATCTCCTCAGCAAGCTTCATCGGAAACCAGTATTATTCGTGGCACAGTTGATGGCATACTTCGAACAATATGTCAAGGCGAAGGAAGGCTGCCTCCGAAGATCCATAACATCTACTCCAGCCCTTTGGGAAGTGAAGACGGAGCCTAAAGCCTCAACCTCTCCGCAACCCCCTCACGACAATCGCTTCAACGATCACAGGCGAGGAAAGAAGCACTTCTGCTCAGAGGTGTTGAACATTGCACCCTCTGTTCCAAAGGCACTTGCCAACTTTCAACAGGCGCAAGGCTTCAAGGCTGGAGCTCCGAAGCCCCAAGAAAGAATACCTGGCAGGCACCAGAGCTTTTTCTACTGCATGCATGGCGAGAATAGAAGCCATGAAATGAAGGATTGTAAGGCGGTATTAACCCTTCGAGGTGAATACCTAGGACGAAGTACATGACGAGGTACTTCAGATCAAGCCCCTCCAGCGGCACGGTCGGAGCCTATGCAAATCGTGGCCCGAGCCGGTGTCCCCAAAGCCCTCATGCAGCTACCGGTGGCCAATATTATGCCACCACCAAAGCAGGAAGACCTCTAAGACCGCGGCAAGCGAGTGGTCCAGCCCATCTCCGGAGGGGGGACCCTCGGTAACATGTCCAAAAGGCAGCGACGAGAATACGTCCGCGAAGTAGGACACATAGGGACCTCGAATTCCATGGAGGGAATGCCCGAATGGTCTCATGTACCTATTTCCTTTACTGCCAATGATGCTGCGGGGGTGAAGTTCCCCCATGCTGACCCCTTGGTCATTTCAGCAGATATAGCTGGGGTGGAAGTTCGAAGGATCCTGGTAGACGGCGGGAGCTCCGTAGACATACTTTTTGTCCAGGCCTTCGATCAAAAGTGCATTCCTCGAAGGCATTTACTTCCGGCGGCCCGACCACTTTAAGGTTTCATGGGTCCGCCTCTCGATGCCCTCAGCCAAATAGGCCTCGAGGTTGCCTTCGGAGAGGGGCCTGTGGCCAGGGTGGAAGAGGTGATCTTCGATGTCGTCGACGCCCCATATGCCTACAACGCAATTTTCGGACGTGGGATGCTGAACCAGTTTGGGGCTATAGCACAACACAACTATCTATGTCTCAAGATGCCCACACAAGGTGGAGTTCTCACTATTTCAGGAGACCAAGTTGTAGCTCGAAGAATGGAGTATGGCCACGGCCAGCCGTTGGACCCTCGACAAGTACACAGTGTGACGGAGCACACGGAGGAGGTTCTAGAGTCCTCGAACTCCTCGAAGGGCCTTTCCCTCAAGCCAAGCCCGGAAGGTGATGTCATCACGAAAGTATTTCTGAAGGATGGCAAAGAGTACCCAATACAGTTCGGCAAGGGGCTATCTCCGGAGATAGCTACCTCGTTGGAAGAAGTAGTCAAGCAAAATTTGGACATCTTTGCCTGGATTGACGAAGACATCACCGGGGTTGACCGGAGTATCATCGAGCATAGCCTGCTTGTCAACCCGAAGGCTAGGCCAATACGCTAGGGGCTCCGTAAGCTGTCTGCAGAGAGGGCAGACCTCGCCAAGATAGAAGTGGAAAAATTGTTAAGGGCTGGCATCATCAGGGAAGTAGCCCACACGGAGTGGTTGGCTAACCCTATTTTTGTCAGGAAAAAGGGCTCCGGCAAATGGCGCATGTGCATCGATTTTACATCATTAAATAAAGCATGCCCTCAAGACCCCTACCCTATGCCCCGAATAGACCAGCTGGTGGATTCTATGGTTGGCTCTGAATTACTGAGTTTCCTCGATGCTTACTCCGGTTATCATCAAGTCTGGCTAAAGCGCGAAGATGAAGCCAAGACAAGTTTCATAACCCCATCCAGAGTATTTTGTTATGTAAGAATGCCTTTTGGCTTGCGGAATGCCGGAGCCACATTCTCACGTTTGATAGCTAAGGCTCTAGGTCACCAAATAGGCTGAAATGTCGAATCCTATATGGATGACATTGTAATAAAAAGTGTTGTAAAGCACCAGCATAGTCTAGACTTAGCTGAAACATTTGAGAGCCTTCGAGCATGTGGAGTCCGCCTCAACCCTGAAAAATGTATATTCGGGGCGCAAATAGGAAAACTGCTAGGGTACTTAGTTTCGAGTAGGGGAATCGAAGCTAGCCCAACATAGATAAGTGCATTGCAAAGAATGGCTCCACTAGAAAATTTTAAGCAAGTCCAGAAGCTATCAAGAAGGCTCGCAGCTCTCAGCAGATTCCTGGCCAGATCGGCCAAACGAAGCCTTCTAATTTTCAAAGCTCTAAAGGGGTCCAAAAGTTTCAACTGGACGCCGGAGTGCCAGAAGAGCTTCGATGATATCAAAGAGTACCTCGGAAGCTTGTCGACACTTACTGTGCCCCTCCCGGAAGAAACTCTCCTTCTTTATCTTGCAACAACGGGCTCCACAGTAAGCGCAGTATTGGTTAGAGAAATTGAGCTTAAGGGAAAACTGGTGCAAAACCCAGTTTATTTCGTCTCAGAAGCTTTGTCCGGAGCAAAGACAAGATACTCCGAGCTCGAGATATTTTCTTATGCTTTAGTAATGGCCTCGCGGAAGCTAAGGCATTACTTTCTAGCACATAAACTAATCGTTCCTACCTCGTATCCTCTTGGTGATATGCTTCGTAGCAAAGATTCTATGGGTAGGATTGGAAAATGAGCTGTCGGGCTAGCCCCCTTTGGAATTTCCTTCACGGCGAGAACAGCTATCAAATCCCAGATCATAGATGACTTTGTAGCAGAGTGGACTCCATCTGCAGTTTGGGCTCCGGAAGAACCCTCCGAAGGTCTATGGATATTTTTTTTTTCTGACAGAGCTTATCAGGCATCTGGTGCTAGAGCTGGAGCTGTAATAATATCGCCGTCAGGGCAAAAGGCCATGTATTCTGCGAGGCTCAACTTTAAGACCACCAATAATATCGCAGAGTGTGAAGGAATCCTTCTAAGCCTCCGAAAGACAAAGGCACTTGGAGCAGAAGGATAATAATTAAAACAGATTCCCAAGTCGTCGCAGGGCATGTTGACAAAAGCTTTCAAGCAAGGAACCCACATCTGGCAAAGTATCTGGAAGAAATCCGCAAAACAGAAGCAATATTCAAAGGATTTTCTGTTCGAAGTATCCCTCGAGCAGATAATCAACTAGCAGACATTCTAGCGAAGGCTACAACCAGAGCATTGGACCTCCCGGAGGGTGCTTTCTATGAAGAACTAGTCAAGCCTACAGTAAATCAATTACCCTCCGCAGAAGTCCTTTGCATCCTAGCTACAGATTGGCAGGCTCCGATAATGGATGTCTTGCAAAACAGCGTAGAGTCATTAGAAGGTCCGGATTTCCGAAGGTTGCAAGCAAGGGCTTGAAATTATAAGCTTGTCAATGGAGTGTTATACAAAGCCGGAGTTTGTTCTCCTCTACTCCAGTGCATCTCACAACCCGAAGGCCAAGATATACTTCAGGACATTCACGAAGGTTTATGTGGAAGCCACCTAGCCCCTCGTGCTCTAGCTGGAAAGACACTTCGGCAGGGGCTCTATTGGCCGACAATTGTAAGAGATGTGGAGGAATTGGTTCGAACCTATCAAGGATGCCAGTGGATGGGAAGACAGAGCCACCATCCACCAGTACCACTTCAAGTTATTGCCCCGGTGTGGCCAATGGCACGATGGGGAATGGATCTCACCGGCCCTTTTCAAATGGCAAAAGGCAACTTGAAGTTTGTAGTGGTAGCAATTGAATATTTTTCTAAGTGGGTCAAAGCAGAACCCCTAACTGCTAACACTTCAAGAAATGTGCAAAAATTCTTCTGGAAAAATATCATATGCATGTTCGGAGTGCCAAGGGAGCTAACTGTGGATATGTAACCTAGTTCGAAGCTAAAACATTTAAAGAATTTTGTGAAGAACTGGGCATCAAGTTATGCTTCGCAGCAGTTCGCCACCCTCAATCCAACGGATGTAGGACCGAAAGTAGCGACCAGAGGGGGGGGGTGAATGGGCGCCTAAAAATTCTTTCGAATCAATGGCCTGTTCCCAACACCCAACGCACCTCAAAAGACTAAGAAGCAAAGTATGAACAGATTGCCTAAGTCTAAAGGTATCTAGCCTAGAAGCAACTGATGTTAAAATCAAAGAAACACTAAAGCAGTGCTAATCAGGCAGATAAACAAAATATTCAAGACATGGCAGGTCAAACTTCTCAAAGAATGATCTAAGTGTATATAAAGTGAGATGAGAAGTTACTGTTCAAATTTGTCTCCTGTTTGAAACTTGGTGAAGCCTACTTCGCTGGTCGAAGCCTGCTTCAGAGTTGCTTGTTGAAGCCGAGCGAAGGTTATCAGAGATGTGCCGAAGGTATGTTTGGTCTAGCTTGGTTCGAGTGTGGGAAAGAGCGAAGTATGCTTCGAAGCGAAGTATGACTGTGTCGAAGCTTGCTTCAAACAATATACTTCGAAGCCTAACCTTCGAACAGAAAATCAACCTTCGAAAGATAAGCGAAGGCTAGCACACGGCAGCAAGACGAAATCGAAGCCTACACCCAACCTTCGAAGCTAGCTTGGTCGAGGTATGATAAATGAAGTGATAACCTTCGACCGGAGGGCTAACTCCGAATGACAAACTTCGAACACACAAACTGACACCTTCGAAAAGACAACAGCAAAACAACACGTTTGAAGCGAAGACTATCAGAGAGACACACTTCGAAGCCAACTCCGAAACCTGTCGAAGTATGGACTTCGAAGAGCTCGAGTCGGAATATACTTTCGCACAGATGGTCGAAGTATGTCAAGGTGACAGAGCTCAAAAAAAATACTTCGAAGCTAGAAACACAGTACACGAGGTGAAGTCGAAGTTCAAGCGAAGCCCTCGAGGATGTCAGATTGAAGCCTGCCTCACGGAGCTGAGGGACTTCGAACAGAGAGAAGGGGCTTCGCCAGAAACAGCCAGAAAATGCACTTGGCTCAGTCTATTCGATCAAAAAGCGACACAGTAAAAGCAAGGCTAGAGTACTAGTGTACTGTTGCTACAGTGAAGTAGTACTACTTGCAAGCAGCAAGAACTAGTACTCCTCGTGAGAAGCAAACCGTAGCAACAGAGAAGCTTCTTCTCAGAGAATAAACCAGCCGCATGCACACAAAGGCAAAGAAATTAAATGAAGTGCTGCGCACACAAATGCTTCGCACAAAAACAGCGGGATTAAATTCTCCCAGAACAGTGAACAGAATGAATCTCAAGAAGAAACAGAACCACTGCCTGGCGGCGCACACGAGAGAGAGAAAAACGCAGGGAGGAATGACCCAATGAATGGAATGAAAAGTGATTTCAGCAAAAGGGTAGTCCAACCCTAGGGATTGGGGCCCTATTTATAGGCTTCCCAATGGCCTAGAATATTCCACCAGCCCCTTAGGGTTTTTACAGACGCTAAAATAAAGGAAAAGACTCAACTGCCCTTAGGAATTTTTACAGACTCGACTGACTGACTGTGGGCCTAGAGACAAAGATTACTTATCTGGAAGCTAAGCTTTTGTAGCGACTACGGCTTCTCTTCTGGACAGTCCGATACAAGATCAATGGTTGTCAGTTTTGCGCCGAAACTGACAAAGCCTCCACCAGCTTTGCACCAGGTACCCGGATTGGGCTGGCCCGATTCCGCAGCTCTCTCAGCCCGGTAATCACTCACCGCCCGTGTACCTGAGTCAATCTTGGTCAACAGCCCAGTGGATCTTCTACTGCTTCTGGCCCATGTACCTGGATTGGGCCAGCCCGACTTCGCAGCTCTCTCAGCCCGACCATCGCTCGCTGCCCGTGTACCTGAGTCACACGCGGCCCATGAAACAACAGATTTCCTCTCTTCTTCAGTCCTCTTTGACTATCGTTGACAATGACTCATCACATCTGGAGCCATGAGGCCCACGCTATTCAGCATGGCTCCTCAATCTCCCCCTTGATGAGTGCATTGTCAACACTTCACTTCTTCAGCTCTTCAGAACCTGCGAACACATGTGGAAACACAAAAACAAAAACACAAGGAAACAAAGAAGAAGAAAAGGTAAAAGTTTAACTCTAATGACCGAAAGCCAAACAAAAGCAAGAAGCGGTCATTATGGTTAACCAAAACATAAAAGCTCAAAATGAGTGCGATTTTCAGAACAACAAGGATATCAACAGAGTAAGAACAAGCGAGACAAAAACTCCCCCTTAAACTCTAATCCCAAACATTCTCCCCCTTGTTGACAAGTGAACTCATCAAGCACTCGAAAAAGACATAGACTCCCCCTGAAATGCAACTCCCCCTCAAAATATGCAATGAATGTAACTGGAGTGCAGGTGGAGTGAATAAAGCATGCTTCTTAGATATGAGTGACTGCAATTACAACATCTAATAGATACAGCAAAAGACATACTATCTAAGATACATGTCATGATCAATGCAATAGATGATATCTAAAGAAAGTCATTAGCACGCATGTTTCAGTTTTTGCAAAACAAAAGCATCACCACATTTTCCAGTTGACATGCAAGGTAAAGCATGAGATGCAAAGGCTAACTGATATCTACCAAGATAAGCATTGTTCAAAACAAAGTGCTTCAGCAAACTTGTTATCATTTCAATTTTCAAGCTTTTTCTTTTCTCTTTTTCATTTATGCCAGGGGTTATTTGCGTGTCAAACCTTATGCTGACCGACCAAGTCAAGCCTAGGCCAGAACTAGACCATCAGAAGCTTAAGACATTGGTCTTGGCAGACACTACATTGTCCCAGTTCATACCAAAGTGCTATGGTACGCAGTCCAGAACAATGCAATGCGACAAAGCAAACCCACCTGGATCTTTGCAAGTTATGCATAAAGAGGCATGTAATTTTCATTTTCTTGATTTTTCATCATTTTATAGCACATTTCCATGTTTTAAAGCAGAAAGATGTCCAAGTTGCATGTTTGCATCTAAGTCAGGAACTTGCTACAAGGCATGTAACAGATAGCAAAAACATTCAGCCTACACATGCTAGTTACCAGAAGCAATGGTGAATATTTTTCAAGTTTTAAAGCATAAAAGCCATGCATATGACAGATATCAGACATATCAAGTGAACTGAACCAAAGCATGATTATTGACACGTATTCAAAAGCATGTACCAGCTAGAATAAGTAAAGCAGTTCAATCATATAACAGAAGCAGCTCTAAGGTGTGATATGTGAATATGCAAGATATGAACACACATAAAAGGACTCAAGAAAAGAGTAAAAAAGAAAGAAAACTGACGCAAAATATCCTAGAAAGGATACACAACACCCAAATCCCCTCGTAAACGCTCAAAGGTAGACTGATCTAGGGGTTTGGTGAAAATGTCAGCCAACTGATGATGGGTATCAACATGAACAAGGTCAATGACACCTTTCTCATATTGATCCCTCAGAAAGTGAAAGCGCACATCAATGTGTTTGGTTTTTGAATGGAGACATGGGTTTTTCCCTACACTAATAGCACTGGTGCTGTCGCAAAACAATGGAACCCTGGTAGGAAAGAATAACCCAAAATCTCGCAGAGTGGAAATCATCCAAACTAACTGTGAGCAGCAGCTAGCAGCAGCTACATACTCAGCCTCAGTGGTCGAAAGAGCAACTCTAGATTGCTTTCGAGAAGACCAAGAAACAAGAGACAAACCAAGAAACTAGCAAGTACCGGAAGTCGACTTGCGATCCAACCGGCACCCACCAAAGTCGGCATACGAAAAGCCAGATAAATCGAGAGATGATGAGGCTGAATAGTAAAGACCAAGATCGGGCGCATAAGTAAGATACCTGAATATGCGCTTGACAGCCTGCCGATGAGATGCGCGAGGTGAAGACTAGAAGCGCGCGCAAAGTCCCACGGCGAACTGAATGTCTGGTCTGGTCATCGTAAAGTACATCAGCGAACCGATCATCCCTCGAAACTCCCTCTCGTTGACCTTGACGCCGCTCTCGTCCTTGTCCAATCCTCCAGACATGCCCATTGGGGTCATCTGTGGCTTCAACTCCCCACCAAAGTCAAATTTCTTAAGCATGTCACGAGTGTACTTACCTTGGTGGATGAAGGTGCCGTCCTTGGTCTGCTTGATCTGGAGCCCTAAGAAGTACTTGAGCTCACCCATGAGGCTCATCTCAAACTCACTGTGCATCTGCTCAGAAAACTTGGACACAAGAGAGTCAGTAGTACCGCCAAAGAGAATATCGTCCACGTAAATCTGAGCGACTAAGAAATCTGAAGCATCTCTGAGCAAGAAAAGAGTTTTGTCCACAGAACCCATCACAAAGCCCTTCCCCAACAAAAACTGCTTCAACCGGTCATACCAAGCCCTGGGGGCTTGCTTCAACCCGTATAAATCTTTTTGCAACTTAAAAACATGTCGAGGAAACTTAGTGTTCTCAAAACCGGGGGGTTGCCTAACATAAACCTCCTCTTCTATGTACCCATTCAGAAAAGCACTCTTGACATCCATTTGAAAAAGCTTAAAACCCTTCGAAACGGCAAAAGCTAGAAGAATACGAATGGACTCAAGACGGGCAACAGGAGCGAAGGTTTCTTCAAAATCAATACCCTCTTTTTGGCAAAAACCCTGGGCAACTAGTCGAGCTTTGTTGCGCACCACAACCCCATCTTCACCTTGTTTGTTCTTGAACACCCACTTGGTGCCTATGGGGTTGCATCCTGGTGGCGGCTCAACTAGTGTCCAAACCCGATTACGGACAAAATTCTCAAGCTCTTCTTGCATAGCGTTAATCCAATTAGAATCAGAAAGAGCATGAGAAACGTCTCTAGGCTCAAAATATGCAACAAAAGCAGATTCGGAAAACACAACAAGAGAATTACCAGATGAACGCAAAGTTCTCTCAGTTAAATCACCGATGATGAGCTCTGAGGGGTGATCACGCTGAACTGCTCGGGTTCCCTGGTGATCTGAAGTCACCTCACCGAAGTCAGCAGCAGGCACCTCTGGACTCGACTGAGGGGGCTCGATCGAAGTGGAAGAAGTGATCAGGGGTCCGCCCTCATCCTCAGTCGAAGTCTCAGAAGGTGTGGGCTCTGTAGGGGGTGCAGAAGGCCCACCCTCATTAGCGGCTAGAGTATCCTCATCTTCCTCGAAGATGGATTCTCCGAGCTCATCATCACCAGAAAGCTCAAAAGAAGGAGTCAAAGAAGGCATGGACTCATCAAATGAAACTTCGCAAGTCTCGACAAGCTGCTGGGAGTTGAGGTTCCAAACACGGAAACCTCCAAACTGCAAAGCGTAACCAAGAAAAACACCGTCCCAGCAACGAGACTCAAACTTGTCCAAATGTCCTCCCTTCTTGAGCACAAAGCACTTGCAGCCAAACGCTCGCAAGTGGCTCACCTTGGGCTATCTGCCAAACCGCAATTCATACGAAGTCTTACCCAAGTAAGATCGAAGAAAAATGCGGTTGGCCAGATAGCAAGCCGTGTTCATGGCTTCAACCCAAAAACGCCTAGGAGTCCTGTGCTCATCGAGCATCGTCCTGGCCATCTCGACTAGCATGCGGTTCTTTCGTTCCACAATGCCATTCTGTGGGGGAGTATAAGGAGAAGAAAACTGATGGTCCAGACCCTGATCACTACAGAAGCTGACGAACTGAGAGTTCTTGAACTCAGAGCCGTTGTCAGAGCGAATTGCTCGCATCCGACCATTGTTCTCATTTGTCAGCATCAAAATCAGGTCATGAACAAACTGAAACGTTTCATCCTTAGACTCCAAAAAGAAAACCCATGAGAAACAAGAAAAGTCGTCAACAATGACAAGCGCGTACCACTTCCCACCGACTGAGCGCACCCGAGCTGGACCAACAGTGTCCAAGTGTAACAGCTCACCCGGATACGAAGTCATCACCTGAGTCACAGGTGTGTGAGAAGCAGCAACCATTTTCCCATGACGACAGGGATGGTAAACTAGATCCTTCTCCATCTTAAGCTTGGGAAATCCTCGGATGAGGTCCATAGAGCTCAACCTGACTAGCCGATCAAAACTCAAATGACCTAACCTCCTATGCCACTTCTAGAGCTCAGAGGAGGATCCAGCAATCAAACAGCGAGAAGGGCCAAAAGAACTAGAGAAGTCAATTCGAAAAACTTTACCGAATGGTAAAATCTGGCAAATCAAAGACCCTCTAGAATCAACCACAGAAGAGTTGCCCTTCTTAAAACGCACCTCCAAACCATCCTCAAGAAGTTGCGAAATAGAAATCAAATTGAAGTTCAAGTTTCTAATCAAAGCAACGTTCTTTAAAGAAAAATGGTCTGAAATGCGAATTGAGCCAATGCCACTTACTTTCGCTTGACCACTGTTCCCGAATGTGATGTACTCTTTGGAGCTCGGGGGAGTGAGACTGGAGAACCATCTGCGATGTCCCGTCATGTGGCGAGAGCATCCTGAGTCCATGATCCAAACATCCTCCAGTCCTCGATCTTGCACAATCAGTGGCTGTAAGTGGGAGCAAATGGTCCGGCACCAGGTTTAGCAAAAGAGCTAAACCAGTGTCGAGCCATCTGCTCAAAAGACGGAAAGCAGAAATCATCATGAGAGTTCGGACCAAAACGCGGCTCAAAGCGCGGTCCTCGGTTCTGCCTAAAACCTCGGCCACGAGATCCAGGACCGTACCAAAATGGTCTGGAGCTCTGCCGGAGCGACCACCACCAACTGGAGCATGGGCAAGAAAGTCGTCTCCTCTACCACCACCTACACGACGCGGCCTGGCCTCCAGCCTCTCCCCGCGTCGAGGAACCCGCAGTCTACCACCCTGCTGGTAGAACTGCTCCTGACCACCACAAGCTCTCTCTGCTCTCTCAACCCGCTTCCTCCTGTAGCAAAACTCCGCTAGATGCCCGTTTCTCTGACAGTACTCACAATGATAGGTGGGCTTCTTGGGATGTGGTTGAGGCTTGGGGTTCTTGGGGTTAGTGGTGTTTGGTGCTGTCTTCTTGGGTTGAGAGGGTCCAGGAAGAGAGTCAAGAGAGGTGCGGAGGTGTTTGGGCTTTGGAACCCAGATGGGCTTCTTGGGTGGAGCTTTGGATGGTTCATGGATCACTCCATCCTTGGGCTGACAAGCCTGGGAGGACTCAGTGGAGTGAGTCTTAGGATATCTCTGCTCAGGAGTCATTTTACTCCACTCCACTGCCCGACTAATGGCACTCTCAAAGTCAGCCTTGGTGTAGGTGTAACCTACCCCAAACCCATCCTGCCTCTTGAACTGCTGGATCATCATGCCGAGCTGTGGCTCTCTGGCACTGATCCAACTCAAGATAGACCGGAGGTAAAAGTTCTCATTCTGAGAATCAGCTAGCTCTTCTCTCAAGGAAGCTAGAACCTCCACCTGAGACAAGCAGGTCTCACACTCACTCTCTAATTGGACAGACTTTTCGGCTTTCAGCTTGATCAATTCCATTCTAAGAGATAAACAGTTCTCACAGACAGTGGGTGGAACTGATAGTGTCTCAAGCTCTAGCTTAGTCTGCGCAAGCTCAGCTCTCAACCTCTCCAAATCACCCAAATGCTCATCGCCCTTGGATTTTAGCTCAGCTAAGGCAACTAGATGAGATGGGCAATCAACACAGGGTGCGACGACAGTGGCTTGAGCATCTTTCAGCTCCAGCTGAGCGCTTTCAAGCTCAGTGGCCAAAGCGTCCCTCTCATCAACCCTTTCTGTATACCTGGACTTCAGAGTCGACAGGTCACACAGAAGCACCTCACACTTCGGGCACTCACTGCTATCACCCAAGCAAGGGGAAGAAGATAGACTCTCAATTCTGCCATTGGCCACGGCAAGCTCACTCTCTAACTCGTCTATCCTTTTCTTAGCCCCCCTAAGCAGTTTTTCCCGATACTTTAACTCCTGACGATTGCTCTCAAGTAAATCAACAATTTCACGCTCATAAGATGATACCTTTTCGTTGTCGTCGTCGGAGTCATCGGAGGAGCTCTTTTCTTCCTTATCCCCAAGAGCCATTGAGCAGAAGCTCTTGCGGGATCTTCGACGCTGGTGTGAGTGGCTCTTCGGTCTGTCCCCAAAAGCTATGAAGCAGAGGCCCGCCGGATCGTCCTTGTCCTTCCCCTTCTTGATGATGATCTCCTCACCGCTTGAGCTTGATGAAGAGGAAGAAGACGTGGACTGCTTGGATTAGCTCTTCTCCATCTCGGCGAAGAAGGCCTTGTCGCGCTTCTTGTTCTCTCGCCGGTAGTCCTTCAGGGCCTTCTTGAAGAATCTTGTCTTCGGCTTGCCCTTATTGAAGGAAGAGCTCTCGTGCTTGCCGGAGTCGTGGAAGTCAACACCGGTGCCCTTCTTGTAGCCATTTCGCTTGGGGCAGTCGGCGATGAAGTGTCCTGGATCACCACACTCAAAGCACCCGGATTTTGTGCCGTGTCGTTTGAACATCAGTTTGTCATAGACACGACACACCCGGTTGTAAAACAGACACAAATCATCATCTCCCAAAGACTCAAGCTGGTCCTCAGTGATAGACATCAACGAGAACCCAACACAGCTCACAGCAGAGGGATCAACAGAAGGTGTAGCAAGGGCCAGGGATTTTGATCCAGAACCAGTGAGATTTGATCTCAACTGAATATCTACCTCAGTGGCCTTCAGCTTGCTAAATAACTCAGAAATGGTCAAGGTATCGTAAGAAGTGCTCTCAACGATAGAGGATACCTTGATCTCCCAGATCTTTGGGTCCAAGGTATGAAGAACCTTGAGTGCCTGCTCATGATCTGAGGCTAACTGAGCACCTTCAGCTTTGTTGTCCCGAAGCTTGTTTATGATCGATAGAAAACGACCAAACAAGGCTTCAACAGATTCACCCGGCTTCTGTGTGAAATTTTCATATTCACGCCGGTAGGTCTGATAGAGCCTAGCCTTGACCTGGGCTGTTCCCTCATGGTGTGCCTTGAGGGTAGCCCAGATCTCTCTCGCAGTGGAGAGATGGCTCACACGCTCAAACTCAGTGGGACCTAAACCAGAAAAGAGAATGTTCACGGCTTTACTATTGCTCAGATGCTGGGCAATGATACCAGGAGTACCATGCTCAGCAACTG
This sequence comes from Zizania palustris, assembly GCA_019279435.1. NCBI lineage: Eukaryota > Viridiplantae > Streptophyta > Magnoliopsida > Poales > Poaceae > Zizania > Zizania palustris. Next base: position 31,788,244 of record JAAALK010000079.1, on the reverse strand, counting down.
GCAAAATGACAAACGTGTCGTGAACACAAATGTCCCAGATGTCCGAGCCCTGGCTCATGAGATAGGTTCGCATGCGAGTCTTCCAATAGTTATAGCCATAGGCTTCCAAGGACGGGACCTTGCCAGGAGAAGTCATGATCACTACTGGGGTTTAGAACCGGTTAAGGTATGGAAAAACCCTAACCTCGCTCTGATACCACTTGTAGGACCGAAAGTAGCGACCAGAGGGGGGTGAATGGGCGCCTAAAAATTCTTTTGAATCAATGGCATGTTCCCAACACCCAACGCACCTCAAAAGACTAAGAAGCAAAGTATGAACAGATTGCCTAAGTCTAAAGGTATCTAGCCTAGAAGCAACTGATGTTAAAATCAAAGAAACACTAAAGCAGTGCTAATCAGGCAGATAAACAAAATATTCAAGACATGGCAGGTCAAACTTCTCAAAGAATGATCTAAGTGTATATAAAGTGAGATGAGAAGTTACTATTCAAATTTGTCTCCTGTTTGAAACTTGGTGAAGCATGCTTCACTGGTCGAAGCCTGCTTCAGAGTTGCTTGTTAAAGCTGAGCGAAGGTTATCAGAGATGTGCCGAAGGTATGTTTGGTCTAGCTTGGTTCGAGTGTGGGAAAGAGCGAAGTATGATTCGAAGCGAAGTATGACAGTGTCGAAGCTTGCTTCGAACAGTGTACTTCGAAGCCTAACCTTCGAACAGACAGCTTCGAACGCGATACACAGGAAATCAACCTTCGAAAGATAAGCGAAGGCTAGCACACGACATCAAGATGAAATTGAAGCCTACACCCAACCTTCGAAGCTAGCTTGGTCGAGGTATGATAAATGAAGTGATAACCTTCTGACAGAGCTTATCAGGCATCTGGTGCCAGAGCTGGAGCTGTAATAATATCGCCGTCAGGGCAAAAGGTCATGTATTCTGCGAGGCTCAACTTTAAGACCACCAATAATATCACAGAGTGTGAAGGAATCCTTCTAGGCCTCCGAAAGACAAAGGCACTTGGAGCAGAAGGATAATAATTAAAACAGATTCCCAAGTCATCGCAGGGCATGTTGACAAAAGCTTTCAAGCAAGGAACCCACATCTAGCAAAGTATCTGGAAGAAATCCGCAAAACAGAAGCAATATTCAAAGGATTTTCTGTTCGAAGTATCCCTCGAGTAGATAATCAACTAGCAGACATTCTAGCGAAGGCTACAACCGGAGCATTGGACCTACCGGAGGGTGCTTTCTATGAAGAACTAGTCAAGCCTACAGTAAATCAATTACCCTCTGCAGAAGTCCTTTGCATCCTAGCTACAGATTGGCGGGCTCCGATAATGGATGTCTTGCAAAACAGCGTAGAGTCATTAGAAGGTCTGGATTTCCGAAGGTTGCAAGCAAGGGCTTGAAATTATAAGCTTGTCAATGGAGTGTTATACAAAGCCGGAGTTTGTTCTCCTCTACTCCAGTGCATCTCACAACCCGAAGGCCAAGATATACTTCGGGACATTCACGAAGGTTTATGTGGAAGCCACCTAGCCCCTCATGCTCTAGCAGGAAAGACACTTCGGCAGGGGCTCTACTGGCCGACAATTGTAAGAGAGGTGGAGGAATTGGTTCGAACCTATCAAGGATGCCAGTGGATGGGAAGACGGAGCCACCATCCACCAGTACCACTTCAAGTTATTGCCCCGGTGTGGCCAATGGCACGATGGGGAATGGATCTCATCGGCCCTTTTCAAATGGCAAAAGGCAACTTGAAGTTTGTAGTGGTAGCAATTGAATATTTTTCTAAGTGGGTCGAAGGAGAACCCCTAACTGCTAACACTTCAAGAAATGTGCAAAAATTCTTCTGGAAAAATATCATATGCATGTTCGGAGTGCCAAGGGAGCTAACTGTGGATATGTAACCTAGTTCGAAGCTGAAACATTTAAAGAATTTTGTGAAGAACTGGGCATCAAGTTATGCTTCGTAGCAGTTCGCCACCCTCAATCCAACGGATGTAGGACCGAAAGTAGCGACCAGAGGGGGGGGGGGGTGAATGGGCGCCTAAAAATTCTTTCGAATCAATGGCCTGTTCCCAACACCCAACGCACGTCAAAAGACTAAGAAGCAAAGTATGAACAGATTGCCTAAGTCTAAAGGTATCTAGCCTAGAAGCAACTGATGTTAAAATCAAAGAAACACTAAAGCAGTGCTAATCAGGCAGATAAACAAAATATTCAAGACATGGCAGGTCAAACTTCTCAAAGAATGATCTAAGTGTATATAAAGTGAGATGAGAAGTTACTGTTCAAATTTGTCTCCTGTTTGAAACTTGGCGAAGCCTGCTTCGCTGGTCGAAGCCTGCTTCGGAGTTGCTTGTTGAAGCCGAGCGAAGGTTATCAGAGATGTGTCGAAGGTATGTTTGGTCTAGCTTGGTTCGAGTGTGGGAAAGAGCGAAGTATGCTTCGAAGTGAAGTATGACTGTGTCGAAGCTTGCTTCGAACAATATACTTCGAAGCCTAACCTTCGAACAGAAAATCAACCTTCGAAAGATAAGCGAAGGTTAGCACACGGAAGCAAGACGAAATCGAAGCCTACACCCAACCTTCGAAGCTAGCTTGGTCGAGGTATGATAAATGAAGTGATAACCTTCGACCGGAGGGCTAACTCCGAATGACAAACTTCGAACACACAAACTGACACCTTCGAAAAGACAACAGCAAAACAACACGTTTGAAGCGAAGACTATCAGAGAGACACACTTCGAAGCCAACTCCGAAACCTGTCGAAGTATGGACTTCGAAGAGCTCGAGTCAGAATATACTTTCGCATAGATGGTCGAAGTATGTCAAGGTGACAGAGCTCAAAAAAAATACTTCGAAGCTAGAAACACAGTACACGAGGTGAAGTCGAAGTTCAAGCGAAGCCCTCGAGGATGTCAGACCGAAGCCTGCCTCACGGAGCTGAGGGACTTCGAACAGAGAGAAGGGGCTTCGCCAGAAACAGCCAGAAAAGGCACTTGGCTCAGTCTATTCGATCAAAAAGCGACACAGTAAAAGCAAGGCTAGAGTACTAGTGTACTGTTGCTACAGTGAAGTAGTACTACTTGCAAGCAGCAAGAACTAGTACTCCTCGTGAGAAGCAAACCGTAGCAACAGAGAAGCTTCTTCTCAGAGAATAAACCAGCCGCATGCACACAAAGGCAAAGAAATTAAATGAAGTGCTGCGCACACAAATGCTTCGCACAAAAATAGCGGGATTAAATTCTCCCAGAACAGTGAACAGAATGAATCTCAAGAAGAAACAGAACCACTGCCTGGCGGCGCACACAAGAGAGAGAAAAACACAGGGAGGAATGACCCAATGAATGGAATGAAAAGTGATTTCAGCAAAAGGGTAGTCCAACCCTAGGGATTGGGGCCCTATTTATAGGCTGCCCAATGGCCTAGAATATTCCACCAGCCCCTTAGGGTTTTTACAGACGCTAAAATAAAGGAAAAGACTCAACTGCCCTTAGGAATTTTTATAGACTCGACTGACTGACTGTGGGCCTAGAGATACAGATGACTTATCCAGAAGCTAAGCTTTCGTAGCGACTACGGCTTCTCTTCTGGACAGTCCGATAGAAGATCGACAGTTGTCAGTTTTGCGCCGAAACTGACAAAGCCTCCACCAGCTTTGCACCAGGTACCCGGATTGGGCTGGCCCGATTCCACAGCTCTCTCAGCCCGGTAATCACTCACCGCCCGTGTACCTGAGTCAATCCTGGTCAACAGCCCAGTGGGTCTTCTACTGCTTCTGGCCCATGTACCCGGATTGGGTCAGCCCGACTTCGTAGCTCTCTCAGCCCGACCATCGCTCGCTGCCCGTGTACCTGAGTCACACGCGGCCCATGAAACAGCAGATCTCCTCTCTTCTTCAGTCCTCTTTGACTATCGTTGATAATGACTCATCACATCTGGAGCCATGAGGCCCACGCTATTCAGCATGGCTCCTCAACGGAGCCGTCGAGCGATCCAACGGGAATATTCTCTCCGGTATGAATCGAAGGATTGTCGGGTTGGCCAAGGGGCTATGGACCGAAGAACTCCCTAAGATTTTATTGTCCATTCGGACCACTCAAGCCAGGTCCAGAGGCTTCACTCCATTCAGGCTGCTATTCGGAGATGAGGCCATGACTCCTACGGAGCTCAAGGATGGATCCCTTCGCGTAGTAGAACATGGAGATGAGGATGAGAGAAACACTTCGCTGCACTTGTCAGAAGAAACAAGGCTTCGAGCAGTCGCCAATCTGACGAAGTACCAAGACCAAACAAAAACATGGTATGACCCGAAGATAATGCTGAGCGAGCTTAAGCCAGGTCATTTAGTTTTGCGAAGTGTAATAGCTCCGGGGAAGCTAGGAAATAAATGGGAAGGACCATATAATATCCTACGCTCAGGGTGGCCCGGCTTATTTAAATTAGCTAATTTAGAAGGGGAAGAGTTGAAGCATGCATGGCATGCAAAGCACCTTAAGTGTTATTACGCTTAGGGGCTCCTTGTAATCAATTGTAAAAGTACCTTTCTAAATAAAAGTGGAGGTTCGAATCTTGTTTGCTCTTCGAATATCCCTTACTCCTGGTGGACGCATCAGGAGAACGGAGATGCTTGCGGAGTCAAGCATCTTTCCAAGAACCTGGGCAACGGCCTTCGAACCATTGGTTCAAGGACTCGGTTACCAGCCTGCGGATTCCAGGCTCCGGTTTGTTAGGATCCGTAGAAGAGTCTAAGGACTTTAAAAGAATAGATTTTCGGCCTCCGGGTTCGAAGCATCTGTAAAAGAGCCAAAGTTGGCCAGCCTGCGGATTCCAGGCTCAGGCTTGTTAGGATCCGTAGAAGAGTCTAAGGACTTTAAAAGAACAGATTTCCAGCCTCCGGGTTCGAAGCATCTGTAAAAGAGCTGAATGTGGCCATCCTGCGGATTCTAGGCTCCGGCTTGTTAGGATCCGTAGAAGAGTCTAAGGACTTTAAAAGAACAGATTTCCGGCCTCCGGGTTCGAAGCATCTGTAAAAGAGTCGAAGGTGGCCAGCCTGCGAATTCCAGGCTCCGGCTTGTTAGGATCCGTAGAAGAGTCTAAGGACTTTAAAAGAACATATTTCCAGCCTCCGGGTTCGAAGCATCTGTAAAAGAGCCGAAAGTGGCCAGCCTGCGGATTCCAGGCTCTAGCTTGTTAGGATCCGTAGAAGAGTCTAAGGACTTTAAAAGAACAGATTTCCGGCCTCCGGGTTCGAAGCATATGTAAAAGAGTCGAATGTGGCCATCCTGCGGATTCTAGGCTCCGGCTTGTTAGGATCCGTAGAAGAGTCTAAGGACTTTAAAAGAACAGATTTCCGACCTCCGAGTTCGAAGCATCTGTAAAAGAGCCGAAGGTGGCCAGCCTGCGGATTCTAGGCTCCGGCTTGTTAGGATCCGTAGAAGAGTCTAAGTACTTTAAAAGAACAGATTTCCGGCCTCCGGGTTCGAAGCATCTGTAAAAGAGTCGAAGGTGACCAAGCAATAAGGTTTCAAGGCTCCGACCAATGAGACACTTTTAAAGTCCTAAGCGACTAGTATGGGAGCTTACAAGTATAAATTCAGCTCCGAAACCTACAAACATCATAATACGAATGTATAGTTCGAAGAACTCTACGAAAAAGTAAAGTATGATTACTAAGTGTTGTGCAAAGCATCAGATTGTTGTGCAAATCATTGTGTCCGACGGACCCTATCGCAGTGCGTACGGTCCCCCACCCACAAGGAGGGCAGGAGAGTAAGGAACAACAAGATGCTTTCGAAGCAATTCATATTAATTGAATAATCATACTTTTACATCAAGAGAAATTTTGGTCTAAGCCTAGATAAAATCAGAGACCCATCCGGCCTCCAAAACTACTTCTAAGGCTACTTCGACCTCTGGAGCTCAAAGCCGTCGAGACTGTCTTTTAGTTCGAGTGCTTCTTTTCTTCTTCGAAGCTCGCAGTTTTTTCTGCTCCTCTTAAAGTTCAGCATAAATCAGAAGCCTTTCGGAGCTAGCCTCTGCAGGGTCTTCGGCCTGGTACTCCGAGTCAGACCATTCTACGTACTCAGAAGATGAAGATGTTTTTCCTTTTCCTCTTCTTTGATGTAAGTTAAGACTTCGTGGTGAACTTCGGGTGCTATCTCCCCTTGATCTCCACGAGGAACAGAGAAGCGTGAACGGTGGTAAGTCCTTAAGCTTTCAAGGACTGTCCACTGCCGACGGAGCCCTTCGTTAATTTACAATACTTCGAAGTCAGGCTCCGAAGGACATGGCAAAACCTAAAAGAATAAACATCCAAACAAGTTCCTCGTTTATAAACTTTTCATTCATTAATGCAAGGGGCTTTACAAGATTTCTTATACATATTTAAGCGCCCTATAGGACTAGACCTGCGGGTCGGTCGGCGGAGCAGGAGGTGTCGGAGCTGGCGAAGCTGGAAGCGAAGGCCTTGTTTGTGCTTGCTTTTGCCGACGGGCCTCGTCGATCCAAGCTTTGGCTGCAGCCTTGTGGTTTGTTTGCCAGACTGACCGGAAAGCTTCCCAAGCCGAGGCTACATCCTGCGAAGGACGCAACAAGCCCTCGTCGGCAAAGCCTGCGGGTGTCAAACCCCCAACCAGAGCGACGGAAATCCCAAGAGCTTCGAGGTGACGGAGGACTCCGATTCCAGCAACTTGTCCGGAGATCTCTCCGTACCGGACACCAGAGCCCATCATCAGCTTCGTCGCCACTTGAATCATCTTCAACTTCCGGTCGAGGGGCTCGCTCACCGCAGTAGAAGACGAAGGGCACATGGTGCCGAAGTATTCCAAGGTACCCTGAAGGGCATCCAAGGTACGCTCCTCTATTGCAGTATTCTTTGTCTCTGTCGCTTCCAGCCCTGCAGCAGCAGCATATACTTCAGCCATTTTGGATAGCAAGGTGCTCTTCTAAGCCATCGCCTGTTTGAGTGAGCCTTGGAGTTCTACAAGTTGAGCGCTCGAAGTAGCCGCCGCCTGCCGAAGCTTCTTCACCTCCGCTCGGAGCACCACGCATTCGGCTTTGGCTTCTTGGGCCGAAGTTCGGAGTGTACTGCTGCTCTGCTATTCGAGCCGGAGGGCTTCATCGGTGGCAGCCCTAGCCCTCCGTTCTTCAAGGAGCTCTTCCTCCAGCCTAAGTGTTTTGTCTTCGGAGCTTTTGAGTGCGGACTGGAGGGTAGTAACCTTCCTCTTGAGCCGGTTGGTTTCGACTTCGTTGGAAGTCGCTGCTGCTCTAGCAAGGACAAATTGCTGCAAGAAGAGCAAGTAAGTACTAAGTAGTTCCATTTGTTAATTAAAGGTACTTGTGGTACTTTGTATACCTGAAGGGCGGCCCTTTCGAGGGCTAGATTAAGCTCCGGGGCTCTGGCTTCGCTCAAGACGGAGACCAAGTCGGAGTTTATGACTTCTTGGCATTTCTCCGCCAAGGGCTCCAGAAGTGCCCGGAGGCCCGTTCGTTGCTACAAGAAGGGAGCCAACAAAGGGAGCCAGGAAAAAGCCTAGCGGTCATCTGTGGTCGCCTCTTTTTTTGAGTTACTCGCCGAGGGGTCGTTGGAAGAAGGCGTCGTCATCGGGGCAGGAGGGAGTCCAAGACTCGTCATGCTTTTTCCCCTTCCTGGTATGAAGGCTGGAGGAGCGACTTCGGCGGAGGTAGATCCTCCCTCGACCAGTGTCCCTTCGGCCAGAACCGCTTCGACGGAGACAGCTCTAGTTGCCGGAGCCGCTGTGTCCATCGGAGCCGCAACCCTAGGAGAAGCTGGAGCTTCATCTATGGCCGGAGCTGCGCTACTCTTTGACACACCTACAACATTAAGGTACCTGATGAATATTTGCGGGTAATAACTATTACAAGAAATGATAAAGGCAAAAGTTTCGAAGTCTACCTTCGGTGGCGCCTTGAGGTAAAATTGTAGGGTCCTCCAGGACTTCGTACAACCGGAGGTATTCGTCGAGGTCGTCCCCCGAAGTCCTCTCTGGTGTAGTTGCTGCAGGTGGCTCGACCTCCGTTGTTATCACCCCAGCCACGGGTGAGTTGGGGATAACTGCTTCCAACTCTGAACTCGCAGCGACGGGAGTAGGAGTGCGCGCTGTGTCCGCCCCCGCAGTCTCTCGAGCAGGAGCTTTGGTTGTGTCCCCTTGCTTTCGGAGCCTTTGTTCCCGGAGTCCTTCGAGGATGAGCTTCGAATGCCTAGGGAGGAGGCGGAGGATTCCGGAGCCAGCTGAGGAGGAGGTTTGACTACTTTTTTCCCTTTCTTGATGGGGGTCTTGCTGGTTTTCTTCGAGGGCTCGGCGACAGCTTTTCTTTTCTGAGGGGCCGCTCTGGCCGGGTTGAAGTTTGGCAGAGGTGGAGGCACCATTCCGAGGGCCCTCCACACTTTGTTGGAGTGTTCCTAGCTTCCCACTAGCTCTATTCTTTTCTGTCTTTCAGCCACCGTAGGGGCTCCGAGCACCCATTCGGTGGCTCTCGTTATCTGCTCCGGAGCTCACGCCAATGGGGCCGCTGAAAAAAGGTAGCATATTATAAGTATGTTATTTTTTCTTCTAACATATTATTGCAGGAGAATCGAAGGCTTACCTAGACTTCGAAGCTCTCCCTCTGAAGCGCTGGAATTCGGAGCGTAATAAACTCTTCGGCCAGGTCCCGCATGCTCATGCGACTGGCTATTGAAGTTAGTAACCCTAGCCGCGTTGAGAGCAGGCTCGGGTTCGGGGTGACTTCTGCCTCTTTCCGAAACCAGATTTCTTGAAGAGGTGCTGCGAAGGGGGAATCTTCTCCGACCTCGGCGTAGAACCACCGGAGTATCCAGTTGGTGTACCATCAGTCGTTGATGGCCTTCGCTGGAAAGTGCTGAGTGTGCTCCCTCCGCAGTTAGAAGTTAACACTTCCGAAGGCTGTTATCACCTTGGTGTCTCCGGGGCCATCTTGTGTCTTTAGCTGGCAGATAGCTTCATGGGTGGCGGCGAAGACCTCCGATCGTCCTTCGCATCCTTCAGCTTGAAGCACCCATTCGAAGATGGCCAGCCGTGCGATGGCATTGGGAGACAGTTGAGGCAAGGTAATATGAAACATTTCTAATACCTTTGATAAAAAGTTGATGGCAGGAAGCCCCAGACCTGCTTCGAAGAATGCTTCGAAGACTACAACCTCTCCGCTTCGTGGCCTTGGGGTCGACTCTGTTTCGGGGACCCGAGTCCTCATTCCGGGTCCTAGCTTCCCGTCCACTGCCTCTTCTATGGACTCCGCGGTGCTTGTAGATTAGCCGATGAGGAAGCTTTGGGGGATCTTCTTCTTGAATGGAGGGCGGAGCTCTCGAGGATTCTTGGGCCAAATGTCTCCCGGAGCCCCCGCCATTGCCGCTGCTGCCGAAGCCACCCAAGCTTGCCTCTGTGCCAAAGAACTTGCTGCTGTCGGCACGGTGTGGTTGGTCCTCGCCATGGCTCAATCGCTTGGGAAGTTGGGAGATTTGGAGGTTGAAGAGAGTAAGTTTCGGATGTCAGGCACGGTAAAAGTTTTTGGTGGATTCTGATTCCCCTTTATAGCCTCCCGTTAGCTGTTGCGCTTCGATTGCGTTCACATTGCAGGTTCGACTTCTGTCGCTGGCGAGTGGGCCCAGGAAGCGAAACGGTGTGAGTCCACGGTAAATTTCGACTGTTACCATTTCGAGAGCATAATGGCTACTTGAAGAGTAACGACTCCAAATTAACGGCTCTTCACGATGTTTAAACTCCACAACGGTTCTCTTTCTCGCGAAGTGTTCACATAGCAGTCTTGGTTTGAGGCTGTCATATGGATGCTTTGGGGTCAAATGCCCTTCGAATAACTGTAACACCTTCAAATTTCTCTAAGTCTCTGAATATGAAAATATTCCTTGTGTATACCGCTTTCCTACTATACAGGTTAAAATCGGAGAAGCATATTCGAGGGGCTAATGTTGGGGGAAAATACTTCACCCTCAGGACTTTAGAGATTGACAATCAAAGATAACTTATCGGCTTCAAAGCTCGTGCTTATGCTCGAAGGTGGTAAAGTTTCTAAGCAAAAAGGTGCTTCGACTTACAATTCGAAGGTACCCTCCGCAGGCTATGAAGCTTCGGTGGAAAACAGCAAGTCTGATAAGATGTTTGCCTTATCTACCTACTCCGGGTAGATTTTACCATTTTAACCCTATTCGGAATACCAAATAGTTTCCACAATGTCGGTTGTAATTGAGGGGTAAATAGGTCTTTTCCTTAGATTTTTTGCCTATAAATACCCTCCTTCTTACCCTATAATAGGCATCGAATACTCAGTTATTCAATACACAACTTCGGACTACTTAAGCTATTATCCAATTCGGAGGCTTGAGATAGTTCTCAACACAAATCCACTGTTTGTGAGTTCTTAATCTTAGAGAACCTGTTAGTGTAATCTTTACACCAACAGTTGGCACCGTCCGTGGGGATCCTAGTTCTAAAAGCTAGTTCTCTACTACTGACTGTACTTCGAAGAGCACTTGTGGAGGGAGCTTCGGAGTCTCAAGATTCCGCGCACCCTTCGGTAAGGGGCTTCTTAGTGCAGTTCGAAGGCCTTTCCTCGCATTCCCAAACCAATCAAAGTCCTCGGTCTTCGGACCACTTTTTCATTAGCTATGCCTCCCAAGCGGAGCCTAGCCTCGGATCCTCCCCGAAGGTCCCCTCGGACCAATGGAGCAGGACCTTCAGCTGTCCCAACAACCCTCGAAGGCCTTGCCGGGCGTCGAGCACCCAGAGGCCCTCGTACCTCAGAAACTAAGAAGTCACAGTATGAATGTAATAGCAAGGCTAGAAACATTCTTTTTATTAGTCTGAGTCGGAACGAGTTTGACAGGGTCCAGCACCTTCGAACTGCACGAGAAATCTGGATGACCTTGAGTACTTTTCATGAGGGTATTTCTCAGATTAAGGCTAGGAGGCAGAGCACGTATAATCAAGAATACCAAATGTTCGTGCAAGGCCCCAACGAATATGTAGATGCATTGTTTGCACGCTTTGACGGAATTGGAATTGTTAGCAACTTGCGCTCCACTAGGACGCTAGCTTACTCTGATCATAACCGAGCGATCAAACTTCTCTATGCTCTGGATCGTAGCATATGGGAAGTAAAGATCTCAAGCATTGAAGAGTCCGCGAGTTTTGATACTTTGACATGCAATGAACTCTTCACTAAGCTTAAGTCCACCGATATAGCCAAGTCATCTCGTTCTGGGATTGGGAACTGTTTGCCACAATCCATGGCACTAGTTTCTAGTTCCGATAGTGGCACCTCATCTGGAGGTAGCATGTCTGGTGTTTGTGCTTTGTCTGGGGGTTTTGCCTTGTCTTCTTTGGTCTCTATCACAAAGGAACAAGTGGACACATTGGACGATGAAGAGCTTGCTCTTATAGTCAAAAAGTTCACTAGATTCTACAATAATAGAAGAGATCAGAGGAGAGGATACTCTCGAGGGTGTTTTGAGTGCGGTGACCTTAATCACATTAAAGCCAATTTCCCAAAACTAAAAGCCAAAAATGAACATGAACACAAATATCAGAAAAGAGATAAAAAACTGTTTTACAAAGGCAAAAGAGGAAAAGTGGCGAAAAGGATGGCTAGAGCTTTCGTGCCAGCACTCAGTGACATCGACAACACCTCGAGTGAAGAACCAAGTTCTGATGAAGATGAACCAGGCAAGAATGAAGAAAAGAAGGAAAAGATGAAGGACTTCAACGGCCTCTACTTCATGGCCAACGACTAGCAAAGCAGCGATGAGCTTGACTCATTTGAGGTTAGTCTATCTCTTGATCAATTACTTGTTCAAAACGATGAATTACATGATGCAATTATTTCACAAGATAGACTGCTTAAACTTGCTGCTAAAGAACGAAAAGAACAAAAGCTTAAAATTGAATCACTTTCTACTGAACTTGCTTTGTTGAAGTGTAAATCTGAAATTGCTGAATGTGAGTCATGTCTTGTCGTGATGGATGAACTTGCTCAGTTGCGTCTAATTCATGCTCAAAACATTGAAAAACTTGAAAATGTTCAGAAGCAAATCTTGGTGGTGGAGTCTAGTCCTGGTGCCATCAATGAATGCTTAAATTGCACTTTACTGATTGAAAGCATTAGTCTGAGAGATAAGCATATCGATGAGCTTAAGGCTAGATTGGAGAGTGCTGAGTGTTCTAAGGATGTGCAGTTGGCGTGTCCCACCTGCATCACCCTTAAGGACCAACTCAGCTTTGCTAGAGAGCAAGTAGAAAAACTAAAGTGTGAGAATGATTATCTGCTTTCCATGGTAGACAAATGCATTGAAGGGAAAGGGAAAATGGATTTGCTTTTGGATAAAACTAAAATGTGCGCTGACAGGGCAGGGTTAGCTCTTGGGTTAGGTTATGAGAGGACTTCATCTAGTACCCCAAGCCAAACTATGTTCACTCTACCTACCACCCTTGAGAAAGAGAGAGCCCAGTTAGACACCCCTCAAAAAGCCAAAAATCCTACCCAACCCAAAAAGATAATCATTCCACCACTCAAGACAGACTCCAAGCAAAAACCTAGAAAAAATTTGAGGTTTGCACCAAAAACCTATAAACCTACACCCAAGAAAGTTTTTCATTGCACTTATTGTCATCGTGTAGGTCATTTGATTGGTTTTTGCTATAGACGCATGAAAGATGAACGTCGTGCTCATGTTTTACATTTTCATGATTATCCTTCATTTGATATGCATGACTATGGTTATAATACTTATACTAATTATGAGGCTTCTTACATTTATATGAGTGGCTATGCCCATCGTGGTGTATATCATACTTCATATGATGATAGACCACGTAGGCGTTTTGGTCCAAATTATTTTAGGAGACCTCAACAATTTTCAAGGAGACCTCATGTGCAGTATGGTTCTCATCACACAGTCTCTTGCTTTACCTACTTCCCGAGTAGTTCAGTGCTAGATACCTAGGCATCTTATCTCTAAACCCAGCGCTGAGTACTCGAGATCTCCTGTCTCTACTTCGGGGAGTCATGGGAGGCTGGAGGACAAGTGGATCATTGATTCCGGGTGTTCACGTCACATGACCGGGAAGTCTTCATGGTTCTCCAGCTTCACCTCAGCCAGGCATCAAGAAAGCATCACATTTGAAAACAATCGCAAAAGCAGAGTAAAGGGCAAAGGTATGATCAAAATTAATGAAAATTTTACTCTCACAAATGTTTCTTTGGTTGAGGACTTAGGGTACAATTTGCTTTCTATTTCACAATTACTCGATGAGGGTTTTGAGGTTCATTTCAGTCGTGACGCCTCTTATGTGCTTGATTCTTCTGGTATTTTCATTTGCAAAATCTTAAGAGTAGGGAGAATTTTTGGAGCTGATTTCACTGAGTCTTTTGGATCTTCTCATTGTTCTTTTAGCTGAACCGTCTTTTGAGCTTTGGATGTGGAATAGGAGACCAGGGTACATGAGCTTTGATCTTGTTGTGAGATTAAGTGTCCAAGGACTCATCTGAGGATTGTCCGAGCTAAAATTTGCGAAGAACCTCATTTGTGTTCCATGTCGTCTTGGAAAAATGGTTGCTGCCTCGCATTACCCCATAAACATGGTGATGACTGAGCGACCCAGTGAGCTTCTTCATATGGATACGGTTGGTCCATCCCAGGTGAGCTCTGTAGGCGGCAAATGGTATGTACTCGTTGTGGTTGACGACTATTCTCATTACTCTTGGGTTTTCTTTCTCGTAAGCAAGGATGAAGTGTTCATACACTTTCGGAGCTTAGCACTGAGGCTATTCAATGAACCCCCTGGTGCAATGAAAGCTCTTCAAAGCGACAACGACACCGAGTTCAAAAATAGTATTTTTGCAGAATTTTGCCTTGAACATGGGATTGAACATCAGTTTTCTGCACCAAGAGTCCCTCAACAAAATGGTGTAGTTGAGAGGAAAAATCACACACTTGTGGAGATGGCTAGGACGATGCTGAATGAGCACAAGACTCCTAGAAAATTTTGGGCTGAAGCCATGAGTACAACATGCTACATCTTTGTAGGACCGAAAGTAGCGACTAGAGGGGGGTGAATGGGCGCCTAAAAAATTCTTTCGAATCAATGGCCTTCTCCCAACACCCAACGCACCTCAACAAACAATTAACAGAAGTACACAGATCAAAAGTGCTAAAAATAATCTAGCCTAAAAACAACCGGTGTCCTAGATGAAAAGACACCAACACAGTGTTTAAAGGTAGATCAACAATGCTTTCAACTCACAGGCATTTCAAGCAATTTAATCGAAGTGCATGCAAAACAAGAAGAAATTTTTTTGTTCAAATTTGTATCCTATTTGATACTTGCCGAAGCCTGTGTGAAGCCAATGCATGAAGTCCTCCGTAGGCTGCGATGTCTTCCACAGGCTTCAAAGCTGAAGTCTCAGCAAAGTTTGCTGTGCTGGACGATGAAGCAGATCCTTGTGCACTTTGGGGCTTCAGCGAAGTCTTCTCTTCAAAGTGTGCTTTGCCGAAGCCACAACGAAGTCATACCTCTGGCCAGCTGAAGTCTACTTCGAACATACGCAGAAGAAGTTTGAACTTTGAACAGAGTGGCTCCGAAGCCCCAGCGAAGCTTCCCTCCGAAGCTTGCTTGAGCGAGGTCACAATGAAGCTTGCTTTCGGTGATTGCTGCAACAGAGTCACACAGAAGCTTACCTTCGAAGCTTTCTTTTGCAAGCCCACCAGACACTTCGCACTACTGTAGTGATGCTTTTGACCAGTCACCAAAACCTGCCTGCCATCTCAGCCGAAGTCCGTGCGCATCATCTAGAAAATAAGAGCTAGTAGTTCTTCATGGGAAATACGTCCAAAAAGCAAATGTTCAGAAGGATGCTTCAATGCAACAGATGGTCAGCAGAGATAATGCGACGTATGGATGAAGAAACACAGGAAACTACACTATACATCCATGAATCACACTAATCGAAACAACCAATGGCGCGCAACACGAGGCAATCAGAAGCAAAGACCAAACAATGGCGTGACCCTCGATGGCCTGGAGAAAGACTAGGGATGGAATAATATAACCTAATTAGAGAATCCCTTGAACGACCATTGATGCGGATCCAGGGAATTGCATGATGAACAGGACGAGCCAATGTGTGGCGGCACACAAACCAGGAGCAAAAGTGGGGATGAACTCTGATGTTTAGATTAAAGTGAGTTTTTTTAACCCTAGGGATTGGGACCCTATTTATAGGCAGCCCAATAGACTAGGAAAAACCAAAAATACCCTTAGGGTTTAAACAGACGCTGAAATAAAAATGGAAAAGACCAACATGCCCTTAGGATTTTTACAGACCCGACTAACACAGACTGTGGGCCTAAAGGCAATATAGTAAAATCCTAAATAAAGATAACTTGTCTTGATGCGGAGGTTTCGTAGCAGCTACGGCTTCGCCTTAGAACGGTCAGATCCAAGATCAGCGGTCATCAGTTTTGCACCGAAACTGACAAAGCGTCCACCGTCTTCGCACCGGGTACCCGGATTGGGCTAGCCCGATTCTGCAGCTCCCTCAACCCGGCAATCGCTCGCCGCCCGTATACCTGAGTCAATCCCGGACAATAGACCAGTGGATCCTCTACCGCTCTTAGCCCATGTACTCGGGTTGGGCCGGCCCGACTCCGTAGCCCCTCTGCCCGACAGTCGCTCGCCGCCCATGTACCTGAGTCACACGCGGCCTAGACATGACAGGTCTTTATCTTCTCTTAACGTCTCCTATTTGACTTCCATTGACAATCACTCATCACATCTGGAGCCATGAGGCTCATGATCTTCATCATGACTCCTCAATCTCCCCCTTGATGAGTGCATTGTCAACACCGTCTTAAGCAATTCTTCGATACCTGCAAAACACGTGGAAACACGAAAACAAAGCACAAGAAGAGAGAAAGAAGAAAATAAAATAAAAGTTTAACCCTAATGACCAAAAGCCAAACAAACACTAGAAAACGGTCATTATGGTTAACCAAAAATAAAAACTCAAAAACGAGTGCAATCTCATAATTATCAACAAGGATATCCAAAGAGTAAGGGAAAACGAGACTAAAACTCCCCCTAAAACAAATCCCAGAGAAAGCCAAAAACTCCCCCTACACTCTTCTAAAAGATCGAGTAACCCAAAATTTCTCCCCCTTGCTGGACCAACAATATCCATGTGTAACAGCTCTCCCGGGTACGAAGTCATCACCTGAGTCATAGGTGCGTGAGAAGTGGCAACCATTTTCCCATGACGACAGGGATGGCAAACTAGATCCTTCTCCATTTGAAGCTTGGGCAATCCTCGGATGAGGTCCATAGAGCTCAATCTGACTAGTAGATCAAAACTCAAATGACCTAACCTCCTATGCCACCTCTAGATCTCAGAGGGTCCAGCAATCAAACAGCGAGAAGGGCCAAAAGAACTAGAGAAATCAATCCGAAAAACCTTACCGAAGGGTAAGATCTAGCAAACCAAAGATCCTCTAGAATCAACAACAGAAGACATGCCCTTCTTAAAACGAACCTCTAAACGAGTGCAATCTCGTAATTATCAACAAGGATATCCAAAGAGTAAGGGCAAATGAGACTAAAACTCCCCCTGAAACAAATTCTAGAGAAAGCCAAAAACTCCCCCTACACTCTTCTAAAAGATCGAGTAACCCAAAATTTCTCCCCCTTGTTGACAATTGGACTCATCAAGTGAGACTAAATGCACCCTAAAGAGACATAGACTCAAACTCCCCCTAAAATGCAGCTCCCCCTAAAAATATGCAATGAATGCAACTGGGGTGCAGATGGAGTGTAAAAAGCACGCTTCTCAAAAATGATTGACTGCAATTACAACATCTAGCAAGCATAGCAAAAGAAGTACTATCTAAGACACATGGCATGATCAGTGCAACATATGATATCCAAAGAGAGTCATTAGCACACATTTTTTGATTTTTGCAATAAAAAGCATCACCACATTTCCTAGTTGCTAAGAAAGGTAAAGCATGAGATGTAAGGGCTAACTGATATCTACCAAGATAAGCATTGTCCAGACAAAGTGCTTCAGCAAACTTGTTATCTTTTTAATTTTCATGCTTTTTCTTTTTCTTTTTCATTTTTGCCAGGGGTTATTTGCATGTCAACCTTATGCTAACCGACCAAGTCAAGACCAGAACTGGACCATCAGAAGCTTAAGACATTGGTCTTGGCATATATTAAATTGTCCTAGTTCATACCAAAGTGCTATGGTAAGCAGTCCAGAACAATGCAATGCGACAAAGCAAACCCACCTGGATCTTTTCAAATTATGGATAAAAAGGCATGGATTTTTCATTTTTCTATTTTTTATCATTTTTATAGCACATTTTCCATGTTAAAGCATATAGATGTTCAAGTTGCATATCTGCATCTAAGTAAGGATCTAGCTACAAGGCATGTAACAGATAGCAGAATCATTCAGCCTACACATGCT
This sequence comes from Zizania palustris, assembly GCA_019279435.1. Taxonomy (NCBI): domain Eukaryota; kingdom Viridiplantae; phylum Streptophyta; class Magnoliopsida; order Poales; family Poaceae; genus Zizania; species Zizania palustris. The sequence goes on along the minus strand of JAAALK010000079.1, from coordinate 31,770,723 downwards.
AGTTACTAGAAGCAGTGGTGATCATTTTTCAATTTTAAAGCATAAAAGCCATGCATATGTCAGATATTAGACATATCATGTGGACTGAAGCAAAGCATGATCATCGACAGGTATTCAAAAGCATATACTAGCTAGAGCAAGTAAAGCAGATCAATCATATAACAGAAGCAAGCTCAAGGTGTGATATGTGAATATGCATGATATAAACTCACACAAAAAGACTCAATAAAAGAGTAAAGAAGAAATAAAACTGGCTCAAAATATCCTAAAAAGGATAACCAACTCCCAAATCCCCTCGCATACGCTCAAAAGTAGACTGATCTAGGGGTTTGGTGAAAATGTCAGCTAATTGATGATGGGTATCAACATGAACAAGGTCAATGACACCTTTCTCATACTGATCCCTCAAAAAGTGAAAGCGCACATCGATATGTTTGGTTTTTGAATGAAGACATGGGTTTTCCCCTACACTAATCGCGCTGGTACTATCACAAAACAAAGGTACTCTAGCAAGGAAGAACAACCCAAAATCTCGCAAAGTGGAAGTCATCCAAACCAACTGTGAGCAGCAGCTAGCAGCAGCTACATACTCAGCCTCTGTGGTAGAAAGCGCAACTCTAGATTGCTTTCGAGAAGACCAAGAAACAAGCGAAGAACCGAGAAACTGGAAAGTACCGGAAGTCGACTTGCAATCCAGCCGACACCCACCAAAATCATCGCCAGAAAAGCCAGATAAATTAAGAGACGATGATGCTGAATAGTAGAGACCAAGATCAGGCGCATAGGTAAGGTAACTGAAAATACGCTTGACAGCCTGCTGATGAGACGCGCGTGGTGAAGACTAGAAGCGTGCGCATAGTCCCACGACAAACTGGATGTCTGGCCTCATCGCCGTCAGGTACAAGAGCGATCCGATAATCCCTCGATACTCTCTATCATTGACCATGACGCCGCTCTCGTCCTTGTCCAGACCCCCAGATGTACCCATTGGGGTCATCTGAGGCTTCAGCTCTCCACCAAAGTCAAACTTCTTTAGCATGTCCCGCGTGTACTTGCTCTGGTGGATGAAGATGTCGTCCTTGGTCTGCTTGATCTAGAGCCCTAAGAAGTACTTGAGCTCACCCATGAGGCTCATCTCAAACTTGTTGTGTATCTGCTCAGAAAACTTGGACACAAGCTCATTAGTAGAACCACCAAAAATAATGTCGTCCACGTAAATCTGAGCAATCAAGAAATCTGAACTATCTCTAAGCAAGAAAAGAGTCTTGTCCACAGAACCCATCACAAAGCCACTCCCCAACAAAAACCGCTTCAACCGGTCATACCAAGCCCTGGGGGCTTGCTTTAGACCGTATAAAGCTTTCTGCAACTTGTAAACATGTCGAGGAAACTTAGGGTTCTCAAAACCGGGGGGTTGCCTAACATAGACCTCCTCCTCCATGTACCCATTCAGAAAAGCACTCTTGACATCCATTTCAAAAAGCTTAAAACCTTTAGAAGCAGCAAATGCCAAAAGTATGCGAATAGACTCAAGACGGGCAACAGAATGAAGGTCTCCTCAAAGTCAATACCCTCTTTCTAGCAAAAACCCTGGGCAACTAATCGATCTTTGTTGCGCACCACAACCCCATCTTCACCTTGCTTGTTCTTAAACACCAACTTGGTGTCTATGGGGTTGCATCCAGGTGGCAGCTCAACCAATGTCCAAACTCGATTGCGAACAAAATTCTCAAGCTCTTCTTGCATGGTGTTTATCCAATTTGCATCAGGAAAGCATGAGAAACATCTCTGGGCTCAAAAGAGGCAACAAACACAGACTCAGCAAACACAGCAAGTGAGCTAATAGAAGAACGCAAAGATCTCGAAGTGAGATCACCGATGATGAGCTCTAAGTGATGATCATGATGAACTGCTCAGGATCCTAGGTGATCAGAGGTCACCTCACCGGAGTCAGCAGCAAGCACCTCTGGACTCGATTGAGGGGGCTCGATTGAAGTGGAAGAAGTGATTAGAGGTCTGCCCTCATCCTTAGTTGAAGTCTCAGAAGGTGTGGGGTATGCAGGCTATGCAGAAGGCACACCTTCATCAACAGCTAGAATATCATCATCTTCCTCGAAGATGGACTCTGCAAACTCATCATCTCTAGAAAACTCAAAAGAAGGAGTCAGCGAAGGCATGGACTCATCGAAAGAAACCTCTCAAGTCTCGACAAGCTGCTGGGAGTCGAGGTTCCAAACACAGAAGCCTCAAGAATGCAAAGCATAACCAAGAAAGACTCCATCCCAGCAACAAGACTCAAACTTGTCCAAATGCTCTCCCTTCTAGAGCACAAAGCACTTGTAACCAAATGCTCGCAAGTGACTCACCTTGGGCTGTTTGCCAAACCGCAACTCATATGAAGTCTTACCTAAGTAAGCTCTAAGGAAAATGTGGTTGGCCAGATAACAAGCCGTGTTCATGGCTTCAGCCCAAAAATGCCTAGGATTCCTATGCTCATCGAGCATCGTCCTAGCCATCTCGACCAGCGTGTGGTTCTTTCGTTCAACAACGCCGTTCTGTGGGGGAGTGTAAGGGGCAGAAAACTGGTGTTCAAGACTCTGATCACTACAAAAACTAACGAACTAAGAGTTCTTGAACTCAGAGCCGTTGTCAGAGTGAATTGCTCGCATCCGACCATTGTTATCATTCTTCAGCTTCAAAATCAGGTCATGAACAAACTAAAAAGCCTCATCCTTAGACTCTAGAAAGAAAACCCACGAAAATTGAGAAAAATCGTCAACTATCACAAGCGCGTACCATTTCCCACTAACTAAGCATACCTGAGCTGGACCAACAGTATCCATGTGTAACAGCTCTCTCGGGTACAAAGTCATCACCTGAGTCACAGGTGCGTGAGAAGAGGTAATCATTTTCCCACGATGACAGGTATGGCAAACTAGATCCTTCTCCATCTTAAGCTTGGGCAATCCTTGGATAAGGTCCATAGAACTCAATCTGACTAGCAAATCAAATCTCAAATGACCTAACCTCCCATGACACTTCATGAGCTCAAAAGAGGATCCAACAATCAAACAACGAGAAGGGCCAAAAGAACTAGAGAAATCAATCCGAAAAACCTTACCGAAGGGTAAGATCTGGCAAACCAAAGATCCTCTAGAATCAATAGAAGACATGCCCTTCTTAAATCGAACCTGTAAACCATCATCAAGAAGTTGCGAAACAGAGATCAGATTAAAATTCAAGTTTCCAACCAAAGCAACATTCTTCAAAGAGAAATGATCAGAGATGCGAATTGAGCCAATGCCTTGTATCTTCCCTTGACCACTGTCCCCGAAAGTGATGTACTCCTTGGAGCTCGGGGAAGTGAGGCTGGAGAACCATCTGTGATGTCTCGTAATGTGGCGAGAGCATCCTGAATCCATGATCCACACATCCTCCAGTCCTCGATCCTACATGATCAGTGGTCATAAGTGGGAGCAAATGGTCCAACACCAGGTTTAGCAAAGGAGCTAAACCAGTGTCGAGCCATCTGCTCAAAAGAAGGAAAGCAGAAAGAGTCATAAGAGTCTGGACTAGTGCACAACTCAAAGCGCGATCCTCTGTTCTGCCTAAAGACACCTCCGACGAAGTATCTCTGAATGTGGAAACCTGCAACAGAGTAGATTCGAAGTACCAATTCAGCCTGAGGACCGAATTCTACTAAATGTTGCACTAGTGGCGAAGGTAGCAATATGTTACGCAGATTAGCGGATACTTCACAGGCGAAGTAACAAGGCGATAGCAATCTATTACGTAGATTAACAGATACTTCACAGGCGAAGTAACAAGGCAATAGCAATCTATTACATAGATTAATGGATACTTCACAAGTGAAGTAACAAGGATTACCACTGTTCCAAAGTGGCCGTCGGAGGGCTTCCAAGCTAACCCATGAAGAGTACAGAAAAGTAAAGATAAAGTAAATGTGATTCAAAGCTAGGGCTTTGTTGTTGATTTGTTGGGGGGCCTCTGAACCTGCTTCGCCCCTATACTTATAGGGGCTAGACTCCTTATCTAATCTGCTATGACTCAGCTAAATCATGCGTAGAGATAAACACTTAGCCAGAATCAGATCCAACTCTATCTCTGCTCAAAGTGGGCCTTCGGCCATGCCCACTGAAGTCTGCTCCTCGGGCTGAAGCTTCAGCAGAGTGGGCCTCCGAAGGTCTCCTGGCCGAAGGCTGTGGGCTGTCTGGAAGCTTCTGGAGCCCGTAGCCCAGTGGTCCTTCGGCCCTGTAGGGCTTCGGCCTAACCCGGGACATGTGCATTTTTGACCCAAATTACCAAAAATTGATATTTTGACAATCTTAATCATTGATGCCATTTTTTGCTATCAACACATGCCCCCTGCCTTTTAGTGAACTAAGTGAACTAAAAGCACAACGGGCTAAATACGATACCTTCCATATCGGCCTTTCGACATCTTTTAAGTTGTTTGCCACACACTTGGGAAATACCTTTTCAAGTATCTACCATTCAAAGCTCTTTGAAACCGCTCTCCTTATAGAGATTCTAACACATATGCATTACTAGGAGCGATTTCGGCTATTTTGAAAGGGCCTTCCCAACTAGGTGACCATTTACCAAACTTGGGACTCTTAGTGCCTAAGGGTAAAATCGTCTTCCAAACCAAGTCACCTACTTGAAACGATTTTGGTTTAACCTTCTTATTGTAGGCTTTAGCTACTCTCCTCTTGTCTATTTCTATGGCTTCTAAAGCCCTCAATCTCTTATCGGTCACTTCTTATAGATTGTCTTTCAAAAGAGCTTCATACTCATCGACCGATAAGCCATCTTGCTTCAACACTCTTAGAGAGCCAAGATCTTCTTCTACAGGTAGAACGACTTCTTGTCCATACACCAACTCATATGGACTAACTTTGGTAGCACCGTGCTTTGCAATTCTACAAGCCCATAACGCCTCGGAGAGAACTTCATGCCACCTTTTAGGGAACTCTTCAATTTTCTTCTTAATGAGCTTAATCACTGTTTTATTACTAGACTCGGCCTGACCATTGGCCTGAGCATAGTAGGGCGAGGAGTTTATCTACTTAATACCATATTATTCGGCAAAGTCCCTCATTTCTTTAGAAAGAAATGAACTACCCTAATCTGTAGTGAGAGTTTGAGGAATACCGAATCTATGTATAATGTGTTTCAAGATAAAGTCAAGTACCTCGACGTGAGTCATGTTCTTGAGAGGTACGACCTCGGTCCACTTGGTGAAGTAATCCGTCACCATCAACACAAACCGATGCCCCTTTGAGGAAGGAGGGTGAATTTGGCCGATGAAGTCTAAACCCCAACCTTGGAACGGCCATGGCTTGACAATGGGGTTAAGTAATGAAGCAGGAGCTAATTGAATATTGCCAAACTTCTGACATGCTTCACACCCTCTATAATACTTAAAAAAATCCTCAGTCATAGTCGGCTAGTAGAAACCCACTCTTTTGAGCATCCAACTCATTTTCTGGGCCGACTAATGAGTGCCACAAAGTCCTTCATGGACTTCTCCCATAGCCACCTAGGATTGTTCGTGGTCTAGACACTTTAACAGTACTCCATCAATGGTTCGGCGATACAATGTATCATCTAGCAACATAAATTTAAACGCTTGCCACCGAACTTTCCGATCAACCCTTTGGATAGGGTCTCTCAAATACTGGAGGCTTCGGAGGGTTTTGCTAGCTCACTCCCTGAAAAAATATCTAGGCTACTGATTTCGGGGTGCCCCTCGAGCCCTTCCTGCTTCTATCGAAGCCTGGCCGAACTGGCCGTGTGGAGCGCATCAGGCCGAAGCTCCCTACCTGAGGGTTCGGACTCCCGGAAGCCCTCACTGTCCCGAGGACTCCGGTTCATGGGCTCCGGCGTGCCATACCCTTCGGTGGGCGGAGTACTCCAGTCCCGGAACCTCGGTGTGCGGTAGTCTCCGGCAGCCAAAGGGGTCTGACCCGGAGGGTGCGCCTATCCAAAGTCACTGGCTTCGGTAGTGAGACCAAACATCGGCTTCTCCTGTATAGAAAATTTTCCTCTCCTAACTTGGTAACCAGATGCTTGCTGAGCCAAATCATTTGCAACTGAATTGGCCTCTCTTGACACATGAGAAATTTTGAAGTCATCAAAAGTAGCAACTATGTCCAAGCACTTATCCAAGTAGCTGTTTAGCAAGCCGTTAAAACATTGAGCACTCTTAGCCACTTGTTGCACCACTAATAGGGAATCACCATGTACATGAACATGTTTAACACCCATGGATTCCAACAGTTCAAGCCCTAGTAATAAAGCCTCGTATTCATCTTGGTTATTAGTAGAAGGGAACTCTAAATGAGCCGAGGTTTCAAAGTGCGTTCCACTAGGTGATATGAGCACTACTCCAATACCTTGGCCATTTTTGCAAGCTGAACCATCAAAGTAAAGTTTACACGGCATTACCTCAATCAAAGCAACATTGTCGCTCCAACTGATGTCTATGTGGTGATCAACTATAAAGTTGGCTACGATCTGGCCTTTCATAGCTCTTAGGGGTTCATATGCCAAATCGTATTCAATCAAAGCGTAAGCCCACTTTCTTATTCTTCCACTTAGAATCGGCTTTTGCAACATGTGTTTTATAACATCGGTTTGGCAAACGACAACACATGTAGTTGGGAGAAGATAGTGGTGCAATTTGGTACACGCGTAGTAAAGTGATAAACATAAACGTTCCACAAACGCGTACCTGGTCTCGGCGTCCAGCAGGCAACAGCTCAAGAACGTGATGATGTACTCTTTTCCTTCTACCTCCTGGGTTAGCACGACCCCGATCACGCTATCTTCAGCAGCGATGTACAGCCGAAACGGAATCCCGGCTTTGGGTGCTCTCACCACGAGCAGCGATGACAAGCACTCCTTGATTTTCTCAAAAGCTTTTTGTTGGCTTCCCCCCCAAGTGAACTCGGCCTCGTTCTTTAGCCGGAGTATGGGGACAAAGGCATCAATCTTGCCAGACAAGTTAGATATAAAGCGACACAAATAATTCATCTTAACTAGCAACTTTTGCACATCTTTTTTGCATGTCAACACCGTAACATTTCTAATTTTCTCAAGCCTCTTAGGATCAATCTCTATGTCTCTTTCATGAATCATGAAACCTAAGAACTTGCCCGCCGACACACCAAAATAACATTTGAGTGGGTTCATTTTTAAGCCATACTATCGCATCCTATCAAAAGCAACTTTCAAATCAGCTAAATGGTTTCCCATAGCGTCCGATTTGACTACAACATCATCAATGTAAACTTCAAACATAACTCCTAGCAAGTCATGAAAGATTAAGTTCATAGCACGCTGATATGTGGCGCCATCATTCTTTAAACCAAAAGTCATAACAACCCACTCAAATAAACTGACAAAACTAGGGCATCGAAAGGCAGTCTTGTAGACGTCCTCTTCGGCCATAAAGATTTGATTATAACCAGCATTACCATCCAGAAAACTTAGTACCTTGTGTCCTGAAGCATCGTTGATTAGCATGTCGGCTATCGGCATCGGATACTCATCCTTCAGAATGGCCTTGTTCAGATCCCTGAAATCAATACATACTCGTATCTTGCTGCTCCCTTTCTTCTCTATAGGCACAATGTTAGTGACCCATTCTGCGTACTTGAATGGCCTAATAAATCCAGCTTTGAGCAGTCACTCCACTTCTTCTTTAACTCGGTGATAGACGACCGAGTTAAAGCGGCGAGGATGTTGTTTATAAGGCCTAAATCCGGACTTGATAGGTAGCCGATGCTCTACGAGCTCGCGGCTTAGTCCCGACATCTCGCTATACTCCCATGCGAAACAATCGACATATGACCGAAGCAACTTTATTACTTCGGCCTTTTCATCAGGCTATAAATGTTGGTTTACAAAAGTCAGCCTCGGGATGCTACCATCACCTATGTCAACTTCTTCTAAAGGATCGGCCGACGCAAAACCTTGTCCTAATTTCTCTACTTCGCTAAAGTCCTCGATGGCCTCGGCAATACCGTCTTTAGTAGACCAATACTGCTCTACACAAGACTTTAGCCAATCCAAATTACTGTTGCTAGACATGACTACTAATATAAAAATAGTCGTGCTACACCAGCTGGCTTTATAGACATTGGTACAAAACGTCCTCCGAACACGCTAACAACATCGTAATCCAAAAGATCTCTACCTAATAAACACTCTACCTTGTTGTTAACGGCATCAACTGACACATCGGCCAACGCTACTTGGGCCGAAGTGTCTGCAGGTATGACTTCAACTTCATCGCCGTCCCACTGAATAAGGCATTGGTGCAGAGTAGAAGGAATGCAGCAATTTGCGTGAATCCAGTCGTGTCCAAGCAGCACGCTGTAGTTACGTTGTACATCGACAACGAAGAATGATGTTGGCAACATCTTGTTGCCCACTGTCAACTCCATGGAGATCACACCCTTGGCCTTGGAACTCTCACCGTTGAAACCGTTGAGCATCAAGTTGGTCTTCTTCAGATCATCCTCGTTCCTGCCAAGTTTCTTCAACAGCGAGTAGGGCATTAGGTTAACAGTGGTACCACCGTCAACAAGCATCTGAGAAATCGACTTTCCATCAATGTGACCTCTGACGTAGAGAGGCTTTAGATGGTGAGCCGAGTCCTCGGGCCTCTCAAAAATAGCATTGCGCGGGCCGAGGTTCAACTGAGCGACCTCGGCCTCGTCTTGTGGCAGGGCAAACTCGGCGGGTAGCATGACTATGTTGATGTCCATCGCCTGTGGTACAGGCCCCTCGGAGACGGGTGAGTAGTCGTCGAGCATGTCGTCATCGTCATCACTCGGACTAGGAGTTGGGTTGGTTATCTCAACTGGATTCATTTTCCATACCTGTCTCGTTGTCGGCCGTGGGCGAATCTCTTCAAAAATAGCGTCTCGCTCGTCCTCGGCCTTCTTCTCGCACATCTCCTGTTCCCGTAGTCGTTGTAGACACCTCTTTTGTGATTTGTACATACCTGGAGGTGCCCAAGACGGATGTAGCTTGGTGTCGGGTGCCACTGTCTGGTTCCTGTTAGCCCTAGCCAAAGTGGTACTGCCCACCTCGGCCTCATGCACTCTGTATTCGGAGGAGCCTTCGCTGCGGACCCCGGCATTCGGACCGGCCTCGTTCGGCCGATAGGACTAGGCTCTGGCGCGGGCTTTGGCCGAAGCAGGGGACTTACCTCCGTCAGACTTCGGCGATGGGGCCTTCGGGATTGGGACTTCCTAAGACCCTACTCTGACTGTGATAGCTTCAGACTCCCTCTTTTTTGGCTCTTCGCGCCCATATCCTTTGACTTCGCTCTACACGGGCCGATTCGGAGGTACCACGGACAGCCTGTGGATGATGCCACCCTCTGCTGTGTCTGTTTGTCCCTGCCATTCATGATACTCCAAAGGAAAATAAGGCATAGCGTTAAGTTGCGGAGGGTACTTTGGCTGTGATATGTATGGAGTCCACGGAGTCCCCGCCCAGCTGTACGGCGGAGGCATCAGCGGCTCTAGTGGCTTTGCCCACTGTGAGCCAAACATGTTACCCGGAGGGGGGTTCGGCAGAGTCGACGGTGTCTCAGACCATATCAGAGAGGGGTCCTGCCAGGCCGGAGGTACGCTCAGCCAGTGTGGGCCGAAGTCTCCTGTCAAAGGGTTCATCCAGAGTGGTGCGGGGTTCGGCCATTGTGGTCCAAACTTGCTCCGCATGGGGTTCGGCCACTGGGGTCCGAAGAAGCTGTACGGGGGGTTCGGCCACTGAGGTCCAAAGCCACCGTATGGAGTGTTAGGCCACTATGGCCTGAAGTCACCGTGCGGAGGGTTCGGCCATTGCGGTCCAAACCCGTCATGAGGAGGGCTTGGCCATTGTGGTCTGAAGCCATCATGAGGATGGCTTGGCCACTGTGGTTCGAAGCCACCCTACAGACGCCTTGGGCCCTTCGGTTGACTAAGTCTCTTAGCGCGGGGGCCTGCTTCCTTGGCTTTTCTTTGATGCTTGTTCAACAACATCTTATATGTTACCTTCGGCTTCTTGCAAGCCTTAGCCGAAGGGATGCTAATGTTTTGTTTCCACACTCCCACCTCGGGGTTCTTAGGTATGAGTGTGCGCGTGCGTGGTTCTCCAACAATTACAACCTTCCCTCTAATTGACTCGGCCTGTTCTGGCCGAATAAACACCTTCTTCTCGCTGAGGTCGACGGCGTTGACGAGGAAGGGATCCTTGTCTAGCATCATCTTTGGATTGTGGTCTATTTTCAATCGTCCTTCTTCTATGGCCGATTGAACCTGCCGTTGAAAAACATTGCAGTCGTTAGTATTATGTGAATGCGAGTCATGCCACTTACAGTATGGATGTTTCTTCAACTCATCGGCAGATGGAATGACTTGGCCTTTAGGCAACCTGAGAAGCTGGTTCTTTAAGAGAAAATCAAATATTTTATCACATTTAGTTATGTCAAATGAGTACTTGACCTCACTAGGCCGATTCTTCCTGGGAGATGGCCATAACTCGGAGCAAGTGATAGGTTTACTCTTAGCGTTCCAAACCCATTTGGCCACGTACATGTCGGCTGAATCCTCTTCTTCTGATTCCTCCTCATCGGAGTGTTCCATGATGTGGATTTCAGCCCTAGGCTTGTTAAACGTCTTAATAAACTTTTTATCTTTGGCTCAGCCTTCCTGGACCAGAGCATGCTGCAAGACTTGGCTAACCTCTAAGAAGTTCTGGTTGTCTAGTCTCTCTTTAATCTCAGAACATAACCCATTAAAAGCCAGCTCCGGCAAATCCCTCTCCGAAATATTAAGGCTGAAACATCGGTTTCTAGTATCCCTAAAACACTTGATGTACTCAGAGACGTTCTCATTAGATTTCTGCCTAACCGATGTCAAGTGTGAAAGTCTAAGTTCTGTCTCACCTGTGTAAAAGTAGTCATGGAATTTTTGTTCCAATTCATCCCACGTCTGAACGGAGTTTGATGGGAGCGCCGAAAACCAAGTGAAAGCGGTGCCGGATAGCGAGAGAGAAAATAGTGTAATTTTTAGAGGGTCTGACCCGCTAGCTTCTCCACATTGTGCAATAAATTGACTAACATGTTCTAGTGTGGTTTTGCTACCCTCGCTGTCAAACTTAGTGAATTCGGGGATTCTATAGCCACGGGGATAGGGTATCGTATCGAAATGATCGGGATATGGCTTCCGATAAACCCTAGCCCGACCCCTAAGCACGAAACCGGCGCATTTCCTAAATAGTGCGCGGATTCGCTCCTCTAGGTCATCTTGGCCTGCTGCCTAGCGTGTCGATCATGGGCCTCTTCCCTACGCGCTAGGTGTATGTTGTGCTCGAGCCCAGGCACCTGTGCATGTGGTGCGGGCAGCGCGGGCGGGGCTGGTACCAGCGCTGGTGGTGGTGCGTTGTACGTGGTGCTAGCTTGGTCATAGGCATAATGACTAGTCTCAGCCACGGGTGTTGAGGCCGGAGACGTAATGGTCTTGCCAGTGCTACCGCTAGTTCTGCTGTACACATGATTTACTGGAGGTATACTAGCAATAGGGGCTGATGGCACGGCCTCAGTAAAGCCGAACCTTCTAAGTGTCGACTCTACTTGGGAGCTAACTGTCGAATCTAAATGATTGGCTAGCGAAGCGCTAACGGCCTGATCTACTGATGCAGCTATTTTTTGCTCAATCTCTAAAGAAGATAAATGAGGTGATACGGGTGTTACCTAGATCCGAGCAAGGTTGGGGGCGATGGTGTCGTGCTTTATGAAGCCCGCGCATGTCTTGGCGTAGCCCCCAAGCATCATGTCTTAGAGCGCCTTCAACTTTGCCTCGATCTCTGCTCGGTCTTCGACGGGAATATCTTCAAGAGTAGGTGTTAGGATGTTGTGGTTGTCAATATCCATGCCTTCTATGGTGTCCATCAACGGTGTAGACGTAGTAGTCGTTGTAGATGTACCAGTGGCCGATGTAGACGTACCCGTCATGTTGGCATAGCTTTTTCCCAGTGGAGTCGCCAAAAAGTGTGTTGACACGAAAACGTGCCCCCACACTTGGGTCAGTCCGATGATCCAAAAGTGTGCGGATACTTAGGGACAAGCCTAAGAATAACATAGCACCGACATCGCGTTCCGACTACCCTTAACCATGGTAAGGGGGGTGGAGTCACCAGGCAATCAAATCACACAAAATAATCCAATTAGCCAAAAGAAATATATTAAACAGAACAAATTAGCAAACCGATCGGAGCCTGACTGATTCAAAGTATAGTGTGAAGGGTGTCACCGAAGGGTACCTTCAGCATTCAGACTGATCTGGCCGAAGATGAACTCCAAACGGATCTAGACGTGACAATCACCTCCGAATAGCGGGGTTCGGCATGAAGTCTCCGATATAGCAGGATACAGAGTAATGACAGGCACAACGCACGAGCGTGACTTCGTCTGGAGCAGAGTATGAGCGTGGCGAAGCCTGTCATGATGAAGTCTGTTGGTGTGCGGTCGGAGCAGGTGTCTCGCTGAAGGGTGTTCTAGCAACCTCCGAAACCAATCTCTCAGCTCTAGACACCTCTGACGAAGTAGCTCCGAATGTGGAAACCTGCAACAGAGTAGATTCGAAGTACCAATTTGGCCTGAGGACTGAATTCTTCTAAGTGTTGCACTAGTGGCGAAGGTAGCAATATGTTACACATATTAGCGGATACTTCACAGGCGAAGTAACAAGGCGATAGCAATCTATTACGTAGATTAATAGATACTTCACAAGCGAAGTAACAAGGATTACCATTGTTCCGAAGTGGCCGTCGGAGGGCTTCCAGGAAAACCCACGAAGAGTACAGAAAAGTAAAGATAAAGTAAATGCAATTCAAAGCTAGGGCTTTGTGGTTGATTTGTTGGGGGGCCTTTGAACCGGCTTCGCCCCTATACTTATAGGGGCTAGACTTCTAATCTAATCTGCTATGACTCGGCTGAATCATGCGTAGAGATAAACACTTAGCCAGAATCGGATCCAACTCTATCTCTGCCCAAAGTGGGCCTTCGACCAGGCCCACCGAAGTCTGTTCCTCGGGCCGAAGCTTCAGCGGAGTGGGCCTCCAAAGGCCTCTTGGCCGAAGGCTGTGGGCTGGCTAGAAGCATCCAGAGCCCTAGCCTAGTGGTCCTTCAGCCTTATAGGGCTTCGGCCTGACCCGGGACATATGCATTTTTGGCCCAAATTATCAAAAATTGATATTTTGACAATCTTAATCATTGATGCCATTTTTTGCTATCAACAGCATGAAAGCCGTCTCTTCTACCACCACCTACACGATGCGGCCTGAACTCTAGCCTCTCTCCGTGTCGAGGGACTGTTTGTATACCACCCTATTGGTAGAACTGCTCCTGCCCACCTCGAGCTCTCTTTGCTCTCTCAACCCGCTTCCTCCTGAAGCAAAACTGCTCAAGATGCTCGTCTCTTTGATAGTACTCACAATGATAGGTAGGCTTCTTGAGATGTGGTTGAAGCTTGGGGTTTTTGGGCTTGGTTGTGTTGGGTGTAGACTATTTGGTGTGAGAGGGTCCAGGTAGAGAGTCAAGAGAAGTGTGGAGATGCTTGAGCTTTGGGACCCAGATGGGCTTCTTGGGTGGAGCTTTAGGTTGTTCTTGGAACACTCCATCCTTGGGCTGACTAGCCTAGAAAGACTCAGTGGAGTGAGTCTTGGGATATCTCTGCTCATGAGTCATCTTACTTCACTCCACTGCTCAGCTAATGGCACTCTCAAAATCAGCCTTGGTGTAGGTGTAACCTACCCCAAACCCATCCTGCCTCTTGAACTACTGTATCATCATGCCGAGCTGTGGCTCTCTGGCACTCACCCAACTTAGGATCTAACGGAGGTAAAAGTTCTCATTCTGAGCATCAGCTAGCTCTTCCCTCAAGGAAGCTAGCACCTCCACCTGAGACAAGTAGATCGCACACTCTCTATCAACTTGAACAGACTTCTTAGGTTTTAGCTTGATCAGCACCAATCTAAAGGACAAGCAGTTCTCACAAACAGTGGGTGGAACTGACAATGTCTCAAGCTCTAGCTTAGTCTGCTCTAGCTCAGCTCTGACTCTCGCTAACTCACCCAACTGCTCATCACTCTTGGCTCTCAGCTAAGCTAAAGTAGCTACATGGGATGGGCAGTCCACACAGGGCATGACGACAGTGGCATGAGCATCTTTTAGCTCCAGCTGAGTGCTCTCAAGCTCAGTGGCCAAGCGTCTCTCTCATCTACCCTCTCTGTGTACCTAGACTTCAGAGTCATCAAGTCACACAACAACACCTCGCAGTTAGGGCACTCACTGCTACCACCCAAGTAAGGGGAAGAAGATAGACTCTCAATCCTGCCATTGGCCATGGCAAGCTCACTCTCAAGCTCATCTATCCTCTTCTTAGCCCCTCTAAGCAGCTTCTCCCGATACCTCAACTCCTGACGGTTCTCTTCTAGTAATTCAACAACTTCTTGTTCATAGGAGGATACCTTTTCATCATCGTCGTCGGAGTTGTCGGGGGAGCCCTTCTCTTCCTTATCCCCAAGAGCCATTGAACAGAAGCTCTTGAGGGATCTTTGGTTGTGATGCGAGCGGCTCTTCGTCTTGTCCCCGAAGGCCATGAAGCAAAGGCCCGCCAGATCATCCTTGTCCTTCCCCTTCCTGATCACGATCTCCTCATCACTTGAGCTTGATGAAGAGGAAGAAGACGATGACCTCTTGGGGTAGCTTCTCTCCATATCAGCGAAGAAGTCCTTGTCTCGCTTCTTGTTCTCACGCTGGTAGTCCTTCTAGGCCTTTCGAAAAAACCTCGTCTTGGGCTTTCCCTTTGTAAAGGTGGAGTTGTCGTGCTTGCCGGAGTCGTAGGAGCCACCGCCGGTACCCTTCTTGTGACCATTCCGCTTGGGGCAGTCGGCGATGAAATGACTTGCATCACCACACTCAAAGCATCTGGATTTTGTGCCGTGTCTTTTGAACATTTGCTTATCATAGACATGATGCACCCGGTTGTTATACAGACACATATCATCATCTCCTAGTGAATCATTCTGGTCCTCAGTAATAGACATCAGGGAGAACCCAGCACAACTCAAAGAAGAGGAGTCAGCAGAAGGTGTCGCAAGGGCCAGGGTTTTTGAGACAGAACCAGTGAGATTTGATCTCAACTGGATATCAACCTCTGTGGCCTTGAGCTTACTGAAAATCTCTACGATAGTCAAGGTATCATAAGAAGTGCTCTCAATGATAGAGGATACCTTGATCTCCCAGATATTAGGGTCTAAGGTATGAAGAACCTTGAGCGCCTACTCATGATATGAGACCAGCTAAACTCCATCGACCTTGTTGGCCCAAAGCTTGTTAATGATCAATTGAAAATGACCAAACAAAGCTTCAACAGATTAACCTAACTTCTGTGTGAAATTTTCATATTCACGCCGGTAGGTCTAATAGAGCCGAGCCTTGACCTGGGCTATCCCCTCATAGTGTGCCTGGAGGGTAGCCCAGATCTCTCTAGCAGTGCTGAGATGGCTCACACGCTCAAACTCAATGGGACCTAAACCAGAAAACAAAATGTTCACAGCTTTCGTAGCAGCTACGACTTCACCTTAGAACGGTCAGATCCGAGATCAGCGGTCATCAATTTTGCACCGAAACTGACAAAGCGTCCACCGTCTTTGCACCGGGTACCCAGATTGGGCCCACCCGATTCCCAGCTCCCACAGCCCGGCAATCGCTCCTGCCCGTGTACCTGAGTCAATCCCGGTCAACAAACTAGTGGATCCTCTGCCGCTCCTAGCCCATGTACTCGGATTGGGCCGGCCCGACTCCACAACCCCTCTACCCGGTAGTCACTCGCTGCCCGTGTACCTGAGTCACACGCGGCCCAGACACGACATGTCTTTATCGTCTCTTCACGTCTCCTCTTTGACTTCTGTTGACAATCACTCATTACATCTAGAGCCATGAGGCCCATGATCTTCATCATGGCTCCTTAATCTCCAACAGGATCTTTTTGCGCTCTTTGATGAATGTGACTTCTTATGAACTTAGCTTTGGGAGGAAGTCCAAGGTAACTCACTTTAGAGTGTTCGGATGTCGTTGCTTCATCCTAAAGTGAGGTAATTTGGACAAATTTGAATCGCGCGCATCTGATGGGATCTTTTTGGGCAATTCTTTGCATGGTCACTCTTATCGTGTTTTTAATCTTGAAACTAACACATTGGTTGAATCTTGTGATGTAACTTTTGATGAAACATATCCATGTGTTAGCACTAACTTTGAATTTGCAAGTGAGCACGATATGAGTGAAACGCTGTTTGAGGAAGAAGATCCATCAGACGATGAAGATCCTAAGGCTATACCACTACCTCCCTCTATGGCGACTCCAGAAGCTTCGACCACGTCGACAAGAGGACCTAAAGATTCGACTTCTGAGAGTGGGGAAAACTTCGGCAAGAGTTGAGGCGGAGATTCTGTCGCAGAGAGAAGCACCGCTTCGTATTCAAAGAATGCATCCCCTGGAGCAGATCATCGGCGAGCTGAATGAACGAGTAACCCGATCTCATGATCATTTTGTTGATTCTGCTTTTGTTGCATATTTTGAACCTTTAGATGTTAGTCATGCTTTGTCTGATGCGAGTTGGATCAACGCCATGCATGAGGATCTTGATAACTTTGATAGAAATCAGGTTTGGATTCTCGTTGATCTACCCCCTAACATTCACATAATTGGTACAAAATGGATTTTCAAAAACAAACAGGGGAGGATGGGGCGATAGTAAGAAACAAAGCTAGGCTAGTGGCTCAAGGGTATTCTCAAGTCGAGGGGGTTGATTTTGGAGAAACTTTTGCACCGGTAGCTCAACTTGAGGCCATTAGGATCTTGCTTGCTTTTGCCTCTTCGTGCAGCTTTAAACTTTTTCAAATGGATGTAAAAAGCGTGTTTCTTAATGGTTTCAAAGGAGAGGACGTGTATATCAAGCATCCTCCTAGCTTTGAGGATCCCAAGTACCCCTATAGAGTCTTTAAACTTCATAAAACACTATGTGGGCTCAAACAAGCACCGAGGGCCTGGTACGACCGCCTTAGGACGTTCTTGATTGAGCATGGGTACAAGATGCGGTCTGTTGACAAAACGATGTTCACTCTCATGCATGGCAAAGACTTCCTACTCGTTCAGATTTATGTCGATGATATAATATTTGGTGGTTCATCTCATACACTTGTTGCCGAGTTTGCAGAATCAATGAGCAGGGAATTTGAGATGTTGATGATGGGCGAGCTGACCTTCTTCCTGGGTTTGCAGATAAACAAAGCAAACAAGGAACTTTTGTTCAACAAACAAAATACACTAGAGATTTGCTTAAATGATTTGACATGTCTGACGCTAAACCTCTTGCTACCCCAATGGGTACTTATATTGCTCTTGATCCAGATGAAGACGGAGAAGAAGTGGACCAGAAGGAGTATCACAACATGATCGTCTCCCTTCTGTACTTGACGACTACGAGGCTGGACATACACTTTGTTGTGTGTCTGTGCACTCGTTTTCAGGCTTCTCCCAGGGCGTCACATCGTCAAGCTGTCAAACACATCTTAATGTACCTCAAGCATACTCTTGAATTCTGTATTTGGTATTCTACATCATCTTCATTATGATTGAGAGGTTTTTCTGACTCTGACTTTGCTGGTTGCCGGATTGATTGTAAGAGTACTTCTGAGACGTGTCATTTTCTGGGGTCATCTCTTGTGTGTTGGTCTTCACGCAAACAGTCTAGCGTTGCATAGTCTACAGCCGAGGCTGAATATGTAGCTGCCACTAGTTGTTGCGCACATATTTTGTGGATGGTATCTACTTTGCGGGACTTTGGGTTGGAGTTTTCATGTGTTCCAT
Source organism: Zizania palustris (assembly GCA_019279435.1). Lineage (NCBI taxonomy): Eukaryota > Viridiplantae > Streptophyta > Magnoliopsida > Poales > Poaceae > Zizania > Zizania palustris. Next base: position 31,752,769 of record JAAALK010000079.1, on the reverse strand, counting down.
TATTTTGCGATAACACAAGTGCAATCAGTTTAGCAAACAACCCAGTACAACATTCTAGGACCAAACACATTGATGTGCGTTATTACTTTTTGAGAGATCATAATGAAAAAGGCGATATTGATTTGCGTTTTGTCGATACTCAAAATTAGCTTGTAGATATTTTCACCAATCCTCTCGATGCTTCTTGCTTTGCATTTTTTGAGGGGAGAGCTTGGCATTTGTCATCCTTATGGCATCATGTGAGGGGGAGTTGTGTACTTTTGCATATGCTTCTAAAATATGATTAATGCTTTTACATGTACATGCTTGTGTGTGCACTTTACGATACTGTCCTGTATTCACTACTTGATTGTGCTTAGAATGAACTCATCTATCTATATGGCTTGAGCATGGCTTTTCTTTGCGAAAATTTGAAAATGGTCACTACCAAGTTTGGATTCTAACATGAATAGGCTAGGGTGCTTTTGCTATTCATTTCTTACTTGATAGCTTGGTCCTTTTCACTTGGATGCTCATCTGCAACTTGATCATGTTATGCTCAAAAATGAAAATAAAAAAATTGAAAAATTGAAAAATGAAAAATGAAAATGAATCAAAAATGCTAAAGTGGTGATAAAATTGAAAAGATCTAGGTGGGTTTGCATAGTCGCACTACTTTGTTCTAGACTACATACCATTGCACTTTGGTTTGAACTGGGACATTGAGTGTTTACCAAGATCAATGCCTTAAGCTTCTGATGGTTTATCCTAGGCTTGGCTTGATCGGTTAGCATAAAGTTGAGTTGCAAATAACCCCTGTCATTAAAAAAATAAAAAAAATAATAAAATAAAAAGTTCAATTTTCTCGCATATCAAGTTTGCTGCAGCTCCTTGTAGTGGGATGTGCTTTTTGAGTTTGTTTGTGACTAGCTTTTGTATCTCTTACCTTGCCATGTCTAGTACTCTAGTCTTGGTAGTGATGCTTTTATTTGCTTCAACATCAAAATGCTTGCTCATACGGATATTTAGATTGTGTTTCTTCAAAGTTTGCCATACAGTTTAGTCAGGACAGGTTGTGAGGCACAAGAAGTGATTGTACTGTAATTGAACTTAATCATATTCTGGAAGCATTGTATGGTCACTTTACTCTCTCAACTCATGGGGCTATCTTGATGTCTGCATTGCTAAAGGGGGAGAGTACTTGAGCTTTTTGGTGAGTTTGTGATCTTTTGAGCTTTTGAGGTAATTTTTGCTTTATCATTTGGCAAGTGACATGTTTTCTCACTTTGCTCTCTTTGGAGCTTTCATGGTCACTTGTGTGCTAAACCTTTGCTTTATACTTCTTTTGATCTTGTGTTGTCAATGCACTCATCAAGGGGGAGATTGAAGAACATAGTGAGGTTTGTCACTATTGTTCAAGGTAATGATGAGTGATTGACAGGGTGAAATCATGGGTTGTGTCTGGATGCTCTGGATATGGTGTGTGTGTCTGTGTTTGTCTCGTGTGTGCAGGCTTGAGTTACTCGTCAACTGTCGATGGCACGGGATCAGGGTTAGATGGGGAGTCTAATGCCAGATGGTCGAGGGTGTCAGTTGAAGTCGAGAGTGGACCTTGATGTACGCATGGAGGTCGAACAGGATGTGAGTTGAAGATTGATCAAGACGAAGCATCGATCGAGTTAGCGAAAGGGAAGCCAGTTCAAGTGACAAGGCGGCTCGAGGGATCGAGAGAGGGAGAGACTTGCTGGCGGTCGGGTTCGCGGACTGACGACGGGCGTCGACGATCAGAAGAGGCTTTGTCGGTTTTTGCCAAAAACCATCGAAACTTTAAATGTTTTTGTTAATTCAATAAATAGGTGTCTTGTATTAGTTTAAATTTTTCAGTTTCATAGTGTATCCTTTTGGTACATTTTTTAGAGTGGATCTACTCTGAAAATATATTAGAAGGAGAGTCTTTTTGTAATTTTCCTTTAGGTTTAATAGGGTTTTTTCAGAACAAGTATTTCTGAATTTGTCAAGGGGCTTTATGTAAAATGGGGCTTCTAGAACATGGGGCAGGTGGGATATTATCCCCCATGTCCTGTAGCCAATCAGAACTGTGGAGAACAAAAAATTTCGTCCAACATTTCAATCAGAAAATGAGAGAAACTCTTGGATTGATGAATTTTTGATCCGGTACAGTGGTCTGTGGATTTTTTGGATCCGCAACAGTTTTACCGATAAGAACTGTAGCTCGTATTCTGTGGTATTCTGTGGATTTTTTTCAGAACAAGTATTTCTGAATTTGTCAAGGGGCTTTATGTAAAATGGGGCTTCTAGAACATGGGGCAGGTGGGATATTATCCCCCATGTCCTGTAGCCAATCAGAACTGTGGAGAACAAAAAATTTCGTCCAACATTTCAATCAGAAAATGAGAGAAACTCTTGGATTGATGAATTTTTGATCCGGTACAGTGGTCTGTGGATTTTTTGGATCCGCAACAGTTTTACCGATAAGAACTGTAGCTCGTATTCTGTGGTATTTTCTTCAAGCGCTGGATGTTCTGTGAGCTCTGCTTCTGATTTATGAAGATCTTGAAGTTTTTATTGATCCACACATGGGGATCATCTCATGGATGAACAAGTGCTGAAGATTGAACATCTGGAATTCTTGGTGATCGGCTACAGGAACCAGCGACAACACTGTTACATGTAAGGTATTTCATTTTAAGTGATTGATTCTGTGATTTTGGTTCATTTCTCTGTATAAATTTCTTGATGAATCTGATTGTCTATTTGTGAGTGTTCATCCTGGAAGGTTTGAGTCCTTTGCTGTGGAGATTTAATCCATGAATTCACTTTGTTCATCATACTGATACAGTGTTTGGGGTCTGTGTTGGTTCAGCAGTAATTTCACAGAATGTCTGATTTTGTTTCTTATTGAAACATTGCTGCACAATTGCTGAAAAGTCTGATTACTAGATATAATTTGTGTTTGATTGTAGATGTTGACACCTATTCCATTCAGACATTCCTTTCCTGAAAATTGATTCTGCTAAAAAGGTATGTTGGTAGCAAACTTTTCAGTTTATTCTCTGTTTCTTTAGTTCAGTTCTTCATGAGATGCACATGTACTTGATTGAATGAATGGTTCTGTACTTATTATAGCTGAACTGTTGTCTTAATGATTAACTGAGTGAGATCAGGACAAAATGAGTTTTAAAGTCTGAATAAGTCTGTTTGTTTGATTGATGAATTGAAACAGTAACTAAATAGCTTCTCTGTTTTGGTATTATTGCAATTCTTCCATCTGGTATCTGTTTTCTTCAGTGCATTACAACATCTCATTTACTTGAGTTGATGCTAACTTGACACATCTTACTGGTTCTGATCTACTTGATCTAGGATTGAATCTAATTGTTTTCCTGAAAATATAATACTGATTCAGTTAGTTTTGTCTGAAATTCAGTTAAGTGCTGATTTGTCTTTTGGTTGTTGTGTTGGTTCAAAAATTTGCATGAGACATCTGAATGACCATGTGAAGTTGTATTGATCCAAAATTTCAGAATTGCTTCATGAACTTCTGAATTTCCTGGCATTTTGATAGTGCACAATTTGATCAAACTGTGATCTGTACTCAATTAAGTTTGAGTGTTCTCCTGATTCTGCATTAGAGTTGGCTTTTCTATTTTGAGGATATAAAATTGAAAACCATCTGAGAATCTGTTCCAGAATACTGGTTGTTGCTAGGAACCAATTTAGTCAAAGTGGTTCAGGAGTGACTTGCAAAATGTTTTCAGAAATTAATTTGCTGATTCTCTGAATACAAGTTCTGAAATTGATTTCAGTGGTGCTCAGATTTGGATTATCTTCTATATCTTTGATTACCAGAGTTATTTGCAGCTATTAAGTAGTTGGTTTGAAATACAAATCTGTGGATTCCTTTCAGCTTGCTAGTCAAAGTAGAGTGGTAATTTGAAACTGCATCAGTTTGAAAACATTGTATTGGTATATTGCTGTGTTCAGTGCTAAATCTCACCTGACAAATTTCAGTCCTTCTGTGTTGAGCATTCAAGTGTACTGAAGTTGTTGATTGATCTGTTTGAAATTTTAGTTTTGAATCTAAATTGAAATTCTGAATCTCGAAGTGTTTTATGACATTATGAAACTTGTCGGAGTTTCATTGATCGATACCCTTTTGTCGACTGTCCATTTGTTGATATAGCAATTGTATTTCAGAGTTTCAAGTATCAAAAATACAGATTGACTGTTCAAACTTCGAGTTGCTTTGAAATCCATTTTTGAATCATGTTTTGAACAGTTACTGTGCTTCTTTATTCAAAATTGGTTTTGCAATATTTCAGAGGTGTGTTGGGTGATTTGACCAGGCCATCACATTCGAAAGAAAGTGTCGAGGCGTCTATTCACCCCCCTCTAGTCGCCATTTCGATCCCACATCCTCATCACCACCTCATCTTGATTCTTTCTTCTCTTCCCAAGGTACCTACATGCTCCAAGAACCCTAGTCAACTCCTTCCGTGAATCCATTCTAAAATGTTGGTATTTTATCTATGCCATGTTGATACTTCAATGAATATGTAAATGTTGTTATTTAGCTATGCCATGTTTATCATTTTATAGTTTTTAATATTTATCTACTCTAAAAAACAACACTTTGTCTATGGCATGTAGTATGTCATGTATTATTTTTGACGGTTACTTTTGTCTTTGTAACTCTTTCGTACTTATGTATACTTGATATGTATACATGATCAACTTGATTTATGTGTTCTATAAATGAATGAACCCATTATGGCTAGGTTTTCTAATTTGCACATGTGCTCATCTATATGCTCCCCTATTCGTTTAATAAAGAGTTGGCCTAGTATGAGGATGTATGTGACAATTAGGCTCTTTATTTTTCTTCCTATAGTTTGTTTATGCATTGTCCTTATATTATATACTCACTATCATATAGTTTGTTCCTTTAAATCACATTTTTCTTCAATATTTTTTAGTGGTAAGATTTAATTAATTAGTTGTCACACACATCCTTATACTATGTCAACTCTTCATTGAGTGAATATGTGGCATATGGTATATCGGATCGGCAAGACCGTTTGGACCTAATGGTGACCGCACCGAGAGAGACTACTCTATAATCATAAGCATAATCGACGAGTAAGGCTTTCTTTACTTTATTATTACAAGTTGAACCTTTAACTTATTTTCGTTGAACTCATTTTTGTTGTACCTCGTTATAAAGCTTTTGTTGTCGGTACTAGTATATCGACTAATGTAAAACTCATTTCACCTATATACTTGAAAATTTTATTAGGGAGACTAACTTACTTGGTATTCAAGGATGGTTAAGGACCTTCTTAATGGATCAAGTCATCTCTTCGAAGAAAGATTACCATTGTAGTGGTATGAATCAATTTTTATTGGTTGCGATGTAAATATGACTTGTAACAATCAGTGAACATATCATTTATGTAATGTGTGCTTTGCTTTTGCAATACAAATTGTGTTGTGGTATTCTATTATAAAACTTTTGTGATATGTTTACAATGTACAATGTTGGCTACCAAATCCTGGCTTTGATTCGGTATGTAGCCTATTTTTTATAATATGACCATAATATTAGTGATAGATCTAAATAAAAACCTGTTATTAAAGGGTCACCTATGAATCGAATTGACACCTTTAGTGACAGGACACAAAGTAATCGTTACTAAAGGGTGCCCTTTAGTAAAGGGCACCTAATGTAATTGCCCATTCAACAGATAGGCTTGGGCCTAGGGTTTTTTTGCTGGATTCTTGGGCTATTCCTAGTATTGGGTCGACATCGTGCCTACCGTCTAGGGGTGGGCAAAAATTAACCAAAAACTGAAAACTGAACCAAACCGTACCGAACTGAACCAAACCGAACCGAAAAAGCACTATTTTGGTTATTTGAATAATATTTGGTTTTTATTTTTAAAAATTTCAGTTTTCAGTTCAGTTTTCATCAGTGGACAACCGAAACAACCGAATAGCTGTAGTCCTGAAGCACTGCTCCACATGTTTTTCTGAAAAAAATCGAAAAAACATTGCTTATTTGCTTGCATGTAGGCGCTTGCAAGTCAACCCATCGTCATGTTCGTTAATAGGCTTCGAAGTCAGTCCTTGTGTGTCGTTACTACAGTGCTGCATGCTCCACTCTCTAGCTCGCCAGCCACCAGCCTGCCACCTACTCGGTAAAAATAGAAAACCAAAAAACACGAACCAAAATAATTCAGTTTTTTTGTTCAGTTTGACTAATTTTAATGTAGTATTCGGTTCCCATTTTTCAAAAACAAAATTTCTTAAAAAAACGAAAAAACCACCGAAAAAACTAAATGCCCACCCATACTACCGCCTGGGGTACTAAAAAAATGCTCTCTGTATCCACTTTGGTTAGACCGGAAAAATTGACAAAGATCAAAATAAAATTCTAGCCTATTTGATCACCTCATCTCCTTGATCAAATTTCTAGCGTCTTTTACCTTCTGTCATTGCGTGGGAACAACAAAATCCTACGGGGGTGTTCGTAGTATGATTTGTGTAGGTAGAAAGGGGAGTCGTGACTATGGACCGATGGTTACCTCGATTTGCGAGACAGAAAGAGAATAAGAGGGTGGACACAAGAGAATTTTTAGACAAGTTCAGGCTTTCCAGAGGATAACAACCCTACTCCTGTGTGTGTCTGATTACTTGAGCCGATTCGAACTGGTGAATCAAGGAGGACCTAGAGGATTTCCTCAGGGTGTCTGTGTGTATCTTTGTGGAGAGTCTGTGTTAGTGTGGGCGTGTCGGTTTTTGTCTGTCGTCTCCCATTGAACCTCCCCCTCGATCCTTTTATATGAGAAGGACGGGGTTATAGGAGTTTAATCATCGTACTAATGGTTGTAGAAATAGACTCATAACGACTGCATAACAGCCTTTTATCGACACTAATAACTGCAGCGGTTAAGGTGTTCTTGATGAGGGTAACCGTCGGCTTGATGATCACAAGGCCGACCGTTGGAGTTCCATCACTTTGGCGAATATTTTGTTGAGTGCTAAATCAGGCGATTTGGTGGTTCTTGATGGGCCGATCTTCATACCAGTTGGCGGCCCGATAGTTGGAATGAAACCACTCGGTAGGGTACCTAGGGTTATATCCCCGACAGCAGCCTCGAGCTCTTTTCGGCGCGCGACTCACTCGGAGAAGGTGGGAAGAGCTCCAAGTAGTCTTGTTGTTGATACATTTACATCTTGATTGGTGCACCGCCCAGGTGCACCTACCGAGTGCAGCCCCCGAGGTTAAAGTTTCTTCAGAGAATAAGCTTTAGTCTCAAAAATATTTCTTCGGGGACTTTCCTTTGGTGCCGACAAATAAAGAAAACCATGCGGACCCTTCACTTGGTAGGGGTAGCCGTACGGGGAAATGGCAGTTAGTGTTGTCAGTTCACTACTTTTCGCTTTGTCTTTGTGTGTTCAAAATCTTCTAGCAGTTCTGGGAATCGTGTTGACGCGATTGATGGCAAAAGTACTCTTTGGATTGCTTGCTTGGCAACCACAATGCTTCGGGACTTAGAACTGTCGTGGGGGAGGATCAGAGGTTATAAATAATTTCTCCAACGTACCTTGATTTAGTACACAATCTTCATGTTTTCTTATTCATTTGATCCCCTGGCGCCCCACAAAGGTTCTCGTTACTGCAACTGCGTGGTTTTCTACAACAAAACCCGACAATTGTTTAATTTGAAACCTTTGGTGAGTGTCTTGAAGGATCCAATTGCGGTAGGCACTTCCCAGAGGCTGGTTAATCGCGCGGAGGAGTTCTGCATGTCCACCATGGGGGAGGATGCGGTGAAGGTGTTGGAGAGTCCTGGGGAGATCCTACCGAAGGTCATATCTTCGTGGCGAGCAGCCAATGACGAGGCATTCCCTTCCCCCGATACCCACGAGATTGTGGTCTTTGACTCGTTCTTTTCTCGTGGCTTTGGGTTGTCCACACATCCTTTTCTTCACGACGTTCTACATCATTATGACATTTCTCTTTGCAATCCGAATCCCAACTCCATCCTCCATATTGCCATCTTTGTCAAAATGTGCGAGGTATTCTTGGGGATTGACCCCTACTTTAATCTTTTCTGCCATTTCTTCTGCTTGCGATCTCTTGGGTGCAAGGTGATCGGAGGGTGTGGGCTCCAACTTCACGATAGGAAAGTGACAGAGTATATATCTGTGCCACTTCCTTCTTCAAACAAGGGGTGGCACTCGATTTGGTTTTATATGGCCAACCACGAGCCATCCCTATCTCCTAAGATTGATCGAGCGCCGAAGATGGCACTCACTTGGACCAACCGATGCACGACTGAGGAACAGGGGTAGGTCGATGAGTTTGTGGCTCTGGTCTGGCGTCTTTGAGAGGACAACGTCATAGGCCTCCATGTGGTGGTAAACTTCTTGCTTCATCGGGTCGTGCCACTAAAGCAGCGGCTTCATCCCAAGTATGAGTACTCAGGTCTCGGTGATCCAACCAGGGAGTCGATTGAAGACTTGACCGGGGCGGAGGCAGAGGCAAGGGCGTGGAGTGTCTTCAATAGTAAGGTGGAAGTTCAGAGCTCCATTGGCTATCGTCCCTTCCGGCTCAAGTTTCCTCGACCGGAGGTAATGTTTTTCCTTTTTCCGTTGGCGTTTGGTGAAGTTTGTAAATGGTCTTCGAGTTTTTGACCCCAGGCTGTGCAGGGTCAAGCCGTCTTCATCTCTCTGCCTCCATTGTCGGAGCACCCCCACCTAGTCGGGTAGAAGGACATCGGGCTGGATGACAACACATCCGGTAGGAAGAGGAAGGGCAAGGAAACTTGCTCTCCTCCGGCGAAGAAGTCAAAGAAGTCAACGGACACCTCGCCCGATCGTCGATCGACTCGTAGCTCAGCCAAGGTGACGGTGAACGAGGGGTAAGTGCTGGGACCACCGAAGATCCCTTCGTCCTTCATCGGAGAGGTGGGTGATGACTCAGAGACTTCCGAGAGGACACCCGCGGAAGTAGGGACCGTGGTATCGTCTTCTTCTGTGTCTACCCCACCTCTACCTTCACCTTCATGATCGCAACCTCCTCCTTCGGCCCCATCGACCGATTTCACTCTCAGTGTGGGACCTAGCTCACAAACGAAGAAGACAGTGTTCTGGCGATTGACATGGTGAGGACATTAGGAGGTAGTTGATTTGCTTAAGTGTCTCTTAATAATCATCTTCAGATCTTGCACTAAAGGATAGATGTTTCCCGAACCGAGTTTAGTTAAGGCGACCAATGCCGATGCACCGATCACTGAATTGGTGGTCTATGTTGTTCCGCCAAGGCCGCCTGAGGGATGGAAGTCTCTAGATCCCCAAAGCGGTGTTGTGGCGCTAGATGGTGGAACGCCGCCACTAGGCGACAAGTCAGTGTTCAGGCCTCCTTCGGAGAGGAGGTCTGAGGATCCACCGTCGGCCGTGGGGACGGACACGATAGAGCTTGGTGGGACAAGGGAGGAGCCACCCGCTCCTATCACCACAGACTGGAGTGTGACACTAGCCTTTGCTTGACATTCGACCCGATGGTAGTCGGGGAGCGTGGCCTAGTGTTTGGAGGCGTTCCGGCACCATGGCTGGAGGATGATGGTGAGTTTTCCTACGAAATACTTCGCGTACCTTGTTGTGTGCACTGATTCGAGTATGCATGCAGGATTTGGCTAGTCAGCTAGGAGAGCAGTTGGATTCCAAGAACGGTGAGGTGAGGAGGTTGGAGAGGGAGAAACGAGTTCTCCATGAGCAGCTTGATCTTCAGTCTTTCGGGAAATTTCAACACTCTTAGTGTTTTGCCGGTGGAATTTGATCATGATTGTCTTCATCTTTTGTAGAGTTGTCGGCGTCGGGGGAGCTTCTTGATACGGTCGCCAATCAAGCACACCGATCGGATGACAAGACGGTAGCCGAGAGTGACGCTGCCTTGGCTGAGTTGGAGAAGGCGAAGAAGCAACTCGCGAGTCAGAAGCTTCAGCTCAAAAGTGGTTGGTGAGTACAAAAGTATGGACTCCTTCCGAGAGATTCTTCATTTATAGCAAATTTTTGTCAATGTATGCCCTGAAAACTTGTTTTGCCCTACAGAGCTTCATCACCGTGTGGGTGCTCAATTTGCTGATTTAGAGCAGTGTCTGGCCGGCACCCAGAAGCATCTAGATGTTTACCAGACGTGTGCCGAGACACTAATCCGAATGGTCAATGATGATCCCCCTGCTCGCATTGGATGATGGAGGAGTCCTTGGCTCGACTAGAGGGTGCTGATGATCGACTGAGGCAGATGACTTGGGACTTTGCAAGAACGGTGGCCATGCACGCGCTTGGGATCATCCGAGCATTGTATTCGACTGCTCGACTATATTTCATCTGAGTAGGGTGCGCACTTCAACGAGGTTGATGCTGAACGTATCCACATCAAGGTCATGGAGAATGCCAAAGCCTTGATCTCGGACATCGAATTTTATCCTCCTACACCTACTGAGTGAACAAAAATATGTTGTGATGTATCTGTAAGACATTATCATATTAGATGCAATGTTGCCTCTATTGACACGAAAATGCGTCCACACACTGGCGTCTGTTTGGCAATAAAAAAGCGTGCGACCGTTTTAAGGGGGTAACGGAGTCGCTAGGCAATCAGACAAGAATTTTGTAATAATGCCCAATTAGCCGAAGTGTTGGAAAAATAATAAAGTAAACTGGCCAGACTAGGGCCGATTTGTATCTACCATGCGAGAGCGGTCGGACCGGTGGATGAGCTCCGTTCAGACCGGTAGTGCGAAGGGAGGGGCACCGAAGGGTTGATTTGGTGGCTCGTGCGAAGGGGGTCTGAATGGTCCTCGAGGGATCCTTCTGCCTGACGCCTGGTCGGACCAGGGTGCGGGCCTCGGTCAGACTGAGAGCACACGAAGGGTGCTCTGGGTTATTTGTGAAGGGGACCGACCGAAGGGGTCGGTACGAAGAGTACCCACTGGTTAGACCGATGGAGGATCTGTGGTCAGACCGATGGAGGGGTCCTAGTCAGACTGCATGGGAAGTCTTGGTCGGAGTGGGGGCTTCGACGACTATAGTGCGGGGTCCGATGCAGCGGATCGCTTTGGTGAGGAACCTCGGTCAGACCAGCGTGCGAGCGCCGGTAAGACTGAAGGGTGCCGACAGTGGATGACGAGCATGCCAGAAACATCCTTACGGGGTGGTACTGCACATTTCGGTCAGATCGGTGTGTTGCCTCTCGTCAGACTAACAATACAGATTCGATCTGCCCAATTTCTCTAGCGACCTTGTAGATGATCTCTGATCGCCCCCAAACTCCTTGGCGAGGTATTTGGGAGTAATATCTCTGCAAAACAGGAATATATCAAGTGCAATTCGACCAAAAGCCGAATTTCCAATGGTGGTGGAGAAAACCGATGAAAACGATAAAAATACATTACGTGGATTAAACGAATGATTCACAGGAATCAACAAGGATTACTGTGATTACGACGCGGCAGACGGAGGGCTTTTAGGGCAAACCCATGAAGATGGATGTGATGTTTACTCCTAGGGCAAGGAAGGTAGATTGAAATAAAAGTGTGGTAGACGTGGGCAAAGGCGGCGTGTGGTAGACAGGGGCGGTCTGACCAACCATAGAGCCGATCTGATCATAGGTGTATTGGCCGGTCGGACCAGCCTGGTAGTTGGTCTGACCGTAGGTGTATTGTCCGATCGGACCAGCCTGGTACCCGATCGGGCCGACTGTTGTTGGTGGTGGGGCTTGATACGTGTCGGTCTGACTAATCCAAGGGCCGGTCTGACCCACAGCGGTATATGTGGTCTCGGTCCTAGAGGGCGGTTACATGATAGCTTTCTCGGTGCTCCCATCTATTAGACTGTAAATGTGGTGCACATGGGGTAGAGTAGAAATCGGAGTGGGATAAGCGGCCTCGGAAAAGCCAAATCTTCTAAACATCGCTTCCATCTCAGGCCCTAGATGATTCATGAATGTAGTATTAATGGCCTGATCCACTGTGGCTGCTATTTCCTACCTAATCTCTAAGGGCGATAGAGATGGGGATGATGACGGTGGTACCTTGTTTCCGGAGAGGTTGGGAATGTCGATGTTGCGCTTGACGAAGCCCGTGCGAGTTTTGGTGTAGCGCCCAAGCATGAGTGCGTGGAACTCCTTCATCTTGGCCTCAATCTCGGCCCGATCCTCTTCGGGGATGTCTGCAAGCGTGGGGAGGATGATGTTGCGGTCGTCGATCTCCACGCTCATGCCACCGGGTCCATCGACGATAGGGGTGCTATTTCCGTAGTCGTAGTAGTCATGGTCGATGTACCCGTAGTTGAACTAGACATGCCCATCATGTTGATATTGTCCCTAGCGGAGTCACCAAAAAGTGTATTGACACGAAAACGCACCCACACACTGGTGTTGGTTCGATGATCCAAAAGCGCGTGACCGTTTTAAGGGAAAACCCTAAAACATCGCGAGATGCCGACGCCGCGTTCCGACGACCCTTAAATAGTGGTAAGGGGGTAACGGAGTCGCTAGGAAATCAGACAAGTATTTATTTATAATGCTCGACTAGCCGAAGTGTTGGAAAAATAATAAAGTAAATCGGTGAGACTTGGGCTGATTTGGATCTACTATGCGAGAGCGGTCGAACCGGTGGAAGACCTCCAGTCAGACCGACAATGGGAAGGGAGGGGCACCGAAGGGTGGCTTCGGCGGCTCGTGCGAAGGGGGTCCGAAGGGTCCTCGAGGGATCCTTCGGCCTGACGCCCGGTCGGACCGGGGTCTGGGCCTTGGTCAAACTGAGAGCTCCCAAAGGGTTCTCCGGGTGATCTACGAAGGGGACCAACCGAAGGTGTCAGTACAAAGAGTACCCACCGATTGGACCGATGGAGGATCTGTGGTCAGACCGATGGAGGGGTCCCGGTCAGACCGCACACGAAGTCTCAGTCGGACCGGGGGCTTCAACAAATATAGTGTGGGTTCGATAAAGCAGATCACTTCGGTGTGGGGACCTCAGTCAGAATGACGTTTGAGCACCGGTCAGACTGAAGGGTGCCGACGGTGGACGACAAGCATGCCAACAACAACCTTATGGGGTGGTACAATACAATCCGGTCAGACCGGTGTGTAGCCTTCGGTCAGACCAACAATGCATATTTGATCTGCCCGATTTCTCTGGCGACCTTGTAGATGATCTCCAATCACTCCCAAACTCCTTGGCGAGGTATTTGGGAGTAATATCTCTACAAAACAGGAAGAGATCAAGTGCAATTCAGCCAAAGGCCGAATTTCCGATGGTAGCAGAGAAAACAGATGAAAACGATAAAAATCCATTAGGTGGATTGAATGGATGATTCATAGGCAACTCAACAATGGTACCGTGATTATGATGCGGTGGACGAAGGGCTTTCAGCGCAAACCCATGAAGATGGATGTTACGTTTACTCCTAGGGCAAGGAAGGTAGATTGAAATAAAAGTGCGATTCAAAACTAGGGTTTTGAATTATTGATCTGTGTTGAGATACCCTTTGAATCGGCCTCACCCCTATATTTATAGGGGCTTGTCTCAAGTTTCCTATCACCTAATCTGAGTAGGATTCAACCAAAAGTAGTTAAAATTTAATTAGAGATCAAAACAGCCCAAAACCAACTCTATCTCTAATTTTCAGACTAGGACCGGTCTGACTGGACCCATTGGGCCTGTCTGACCGGGCCTACATGGCCGGTTGGACCGGTCTGTGCTAGGAAAGGCATATTTTCGGCCCAAATTACCAAAAAATGATATTTTGAAAATTTTGACCATTAATGCAATTTTTTCTATCAACAACTTCATCAATTTATATTTTTGCATGGGGCCCGACTCGTCGTGATCTTTTGATTATACGACATAGCGTAGGCTTACTAGAGTAGGGAAACTTAAGCCACATGCATGCTTCTCAGAGCCATCAGTGTTTCGTATAGTTTGTAAGATGTCACGAAGGGCTAGTCGGGAGAGGTGAATCAACTAGTAATCGATCGATTCGACTCAGCCAGAGCGGATTATGAATATAGAGTGAATTATTGCGATTTCCCGAAAAGAGTTTGCTAGTCAAAGGGCACTTATTAAGTGGCCCGGGAAAGGGGCTTCCATAGCTCAGCCAGAGCGGATCGTGGATACAGAGTGGGAAGACTGCAACTGTCCCAAAAAATGACGCTTAAGGGCTAGGAGCTTGTTAAGCATTCAGAAACAGGGGCCTTCCATTACTCAGCCAGAGCGTATCGTCGATATAGAGTGGGAAGACCGCAGATGATCCAAATAATGCTAAAAAGCTAATTATATTTGAATTTGAATAGCATGTCAAATTCTCGTAAAGGTCGTAGACTTATCTAGACGGCCGATGGCGATAGTGGGGACATTAAATCCCGCAAATCTCATGGCGTGGTGTCCGGTGGAGAAAATCACAATGAAGCTTTAAATGGCACCGTGCATGCATGATAGGGGATTGACTGGCGTGATAGGGAGATTGGTGGAGTGATTCTTGGCGCGCCATTAGTGGGACTCCACCTTTAGCGGGAGGCCAGCGATTCACCTCCCTGCTCCTTGTCTTGGCCTATAAATAGGCCCCTTTGGCGTTGGTTTCTCAAACATCTTGGCATAAATAATCCTTTCTCCTTCAGCTTTCTTTCGTCAAAAGGAGTTAGTCCTCCTATGACTTGGCATGGTGGCTTCTCGATAGGCTATAAAGAGCCCCTAGACTTCGGGTGAGTACTTCTTGTTTGTGCATTTTCACACCAATTGTTGCTAGAGTTCTTATCGTTTTTCTATGGGATCTTTAGGAGAATATCTTCACCAGCCAGCTAGAGCTGTGCTGCTTTGGCGTTTTGGCGATGGGATTGCGAGCCCATGTGGTGACCTTATGGCGGTTCTTTGTCCATGGCCTGGGCCTGGCAATCCTGTGCGGCGACCTTACGTCGTGGTCCGGGAAGAGGAGGAAGTGCATCATTGGTGATGCACATCTTCCTTGACCTGTTGGCAGTGCTTCAGAGCTGGTGGCATCATAGTTGTTGAAGGCGTCAGCTGTGCTCGTCGATGAACAAGGGCTCATTGGCGACCCAGGCGGCATCGTCGTGAAGGATATGCCCAATAAAATTCTATGTATCGGAAGTTCTGGTTATTTTTTTGTCTCGATACGGAGAGAAAATGTTGCTTCGGAAGTTATGATATGGTATTGGGAGTTCCGACGAGCCAGAAGTTCCGATTTGGAATCGGGGAATTTTGTACTGATCGGAAGTTCCAATATGGTATCAGAAGTTCCGTGGTGGGAAATAACAGATTGGATCTATTGCCTGTCGCAGTGTATCGAGAGACCTAAAATACCATTTCGGAAGTTCCGATCTAGGATCAGAAGTTCTGACATAGGCAAACAGATTGGATCTGTTACGTTTTTGAGGGTTTTGAGATAGGCACGAATAGGGGGCTATCAGCCCTATAAAAGGAAAGGAGGAGGACGTCTTGGAA
The DNA here is from genome assembly GCA_019279435.1 of Zizania palustris. NCBI lineage: Eukaryota > Viridiplantae > Streptophyta > Magnoliopsida > Poales > Poaceae > Zizania > Zizania palustris. Next base: position 31,737,242 of record JAAALK010000079.1, on the reverse strand, counting down.
CAAGCAATAAGCCTAGATTAGACCTAGCCACCAAAGACTCCTCTCCTCCCTTTCCTGATCTCAATCGTTGAGGTCAAGTATCCCTGTCTCTCATGTGCGCTGCTAGCATGCTGCCGTGGGAGGTACTCCATCCCTGTACGTGTGGACTCTGTGGAGGTGTTGCTCTAATAGCGGCGCTCGTGGACATCTACATGCGAACGACATATCAAATTCATTGATCAGATCGACAAAGGACGACAAGGACAAAGCGAGGATAGGCTTGACGTGCTACTCCGACATCTTCTTCCGCTGCACCTAGCGCGTCTCGTGCTAGAAGGTGTAACATCCCAAGATTTAAAAATAAATAAAATAATGGAAATATATTTTTCAAGGAATTAATGGAATTATTTAATTAAAGAAAACCCTAAAAGAGCCATACTAAAGCCAAATAGGGAGAAATATTCAAAATTTCAACTTGGAAAATTTATGATAGAATCTAGAGGCCAAGATATAATTTTAGGAATTTTTACAAATTTTTATCAACAATGCTTCAACCCTTAAACAAATAAATGAATTACTGGATTCATTTTAATTCAGAAAATCATTTTAAACCTTAATGGGCCTCAACTCTCAAAGTCCCCTAAGCCCAGCCCAGTCCGAAGTTGAGACACCGCTAGGTGGGGCCTAGATGTCAGCGCCACTCACCTCCTCTCTCTCCCGCCCGCGCCCCGTCTCGGCCCCACTCGTTGGCCTCACCAGCGCGCCCCTCGCCTCTGACAGCCCGGGCCCGCCTGTCGGCCTTTCCTTTCCCGCTCGCCCGCTGACAGGTGGGACCCACCTGTCAGGTTTGTCTTCTTCGTTGGAAGGGGATCCCCCTTTCCTTTCCGGTGACCTCCTTCCTTCCTTACACCGGTGGCCGCCCTTATCCGCCAATCCGAGCCCGGGATCATGATCCCCTATCTCCGTTGATTATCTTCCATCCAAGCCCGACGCGGATTCGCGGATATGGAAGCCTAACCGTGCGCATGGAAGCTCGCCGGCGCAAAATTGGAATCCTCTCGGATTCCCACCGGCATCCTTCCTTTCTTACGCCGGCAACCCTCCTATTTAAACCCCTCGAGCTCCGCCCTCTGCCCACACCGCCGTAGCCCTAGCCATCGCAAACCAGAGCGCCGCCACTCTCATTTCGGCCTTCGGCTCTGTTTCGACTCCGGCGACCCCTCACCGCCGACACAAGCCGCCACCGTCCACGCCGCCACCACCTTCGTGACCGCCGAAACCCGCCCATCCCCGGCCACGCCTCCATTGGTCGAGAGGACCGCCGGATCGTCCTCGCCGATGAGCACCCGAGGAGCCTTCGCCGTCTACCCTCGCCGCCGGTCGCCGTCAGTCATTCGTCGTCTGCCGTCGCCATCTCCGGTACCATCGCACTCCCCTCACTCCCCTCTTTCCGTTTCCGCTGAGAGCTAGGCCCCTAGGCCCTTACGCCCGTGCCGTACCGGACGGTGCCCTGACCGTGCGATCCCGATCGGAGGCCCTAGATTAAATCCCTTCAGGATTTAATCCTGGCCCTTGACCTGGTCAAAGCGGTATAGGGCCATCCAGGACGTCCGTTGCCACTTAAGCGATCCCGCCTCGCGCCTGGCCACCGGATCCAGATCCGACGGTTCTGGTTAATCCGGTCCATGCGCACAGTACGCCTGTTCACCGTGGGACTGGCTCACCGTGGACCATAATCTATTTTCTGTTTAAAATAAAATTCAGAAATTGATTTAAACTTTGAAAATTCATAACTTGCTCATTTTAACTCCAAATTTCACCATTCAAATTTTGTTAAATTCAGCATTTTATTCTCTACGCAGTGATGCCATAAAAACAGTATGTCCCTGTTGACCAAAATATTATTATTAATTAAATAAATAAAAACCCATTGGGGATAAATTGTTAATACATAAAATAAATTAAGAAAAACCTTAAAATTTAATCTTTAAATGACTTTCAGCATAATTTTAGAATAATAAAGCTTTATTAAAACCCCTAATACTTGTATGCTTATTGTTTTGTGATATTTGGTTTGTTTATTAAATGTATGTTTACTTTTTCCGTATCGAGAAGACTACGAGATCGTCGAGGAGCCGGAGTTTTACCCTGAGGTTCCACCTTCACCATTTGCTGAGCAAGGCAAGTCACAACCCCCATTTTGATCATCATTGAGTCCATGTTTTAATAAATTATCGCTATAACTCATAGGATAATATTGCATTAGTCAAATATCAAGTCCTACACTTATATTTACTAGATTCCCATCCTTGTGTGCAAACCCAAGCCATGCTTATTGAGCCTACACTCCTTGTCACTCTACAAATATTATATTTTCTATTGTCCAATGTACCGACACAACTGCTATAGGATAAAAAGAATGAGTCATAGATAGATGGATTCTACTATATGAATTTCCCCGTTATTCTCGTCTCTGAACTCTGTTGGAGTTGGCTATGTTATAAGTATGGTAGGTTCCGGGTGCAAGCTAGGGCATTCGTTGGTCACACCCGGGGGCACTATAAGGACCGGTCTGCGGGATCTGTTGCAAACCACTTCCGTACTAACCACAAGTCTAATGGGTAAGTCCTAACTGAAAGTATGGAACAATCCGACTCGATGCACCATAGTGGAGGGGGCAAGGGGCAACCTGCGGGTGACTTGTACCGACGTGGCTCAAGGGGGGTATGGTGTTGGCTCGACGTGTCGGGGCACCATATGAAACCCATAAGAGGGTGCTTTCGGGTCGAGGCAGACCATATGGAAGGTTTTGGCATGAGTTCCCATGGTATGGGTCATCTCGTTACACTTTGGTGTAAGTGATGAGTGCGTGCCTTGTGATTACAGTGGTACACCTCTGATCAGAGTATTCAATCTTTTCGAAAAGCCGAGCCCACGGTCAAGGGTGGGTTGTGTGACTTCTCGCAGTTAGTTTACAATTGTTTGAATGGTTGAGTTATTCATGGCATGTAAGGACTGTTGAGTGAGGGTGGGTTGACTGTACCCCTCGAGTTAGAAGATGATGATGCATACACATGTTTACATTTCATTACTAATAAATTGATCACATTTAATTGCTTTACAAATTATGCTCTTCCGCAAAATTAGCCACTATCTCCCTTGTTATTACTCTGCATTATATTTGCATCCGGTGGCTTGCTGAGTACATTTGTACTCACCCCCATTGACTTACACCACTAGAGCCCGTCTACTACGAGGAGGATGAAGGTCTGAAGTAGCGACCAAGTCAAGGCGAGACTGGAAGGAGGCGTTCATCTAGGACCCTTATTTTATTAGTTTCTCTTCACCTTTATTCACTTTTGTACTAATACAGTCTATGAACCGTGAATGATTTCTCGTATTGTACGTGGTCACATGATGAACGTCTTGATTTATTGATTTTCTATGGAAATTCAATAAAGGTCCGGATTTATTAAATCTGGGCGTGATAAGATGGTATCAGAGCCGACTTGACTGTAAGAAGCCAAACAGACCTGACCGTAGGACTTATAATACCTATATTTTCTTACAAAATTACTTACCTTCTCATCTTCTGAAGTTTCACAAAAACTTTCTCTCTTTTGTAGATGCCGGTCCATACCATGTGTGGGACTCTTTGCGACGAGGCCGGATTCATCCGTGAGCTTTGCATGCTCGTCTGTTTCCTCGGGTTCGAGCACGAGCCGATGTTTCACTGAGTCTTCCCCAATGAGGATGAGAGCTACTGCGAGGTCACCATCGTCATCCAGCCCTCCACGCAGACAACCCACACTTATCGAGCCAGAGGACACACCTTTTTGGTTGCTAGTCAGCGCACCGCCCTCTAGGCCCTCGCCGAGCTTCGATTGGTTTACAACTGCCATCTCCATGACACAGTCTACCGCTTCATGCCCATGCGTACACCAGGGAGTCACCGCAACATCTACATCAGCCCCCTCACTCAGAGCAACTCCGCCATCGCCCGCACCATGAGGCTTTTGGAAGCTATGGACAATCTTCACACGGAGGCCGTCCTCGACGCAGATAGCCAGCATGACACCATCGACTTCTACCGCCATACGTCGGAGAACCTGAACCGCGAGAACGCCGATCTTCGTCGCCGGGTCCAGCAGAACCATCATTTGACCACCGAGGTGGAGGAGTTGAGGCGCCAGAATGAGCTTCTACGTCAAAGCGTCGCCAACACCACACAGCTTCGCCAGCAGATCAAAGAGTTGAAGAAGGACCTAGAGGAGGTCGCCCCCCTTCCGGCCCGCAAGCGGAAATCGCTCCAGATCCCCACAGTGAGGCCCAAGAGGATTTCCTGTAGTGCACCTCCCGCCGGACCCTCCAGCTCCACCACCCCAACCATGTCCGCCGAGCCTGTGATTGAGTCGTCCCCCAAGTTGTCTTAGACGTAGTTTTTACAGTTGATTGTCTCCTTTTTATTGTTTTGATTTGTATTGCCACTCATGTCAAATATAAGGCATGAGTGAAGATTAAATAAGAAACTTATATGTAATCGTAAGGATAACACATTTTCAAATAAAACTTAGTCTCGATTCCCCTAAAAGATTATTGTCTATTTTGGAAACTTCAGGATGACCAACACTCAGAGACAAAGGCAGGCCCCAGTCGCCAACCACCCCACCTTGGCCGAGATGATGACCAACCAAAATCAGTTAATATCCACGCTGTTGAACCAGATGCAACAACAGCAAAACCAGATGCAGGAGCAGCAGGCTCAGTTCTTCCGTCTTCACCAACAGCAGCTTGAGTTTCCTCGCCCCGCCACTCCCGCTCCTGCACCCACCTCAGAACTATCGGAGTTTCTCCGAGTCCGCCCTCCCACGTTCTCTAGCATCACCAACCCCATGGAGGCTGGTGACTGGCTGAGGACGATAGGGAAGAAGTTGGATCTCCTGACTTGCACTGAGCAAGAGAGGGTAGCCTTCGCTGCCCACCAACTCCAGGGACCCGCCGCGGAATGGTGGGATAACCTGCGCGACACTCTGCCTAAGGGACACGTCCACACTTGGGCAGAGTTCTCCGCCGCTTTCCGCGCGGCCCACGTCCCCGATGGCATTATCGCCCAGAAGCAGCAGGGATCAAGGATCTACAACAAGGAAGCAAGTCCGTGACTGAATACTTGCACGAGTTCAACTGGCTGGCCCAGTGTGCACGGGAGGAAGTCCGTACTGATACGGCCCGGCAGTCTAAGTTTCTCCGGGGGCTGAAGGACAAGCTTTCCCTTCAGCTGGTCTCCGAAGACTACGCCAACTTCCAAAAGTTGGTGAATAGGGCAATCATTTAGGAGACCGAGCAGAACAAGGTCGACCTGAAAAAGAAGAGAATGATCGCCTTCCACCAGAACCAAGGAATGGCACAGAGGCCCCGCTTTGCACCTCCCCACCGGTGCCCCAATATCATCCGCGCCTGGTGTACCGTCCCACGCCGCCCGCTGCCAACATCGGAGCAGGACATCCTCGCCCCGCTCCCGCCACACCGGTCGCTCCAACTGCCCCTGCCAAGAAAGCAGAGGTTCTGCGCGACAAGCACGACAAGCCCGTGATATGCTTCAACTGTCGCCAGGAAGGGCATTATTCCCACCAATTCCCCCATCCCAAGCGTATGCAAGGAGTCGCGCCCAACCGTGCCGTCCGCGCCCGCGTCAACCATGTCTCCGCCGAGGAAGCTCTAGCCGCCCCGAGATAATCATGGGTAAGTTCACGGTACATTCGGCCCCTGCAGTGGTATTATTTTATACTGGAGCTACGCACTCCTTTATTTCAACAGCTTTTGTGGAGAAATATAATCTGAACAAATGCGATTTAGCAAGACCGGTATTAATAGCCACCCATGGCAAACAAACCTAAGCCCATTCTTATAGTCCAAGGGTATGGGTAGATATCCAAGGCACAATATTCTGGGCCGACCCTATCCTAATAGAATGCCAAGGCCTGGATCTAATTTTAGGAATGGATTGGCTCAACAAACAACAAGGTGTGATAAGATGTGCCCGGAGGCAAGTAACTGTGACCAGTGAAGAAGGAACTGTTGTCACCTTCCAGATGCCAAGACAGAAGTCCGGAAGGCCTCGTCTACACCAGATTACCTTGGAAGAGATACCAGTAGTCTGCGAGTACCAGGACGTATTTCCGGAGGATTTACCAGGCATTCCACCCAAAAGGGACATTGAGTTCCGGATTGATCTAGTACCCGGAACCACTCCCATCTACAAGCGACCATACCGGATGGCCGCCAATGAGCTAGCTGAGATGAAGCAGCAACTGGAGGATCTTGAGAAGAAAGGATACATCAGACCTAGCACATCCCCGTGGGGAGCCCCCGTCATCTTCGTTGAGAAGAAGGAGGACAGGCTAAGCGTATGTGCGTAGATTATCGAGCCTTGAATGAGGTGACCATCAAGAATAAGTATCCTTTACCCAGGATCGATGATCTATTTGACCAGTTGAAAGGAGCCACGATATTTTCCAAGATCAATCTGCGGTCTGGTTATCATCAGTTGAGGATTCGAGAAGAGGACATACCCAAGACAGCTTTTACCTCTCGTTATGGACTTTGTGAGTGCACCGTCATGTCCTTTGGATTGACCAACGCCCCGGCCTTCTTCATGAATATGATGAATAAGGTATTCATGGAATATTTGGACAAGTTTATCGTGGTATTTATAGATGACATCCTCATCTATTCCAAGGACAAAGCGGAGCACGAGACTCACATCCATTTGACCTTAGGAAAACTAAGGGAACATAAGTTATACGCCAAGTACAGCAAGTGCAAATTTTGGACGGCGGAAGTGAAATTCCTTGGACATATCATCTCCGCACAAGGTATCGGCGTAGATCCTACCACCGTGGAAGCAGTTACGGATTGGCTGCCACCCACCAACATATCAGAGATACGGAGGTTTCTTGATTTGGTAGGATATTATCGGCGATTTATCGAGAATTTCTCCAAGATAGCCAAGCCTATGACTAAGTTGTTGCAGAAGGGAGAGAAGTTTGAATGGACTCCCGAATGCGAGGAAAGTTTTCGCACCCTCAAGACCCGGCTAGTGTCAGCACCCATACTGACCCTACCCGATATAAGGAAGGACTTCCATGTCTATTGCGATGCATCTCGCCAGGGATTGGGATGTGTTCTTATGAAAGACGGGAAAGTTGTATCGTACGCCTCTCGGCAATTGAGACCTCATGAGCTAAACTACCCTACACACGACCTGGAATTGGCCGCTATTGTGCACGCCCTAAAAATATGGATGCATTATTTGGTCGGAAACCGCTGCGAAGTCTTTACGGATCACAAGAGTCTGAAGTATATCTTCACGTAGCCGGATCTCAACCTTAGGCAAAGGCGATGGTTAGAATTGATAAAGGACTATGACTTAGGTATTCACTACCATCCCGGCAAAGCAAACATGGTAGCTGATGCATTAAGTCATAAAGGATACTCCACCGCCATCGTGATTCAGGATCACGCGCCTTTGTTATATAAGGAGATGGAAAAGTTGAATCTTGGGTTAACCACAGGAGCCTATCTAGCCACCTTGGAGACCCAACCTATCTTGTTCGAACAGATCTGTGAGGCTCAGTTAGAAGACCCGAATATAGACGCCATTAAGAAGAACATGAGATAGGGCAAGGCCCCAGGATTTTCAGAGGATGAGAATGGCACCATATTGTTCAGAACCAGGATCTGTGTGCCAGATAAACCGGAGATAAAAACCCTTATTCTAAGGGAGGCCCATGATACTCTGTACTCCATCCATCCCGGGAGTACCAAAATGTACCAAGACCTGAAGGAACGATATTGGTGGGTTAGCATGAAGAAGGAAATTGCTCAGTTCGTCGCAGAATGTGACACCTGCCGACGAGTAAAAGCAGAACATCAGAGACCCGTAGGATTGTTATAGCCACTTAAAGTGCCTGAATGGAAATGGGAAGAGATCGGTATGGACTTCATCACTGGACTCCCAAAGACCCAACTTGGATATGATTCTATATGGGTAATCATTGACCGACTAACAAAGGTAGCTCACTTTATAGCCGTCAAGATGACCTTCAGTGGCCCTAAACTAGTAGAGTTGTATATGGCCCACATCGTGTGCCTTCATGGAGTACCCAAGAAGATAGTCTCCGATAGAGGAAGTCAGTTTATGTCTCGATCCTGGAAAAACCTTCAAGAGGAAATGGGAACGAGACTAAACTTCAGCATAGCATACCACCCTCAGACAGATGGACAAACCGAAAGGGTGAATCATATATTAGAGGATATGCTTCGGGCATGCACCTTGGATTTTGGAGGAACTTGGGACAAGAGTGTACCGTACACCGAGTTTTCGTACAACAACAGTTATCAAGCCAGCCTTCAGATGTCCCCGTTCGAAGCATTATATGGACGAAAGTGCAGGACACCTTTACTTTGGGATCAAACCGGTGAATCCCAAGTGTTTGGAACAGACATCCTTCGAGAAGCCAAAGAGAAGGTATGGATTATCAGAGACCGACTCAAGATAGACCAATCTCGATAGAAGAGCTATGCGGACAATCGACGTCGAGATTTAGCCTTTGAAGAGGGAGACCATGTCTACCTCCGAGCCACTCCTCTCCGTGGCACTCAACGGTTTAACATGAGAGGAAAGTTGGCACCTCGATATGTTGGACCTTTTCCCATTGTTCGACGCCAAGGTGAAGTCACTTATCAGTTGGAGCTACCACCCTCATTGGCTGGGGTGCATGATGTGTTTCATGTGTCACAACTAAAGAAGTGTCTTCGAGTCCCAGCAGAGCAAGTAGACCTTCAGCAATTGAACATACAAGAAGATCTGACCTATGTGGAAAGGCCCGACAAGATCCTGGAGGTCAAAGAAAGGACCACCAGGAGTCGCGTCATCCGCTTCTGTAAGGTTCAGTGGAGCAATCATCCCGTGGAGGAAGCTACATGGGAAAAAGAGGAAGAACTCAAGGCACAACATCCTGAGCTATTCGAGGATTGATTCGAATCTCGAGGACGAGATTCTCTGTAAGGGGGATAGGATTATAACATCCCAAGATTTAAAAATAAATAAAATAAAGGAAATATATTTTTCAGGGAATTAATGGAATTATTTAATTAAAGAAAACTCTAAAAGAGACCTACTAAAGCCAAACAGGGAGAAATATTCAAAATTTCAACTTGGAAAATTTATGATAGAATCTAGATGCCAAGATATAATTTTAGGAATTTTTACAAATTTTTATCAATAGTGCTTCAACCCTTAAACAAATAAATGAATTACTAGATTTATTTTAATTCAGAAAATCATTTTAAACCTTAATGGGCCACAACTCTCAAAGTCCCCTAAGCCCAGCCCAGTCCGAAGCTGAGACACCGCTAGGTGGGGCCTAAGTGTCGGTGCCACTCCCCTCCTCTCTCTCCCGCCCGTGCCCTTTCTCGGCCCCACTCGTCGGCCTCACCAGCACGCCCCTCGCCTCTGACTGCCTGGGCCCGCCTGTCGGCCTTTCCTTTCCCACTCGCCCGCTGACAGGTGGGACCCACCTGTCAGGTTCGTCTTCTTCGTTGGAAGGGGATCCCCCCTTTCCTTTCTGGTGACCTCCTTCCTTCCTTACACCGGTGGCCGCCCTTACGCCCGTGCCATGTCGGACGGCGCCCTGACCGTGCGATCCCAATCGGAGGGCCTAGATTAAATCCCTTCAGGATTTAATCCTGGCCCTTGACCTGGTCAAAGTGGTACAAGGCCATCCGGGCCGTCCATTGCCACTTAAGCGATCCCGCCTCGTGCCTGGCCACTGGATCCAGATCCGATAGTTTTGGTTAATCTGGTCCAAGCGTACAGTATGCCTGTTCACCATGGGCCTGGCTCACCGTGGACCAGAATCTATTTTCTGTTTAAAATAAAATTCAGAAATTGATTTAAACTTTGAAAATTCATAACTTGCTCATTTTAACTCCAAATTTCACCATTCAAATTTTGTTAAATTCAGAATTTTATTCTCTACACAGTAATGCCATAAAAACATTATGTCCCTGTTGACCAAAATATTCTTATTAATTAAACAAATAAAAACCCCTTGGGGATAAATTGTTAATACATAAAATAAATTAAGAATGAGTCGTAGATAGATGGATTCTACTATATGAATTTCCCTGTTATTCTCGTCTCTGGACTCTGTTGGAGTTGGATATGTTATAAGTATGGTGGGTTCCGGGTGCAAGATAGGGCATTGGTTGGTCGCACCCGGGGCACTATAAGGACCAGTCTGCGAGATCTGTTGCAAAGCACTTCCGTACTAACCACAAGTCTAATGGGTAAGTCCTAACTGAAAGTATGGAACAATCCGACTCGATGCACCATAGTAGAGGGGGCAAGGGGCAACCTGTGGGTGACTTGTACCGATGTGGCTCAAGGGGGGTATGGTGTTGGCTCGACGCGTCGGGGCACCATATGAAACCAATAAGAGGGTGCTGTCGGGTCAAGGCAGACCATATGGAAGGTTTTGGCACGAGTTCCCATGGTATGGGTCATCTCGTTACAATTTGGTGTAAGTGATGAGTGCGTTCCTTGTGGGTACAGTGGTACACCTCTGATCAAAGTATTCAATCTTTTCAAAAAGTCGAGCCCACGGTCAAGGGCGGGTTGTGTGACTTCTCGTAGTTAGTTTACAATTGTTTGAATGGTTCAGTTATTCATGGCATGTAAGGACTGTTGAGCGAGGGTGGGCTGACTGTACCTCTCGAGTTAGAAGATGATGATGCATACACATGTTTACATTTCAGTACTAATAAATTGATCACATTTAATTGCTTTACAAATTATGCTCTTCCGCAAAATTAGCCACTATCTCCCTTGTTATTACTCTGCATTATATTTGCATCCGGTGGCTTGCTGAGTACGTTTGTACTCACCCCCATTGACTTACACCACCAGAGCCCGTCTACTACGAGGAGGATGAAGGTCTGGAGTAGCGACCTAGTCAAGGTGAGACTGGAAGGATGCGTTCATCTAGGACCCTTATTTTATTAGTTTATCTTCACCTTTATTCACTTTTGTACTAATACGGTCTACGAACCATGAATGATTGCTCGTATTGTACGTGGTCGCATGATGAACGTCTTGATTTATTGATTTTCTATGGAATTTCAATAAAGGTCCGGATTTATTAAATCTGGGCGTGACAGAAGGTACCAATCTATGAACTCACACGCGCATGAGTCTTGGGCTTAGGGCGTAAATTTTGAATTTGCCGGCTAGCATAGCTCCCCTATTCTCCAATAGTGGTATCATAGCCTACTTGCGTAGTGTTCAATCTAAATCCCTCATGTATGGAGATACATGGTGGAAAAATAGATTAGATCTGTTTCTATCCGCGACAAATCGGAAGTTCTGATATTGATTGGAAGTTCCGATGGTGGATCAGAAATTTTGATGGTGATCGGATGTTCTGATATCGAATAATGATTCGATACAGAAAGAAATTGTTGTGGTGCTAGATTCCGATATTCATCAGAAGTTCCGATGCTAGATCAGAATTTCTGACCCAACCAAATTTGAAATTCTGAGCCTGTTGAGCCGGGTTTTTCAGATCCAGAATCCAGTCACTTGTAGATTGCTCGCCTAACTTTGTTTTGCAGAGAATGATGTGACTGACATGTCCTTGGATAAATGTGATGTATGAGATGCATGCAATGAATGTAAATTAAATATGGCATGCATGTCATGGTTATTTACAGCCTAAGGCTGATGTAAAATTTAATATGGCTTGAATGTCGTTTCCGCAGTGCTTCGGCCAATGTAATTAGTATAGGCTATGCGAGATAGACTAGTACTCTTAATGGAGGCCGGGAGCATGCACTCATTGACGGGAGCCATGGAGATGGAGTTCGCGATGTGAAGAAGGCCATGGTATGTCACAATTAATATGATTGCCTGTGATGCTTTCTTATGTTCCTATTATTCTATTCTTGTATGTTTCGTGTGCGCTAGGAACATTACAATGATAGAATAGTTTTCCCTCAAAAAATTAAGTGTTGATGCTCTTCCCAATAGCTGCACCCACCAAGATTCGTGCTCATCGATAGTGGGTCTGCCAAAGCAAGGTGCTATCTTTTATCTTAGCCAGTTGGGGCAGAAGTCGGACTTCTACATGCATAGTATTGGTTCACTTGACAAGGCTATCAAAATGGTTTTGTGCCTTGGAGCATAGGAGTTGGGGTCGAGCATTAGATGCTTCTCCAACGACCAGAGTCACATACGATGTGATTAGCTAGGAGTTGCTTACCTATGTTAACTAGCTTCTAGCAATGATGCCAAAGCTCACTAGGAGATAACGTGACCATGGATCTTGAGCCACTTTAGTCATTAGAGGGAAAGTGACTTGGTTTATAATAGTGGAACATCTTTTATTGGATATAAGATAAAACATTGCATAGTGCTAAACCTTGTATTTAATCTTTTATAGATCATGGCACCTACTACTTCTACTGTTAAGAGCACTCCAGTTTTTAATTTGCGATCTATACTTGAACGTGAGAAACTATCTGGAACGAATTTTATGGATTGGTATCGAAATTTGAGAATTGTTCTTAAACAAGAGATAAAGGATTATGTTTTAGAGGAACCTCACCCTGATGAACCAAGAGAGGATGCTTTTGCAGCAGACAAGCATGCTTATGAGAAGCATGCTAGTGATTCCGTGGATGTTAGCTGTTTGATTCTTGCCTGTATGTCCTCTATGTTTTAGAAACAATATGAGGAACATGATGCTTATGATATGATCGTAGGTCTTAAGGGCATGTTTCAGAACCAGCCAAGGGTAGAGAAATACAATCTGTCTAAGTGCTTGTTTGGTAGCAGGCTGGCTGAAGGAAGCCAAGTGAGCCCTCATGTGATCAAGATGATTGGTAGCATAGAGACTCTAGAAAGACCGGGAACTCCACTAGATCCATACCTAGCTATTGACGTCATTGTCCAGTCGCTCCACTGAGCTTTGAGCCGTTCATCATGAATTATAACATGGTTGGACTGGAGAAGACACTAGCTGAGTTGCATGGGATGCTAAAAAATGCTGAGGAGAGTATTAGGAAGTCTCCTAATCAATTGATGTTGGTTCAGAAGGAGGGCAAAACTAGGAGGAGGAAAAAGGCTAATACTACAAATTCGATCTCTAGTATGAAGTCTAAACCGACTTGAAAGTCTAGGTCTGGTCCTGCCAACTCTGATGTGTGACACCACTGCCATAAGCCTGGGCATTGGAAGCACAATTGCAAGGTATATCTGGAAGAGCAGAAAAACAAGAAGGGAAGTACGACTTCTTCTTCAGGTATTAATGTTATTGAAATAAATCTTGCTACTCGTCCAAATGATTTATGGCTATTTGATACCGGGTCGATGATTCATACTTGCAAATTGTTGCAGGGGATGAGTAGAGTTAGAAAGTGTGCAAGTGGCAAGCTGGATGTCCGCGTTGGGAATGGTGCAAAGGTTGTAGCATTGGCCGTCGACGTTTATTCATTGTTGCTACCATCACGACTAGTTTTGGATTTGAATAATTGTTATTTCATTCCCGCCTTAGGCAGAAACATTATCTCTTATTCATGTTTAGAGGATGATGATTTTGAATTCATAATAAAGAACAAGAGTTGTTCAATATTTTCGAATGGCATGCTCTATGGCGTTTGTCCATTAGTGAATGTATTATATGTTCTGAGTCTTGATGATGCACACGTCTGGCATTGTCATTTAGGTTATATAAATGAGAACCGTGTGCAGAAGCTCCATAGTGATGGTGATGAGGACATCATAAGCTGGGATATGACCATGCTTATGCTTTATAATAAACAACCCAAGGTGCATCATTCAATATTAGATTTACATTTTATTTATTTGAACAATGTACGCTACACCATGAATTTTGTTGCTATTCAATTACAAAAATACTTACATGGATAAAGCGACATGTTGAGAGCACATCAAGGCAATGGATCATCATGGAAGTTGATTGGGGACTAAGTCAAGGTCATCCAAAGATAATATACAAGTTTGGAACGTTACTTTTGTGCCAAGAGAAAGTGGAGATAAAGTTTTGCATGTCTTGGACTCAGACTACAACGACAACACCATATTAAAACGTGCATAACTTTTACATGGAAGCTCCAATTTGGATGATCTTGGACTCTTTGGAAATCTTGAGAAGTATTCTTTCCAACGGATCAAGCTATACCTCCAGATTCGGTCCAGGTAGATCGCAATCAGCAAAACAATGCGTATTACTTATTTAGTCCAAATCCCATGGGCTTGTAATCGAGTTGTATTCATCTAGGATTCTATTTGGATGACCTCCACATGTCCCTAGACTCTTAAATACCCCCTATATATAAGTAGATGACCCTAGCAAACTTGACTATTTATTTTCAAAATTACATTGATTCAGATTGAAGTGTTATTCTGCTTTCTACTGTTCATCACAATTTTCTTTTTGTTTCGATCAAGAATTTTACCTCCACCACCTTGTTTTGATATGGTGTGATTACTACTAGTAAAGTCAAGTGTTATCTGCTATTCCATTGGGAATTAGGAGATAGCAGCACCGCTTCGTTGCTGGCGGCTACATGCGCAAGTGTGTAGTGTTGCGAATATCTATGGGGTTGAAATCTGTTGCATTAGCAGCAGGGGAACAACCGGATAATCGTCAGCGTATCAAAAGTTATCCTCCATCTACATCGAACTCATTGAGAAGATTGGGCTACCACGTGTCATCTTCATATTAGAGCATCGGGTTTACTTGGTGAGCATCATTAATATGTAGTTAGGTTTTTATTTCTGTCCCATCTAGAAAAAGCCACGAAAATTATTAGGGTTAGATTTGTTTCCATAACCTAGATTGCATCTGTTCATCTAGTTTTGGTGTTGGTCGTAGTCCTTCTTTTGCGTAACTTTTCTCTATTTTTTTCTAAACTGACTCATAGGGTCTAAGTTTCAATCTTGTCTTGCTGTTTTCGTCGGAGTCAAGAGTCTAATTTGAAGGTTTCAGTATCTATTTAGTTGCTGAAAATTTCGTTTTAAGATTGTGTTATTTCTGTTTGTTCCATCCGAGTCCATATAAGTTTCTCTCTTTTAAGATTGAGAACCATAGCAAGCCAATCTATATATTATGTAGGAATTTTTTTCCCTAACCCACGAGACTAGCATATTGACAACTCCGGGGACTGCTCACTTAGGTTTATCAAGTGGTTCCGATTGTTGGCAGTGCTAATCTTTTATCCATTGCAAGAAAAAATAGAGTTGGCAAAATACAAAAAAAAGAAGAAAGAAGTATTCTGTCCAAAGTATATCAAAAAAAAGTAGGAAGGAAAAAAGGAAGAAAAAAAGTAAAGTGGCTGAAAGTGTTTAATTCTGTTTGGAGTTTTTTTATTTGAAGTATCAAGTTTTGTCCTGCCTCTTTTGTTTCACTAGTAGATATGAGCAATCTTGTGGCCCCTTATTTGAGTTATTGCTAGCATATATCCTTGTGCGTTGCAACACGAGAAATACTCCGACATTGATTTTTAGCTCATCCCTAAAGTTGCAATCGCCCCATTTATATCCCCGTGTGTGTTCCCATTTGTGTCGTTTGTCATACGAACATCACTAGGATTGGTGAATTGGTGTTGTTAGGTATCCTAACCAAACTCCACTATATACCCTAGTCTGTTGTATGATAGTTTTCACCCTTGGTATTCGCTTCATCACATCCATGCATGTTTTGCCTGTACAAGTCGGTAAGCTATTCTAATTCACTCTGAAATGGTAAGATACATTGTTTTCTTTTAGTTGAGAGAGTTGAGAGTCGTCTCACATATATCCCATTTTTTTATTTCTTCTTGTTCTGTTTATCTATTTTATGTCTACTAAATATTGTATTCCAAGGATAAGTGTATTAATGTTTTGTAAAAAGGATCCTGCTTCGCTGGTGCATTGGAATGAATATGAAGCACTCCACAATCACTTGAAGGTAAAAATTGACCATGCTATTAAACCATTTTCTACTGATTTGTAGAAAGTAAAGCTGAAAGTAGATGGCGTTGTTCACACGATTCAAGAAGCACAAAGGCAAGTGACAACACTTCAACATTCTATCACAAACTTAACACATGTTATAGCAACCTTGCAAACATCATTTGATCGTCAACACAACTAGCAACATAGGTATGAATCTGATGATGATGGAGAGATAAGTGTTTATAATGATCAGTATGGCCACGGCAATGGAGGTCATGGTAATGGAGGCTATGGCAATGGAGGTTGTGGCAATGGAGTCCATGGTTTTGTTCGTCATATAATATTTGATGCTGATGTTGCACAGGCTAACCGTGCAAATGATAGACTAAGAAAACCAAATTTTCTATACCCATGTTTGCAGGAACTACTGATGTTGAAGAATACCTTACTTAGGAGTTAAAGATGGAAAAGTTTTGGCGCCTACATGATTATACAGAGAATTGAAAAATCAAGTTGGCATCTTCTGAATTTGCTGGTTATGCTTTGCGTTGGTGGGATAATCTAGAGCATACAAGACAGGAAGATGGTAAACCAACAATTGTTACATGGAGAACTATGAAGGAAGTCATGCGTGAGAATTTTGTTCCTCACAACTATATCGCCTCTCAATATGAGAAACTGTAGAATTTGAAGCAGGGTATTATGACTGTGGATGATTATTATCAAGAGATGAAGTTGATCATGCAGTGAGCTAGAGTACGTGAATAGCCCGAGCATACCATGCAATGTTTTCTTTCAGGGTTAACATACAACATCAATCGCATTGTTTAGCATCACAAATATGATAACATGACAGATTTGTTACACCAAGCACGTGAGGTTGAACTTCAGATTGCTGAAGACATAAAGGTTGCTTGTCGTTCCATTGCAGCTAGAGGTCAATTTTCTTCTAGACCAACTAACGGAGCACATACCCGCGGCACTACCTCTCGTGTTTCTTTCGTGGGCAAGTCAGAAATTATTAAAGGGAAACACAGTGCAGTCTACGGTTAATGGTGT
Source organism: Zizania palustris (assembly GCA_019279435.1). NCBI lineage: Eukaryota > Viridiplantae > Streptophyta > Magnoliopsida > Poales > Poaceae > Zizania > Zizania palustris. The sequence continues at coordinate 31,720,186 of JAAALK010000079.1, read as the reverse complement.
TTATTCTTCAATATCTACAATAAGAAATCGAGATATGAGTTGCTATACATATGGTTGCAAGATTCATTTCAAGAGGGATTGTCCAAATAAAAAGGCAATGTTGGTCAATGAGGATTAAGAGTATAATATAGGTGATGATGTTGTTTTTGCCTCAAAGATTACTTTGAGGCCAATGCCAATGCAGCAAATAGTGGAGGAATCTCAGCAAAAATTCGAGTTGAATTCTGATATGACAATGTTTCGCAAAGATCCCCCTTCTATTCCACAAGAGCTCATGTGCAGGGGTGAGATTTTGATTACTAATGACATTACCCCTACCTCTCATGAGCTCATGTTTCCAGAGGAGGTACCTGCTGGTTTGCCACCATTACGAGGTATGGAGTAAATAGTGGAGCCTATTTCATAAATTCCTTTATCACAAGACGATTTTCATGGTATTCCTTGTGATAAAGAAGAGTTATGCAATGCTTCACTTATATCTGTTCCACAACTAGTGAATAAACATGTTGATTTTGCCACTGAACATTTAAATGATTTAATACATGTTGTTCACATTGCTAGTGAAAAGGAAGAACGGAAATTGTTATCTTCTTTAAATACTTGCGCTTATATTGAACTTGATAATCTTTATGAACTTAGTGCTTTAAATGAGAAATTATTCACTAGAACTGACTTGCCATGTCCTGCTCATATCACTTTTCATGTAATTGGCAAATATAATGATAAAGGAGTATACTTTATGCATAGAGTTTATATATGTTCTGATTTGAAACTGCACGTAAATCCTAAAAATAATAATCTCGAGCATGGTGTTTTAACTAACCCTATTATCTCGAGAGTCTCTTGTTTTGATTTAAATGCACAAGTTGGTTTTCAAGAAGGAGAGTGTGTTGAGCTATTCAACAACACCACAGTCTCCTCTCCTTTCATCAAGGGTGATTCTTCACTTACACTTGAACAACGGAATGCTAAGGGGATTTGGTTTCGTCCTACTCTTAATGTAACAAAAGAACAAGTGATATTGCACAATGATATCTTTTTTGCTAGGAGCTACAATGACTACCAATAAAAGAACAAACTGAGGTCGATTTGTAGCCAAGAAGGAGAGAATGATGAGGACATCATAAGAAGGGATATTACCATGCTTATTCTTTATAATAAACAACCCAAGGTGCATGCATTCTATATTAGATTTATATTTTATTTATTTGAACAATGTACGCTACACCATGAATTGTGTTGCTATTCAATTACAGAAATACTTACATGGATAAAGTGACATGTTGAGAGGACATCAAGGCAGTGGATCATCATGGAAGTTGATTGGGGACTAAGTCAAGTCCATCCAAAGATAATATACAAGTTTGGGATGTTACTTTTATGCAAAGAGAAGGTGGAGATAAAGTTTTACACATCTTGGACTTGGACTCGGACTACAGGGACAACACCATATTAAAACATGCATAACTTTTACATGGAAGCTCCAATTTGGATGATCTTGGACTCTTTGGAAAGCTTGAGAAGTCTTCTTTCCAATAGATCAAGCTACACCTCCAGATTCGGTCCATGTAGATCGCAATAAGCAAAACAATGTGTGTTACTTATTCACTCCGAAGCCCATGGGCTTGTAACCGAGTTGTATTCATCTAGGATTCTATTTGGACGACCCCCACACGTCCCTAAACTCTTAAATACCCCTATATATATAAGTAGTCGACCCTAGCAAACTTGGCTATTTATTTTTGAAATTACATTGATTCAGATTTAAGTGTTGTTCTGCCTTCTACTGTTTTTCATTAATTCCTCTTTGTTTCGATCAGGAATTTTGCCTCCACCACCTTGTTTCGATATGGTGTGATTGGTACTAGGAAACTCAAGTGTTATCTACTGTTCCATTGGGAGTTAGGAGATAGCAACACTGCTTCGTAGCCAATGGCTACGTGCACAAGTGTGTGGTGTTGCAAATATCTATAGGGTTGAGATCTATTGCATCTATATCGTCAGCGTCTCACAAGTTATCCTCCATCTATATCGAACTCAGCGAGAAGATTGGGCCACCGCTTATTGGGCAAAATGACAAAGACGTCTTTCACTAGACAAAGTGAAAGGGAGAGTGAGCTATTGGACGTAGTACATACTGATATTTGTGGACCAATGAGTCACACGACTAGAAAAGGTTTTCAGTACTTTATCACTTTTACTGATGACTTTAATAGATATGGCTATGTCTACTTGATGAGGTGTTGACACCCAAATTTGACATTGATGGTTAAAATTACCAAAATATCAAGTTTTGGTAATTTGGCTAAAAATATGCCTTCCCCGACACATGCCGGTCCCACCGGCCATGGTAGGCCGGTCCGACCGGCCATGCAGGCCCAGTCAGACCGGCCCAATGGGTCCGGTCAGACCGGCCTAAGTCTAGAATTAGAGATAGAGTTTGATTCCGGGCTGTTTTTACCTATAAAAAATCCTATCTAATTTTGGCCGAATCCTACTCATTTTAGGAGTCGGGAACATGAGACCAGCCCCCATAAATAAAGGGGTGAGGCCGATTCAAATGACCCCTGCTTTCATATCAACACAAAGCCCTCGCTTTGAATCGTTCTTTTACCATTCAATCTACTTCCTTGCCCTAGGATTAGCTAAGTAATCTACATATTCGTGGGTTTGTGTTGTAAGCCCTACGTTCGCCGCGTTGAAATCACGGTAACCCTTGTTGATTCGCTTGTGAATCTCCCGTTTAATCCACGAAACGAATTTTTATAATCATTACCGGTTTTCTTGTTACTCTTGGGAGTTCGGCCTCTAGGCCGAATTGCACTTAATCTCTTACTGTTTTGCAGAGGAATCACCTTCAAAATCATCGCCAAGAAGTTTGGGGGTGATTGATATTCATCTACAAGGTCGCCGGAGCCCTTAGCCGATCATATCGGAGCCTATCGGTCCGACCGACATGGCTTCGCCGGTCTAATCGAACGTTGCCATGCCAGGCCGTCAGGCTATTGCTGGCACGGTCTTCGCAGCCCTTCGCAACGCGCGTGCCGAGGCCGCACGCTCGAAGCCGTCCTTCGGTCTGACCGAAGAGCCTTCGCTGGTCCGATCGGACCTCTTCGCAGTGGACCACTCTGCGCTGGAGCACCCTTCGCCATCACGCCGAAGCCCTCTTCGGTGAGAACCCCTTCGAAGTAGACTCCGCACCGTACTCCATGACACCGGAGCCCTTGGTCCGACCAAGGTCTTCTGTCGGTCTGACCGGATGTCTCCTGTCGATCTGACCGCCTAGAGCCCGCTTCACACTAGAACGTCGAAGCCATCTTCGGCGACCCCTTCGCAGGCGTCGGTCCGACCGGGAGATCTACTCCGGTCCGACCGGTGAATAGGCCGAAGGCCCCCTTCTGAGGAGCCATGCTGAATAGCGTGGGCCTCATGGCTCCAGATGTGATGAGTCATTGTCAACGATAGTCAAAGAGGACTGAAGAAGAGAGGAGATCTGCTGTTTCGTGGGCCGCATGTGACTCAGGTACACGGGCAGCGAGCGACGGTCGGGCTAAGAGAGCTGCGAAGTCGGGCTGGCCCAATCCGAGTACATGGGCCAAAAGCAGTAGAAGACCCACTGGGCTGTTGACCAGGATTGACTCAGGTACACGGGCGGTGAGTCATTGCTGGGCTGAGAAAGCTGCGGAATCGGGCCAGCCCAATCCGGGTACCTGGTGCAAAGTCGGTGGAGGCTTTGTCAGTTTAGGCGTAAAACTGACAACCGTTGATTCTGTATCGGACTGTCCAGAAGAGAAGCCGTAGTCGCTACGAAAGCTTAGCTTCTGGATAAGTCATCTGTATTTCTAGGCCCACAGTCAGTCAGTCGTGTCTGTAAAAATTCCTAAGGGCAGTTGAGTCTTTTCCTTTATTTCAGTGTCTGTAAAAAAACTCTAAGGGGCTGGTGGAATATTCCTAAGTGTTGGGCAGCCTATAAATAGGGCCCCAATCCCTAGGGTTAGGTCACCCTTTCAAGAAATCACTTTTCAATCATTCCTTGGGTCATTTTTGGTTCCTGTGTTTCTCTTTCCTGTTTGTGCGCAGCCAGGAAGCTTCCTTCTGTTCCTTGTGAGTTCATCTTGATTTCTCACGAGTGTTGAATGTTCTGTTCCTGCGGTTTTTGGTGTGCAGCATTTCGTGTGAAGCCGTGAAGTTTTGTATTGCGTGCGTCCAGTTTATTCCTGAGTTAATGCTTCTCTGGCTACTTCATTTTGTTCTTCCCGTGAGTACTAGTGTAGGACCAAAAGTAGCGACCAGAGGGGGGTGAATGGGCGCCTAAAAAATTCTTTCGAATCAATGGCCTGCTCCCAAAACCCAACGCATTTAAAAAGAAGACTAAACAGCAAAGCGAGAACAAATTGACTAAGTCTGCATATTCGAAGTCTGCTGATTCAGAGGTTGCAGATTCTGAGGTTGCAAATTCTGAGGTTCCAGATTCGAAGGTTGCAGATTCGGAGGTTGCAGATTCGGAGGTTGCAGATTCGGAGTATGCAGATTCGAAGTATGCAGATTCGAAGCTTGCAGATTCGAAGTCTGCTGATTCGAAGTCTGCAGATTCGAAGCTTGCTGATTCGAAGTCTGCTGATTCGAAGACTGCTGATTCGAAGCCTGCAGATTCGAAGCCTGCGGATTCGAAGTATGCAGATTCGAAGTATGCAGATTCGAAGTATGCAGATTCGAAGCTTGCAGATTCGAAGTCTACTTCACAGAGTTGGACTTCACATAAGAAAAGGGACTTTGGCCCTGCCAACTCGATCAAAAAGCAACACAGGAAAAGCAAGGCTAAAGTACTAGCATACTATAGCTACAGGAAAGTAGTACTACTTGCTACCAGCCACAAGAACTAGTACTCTTGTGAAGAACAAACAGAAGCCACAGAGAAGCTTCTGCTTAGGAATAAATTAGTTGTGTGCAAACCGAACCAACAGAACCTTAAATGAAGTGCTGCGCATGAGAATCAATAGGAATAAAAGCTTCCAAACAGTTAAGAGCCAAATGAATCTCAGGAAGAACAGGAGGTTGCCTGGCGGCGCACACAGGGAGAGAGAAAAAGCACGCAGGAACAAATTGACCCAAGGGATGATTGAAAAAGTGATTTCTAAAAGGGTAGTCCAAACCCTAGGGATTGGGGCCCTATTTATAGGCTGCCCAACACTAGGAATATTCTACCAGCCCCTTAGGGTTTTTACAGACGCAAGAATAAAGGAAAAGACTCTACTGCCCTTAGGAATTTTTACAGACACGACTGACTGACTGTGGGCCTAGAGATACAGATGACTTATCCAGAAGCTAAATTTTCGTAGCGACTACGGCTTCTCTTCTGGACAGTCGGATACAAGATCAACGGTTGTCAGTTTTGCAACGAAACTGACAAAGCCTCCACCGACTTTGCACCAGGTACCCGGATTGGGCCGGCCCGATTCCGCAGCTCTCTCAGCCCGGCAATCACTCACCGCCCGTGTACCTGAGTCAACCCTGGTCAACAGCCCAGTGGGTCTTCTACTGCTTCTGGCCCATGCACCCGGATTGGGCCAGCCCGACTTCGCAGCCTCCTCTGCCCGACAGTCGCTCGCTGCCCGTGTACCTGAGTCAACCCTGGTCAACAGCCCAGTGGGTCTTCTACTGCTTCTGGCCCATGCACTCGGATTGGGCCAGCCCGACTTCGCAGCCTCCTCTGCCCGACAGTCGCTCGCTGCCCGTGTACCTGAGTCACACGCGGCCCATGAAACAGCAGATCTCTTTTTCTTTTGTCCCCTTTGACTATCGTTGACAATGACTCATCACATCTGGAGCCATGAGGCCCATGCTATTCAGCATGGCTCCTCAATCTCCCCCTTGATGAGTGCATTGTCAACACTCCTCTTCTTCAGCTCTTCAGCACCTGCGAACAAATGTGGAAACACGAAAACACAACACAAGAAAACAAAGAAGAAGAAAAATAAGGTAAAAAGTTTAACCCTAATGACCAAAAGCCGAACAAAAGCAAGAAGCGGTCATTATGGTTAACCAAAACGTAAAAGCTCAAAATGAGTGCGATTTCAGAACAACAAGGATATCAACAGAGTAAAAACTCCCCCTTAAACTCTGATCCCAAATTTTCTCCCCCTTGTTGACAAGTGAACTCATCAAGCACTCAATAGAGACACAGACTCCCACTGAAATGCAACCCCCCCTCAAAATATGCAGTGAATTCAACTGGAGTGCATAAGGAGTGTAGAAAGCATGCTTCTCAAATATGATTGACTGCAATTACAACATGTAACAGATACGGCAAAAGACATACTGTAACGATACATGGCATGATCAGTGCAACAGATGATATCTAAAGAAAGTCATTTGCATGCATTTTTCAGTTTTTGCAAACAAAAGCATCACCACATGTTCCAATAAACAAGCAAGGTAAAGCATGAGATGCAAAAACTAACTGATATCTACCAAGATAAGCATTGTCCAAAAACAAAGTGCTTCAGCAAACTTGTTATCAATGCAATTTGCAAGCTTTTCCTTTTTCCTTTTTCATTTTTTTTGCCAGGGGTTATTTGCATGTCAAACCTTATGCTGACCGACCAAGTCAAGCCTAGGCCAGAACTGGACCATCAGAAGCTTAAGACATTGGTCTTGGCATACACTACAGTGTCCCAGTTCATACCAAAGTGCTATGGTACGCAGTCCAGAACAATGCATTGCGACAAGACAAACCCACCTGGATCTTTTCAATTTTAAGCATAAAAAGGCATGGAATTTTCATTTTTCATTATTTTATAGCACATTTCCATGATTAAAGCATACAGATGTCCAAGTTGCATATTTGCATCCAAGTCAGGAACTAGCTACGAGGCATGTAACAGATAGCAAAAGCATTCAGCCTACACATGCTAGTTACCAGAAGCAATGGTGATTAAGTTTTCAAGTTTAAAGCATAAAAGCCATGCATATGACAAATATCAGACATATCCAGTGAACTGAACCAAAGCATGATCATTGACAAGTAATCAAAAGCATGTACCAGCTAGAATAAGTAAAGCAGTTCAATCATATAACAGAAGCAAGCTCATCAGTGTGATATGTGAATATGCAAAGTATGAACACACACAAAAAAAGACTCAAGAAAAGAGTAAATAAGAAAGAAAACTGACGCAAAATATCCTAAAAAGGATACACAACACCCAAATCCCCTCGTAAACGCTCAAATGTAGACTGATCTAGGGGTTTGGTGAAAATGTCAGCCAACTGATGATGGGTATCAACATGATCAAGGTCAATGACACCTTTCTCATATTGATCCCGCAAAAAGTGAAAGCGCACATCAATGTGTTTGGTTTTTGAATGGAGACATGGGTTTTTCCCTACACTAATTGCACTAGTGCTGTCGCAAAACAATGGAACCCTGGTAGGAAAGACCAACCCAAAATCTCGTAAAGTGGAAATTATCCAAACCAACTGTGAGCAGCAGCTAGCAGCAGCTACGTACTCAGCCTCTGTGGTCGAAAGGGCAACTCCAGATTGCTTTCGAGAAGACCAAGAGACAAGAGAAGAACCAAGAAACTGGCAAATACCGGAAGTCGACTTGCGATCCAACCGGCACCCACCAAAGTCGACATCCGAAAATCCAGATAAATCAAGAGATGATGATGCTGAATAATAAAGATCGAGATCGGGCGCATAAGTGAGATACCTGAAAATGCGCTTGACAGCCTGCCGGTGAGACGCGCGTGGTGAAGACTGAAAACGCGCGCAAAGTCCCACGGCGAACTGAATGTCCGGTCTTGTTGCCGTCAAGTATAACAGCGAACCGATCATCCCTCGAAACTCCCTTTCATTGACCTTGACGCCGTACTCATCCTTGTCCAGACCCCCAGAAGTGCCCATCGGGGTCATCTGCGGCTTCAATTCACCACCAAAGTCAAATTTCTTAAGCATGTCGCGAGTGTACTTACCTTGGTGGATGAAGGTGCCGTCCTTGGTCTGCTTGATCTGCAGCCCTAAGAAGTACTTGAGCTCACCCATGAGGCTCATCTCAAACTCACTGTGCATCTGCTCAGAGAACTTGGACACAAGAGAATCAGTAGTACCGCCAAAAATAATATCGTCCACGTAAATCTGAGCAACTAAAAAATTTGAAGCATCTCTGAGCAAGAAAAGAGTCTTATCCACAGAACCCATCACAAAGCCCTTCCCCAACAAAAATTGCTTCAACCGGTCATACCAAGCCCTGGGGGCTTGCTTCAACCCGTATAAAGCTTTGTGCAACTTAAAAACATGTCGAGGAAACTTAGGGTTCTCAAAACCGGAGGGTTGCCTAACATAAACCTCCTCTTCTATGTACCCGTTCAGAAAAGCACTCTTAACATCCATTTGAAAAAGCTTAAAACCCTTCGAAACGGCAAAAGATAGAAGAATACGAATGGACTCAAGACGGGCAACAGGAGCGAAGGTTTCTTCAAAGTCAATACCTTCCTTCTGGCAATAACCCTGGGCAACTAGTCGAGCCTTGTTGCGCACCACAACCCCATCTTCACCTTGTTTGTTCTTGAACACCCACTTGGTGCCTATGGGGTTGCATCCTGGTGGCGGCTCAACTAGTGTCCAAACCCGATTACGGACAAAATTCTCAAGCTCTTCTTGCATAGCATTAATCCAATTAGAATCAGAAAGAGCATGAGAAACGTCTCTGGGCTCAAAAGATGCAACAAACGCAGATTCAGCAAACACAGCAAGAGAGGCAGAAGAACGCAAAGTTCTCTCAGCCAAATCACCAATGATGAGCTCTGAGGGGTGATCACGCTGAACTGCTCGGGTTCCCTGGTGATCTGAAGTCACCTCACCAGAGTCAGCAGCTGGCACCTCTGGACTCGACTGAGGGGGCTCGATCGTAGTGGAAGAAGTGATCAGAGGTTTGCCCTCATCCTCAGTCGAAGTCTCAGAAGGTGTGGGCTCTGCGGGGGGTGCAGAAGGCCCACCCTCATTAGTGGTTGGAGTGTCATCATCTTCCTCGAAGATGGACTCTCTGAGCTCACCATCAGAAGGCTCAAAAGAAGGAGTCAAAGAAGGCAAGGACTCATCAAATGAAACTTCACAGGTCTCGACAAGCAGCTGGGATTCGAGGTTCCAAACCCGGAAGCCTCGAGAATGCAATGCATAACCAAGAAAAACACCATCCCAGCAACGAGACTCAAACTTGTCCAAATGCCCTCCCTTCTTGAGCACAAAGCACTTGCAGCCAAACGCTCGCAAGTGGCTCACCTTGGGCTGTCTGCCAAACCGCAGTTCATATGATGTCTTACCAAGGTAAGCTCTAAGAAAGATGCGGTTGGCCAGATAGCAAGCCGTGTTCATGGCTTCAGCCCAAAAACGCCTAGGAGTCCTGTGCTCATCGAGCATCATCCTGGCCATCTCGACTAGCGTGCGGTTTTTTTCGTTCCACAACGCCATTCTGTGGGGGAGTGTAAGGAGAAGAAAACTGATGGTCCAGACCCTGATCACTACAAAAGCTGACGAACTGAGAGTTCTTGAACTCAGAGCCGTTGTCGGAGCGAATTGCTCGCATCCGACCATTGTTCTCATTCTTCAGCTTCAAAATCAGGTCATGAACAAATTGAAAAGTTTCATCCTTAGACTCCAAAAAGAAAACCCACGAGAAACGAGAAAAGTCGTCAACTATGACAAGTGCGTAGCACTTCCCACCGACTAAACGTACCCGAGCTGGACCAACAGTGTCCAGGTGTAAAATCTCGCCCGGATACGAAGTCATCACCTGAGTCATAGGTGAGTGAGAAGCGGCAACCATTTTCCCATGACGACAGGGATGACAGACTAGATCCTTCTCCAACTTAAGCTTGGGCAATCCTCGGATGAGGTCCATAGAGCTTAACCTGACTAGCAGATCAAAACTCAAGTGACCTAACCTCCTATGCCACTTCCAGAGCTCAGAAGAAGATCCAGCAATCAAACAGCGAGAAGGGCCAAAAGAACTAGAGAAGTCAATTCGAAAAACTTTGCCGAATGGTAAAATCTGGCAAATCAAAGACCCTCTAGAATCAACCACATATGAGTTTCCCTTCTTAAAACGCACTTCCAAACCATCCTCAAGAAGTTGCGAAACAGAAATCAAGTTGAATTTCAAATTTTTAACCAAAGCAACATTCTTTAAAGAGAAATGATCTGAAATGCGAATTGAGCCTATGCCACTTACTTTCCCTTGACCGCTGTTCCCGAATGTGATGTACTCTTTGGAGCTCGGGGGAATGAGACTGGAGAACCATCTGCAATGTCCCGTCATGTGGCGAGAGCATCCTGAGTTCATGATCCAAACATCCTCCAGTCCCCGGTCCTGCACAATCAGTGGCTGTAAGTGGGAGCAAATGGTCCGGCACCAGGTTTAGCAAAAGAGCTAAACCAGTGTCGAGCCATCTGCTCAAAAGATGGAAAGCGAAAACCATCAAAAGAGTTTGGACCAAAACGCGGCTCAAAGTGCGGTCCTCGGTTCTACCTAACCCTGCGGCCACGAGGTCCAGAACCGTAGCCAACACGGTCTGGAACTCTGCCGGAATGGACACCACCAACTGGAGCACGGGCAAGAAAGCTGTCTCCTCTACCACCACCTACACGACGCGGCCTGGCCTCTAGCCTCTCCCCGCGTCGAGGAACACGCAGTCTACCACCCTGCTGGTAGAACTGCTCCTGACCACCACGAGCTCTCTCTGCTCTCTCAACCCGCTTCCTCCTGAAGCAGAACTCCGCAAGATGCCCGTCTCTCTGACAATACTCACAATGATAGGTGGGCTTCTTGGGATGTGGTTGAGGCTTGGGGTTCTTGGGCTTAGTGGTGTTTGGTGTAGTCTTCTTGGGTTGAGAGGGTCCAGGAAGAGAGTCTAGAGAAGTGTGGAGGAGTTTGGGCTTTGGAATCCAGATGGGTTTCTTGGGTGGAGCTTTGGGTGGTTCATGGATCACTCCATCCTTGGGCTGACAAGTCTGGGAAGACTCAGTGGAATGGGTCTTGGGATATCTCTGCTCTGGAGTCATTTTACTCCACTCCACTGCCCGGCTAATGGCACTCTCAAAGTCAGCCTTGGTGTAGGTATAACCTACACCAAACCCATCCTGCCTCTTGAACTGCTGTATCATCATGCCGAGCTGTGGCTCCCTGGCACTGATCCAACTCAGGATAGACCGGAGGTAAAAGTTCTCATTCTGAGAATCAGCTAGCTCCTCTCTCAAGGATGCTAGTACCTCCACCTGAGACAAGCAGGTCTCACACTCACTATCTACCTGGACAGACTTCTCGACTTTTAGCTTAATTAACTCAAGTCTAAGAGACAGACAGTTCTCACAGACAGTGGGTGGAACTGACAGTGTCTCAAGCTCTAGCTTAGTCTGGGCAAGCTCAGCTCTCAATCTCTCCAAATCACCCAAATGCTCATCGCCCTTAGATTTCAGCTCAGCTAAGGCAGCTAGATGAGTTGGGCAATGAACACAGGGTGTGACGACAGTGGCTTGAGCATCTTTCAGCTCCAGCTGAGCGCTTTCAAGCTCAGTGGCCAAAGCGTCCCTCTCATCAACCCTTTCTGTGTACCTGGACTTCAGAGTCGACAGGTCACACAGAAGCACCTCACACTTCGGGCACTAACTGCTATCACCCAAGCAAGGGGAAGAAGATAGACTCTCAATTCTGCCGTTGGCTACGGCAAGCTCACTCTCTAACTCGTCTATCCTCTTCTTAGCCCCCCTAAGCAGTTTTTCCCGATACTTTCACTCCTGACGATTGCTCTCAAGTAAATCAACACTTTCTCGTTCATAGGATGATACCTTGTTGTCATCGTCGTCAGAGTCATCGGAGGAGCTCTTTTCTTCCTTATCCCCAAGAGCCATTGAGCAGAAGCTCTTGCAGGATCTTCGGCGCCGGTGTGAGCGGCTCTTCGGCTTGTCTCCGAAGGCCTTGAAGCAGAGGCCCGCCGGATCGTCCTTGTCCTTCCCCTTCCTGATGACGATCTCCTCATCGCTTGAGCTCGATGAAGAGGAAGAAGATGTGGACCGCTTGGAGTAGCTCTTCTCCATCTCAGCAAAGAAGGCCTTGTCGCGCTTCTTGTTCTCTCGCCGGTAGTCCTTCAGGGCCTTCTTGAAGAAACAAGTCTTCGGCTTGCCCTTGTTGAAGGATGGGCTCTCGTGCTTGCCGGAGTCATGGAAGCTGCCACCGGTGCCCTTCTTGTATCCATTGCGCTTGGGGCAGTCGGCGATGAAGTGTCCTGGATCACCACATTCAAAGCATCCGGATTTTGTGCCGTGTCTTTTGAACATTCTTTTGTCATAGACACGACGCACCCGGTTGTTAAACAGACACAAATCATCATCTCCCAAAGACTCAAGCTGGTCCTCAGTGATAGACATCAAAGAGAACCCAGCACAGCTCACAGCAAAGGGATCAACAGAAGGTGTAGCAAGGGCCAGGGATTTTGATCCAGAACCAGTGAGATTTGATCTCAACTGGATATCTACCTCAGTGGCCTTCAGCTTGCTAAATAACTCAGAAATGGTCAAGGTATCGTAAGAAGTGCTCTCAACAATAGAGGATACCTTGATCTCCCAGATCTTTGGGTCCAAGGTATGGAGAACCTTGAGCGCCTGCTCGTGATCTGAGACTAACTGAGCACCCTCAGCCTTGTTGTCCCGAAGCTTGTTTATGATCGACTGAAAACGACCAAACAAAGCCTCAACAGATTCACCCGGCTTCTGTGTGAAATTCTCATATTCACGCCGGTAGGTTTGATAGAGTCGAGCCTTGACCTGTGCTGTCCCCTCATGGTGTGCCTTGAGGGTAGCCCAGATCTCTCTCGCAGTGGAGAGATGACTCACACGCTCAAACTCAGTGGGACCTAAACCAGAAAACAGAATGTTCACAGCCTTACTGTTGCTCAGATGCTGAGCAATGATACCAGCAGTACCATGCTCAGCAACTGGCAAAATGACGAACGTGGTGTGAATGCAAATGTCCCATATGTCCGACCCCTGGCTCATGAGATAGGCTCGCATGCGAGTCTTCCAATAATTATAGCCATAGGCTTCCAAGGACGGGACCTTGCCAGGAGACGTCATGGTCACTACTGGGGTTTAGAACCGGTTAAGGTATGGAAAAACCATAACCTCGCTCTGATACCACTTGTAGGACCGAAAGTAGCGACCAGAGGGGGGGTGAATGGGCGCCTAAAAAATTCTTTCGAATCAATGGCCTGCTCCCAAAACCCAACGCATTTAAAAAGAAGACTAAACAGCAAAGCGAGAACAAATTGACTAAGTCTGCATATTCGAAGTCTGCTGATTCAGAGGTTGCAGATTCTGAGGTTGCAGATTCTGAGGTTGCAAATTCTGAGGTTCCAGATTCGAAGGTTGCAGATTCGGAGGTTGCAGATTCGGAGGTTGCAGATTCGGAGTATGCAGATTCGAAGTATGCAGATTCGAAGCCTGCATATTCGAAGTATGCAGATTCAAAGTATGCAGATTCGAAGTATGCAGATTCGAAGCTTGTAGATTAGAAGCCTGCAGATTCGAAGTATGCAGATTCGAAGTATGCAGATTCGAAGTATGCAGATTCGAAGCTTGCAGATTCGAAGTCTGCTGATTCGAAGTCTGCTGATTCGAAGACTGCTGATTCGAAGCCTGCAGATTCGAAGCCTGCAGATTCGAAGTATGCAGATTCGAAGCTTGCAGATTCGAAGTCTACTTCACAGAGTTGGACTTAACATAAGAAAAGGGACTTTGGCCCTGCCAACTCGATCAAAAAGCAACACAGGAAAAGCAAGGCTAAAGTACTAGCATACTGTAGCTACAGGAAAGTAGTACTACTTGCTACCAGCCACAAGAACTAGTACTCTTGTGAAGAACAAACAGAAGCCACAGAGAAGCTTCTGCTTAGGAATAAATTAGTTGTGTGCAAACCGAACCAACAGAACCTTAAATGAAGTGTTGCGAATGAGAATCAATAGGAATAAAAGCTTCCAAACAGTAAAGAGCCAAATGAATCTCAGGAAGAACAGGAGGTTGCCTGGCGGCGCACACAGGGAGAGAGAAAAAGCACGCAGGAACAAAATGACCCAAGGGATGATTGAAAAAGTGATTTCTAAAAGGGTAGTCCAAACCCTAGGGATTGGGGCCCTATTTATAGGCTGCCCAACACTAGGAATATTCTACCAGCCCCTTAGGGTTTTTACAGACGCAAGAATAAAGGAAAAGACTCTACTGCCCTTAGGAATTTTTACAGACACGACTGACTGACTGTGGGCCTAGAGATACAGATGACTTATCCGGAAGCTAAATTTTCGTAGCGACTACGGCTTCTCTTCTGGACAGTCGGATACAAGATCAACGGTTGTCAGTTTTGCACCGAAACTGACAAAGCCTCCACTGACTTTGCACCAGGTACCCGGATTGGGCCGGCCCGATTCCGCAGCTCTCTCAGCCCGGCAATCACTCACTGCCCGTGTACCTGAGTCAACCCTGGTCAACAGCCCAGTGGGTCTTCTACTGCTTCTGGCCTATGCACCCGGATTGGGCCAGCCTGACTTCGCAGCCTCCTCTGCCCGACAGTGGCTCGCTGCCCGTGTACCTGAGTCAACCCTGGTCAACAGCCAAGTGGGTCTTCTACTGCTTCTGGCCCATGCACTCAGATTGGGCCAGCCCGACTTCGCAGCCTCCTTTGCCCGACAGTCGCTCGCTGCCCGTGTACCTGAGTCACACGCGGCCCATGAAACAGCATATCTCTTCTTCTTTTGTCCCCTTTGACTATCGTTGACAATGACTCATCACATCTTGAGCCATGAGGCCCATGCTATTCAGCATGGCTCCTCAACTAGTTCTTGCGCACTGTTGCAAGTAGTACTACTCTCTGTAGCAACAGTACACTAGTACTCTAGCTTTGCTTTTTCTGCGCAGCCTTTTTGATCGAAGTAGACAGGGCTGAGTGCCTTTTCTAGCTGTTCTCTGGCGAAGCCTTCTTTTTTGTTCGAAGCCCCTCAGCACCGTGAGGCAGACTTCGATCTGACTTCCTCGAGGGCTTCGCTCAAACTTCATCTTCACTTTGTGCAATGAGTTTGTAGCTTCGAAGTACGTTTTGTGCTGTTGGCCAGCTCGACATACTTCGACCATCTGTGCAAAGTTGCACTTCGATATTAGCATACTTCGACTATTTTGCGAAGCTTATTTTGACAGGCTTCGAAGGTAGCTTCGAAGTATGTCTCTCTGATAGACTTCGCTCGGAGTGTGCCGCTGTTTTTGTTCGAAGTCACAGTGTGTGTGGTTCGAAGGTCATACCTCGTTTTTGCTCGCTCCGAAGATAGAGTATAGGCTTCAATTTGTTTTTCTGCCTTGTGTCGAGCTTCACGTCTCTTTCGAAGGTTGTTATTCTGTGAGCCTGTTCGAACCTTTCTGATCGAAGTCTAGGCTTCGAAGTATGCTGGGTGAATCTGTTGAAGCCTTGTTTGGTCGTTTTCAATCGATCATAAACAAGCTTCGGGACAACAAAGCTGAAGGTGCTCAGTTAGTCTCAGATCATGAGCAGGCGCTCAAGGTTCTTCATACCTTGGACCCAAAGATCTAGGAGATCAAGGTATCCTCTATCGTTGAGAGCACTTCTTACGATACCTTGACCATTTCTGAGTTATTTAGCAAGCTGAAGGCCACTGAGGTAGATATCCAGTTGAGATCAAATCTCACTGGTTCTGGATCAAAATCCCTGGCCCTTGCTACACCTTCTGTTGATCCCTCTACTATGCGCTATGCTGGGTTCTCGTTGATGTCTATCACTGAGGACCAGCTTGAGTCTTTGGGAGATGATGATTTGTGTCTGTTTAACAACCGGGTGCGTCGTGTCTATGACAAACGGATGTTCAAATGACACGACACAAAATCCGGGTGATTTGAGTGTGGTGATCCAGGACACTTCATCTCCGACTGCCCCAAGCGAAATGGCTACAAGAAGGGCACCGATGGTGGCTTCCACGACTCCGGCAAGCACGAGAGATCTTCCTTCAACAAGGGCAAGCCGAAGACAGGATTCTTCAAGAATGCCCTGAAGGACTACCGGCGAGAAAACAAGAAGCGCGGCAAGACCTTTGCCGAGATGGAGAAGAGCTACTCCAAGCAGTCCACGTCTTCTTCCTCTTCATCAAGCTCAAGCGATGAGGAGATCGTCATCAAGAAGGGGAAGGACAAGGATGATCCGGCGGGCCTCTGGTTCATGGCTTTTGGGGACAGACCGAAGAGCCACTCACACCAGCGCCGAAGATCCCGCAAGAGCTTTTGCTCAACGGCTCTTGGGGATAAGGAAGAAAAGAGCTCCTCCAGTGACTCCGACGACGACAACGAAAAGGTATCATCTTATGAGCGTGAAATTGTTGATTTACTTGAGAGCAATCGTCAGGAGTTAAAGTATCGGGAAAAACTTGTTAGGGGGGCTAAGAAAAGGATAGACGAGTTAGAGAGTGAGCTTGCCGTGGCCAACGACAGAATTGAGAGTCTATCTTCTTCCCCTTGCTTGGGTGATAGCAGTGAGTGCCCGAAGTGTGAGGTGCTTCTGTGTGACCTTTCGACTCTGAAGTCCAGGTACACAGAAAAGGGTTGATGAGAGGGACGCTTTGGCCACTGAACTTGAAAGCGCTCAGCTGGAGCTGAAAGATGCTCAAGCCACTGTCGTCGCACCCTGTGTTGATTGCCCATCTCATCTAGCTACCTTAGCTGAGCTAAAATCCAAGGGCGATGAGCATTTGGGTGATTTGGAAAGGTTGAGAGCTGAGCTTGCGCAGACTAAGCTAGAGCTTGAGACACTATCAGTTCCACCGACTGTCTGTGAGAACTGTTTGTCTCTTAGAATGGAATTGATCAAGCTAAAAGCCGAAAAGTCTGTCCAAGTAGAGAGTGAGTGTGAGACCTGCTTGTCTCAGGTGGAGGTTCTAGCTTCCTTGAGAGAGGAGCTAGCTGATTCTCAGAATGAGAACTTTTACCTCCGGTCTATCCTGAGTTGGATCAATGCCAGAGAGCCATAGCTCGGCATGATGATCCAGCAGTTCAAGAGGCAGGATGGGTTTGGGGTAGGTTACACCTACACCAAGGCTGACTTTGAGAGTGCCATTAGCCGGGCAGTGTAGTGGAGTAAAATGACTCCTGAGCAGAGATATCCTAAGACTCACTCCACTGAGTCCTCCCAGGCTTGTCAAACCAAGGATGGAGTGATCCATGAACCATCCAAAGCTCCACCCAAGAAGCCCATCTGGGTTCCAAAGCCCAAACACCTCCGCACCTCTCTTGACTCTCTTCCTGGACCCTCTCAACCCAAGAAGACAGCACCGAACACCACTAAGCCCAAGAACCCCAAGCCTCAACCACATCCCAAGAAGCCCACCTATCATTGTGAGTACTGTCAGAGAGACGGGCATCTTGCGGAGTTTTGCTTCAGGAGGAAGCGGGTTGAGAGAGCAGAGAGAGCTTGTGGTGGTCAGGAGCAGTTCTACTAGCAGGGTGGTAGACTGCGTGTTCCTCGACGTGGGGAGAGGCTGGAGGCCAGGCCGCGATGTGTAGGTGGTGGTAGAGGAGACGACTTTCTTGCCCGTGCTCCAGTTGGTGGTGTCTGTTCTGGCAGAGCTCCAGGTCATTTTGGCTACGGTCCTGGACCTCGTGGCCGAGGTTCTAGGGAGAACCATGGACCGCGCTTTGAGCCGCATTTTGGGCCAAATTCTTTTGATGGTTTTCGCTTCCCGTCTTTTGAGCAGATGGCTCGACATTGGTTTAGCTCTTTTGCTAAACCTGGTGCCAGACCATTTGCTCCCCCTTACGACCACTGATTGTGCAGGATCGGGGACTGGAGGCTGTTTGGATCATGGACTCAGGATGCTCTCGACACATGACGGGACATCGCAGATGGTTCTCCAGTCTCACTCCCCCGAGCTCCAAAGAGTACATCACATTCGGGAACAGTGGTCAAGGGAAGGTAAGTGGCATAGGCTCTATTCGCATTTTAGATCATTTCTCTTTGAAGAATGTTGCTTTGGTTAGAAACTTGAACTTTAATTTGATTTCTGTTTCGCAACTTCTTGAGGATGGTTTGGAGGTGCGTTTTAAGAAGGGCAACTCTTCTGTGGTTGATTCTAGAGGGTCTTTGATTTGCCAGATTTTACCGTTCGGTAAAGTTTTTCGAATTGACTTCTCTAGTTCTTTTGGCCCTTCTCGTTGTTTGATTGCTGGATCCTCCTCTGAGCTCTGGAAGTGGCATAGGAGGTTAGGTCATTTGAGTTTTGATCTGCTAGTCAGGTTGAGCTCTATGGACCTCATCCGAGGATTGCCCAAGCTTAAGATGGAGAAGGATCTAGTTTGTCATCCCTGTCGTCATGGGAAAATGGTTGCCGCTTCTCATTCACCTGTGACTCAGGTGATTACTTCGTATCCGGGCGAGCTTTTACACTTGGACACTGTTGATCCAGCTAGGGTACGTTAAGTCGGTGGGAAGTGGTACGCACTTGTCATTGTTGACGACTTTTCTCGATTCTCGTGGGTTTTCTTTTTGGAGTCTAAGGATGAAATGTTTCAGTTTGTTCATGACCTGATTTTGAAGCTGAAGAATGAGAACAATGGTCGGATGCGAGCAATTCGCTCCAACAACGGCTCTGAGTTCAAGAACTCTCAGTTCGTCAGCTTCTGTAGTGATCATGGTCTGGACCATTAGTTTTCTTCTCCTTACACTCCCCCACAGAACAGCGTTGTGGAATGAAATAACCGCACGCTAGTCGAGATGGCCAGGACGATGCTCGATGAGCACAGGACTCCTAGGCGTTTTTGGGCTGAAGCCATGGACACGGCTTGCTATCTGGCCAACCACATTTTTCTTTGAGCTTACTTAGGTAAGACTTCATATGAGTTGCGGTTTGGCAGACAGCCCAAGGTGAGCCACTTGCGAGCGTTTGGCTGCAAGTGCTTTGTGCTCAAGAAGGGAGGGCATTTGGACAAGTTTCAGTCTCGTTGCTGGGACGGTGTTTTTCTTGGATACGCTTTGCATTCTCGAGGCTTCCGTGTTTGGAACCTCGAATCCCAGCTGCTTGTCGAGACTTGTGAGGTTTCATTTGATGAGTCCTTGCCTTCTTTGACTCCTTCTTTTGAGTCTTCTGATGGTGAGCTCAGAGAGACCATCTTCGAGGAAGATGAGGATACTCCAGTCGCTAATGAGGGTGGGCCTTCTGCACCCCCTGTAGAGCCCACACCTTCTGAGATTTCGACTGAGGACGAGGGCGGACCTCTGATCACTTCTTCCACTTCGATCGAGCCCCCTCAGTCGAGTCCAGAGGTGCCAGCTGCTGACTCCGGTGAGGTGACTTCAGATCACCAGGGAACCCGAGCAGTTCAGTGTGATCACCCCTCAGAGCTCATCATCGGTGATTTGACTGAGAGAACTTTGCATTCATCTACCTCTCTTGCTGTGTTTGCTGAATCTACTTTTGTTGCATCTTTTGAGCCCAGAGATGTTTCTCAATCTCTTTCTGATTCAAATTGGATTAATGCTATGCAAGAAGAGCTTGAAAATTTTGTCCGTAATCGGGTTAGGACACTAGTTGAGCCACCACCAGGTTGCAACCCCATAGGCACCAAGTGGGTGTTCAAGAACAAACAAGGTGAAGATGGGGTTGTGGTGCGCAACAAGGCTCGACTAGTTGCCCAGGGTTATTGTCAGAAGGAAGGTATTGACTTTGAAGAAACCTTCGCTCCTATTGCCCGTCTTAAGTCCATTCGTATTCTTCTAGCTTTTGTCGTTTCGAAGGGTTTTAAGCTTTTTCAAATGGATGTCAAGAGTGCTTTCCTGAACGGGTACATAGAAGAGGAGGTTTATGTTAGGCAACCCCCCGGTTTTGAGAACCCTAAGTTTCCTCGACATGTTTTTAAGTTGCAAAAATCTTTATACGGGTTGAAGCAAGCCCCTAGGGCTTGGTATGACCGGTTGAAGCAGTTTTTGTTGGGGAAGGGCTTTGTGATGGGTTCTGTGGATAAGACTCTCTTCTTGCTCAGAGTTGCTTCAGATTTCTTAGTCGCTCAGATATACGTGGACGATATTATCTTTGGCAGTACTACTAATGATCTTGTGTCCAAGTTTTCTAAGCAGATGCACCGTGAGTTTGAGATGAGCCTCATGGGTGAGCTCAAGTACTTCTTAGGGCTCCAGATCAAGCAGACCAAGGACGACACCTTCATCACCAAGGTAAGTACACTCGCGATATGCTTAAGAAATTTGACTTTGGTGGAGAATTGAAGCCGCAGATGACTCCGATGGGCACATCTGGGGGTCTGGACAAGGACGAGAGTGGTGTCAAGGTCAACGAGAGAGAATTTCGAGGGATGATCGATTCGCTGCTGTACTTGACGGCGACGAGGCTAGACATACAGTTCGTCGTGGGACTGTGCATGCGCTTCCAGTCTTCACCACACGCGTCTCATTGGTAGGCTGTCAAGCGCATCTTCAGGTATCTCACTTATGCACCTGATCTTGGTCTTTATTATTCAGCATCATCATCTCTTGATTTATCTGGCTTTTCGGACGCCGACTTTGGTGGGTGCCGGTTGGATCGCAAGTCGACTTCTGGTACTTGCCAGTTTCTCGGTTCTTCCCTTGTTTCTTGGTCTTCTCGAAAGCAATCTGGAGTTGCTCTTTCGACCACTGAGGCTGAGTATGTAGTTGCTGCTAGCTGCTGCTCACAGTTAGTTTGGATGATTTCCACTCTACGAGATTTTGGGTTGTTCTTTCCGACCAGGGTTCCATTATTTTGCGATAGCACTAGTGCAATTAGTGTAGGGAAAAACCCGTGTCTCCATTCAAAAACCAAACATATTGATGTGCGCTTTCATTTTCTACGGGATCAATATGAGAAAGGTGTCATTGACCTTGTTCATGTTGATACCCATCATCAGTCTGCTGACATTTTTACCAAACCCCTAGATCAGTCTACCTTTGAGCGTTTACGAGTGGATTTGGGTGATGTGTATCCTTTCTAGGATATTCTGCGTCAGTTTTCTTTCTTCTTTACTCTTTTCTTGAGTATTTTTTGTGTGTGTTCATATCTTGCATATTCACATATCACACCTTAGAGCTGCTTCTATTATATGATTGATCTGCTTTACTTATTGTAGCTGGTACATGCTTTTGAATGCTTGTCAATGATCATGCTTTGGTTCAGTTCACATGATATGTCTGATATCTGTCATATGCATGGCTTTTATGCTTTAAAATTTGAAAAATGATCTCCATTGCTTCTGGTAACTAGCATGTGTAGGCTGAATGTTTTTGCTATCTGTTACATGCCTTGTAGCTAGTTCCTGACTTAGATGCAAACAAGCAACTTGGACATCTTTCTGCTTTAAAACATGGAAATGTGCTGTAAAAATGATGAAAAATCAAGAAAAATGAAAATTCCATGCCTTTTATGCATAACTTGAAAAGATCCAGGTGGGTTTGCTTTGTCGCATTGCATTGTTCTGGACTGCGTACCATAGCACATTGGTATGAACTAGGACAATGTAATGTATGCCAAGACCAATGTCTTAAGCTTCTGATGGTCCAGTTCTAACCTAGGCTTGATTTGGTCGGTCAGCATAAGGTTTGACATGCAAATAACCCCTGGCAAAAATGAAAAAGGAAAAAGAAAAAGCCTGAAAATTGAAATGATAACAAGTTTGCTGAAGCACTTTGTTTTGGACAATGCTTATCTTGGTAGATATCAGTTAGCCTTTGCATCTCATGCTTTACCTTGCTTGTCAACTGGAAAATGTGGTGATGTTTTTGTTTTGCAAAAACTAAAAAATGCGTGCTAATGACTTTCTTTAAATATCATTTGTTGCACTGATCATGCCATGTGTCTTAGACAGTATGTCTTTTGCTATACTTGTTAGATGTTGTAATTGCAGTCAATCATATCTGAGAAGCATGCTTTATTCACTCCACCTGCCCCCTGTTGCATTCATCGCATATTTTGAGGGGGAGTTGCATCTCAGGGGGAGTCTGTGTCTCTTTTGAGTGCTTGATGAGTTCACTTGTCAACAAGGGGGAGAAAATTTGGGATCAGAGTTTAAGTTTAAGGGGGAGTTTTTGTCTCGCTTGTTCTTGCTCTGTTGATATCCTTGTTGTTCTGAAATCGCACTCATTTTGAGCTTTTACTTTTTGGTTAACCATAATGATCACTTCTTGCTTTTGTGTGGCTTTCGGTCATTAGGGTCAAACTTTTACCTTTTCTTCGTCTTCTTTGTTTTTCTTGTGCTTTGTTTTCGTGTTTCCACATGTGTTCGCGGGTTCTGAAGAACTGAAGAGTTGAAGTATTGACAATGCACTCATCAAGGGGGAGATTGAGGAGCCATGCTGAATAGCGTGAGCCTCATGGCTCCAGATGTGATGAGTCATTATCAACGATAGTCAAAGAGGACTAAAGAAGAGAGGAGATCTGCTGTTTTGTGGGCCGCATGTGAGTCAGGTACACGGGCAGCGAGCGACGGTCGGGCTGAGAGAGCTGCGAAGTCGGGCTGGCCCAATCCGGGTACATGGGCCAAAAGCAGTAGAAGACCCACTGGGCTGTTGACCAGGATTGACTCAGGTACACGGGCGGTGAGTGATTGCCGGGCTGAGAAAGCTGCGGAATCGGGCCGGCCCAATCCGGGTACCTGGTGCAAAGTCGGTGGAGGCTTTGTCAGTTTAGGCGTAAAACTGACAACCGTTGATTCTGTATCGGATTGTCCAGAAGAGAAGTCATAGTCGCTACGAAAGCTTAGCTTCCGGATAAGTCATCTGTATTTCTAGGCCCACAGTCAGTCAGTCGTGTCTGTAAAAATTCCTAAGGGCAGTTGAGTCTTTTTCTTTATTTCAGTGTCTGTAAAAAAACCCTAAGGGGCTGGTGGAATATTCCTAAGTGTTGGGCAGCCTATAAATAGGGCCCCAATCCCTAGGGTTAGGTCACCCTTTCAAGAAATCACTTTTCAATCATTCCTTGGGTCATTTTTGGTTCTTGCGTTTCTCTTTCCTGTTTGTGCGCCGCCAGGAAGCTTCCTTCTGTTCCTTGTGAGTTCATCTTGATTTCTCACGAGTGTGGAAGGTTCTGTTCTTGCGGTTTTTGGTGTGCAGCATTTCGTGTGAAGCCGTGAAGTTTTGTATTGCGTGCGTCCAGTTTATTCCTGAGTTAATGCTTCTCTGGCTACTTCGTTTTGTTCTTCCCGTGAGTACTAGTTCTTGCGCACTGTTGCAAGTAGTACTACTCTTTGCTTTTTCTGCGTAGCCTTTTTGATCGAAGTAGACAGGGCTGAGTGCCTTTTCTGGCTGTTCTCTGGCGAAGCCTTCTTTTCTGTTCGAAGCCCCTCAGCACCGTGAGGCAGACTTTGATTTGACTTCCTCGAGGGCTTCGCTCAAACTTCGTCTTCACTTTGTGCAATGAGTTTCTAGCTTCCAAGTACGTTTTGTGTTGTTGGCCAACTCGACATACTTCGACCATCTGTGCGAAGTTGCACTTCGATATTAGCATACTTTGGCTATTTTGCGAAGCTTATTTTGACAGGCTTCGAAGGTAGCTTTGAAGTATGTCTCTCTGATAGACTTCGCTCGGAGTGTGCCGTTGTTTTTGTTCGAAGTCACAGTGTGTGTGGTTCGAAGGTCATACCTCGTTTTTGCTAGCTCCGAAGATAGAGTATAGGCTTCGATTTGTTTTTCTGCCTTGTGTCGAGCTTCGCGTCTCTTTCGAAGGTTGTTATTCTGTGAGCCTGTTCGAACCTTTCTGATCGAAGTCTAGGCTTAGAAGTACTTTGTTCGAAGCAAGCTTCGATACTCTCATACTTTGGTTCGAAGCATACTTCGCTCCCTGCCACCTTGAACTAGGCTAGACCAAACACACCTTCGGCATTTTCACGACATTCTTCGACAGACTTCGACAAGTGACTCCGAAGCAGGCTTCGTCATTCCGGAGCAGGCTTCGACACGGCAAGCAGGCTTCGGCAAGTTCCGAACAGGAGACAGATTTGAACAGTAACTTCTCATCTCACTTTATTTATAATTGGATCATCCATTGAGAAGTTTAACCTGCCATGTCTTGAATATCTTTGTTTATTTACCTAGTGGCACTGCTTTGGTGTTTCTCTGTTTTTATCATCTGTTGCTTCTAGGCTAGATACCTTTAGACTTAGGAAATCTGTTCTTACTTTGCTGCTTAGTCTTTTGAGATGCGTTGGGTATTGGGAGCAGGCCATTGCTTCAAAAGAATTTTTTAAGGCGCCCATTCACCCCCCCTCTGGTCGCTACTTTCGGTCCTACACCTTTTGGGTACTTCGAATTAATCCCGTGCTGAACACTGAAGGTTACCCTTCGGTGACACTTCACATCACTGGTCTGACCTAGAGTATACCTCCGCTCTGACCGCCGTTTTATTACAGATTAGAATCGGCCCTGTTCTGGCCGGTTTGATTAGGCTTTATTATTTTCTCACACATCGGCTAATCGAACTTTATTTATTAATATTTGTTTGATTACCTCGCGACTCCGTTACCCTTATAACCATTAAGGATCTGTCGGAACACGACGTCGACGCCGCATCACGCTTAGGTTTATCCCTAAGTATCCTCGCGTTTTTGGATCGTCGAATCAACCCAAGTGTGTGGGCGCATTTTCATGTCAACATAGTTTTTGGCGACTTCGATGGGGATGACATCGACATGAAGAGCACGTCTACATCGGCTATGGGTACATCGACCACGACTACTACGACTACGGTAATAGTACCCCTATCAACGATGGAACTGGGGGGGGGGCATGAGCACGGAAATCGACAACCGCAACATCATCCTCCCCACTCTCGTGGACATCCATGAAGAGGATCGGGTCGTGATCGAAGCCACGACAAAGGAATTCCATGCCCTCATGCTCGGGCGCTACACGTAAACTCGCACAGGCTTTGTCAAGCGTGACATCAACATCCCGAACCCCTTCGGAAACAAGGTACCACCACCATCCCTCCCATCTTTATCCCCCTTAGAGATTAGATAGGAGATAGCCGCCACAGTGGATCAGGCCGTTAGTGCTACATTTTCAAACTGACTAGGGCCTGAAATGGAAGCGATGTTTAGGAGATTCAGCTTTTCCAAAGTCGTTTCTCATGCCCCGATTACTAGCCTCCCCTCCCCCCGCACAGCACGTATACAGTAGGACCGACTAGAGCACCAGAAAGGCCGTTGCATATACACCTCCAATTTCTAGGGCTGAGGCTGCACACACCACTATCGGTTAGTTCGGCCCTTGGGCTAGCCCAACTAGCACATACCAGGCACCGTCACCGGTGACAGTCGGTCTGACTGGCTACTAGGCCAGTCTGACCGACCCATATACCTATGGTTATACCGGCTACCAGGCTAGTCTGACCGGCCAGTGTGCCTATGGTCAAACCGATCCTATGGACAGTCAGGTTGCCCCACTTTATTACACACCGCCTGCGCCCACGCTACCCTGTCACGCGCTACCTGCACCTCCGGCTCCCGCATACCCGCATAGACTTGAGCATCCCATTTATCATGAGCCGACACGAGATGAGGGAACCCACGGCTGACTTCCTGACATACCACCACATGTCGTGCCCCCGCACGAGAGATGCGCACAGGCCGGAAGCATAGAGGATATTGATGAACGAATTTGTGCGCTTATCAGGGAATGCACTGGTTACACACCTCGGGATCGGATTAGGGTTTACCGTAAGCCGTACTGTAACACCCCAAATTTTCAATACAATAAAAATATTATTAAAATCAATTTCTTGGAATTTATATTTCTGAAAATACTTTTAATACTCTTTTATACCCTTTTGAACTACAACATAGAGTAGATGGCCAAACCAGGAGCTGAAAATTTTTGTATAAACTCCCAAAGCCAAGAAATATTTTTGAGGATTTTTATAAATTTTTATCAACCTTGGAAGTAGCCCTAATATTTCAATCCAATTCTTGGAATTATTTTTATTCAGAAAAACTTTAAAACAGTAATGGGCTCCCCTCCCCTCTTCCCTCTCTCCCGGCCGGCCCAGCCCACTCCTCCTCGCGCGCGCCACCTGACAACCGGGTCCCACCCGTCAGTGACCCCCTCTCCTCTCTCGCGCGCACCCGACACCGCGGCCCCGCCTGTCAGTCCCCTCTCTCGCGCGCGCTCGCACCCGCTGGTCAGTGGCCCCCTCCTGTCAGCTTCGCCTTCAACCTCCCGCCTCCGCCCCCAAATCCCGCCGGCCAACGACCCCGCCTCGGATCCGCCCCGCTGGCCCCTCCCGCATTCAATTGCCGCCGGTTTAATGCACCCGAGCCCCCCTGCCCGTTTAATCGCGTTAAAGGCCGCGTTTAAGCCCCCGGGAACGCAGCGCCGTGCATGGCCGTGCCCTCGCCGGCGACTTCAACCCCTCCCTCGGTTTTCCTTGCATGCAAGCCCCCTCCGACGCCCTATTTAAACCCCCCGGCCTCCGCCGCATCCGACCCCCACGCCCACTCGCCTCGAGCACGATCAGAACGCACCCCACCTGGTTTTTAGCGCAACACCGCCACCTGTCCGCCAGCCGTCGATCGCCGTCGCCGGAGTGCCCCTCCGTTCTCGTCGACCGCACCTCCGTGACCGCAAAGACCACCCCTACCTCGGCCACACCTTCGCTGGCCAAGGAGATCGCCGGAACTCCATCGCCGACGAGGAGCCCGAACCACTCCGCCGTCTACCCTCGCCGCCGACCGCGCTCCGTCGACCCCTCGCCTCGCCTAAGGTACCATCGTGACCGCCGTAGTGCCCTCTTTCCATTTCTAGGCTTAGCTAGGGCCGCCGTCGCTCGCCGTGGCCGCTGGCCCGCTCGCCGTCGTCGGAGGAGACGACCGGCACGGGTCGAGTACCCGTGCCATGTCGGATCTGATCCCGACCATGCGATCGCGATCGGACGACGCGCGTGTGCCCACGTACGCGATCTAATCCGCACCGTCGGATCTGGTCAAAGCGTTACGTTTTAATCTCGCATGTTGATTTTCATTTAAACCCGGCGTGCGATCTCGTGCGTCCACGTGGTACCCCCTTCGAACGTTTTAATCCTGGCTGTCCGCGTTAACTTACGCGCCCCGCCTCGCCCTCGCGCGTCGGATCTGGATCCGACGGTCCAGATCGACCCGGCGCACGCGCACAGTGCGCGGGTTCACCGTGAGCCTGGCTCACCGTGGACCCGAGGGATTTAAAATTTGAAAATAAATTCCAGAAAAGGTTTAAAACTTGTAAAATTCATATCTGGCGCATTTGAACTCTAAAAATTGCCATTCCAATTTCAGAAAATCCATAATAATATTCTCTACATGTTTATGCAATAAAAACAGTAGGGTTACTTTCACTATTTCATGTTTAATTAAATGAACATTTAAATACCCTAGGGTTAAAAATGCAAGTTTAATTATTTAAATTCGAGTGAAGTTTATATTCATTTATTTTCTGTTGATAGGAACAAAACACTAAGTTTTCTATGAAGCTTTCATTTTAAATTTATTAGAGAACTTAAAAATGAGGATAACCCCTTTTAAAACCCCTTTCTAAAAAGGACTACTTTTTAAATTCCTTTAAAATTGATTTTTGAGATAAACCACAGAATCTTAACAATGGAAATTATTTTATTTTTAATCAAACCAACTGTAACTTATGTGCTTATAATGTATTGTTATATTATTTGATTGAATGTGTTCTTCTTGTTTTACTTTATTATATTAAAAAGACTACGACGTCGCCGAGGAGCTGGAATACTTACCGGAAGTCCCTCCTTCGCCTTTCACTGAACAAGGCAAGTCACCAAACCAATCTTTTGAGCATATTGAACCCATGTTTGATTACACTATCGCTAAAACACATAGGTTATATATGCATTAGTCAAATGAACCCTTACATTATATTTAATTAGGATCCCCCGACCTTGATGTGCAACCCAAGCCATGCTATCTCGCCTAACCTCCTTGTCACCATATGATCCATGATATTAGCTAGTGTCCAATGTATTGACACGATCGCTATAGGATAAAAATGAGTCGTAGCAAAATGGTTCTATTATATGATCCCCGTTACTTCTTATCCTTGGAAATTCTATTGGTGATGAGTTATGGTTGTGAGTGTATGCATGGTGGGTTCCGGGTGCAAGCTAGGGCATTGGTCGGTAGCACTCGGGGCACTATAAGGACCGGTCTGAGGGATCCGTTGCAATACACTTACGTACTAACCACAAGTCTAGTGGGTAAGTCCTAACTAAGGTATGGGTTGTTCCAAACCGAGGCCACCACTTGGAGATGGGTCAAGTTGCACCTGCGGGTGACTTGTACCAATGTGGCGCAAAAGGGGGTGCGACGTTAGTCGGGATGCGGCCCGGCGCGCCGGCGAAACCTAGAGCGGGTGGTTATCGCTTGGAACATCTCATATTGAGGTTTTGGCACGAGTTCCCGTAAATGGGTCATCTCGTTTGGGATGAGTGCGTGCCTTGTGGGTACAGTAGTACATCTCTGATCAGAGTCTAAAATCTTTTCGAAAAGCCGAGCCCACGGTCAAGGGCGGGTTGCGTGACATCCCCCAGTTAGTTTACTTTGAGTATGAATTTGCATGATGGATTGACATGTAAGGACCGTTGAGCGAGGTGGGGCTGACTGTACCCCTCGAGTTAGTTGATGTGGATGATGTTCATGTTTACTTTCCGCATGATTAAAATTTGATTACACTAAATGCAATAACTGCAACTGCACTTTTCCGCAATGCTAGCCATTATCCTTCCTTGTTTATTATCCTGCATTATTATTTGTATTTGCGGTGGCTTGTTGAGTACTTTTTGTACTCATACCCGTTGGACCCCACAGAGGATGCTTACTATGAAGATGGTCTGGAGTAGCGACCCAGTCGGGAAGAAAAATCCTGAAGAAGATGTCCGTCATGCCGTTTTCTAATTATTTTACTTTACTGTTTTTATTAAAACAATGATGTAATAAATATGGTCTGCGTACCATGAACACTGTCGTATGTACGATTGTCGCATGATGAACCTCTTGTATTATTGTTTTTCTTATGGAATTCAATAATGTCTCGGTTTGTTAAATCGGGGCGCTACAAGATGGTATCAGAGCCGACTCGACTGTAGGAAGCCAAACAGACCCGCCTAGCCATTAGCCACAGGAAATTATTTCTCGAAAATCTATTTCATAAACTTTGTTCCTCTCCTCACTTTTATTCAACTTGCTGTTTTGTAGATGCCGGTCTACCAAGTCCACAGTTACTGCCGCCACTACGAGGGCTTTGTCCGAGAGCTCCGCATGATGCTCACCTTCCTCGGGTTCCTCTTCGAGCCCGAATTTCAAGGAGTGTACCCCGACGAGTTCGCCGGGCCTTGCGACGTCTCCCTTACCATCCACGGCTCCGGAGAACACCTGCCGCCCTACACCACCGCACTTGGGGGCCCGACTTTCGATGTCGCGTGCCAACGAGTCGCCCTCCAGGCCCTCATGGAGCTGAGGATGATCTACGACGATCGTCTTCAGAACTCGTCCTTCCGGCTCGTGCCGAAGCGCACTCCCGGAGCCCACCGTAGCATCTACCTCGGAGTTCACTCCGTGCGTGATCCGGTCATGGCCCGGCAGTCGCGTCTTCTACAGGCCATGGATGATCTCCACACCGAGGCGGTGCTCGACGCCGACGAGCACCATGAGGCGGTTGAGTTCCTTCGTGAAGAAACGAAGAACTTGATCCAGCAGAATGGCGAGTTGCAGCGCAAGATTATGCAGCTACAGAAGGATATAGCGGAGATGGTTCCTCTTCTTCCAAGGAAGAAGAAGCCCATCCGTGAGCCCCTCCCTCGCCCCAAGAGGATCCCGCCACGACCCTCCCCCGCCAGGCCCTCCACCAGCGCCCCTACACCACGCCCCGGCCTCGTCTCCGACTCCATCATCGAGAATTTTCTCGAGCCCACCATCTCTCTGGAGCCGCGCACTCGTGGTTCCGAGAGCACAGAGACCGCCTCCGGTGGCGAGTAGGCGTTAGGAGACGCTATTTGAATAAAAATCATAATTTTGTATGTGGTGCCGTCTGCAACGAGTTGGGTTGTAGATGGAATAAGATCTTGGATGTAATGAACTATTTATGCCACTCTATATATTTATGTGCTCGGTATTTTTGGGTGTATTATTGTTTCGTCATCTTTGTTTTATCACTATGTGTATTCAGAAGATGGCCGACCACCAGAACACCGGTTCTAACAATGGAGCAGGAGGAAGCCATGATGCGCCCGAGGGTGTTGTACCCAACTGGGGTGCAACGGGCCCGCGTCAATATGGGTCGCCTTCCGCCAACCACCCCACCTTGGCGGAGATGATGGCGAATCAGAACCACCTGATCACCGCCCTCCTCACCCAAATGCAGAACCAACAAGCTCAGTTGGACCGTCTGCAGAACGGGGAACCCGCCCCTCGCGCACCAGCACCCGCGCCCGCTCCGCAACACTCCGAGTTCCTGCGCGTGCGCCCGCACATCTTCTCAAGCACCACCAACCCGATGGAGGCCGGAGATTGGCTCCGCACCATCGGAAAGAAGCTCGACCTCCTCCCCTGCACCGACCGGGAGCGAGTGGCCTTCGCCACTCACCAGCTCCAGGGTCCCGCCGCTGAATGGTGGGACAACTATCGTGAGTCCCAGCCTGAGGGCCACGTGGTGACTTGGGCGGAGTTCACCATCGCCTTTCGTGCCACCCACGTCCCCACCGGCATCATCGCGGTGAAACAGCAAGAGTTCCGCGACCTGCAGCAAGGCAACAGGACCGTCATGGAGTACCTCCATGAGTTCAACCGCCTCGCCCGCTACGCACCGGAGGAAGTCCGCACCGACGCCCTCCGCCAAGCCAAGTTCCTCCGGGGACTTAAGGATGAGCTGTCCATTCAGCTCGTCGCCGCCGACTTCGCCGACTTCCAACGGCTAGTCAACAAAGCGCTCATCCAAGAGACTGAGCAGAACAAGCTGGACCTCAAGAAGAGGAAAATGATCGCCTTCAAGCATCAGCAGGCGAACTCTCAGAGGCCCCGCTTCGTCCCTCCGCCACCGGCGCCTGCCTACCATCCTCAGCCCGCCTACAGGCCGCCTCACGCCGCCGGTGGATCCAACGCCGGGCATCCTCGCCCCGCTCCACCAGCTCCGGCCGCTCAGCCGACACCAGCCGCCAAGGCCCCGATCTTGAAGGATCGCCAAGGAAGGCCGGTAGTCTGCTTCAACTGCCGCAAGGAAGGACACTATGCACACCAGTGTCCCCACCCCAAGCAAGCCCAAGGCGCGGCACCCAACCAGGCGGTTCGTGCCCGCGTCAATCACATCAGTGCGGAGGAAGCTCAGGAGGCTCCTGAAGTCGTGCTCGGTACGTTTACTGCGAATTCCGTACCAGCCGTAATATTATTTGACTCTGGAGCAACCCACTCCTTCGTCTCGGGAGATTTTGTGAAAACAAACAAACTGGACGTGCTCCCTCTACCCATTCCCATGGTGATTGCCACTCCCGACAATAGGACCTCATCCCGCTTATACAGCCCTAAGGTTCAAATTGACATCCAAGGAGTACTGTTTAGGGCCGAGCCAGTCCTCACCCAATGCACCGGACTTGACCTCATCCTAGGGATGGATTGGTTGATGAAGCACAAGGGAGTGATCGACTGTGCCAACAAGTCTGTCACGGTGACCAACCCTGAAGGCGCAGCCGTCACCTTTCGGATGACCAGTCGCAAACCACTCGGAGCATCCCTTCGCTTGATAGCTCTTGAAGAGGTGCCTATAGTCAAGGAGTTTGCGGATGTCTTCCCTGAAGACCTACCCGGAATGCCTCCCAAGCGGGACATCGAATTCAGAATCGAACTTGTCCCCGGGACCACTCCAATCTCCAAGCGCCCGTACCGAATGGCCGCCAATGAACTAGCCGAAGTCAAGAGAAACATCGAAGACCTAGAACAAAAAGGGTATATTCGGCCAAGTACCTCACCCTGGGGTGCACCTGTTATATTTGCCATGAAGAAGGACAAGACCAAGAGGATGTGCGTGGACTATAGAGCCTTGAACGACGTAACCATCAAGAACAAGTACCCATTGCCTCGGATCGACGACCTGTTCGATCAGCTGAAAGGATCCTCGGTGTTTTCCAAGATTGACCTCAGGTCAGGTTATCACCAGTTGAGGATTAGAGAAGAAGACATACCCAAGACTGCCTTCACCTCTCGCTATGGACTCTACGAGTACACCGTGATGTCGTTCGGACTCACGAATGCCCCGGCCTTTTTCATGAACATGATGAACAATGTGTTCATGGAGTTCTTGGACAAGTTCATCGTGGTATTCATCGACGATATCCTCGTTTACTCCAAGACCAAGGAAGAACACGAGACTCACCTCCGTCTGACCCTCGGAAAGCTAAGGGAGCAGCAACTGTACGCCAAATACAGCAAATGCGAATTTTGGTCGTTTGAGGTGAAGTTCCTCGGCCATGTTATATCTGCCGGAGGAATAGCAGTGGACCCAACCACCGTGGAAGCAGTAACCAACTGGCTACAGCCTACAACCGTGACCGAGATCCAGAGTTTTCTCGGATTGGCCGGATACTACCGCCGGTTCATCGAGAATTTTTCCAAGATCGCCAAGCCTATGACCAGACTTCTGCAGAAGGAAGTAAAGTTTGAATGGACCCCCGACTGCGAAGAGAGCTTCCAGACCCTCAAGAAGAAGCTAGTGTCAGCTCCCATTCTGACTCTACCAGACATCCGGAAAGACTTCCACGTCTACTGTGATGCCTCTCGTTAAGGATTGGGATGCGTCTTAATGCAAGAAGGGAAAGTGATATCCTACGCCTCCCGGCAATTGAGACCGCATGAGCTGAACTACCCAACCCACGACCTGGAACTAGCAGCCATGGTTCATGCCTTGAAGATATGGAGACATTACCTTGTGGGGAATCGGTGTGAGGTCTTCACCGACCACAAGAGCCTCAAGTACATATTCACCCAACCAGATCTGAACCTCAGGCAAAGGAGATGGTTGGAACTGATCAAGGATTACGACTTGGGCATCCATTATCATCCGGGCAAAGCGAACGTGGTGGCAGACGCCCTTAGTCGAAAAGGGTACTGCAATGCCATCATGATTCAAGACCAAGCTCCTTTACTTTATAAGGAGATGGAAAGGCTAAACCTAGGGATCACCACCCGAGCGTACCTCGCTGCCTTGGAGTCTCGGCCTGTCTTAATAGACCAGATCCGAGAGAAGCAGAAGGAAGACCCGGACATCCTAGAGATCCAGCAGAACATGAGGAAGGGTAAAGCCCCCGGATTTTCCGAAGACGAGCATGGTACCATCTGGTTCGGAAGCCGAGTATGCGTACCCAACCTACCTGAGATGAAGACCCTCAATCTTCAAGAAGCCCACGATACGTTATACTCCATCCATCTCGGGAGTACAAAGATGTATCAAGACCTAAAGGAAAAATATTGGTGGGTCAACATGAAGAGAGAAATAGCTGAGTATGTGGCCAAGTGCGACACATGCCGGCGAGTCAAGGCAGAGCATCAAAGGCCTGTCGGACTTCTTCAACCTCTCAAGGTCCCTGAATGGAAGTGGGAAGAGATAGGAATGGACTTCATCATGGGACTGCCCAGGACCCAAGCTGGTCACGATTCTATCTGGGTGATCGTCGACCGACTCACCAAGGTAGCTCACTTCGTTCCGGTCAAGACAACTTACACCATCGCCAAGTTGGCTGAGTTGTATATGACCCAGATCGTGTGCCTCCACGGAGTTCCTAAGAAGATTGTATCTGACCGTGGGAGTCAGTTTACCTCCAAGTTTTGGAAGAACCTTCAAGAGGAACTCGGCACCCGGCTGAACTTTAGCACCGCCTATCATCCACAGACCGACGGTCAAACCGAAAGGGTCAACCAGATATTGGAGGATATGCTTAGAGCTTGTGCTCTAGACTTTGGCGGAATGTGGGACAAGAACTTACCATATGCGGAGTTCTCCTACAACAACAGCTATCAAGCCAGCCTGCAAATGTCCCCGTTCGAAGCACTCTATGGACGTAGGTGCAGAACGCCGTTACTCTGGGATCAAACCGGAGAGTCACAACTGTTTGGGACTGATTTATTAAGAGAAGCTGAAGAGAAGGTTAAGATCATAAGAGACCGACTGAAGACAGCCCAATCCAGGCAAAAGAGCTATGCCGACAACCGTCGAAGAGACCTAGCCTTTGAGGAGGGCGATTACGTCTACCTCCGAGTCACTCCCCTCCGTGGCACTCAAAGGTTCAACATGAAAGGCAAACTAGCACCCCGCTACGTCGGACCTTTCCAGATCCTCCGACGATAGGGAGAAGTGGCATATCAACTCGACCTGCCCCCATCCTTGGCAGGCGTTCACGATGTGTTCCATGTCTCTCAACTGAAGAAGTGCCTCCGTGTACCCACCGAGCAAGCCGACCTTCAGCAGCTTAATGTCCAAGAAGACTTGACCTACATAGAGAAACCCGTCAAGATCTTGGAAACCAAGGAGAGAGTAACCAGGAGTCGCGTTGTTCGCTTCTGCAAAGTTCAATGGAACAACCACCCCGCCGAAGAAGCCACTTGGGAAAAGGAAGACGAACTAAAAGCCCAATACCCCGAGTTATTCGAGTAGCGTTCCAATCTCGAGGACGAGATTCTTGTAAGGGGGATAGGTTGTAACACCCCAAATTTTCAATACAATAAAAATATTATTAAAATCAATTTCTTGGAATTTATATTTCTGAAAATACTTTTAATACTCTTTTATACCCTTTTGAACTACAACATAGAGTAGATGGCCAAACCAGGAGCTGAAATTTTTGTATAAACTCCCAAAGCCAAGAAATATTTTTGAGGATTTTTATAAATTTTTATCAACCTTGGAAGTAGCCCTAATATTTCAATCCAATTCTTGGAATTATTTTTATTCAGAAAAACTTTAAAACAGTAATGGGCTCCCCTCCCCTCTTCCCTCTCTCCCGGCCGGCCCAGCCCACTCCTCCTCGCGCGCGCCACCTGACAACCGGGTCCCACCCGTCAGTGACCCCCTCTCCTCTCTCGCGCGCACCCGACACCGCGGCCCCGCCTGTCAGTCCCCTCTCTCGCGCGCGCTCGCACCCACTGGTCAGTGGCCCCCGCCTATCAGCTTCGCCTTCAACCTCCCGCCTCCGCCCCCAAATCCCGCTGGCCGACGACCCCGCCTCGGATCCGCCCCGCTGGCCCCTCCCGCATTCAATTGCCGCCGGTTTAATGCACCCCGAGCCCCCCTGCCCGTTTAATCGCGTTAAAGGGCGCGTTTAAGCCCCCGGGAACGCAGCGTCGTGCATGGCCGCGCCCTCGCCGGCGACTTCAACCCCTCCCTCGGTTTTCCTTGCATGCAAGCCCCCTCCGATGCCCTATTTAAACCCCCCGGCCTCCGCCGCGTCTGACCCCCACGCCCACTCGCCTCGAGCACGATCAGAACGCACCCCACCCAGTTTTTAGCGCAACACCGCCACCTGTCCGCCAGCCGTCGATCGCTGTCGCCGGAGTGCCCCTCTGTTCTCGTCGACCGCACCTCCGTGACCGCAAAGACCACCCCTACCTCGGCCACACCTTCGCTGGCCAAGGAGATCGCCGGAACTCCATCGCCGACGAGAAGCCCGAACCACTCCGCCGTCTACCCTCGCCGCCGACCGCGCTCCGTTGACCCCTCGCCTCGCCTAAGGTACCATCGTGACCGCCGTAGTGCCCTCTTTCCATTTCTAGGCTTAGCTAGGGCCGCCGCCGCTCGCCGTCGCCGGAGGAGACGACCGGCACGGGTCGAGTACCCGTGCTGTGTCGGATCTGATCCCGACCGTGCGATCGTGATCGGACGATGCGCGTGTGCCCACGTACGCGATCTAATCCGCACCGTCAGATCTAGTCAAAGCGTTACGTTTTAATCTCGCGCGTTGATTTTCATTTAAACCCGGCGTGCGATCTCGTGCGTCCACGTGGTACCCCCTTCGAACGTTTTAATCCTGGCCATCCGCGTTAACTTACGCGCCCCGCCTCGCCCTCGCGCGTCGGATCTGGATCCGACGGTCCAGATCGACCCGGCGCACGCGCACAGTGCACGGGTTCACCGTGAGCCTGGCTCACCGTGGACCCGAGGGATTTAAAATTTGAAAATAAATTCCAGAAAAGGTTTAAAACTTGTAAAATTCATATCTGGCGCATTTGAACTCTAAAAATTACCATTCCAATTTCAGAAAATCCATAATAATATTCTCTACATGTTTATGCAATAAAAACAGTAGGGTTACTTTCACTATTTCATGTTTAATTAAATGAACATTTAAATACCCTAGGGTTAAAAATGTAAGTTTAATTATTTAAATTCCAGTGAAGTTTATATTCATTTATTTTCTGTTGATAGGAACAAAACACTAAGTTTTCTATGAAGCTTTCATTTTAAATTTATTAGAGAACTTAAAAATGAGGATAACCCCTTTTAAAACCCCTTTCTAAAAAGGACTACTTTTTAAATTCCTTTAAAATTCATTTTTGAGATAAACCACAGAATCTTAACAATGGAAATTATTTTATTTTTATTCAAACCAACTGTAACTTATGTGCTTATAATGTATTGTTATATTATTTGATTGAATGTGTTCTTCTTGTTTTACTTTATTATATTAAAAAGACTATGACGTCGCCGAGGAGCCGGAATACTTCCCGGAAGTCCCTCCTTCGCCTTTCGCTGAACAAGGCAAGTCACCAAACCAATCTTTTGAGCATATTGAACCCATGTTTGATTACACTATCGCTAAAACACATAGGTTATATATGCATTAGTCAAATGAACCCTTACATTATATTTAATTAGGATCCCCCGACCTTGATGTGCAACCCAAGCCATGCTATCTCGCCTAACCTCCTTGTCACCATATGATCCATGATATTAGCTAGTGTCCAATGTATTGACACGATCGCTATAGGATAAAAATGAGTCGTAGCAAAATGGTTCTATTATATGATCCCCGTTACTTCTTATCCTTGGAAATTCTATTGGTGATGAGTTATGGTTGTGAGTGTATGCATGGTGGGTTCCGGGTGCAAGCTAGGGCATTGGTCGGTAGCACCCGGGGCACTATAAGGACCGGTCTGAGGGATCCGTTGCAATACACTTACGTACTAACCACAAGTCTAGTGGGTAAGTCCTAACTAAGGTATGGGTTGTTCCAAACCGAGGCCACCACTTGGAGATGGGTCAAGTTGCACCTGCGGGTGACTTGTACCAATGTGGCGCAAAAGGGGGTGCGACGTTAGCCGGGATGCGGCTCGGCGCGCCGGCGAAACCTAGAGCGGGTGGTTATCGCTCGGAACATCTCATATTGAGGTTTTGGCACGAGTTCCCGTGAAATGGGTCATCTCGTTTGGGATGAGTGCGTGCCTTGTGGGTACAGTAGTACATCTCTGATCAGAGTCTAAAATCTTTTCGAAAAGCCGAGCCCACGGTCAAGGGCGGGTTGCGTGACATCCCCCAGTTAGTTTACTTTGAGTATGAATTTGCATGATGGATTGACATGTAAGGACCGTTGAGCGAGGTGGGGCTGACTGTTCCCCTCGAGTTAGTTGATGTGGATGATGTTCATGTTTACTTTCCGCATGATTAAAATTTGATTACACTAAATGCAATAACTGCAACTGCACTTTTCCGCAATGCTAGCCATTATCCTTCCTTGTTTATTATCCTGCATTATTATTTGCATTTGCGGTGGCTTGTTGAGTACTTTTTGTACTCATACCCGTTGGACCCCACAGAGGATGCTTACTACGAAGACGGTCTGGAGTAGCGACCCAGTCGGGAAGAAAAATCCTGAAGAAGATGTTCGTCATGCCGTTTTCTAATTATTTTACTTTACTATTTTTATTAAAACAATGATGTAATAAATATGGTCTGCGTACCATGAACACTGTCGTATGTACGATTGTCGCATGATGAACCTCTTGTATTATTGTTTTTCTTATGGAATTCAATAATGTCTCGGTTTGTTAAATCGGGGCGCTACACGTACCCAGACCATTTCGGTGCCATCCCATATGCTCATGTCTTTAGGGTTCCTGAGTTCACCAAGTTTGATGGCTAGAGTAGCAAGACCACCCTAGAGCATGTAGGTCAATTTCTAGCATAGTGTGGTGAAGCAAGTGGGTTGGATGTGCTTAAGCTCAGATTATTTTCCTTATCGCTGTCTGGCACTGCTTTCACTTGGTTTTTGGCGCTACCGCCGAACTCCGTCCATACTTGGGCCCAGTTAGAACAGAAATTCCTCGATTATTTTTACAATGGGGAAACCAAACTTAGGCTCTCACATTTGACATCGGTTAAACAAAAGACCAATGAGAGTGTCTCCGACTATATTAGGCGCTTCCAAGACACTAGGAACCAATGTTTTAGTTTAAACATCTCCGAGAGGGATCTAGCTAACTTAGCTTTCAACGGTTTGCATTATGAAATTAAGAAAGAACTATACGACTGAAACTTCCTCGAGGTTAGTCAAGTTTTACAACAGGCACTAGACCAGGGAGGCTGAGCCAAGGGCAAAAGGTCTGTCAAAGTTTTTAGTGAGCCTAAGGCCGAGCTACACATCGTGGAGCAGTTCGAAGAAGAATCATCAGGAGAAGAAGATTTGGCTGACTTGTACACGGCCGAATGGACCTGGCCTAGTAGATCTAAAACAATCACGTGCTCTGAATTACGGCCGTATCCCACTAAGAGTCAGCCTAATGAAGTTAAGTACTCATTTGATGTGACCAAGTGCGATAAAATATTTGATTTCCTATTGAAAAGTGTAGGACCGAAAGTAGCGACCAGAGGGGGGGGTGAATGGGCGCCTTAAAAATTCTTTCGAATCAATGGCCTGCTCCCAATACCCAACACACCTCAACAGACTACGCAGCAGAAAATAAACAGAAGGCCTAAGTCTAAAGGTTCCTAACCTAGAAGCAACTGATGATAAACAGTGTAAAACTAAGGTAGTGCAACTAGGCAGATAAACATGGTGAACATGCCTAAACTTCTCAATGAAATGATCTAAGTATGTGTAAGAAGAAAAGAGAAGTTACTGTCCAAATTTGTCTCCTGTTTGGAACTTGGCAAAGCCCCCTTCGCTCGTCGAGGTCTGCTTCGGAGGTTGGTGACAGAGCCTGTCCGAGATGCCGAAGGTGTCACGGTCTAGTCTAGTTCGAAGTGACAAGTAGCGAAGTGTACTTCGGAGCGAAGTATGACAATGCCGGAGCCTGGTTCGAAGTATGTACTTCGAAGTCAAGGCTTCGAACAAAGCTTCGAACCGAATGCTTCGAAGCAAAGTGACAGAGTCGGAGCCTGCTTCGAAGTATGCACTTCGAAGACAAAACTTCGAACACTACTTTGAACCGAAAGCTTCGAACACAACCCACAAAAGGACAACCTTCGAACACAGAAGCGAAGCCTGTCACACAACAGAAAAACAAGTCCGAAGCCAATGCTCTACCTTCGAAAAGAGCAAGCTCCGAAAAGAGAGGCGAAGGGTGACATGCTACACAGAAGTCAGTGCGAGGCCTAGCGGAGCTACAAGCCTCGAACCCAACTTCAAAACTTGTCGAAGTATGGACTCCGAACAGATAGGGCCGAAACCCCTTCGCACTATTGTTCGAAGTATGCGATGCTGACGATCAGAAAAATGCTTCGAAGCTTAGCAACACAGAACGCAAACCAAATACCGAAGATCGAACGAAACCTTCGAAAGAGATAAATCGAAGCCTACCCCGCGAAACTGAGGGGCTTCGAACAGAGAGTAGCTTCGCTCGAAACACAGCCAAAAAGGTGACAGACCCTGTCAGCCTCGATCGAAAAGGCTGTGCAGTAGAAGGTGAAAAGCTGCACAGACTACTGTAGCTACAGGAAAGTAGTACTACTTGCAACAACAAGAACTAGTACTCAGTTTGTGAAGAACAGAACCAACAGAAGAAGCTTCTCCTCACGAAATAAATTCAGCAGCTCGTAGAAGAAGCAATAACTCCCCAAACCAAACAAGTGCAACAGATAAAATCAGCAGGGACCAAGGCTTTAATGCATCCAAGAGATTAGAGCAAATACCATGGAAAAACAGGAAGGAGCAGAGCCTGGCGGCGCACACAGGAGAGAGAAAACGAGAGACAAAATGACCCAAAGAGTGGATTTGATTTTAGCACAAAGGGGTAGATCAAACCCTAGGGATTGGGGTCCTATTTATAGGCTCCCAACACTAGGAATATTCTACCAGCCCCTTAGGGTTTTTACAGACTCAAAAATAAAGGAAAAGACTCTACTGCCCTTAGGAATTTTTACAGACACGACTGACTGACTGTGGGCCTAGAGTTACAGATGACTTATCCGGAAGCTAAGTTTTCGTAGCGACTACGGCTTCTCTTCTGGACAGTCGGATACAAGATCAACGGTTGTCAGTTTTGTGCCGAAACTGACAAAGCCTCCACCAGCTTTGCACCAGGTACCCGGATTGGGCCGGCCCGACCCCGCAGCTCTCTCAGCCCGGCAATCGCTCACCGCCCGTGTACCTGAGTCAATCCTGGTCAACAGCCCAGTGGGTCTTCTACTGCTTCTGGCCCATGCACCCGGATTGGGCCAGCCCGACTTCGCAGCCTCCTCTGCCCGACCGTCGCTCGCTGCCCGTGTACCTGAGTCACATGCGGCCCATGAAACAGCAGATCTCCTCTCTTCTTCAGTCCTCTTTGACTATCGTTGACAAAAGACCAATGAGAGTGTCTCCGACTATATTAGGCGCTTCCAAGACACTAGGAACCAATGTTTTAGTTTAAACATCTCCGAGAGGGATCTAGCTAACTTAGCTTTCAACGGTTTGCATTATGAAATTAAGGAAGAACTATACGACTGAAACTTCCTCGAGGTTAGTCAAGTTTTACAACAGGCACTAGACCAGGGAGGCCGAGCCAAGGGCAAAAGGTCTGTCAAAGTTTTTAGTGAGCCTAAGGCCGAGCTACACATCGTGGAGCAGTCCGAAGAAGAATCATCAGGAGAAGAAGATTTGGCTGACTTGTACACGGCCAAATGGACCTGGCCTAGTAGA
Organism: Zizania palustris; assembly: GCA_019279435.1. NCBI lineage: Eukaryota > Viridiplantae > Streptophyta > Magnoliopsida > Poales > Poaceae > Zizania > Zizania palustris. Next base: position 31,678,991 of record JAAALK010000079.1, on the reverse strand, counting down.
TCTAAAACAATCACGTGCTCTGAATTACGGCCATATCCCACTAAGAGTCGGCCTAATGAAGTTAAGTACTCATTTGATGTGACCAAGTGCGATAAAATATTTGATTTCCTATTGAAAAGCAAGCTCCTCATGTTGCTCAAAGGTCACATCATTCCATCTGCCGACGACATGAAGAAACGTGCATACTGGAAGTTGCATGATTCACTTTCCCATTCTACTAATGAATGCCATGTTTTTCGTCGGCAAGTTCAATCGGCCATAGATGAAGAACGATTGAAGGTAGATTCTAGCCCTAGAATTAAGCTAGATCATGATCCCTTTCCCATAAACATTGATCTTGATGGGAAGAAGGTACTGATTTGGCCCAAATAGGCCGAGTCTTCTAAAGGAAAGGCAATATTCATGGGGAAACCTCGCACACGCATGCTCATACAAAAGAACCCTGAGGTAGGAGTGTGGAAAGTAAATGTCGAGAAGCCATCTTTGGCTAAATCTCTCAAAAAGCCAAAGGTAACTTTTGGGATGCTTCTCCAGAGGCATAGGAGAAGGGCCGAGGACAAACGCTCTTGGCCACCCCCATCAAGGAGGTCGAACCCTCAACAGGAGTGTGAGTTCGGCCCGTGGGTGTCTAAGGCTGTTCTGGGTACACCCCGTTCGCCCGAAGGTTCTGGGAGCAAATTTGTGACATCCGGAACCAAGCCGCAAGCTTCATGGGCGCCTCTCAGGATGACTAAATCCCAAAAGAGGCGATTGCAACATCTTCGTACCGAGTATCTTAGAGAAAAAAGAGGTCGGAGAATGCAAAGGTAGCCTACCCGGCGAGTCCACAGCTGTAGCTAGGACACACCAGGTATGGAGACCGAAGTTGGCTGGCAAACCAGGTTCTACCCTCGCTGAGTAAGGACCGCGTCCTCGCGAGGGACTCGGGGGGCAAGACATGTAAATTTACTAAAGGCTGATTTGGTGGAAAAATTCGGCACTTAAGTCCCCTCGTTTTGTTAGTAGTTTGTGCAAATCGTCCTCATCAAATTCACACGTCTTGAGTTATGAAATGGACGATTTGTTAGGCAAATTTTGAGTACTTTTGAGAGCTCAGAAAGAACACTTGAAAAGTCACAAAGCCGATATAAATTGTATTGCCCTCAGCCCGTTGTGCTTTTAGCTCACCAAGTTTGCTAAAATACAGGGGGCATGTGTTGACACCCAAATTTGGCAATAATGGTTAAAATTATCAAAATATCAAGTTTTGGTAATTTGGGCCAAAAATATGCCTTCCCCGACACTGGCCGGTCCAACCGGCCATGGTAGGCTGATCCGACCGGCCATGTAGGCCCGGTCAGACCGGCCCAATGGGTCCGGTTAGACCGGCCCAAGTCTAGAATTAGAGATAGAGTTTGATTCCAGGCTGTTTTTATCTACAAACAAATCCTAACTAATTTTGGCTGAATCTTACTAAGTTTAGGAGTCGGGGAACATGAGACCAGCCCCTATAAATAAAGGGGTGAAGCCGATTCAATGGATCCTCGCTTCATATCAACACAAAGCCCTCACTTTGAATCATTCTTTTACCTTTCAATCTACTTCCTTGCCCTAGGATTAGCTAAGTAACGTACATCTTCGTAGGTTTGCGCTGTAAGCCCTTCGTTCATCGCGTCGAAATCACGGTAACCCTTGTTGATTCGCTCGTGAATCTCCTGTTTAATCCACGAAACAGATTTTAATCGTCTTTATCGGTTTTCTTGTTACTCCTGGGAGTTCGGCCTCTATGCTGAATTGCACTTGTTCTCTTATTGTTTTGTAGAGGAATAACCTTCAAAATCATCGCCAAGAAGTTTGGGGGTGATTGATATTCATCTACAAGGTCGTCGGAGCCCTTAGCCGATCAGATCGGAGCCTGACGGTCCGACCAACAGGGCTTTGCCGGTCTGACCGGACATTGCCCTGCTTGGCCATCAGGCTATTGCTGACATGGTCTTTGTAGCACTTCACATCACACGTGCCAAGGACGCGCGCCCGAAGCCATCCTTCGGTTCGACCGAAGAGCCTTCGCCGGTCTGGTCGGACCTCTTCGTAGTGGACCACTCTGCGTCGGAGCACCCTTCGCCATCACATCGAAGCTCTCCTCGAAGAGAACCCCTTCGAAGTAGACTCCGCACCGGACTCCATGACACTGGAGCCCTCAGTTCGACCAAGGTCTTCCATCGGTCCAACCGAACGTCTCCCGTCGGTCTGACCGCTTGGAGCCCGCTTCGCACTAGAACACCGAAGCCATGTTCGGCGACCCCTTCGCAAGAATTGGTCCGACCGGGAGATCTACTCTTGTCCGACCAGTCAACAGGACGAATCCCCCCTTCAGGGTACTTCGAATTTATCCCGAGCCGAACGCCGAAGGGTACCCTTCGGTGACACTTCGTATCATCGGTCTGATCAGGAGTATACCTTCGGTCTGACCATCGTTTTATTACATATCAGAATTGGCCCTGTTCTAGCCAGTTTGATTAGGCTTTATTATTTTCTCACACATCGGAAAATCAAACTTTATTTCTTAATATTTGTTTGATTACCTAGCGACTCTGTTACCCTTACAACCGTTAAGGATCCGTCGGAACACGACGTCGATGCCGCATCACGCTTAGGTTTATCCCTAAGTATCCGCGCATTTTTGGATCATCGAATCGACCCAAGTGTGTGGGCGCATTTTTGTGTCAACATGATGCATAAGTGGGAATCCTTCGAAAAGTTCAAGGAGTTCTAGAATGAAGTACAAAATCATACAGGGAAGACAATTAAATTTCTACGATCGGTTCGTCGAGGTGAATATGTCAGACATGAATTTAGTGATCATCTGAAGCAGTGTGGAATTGTTCCACAATTGACTCCACCCGGCACGCCCTAATGGAATGTGGTGTTTGAATGGAGAAACCACAGTTTATTGGATATGTGTAGCACCCAGATTTAATAAAACCTAGACTTTATTGAAATTCCATAGAAAATCAATAATCACAAGATGTTCATCACACGACGACGCACATACGTCAAACATTCATGGCTCGCAGACCACATTATTACACAAAGATTAAAATAAAAGAAACTATGAAAATAATAAACTCGATGAACATCTTTTCCAGGGTCGCAAGTCACGGAATTCTTGTCGTTTCTGGGCCACGACCCCTGCTGGTACATGGGCGACACGAAAGGCGGTGGAGAATTCCGCCCAGGTGACCAAGTGACCTTCGGGTTGGGATTCCTGATATTTATCCCACCACTCTGCTGTTGGGCCCTAGAGTTGATGGGCGGTGAAGGCCACTCGCTCCGAGTCAGAGCATGGGAGGAGGTCCAACTTCTTCCCAATCGTCCTCACCCAATCCCCTGCTGCTCATGCATGTGGGCCTATTGCTGCTGCATCTGCGCCAACAACACGGTGATGAGTTGATTCTAATTGGCCATCATCTCGGCCAAGGTAGGGATGTTGGCAACTAGTGTCCAGGTCTGGCGTTGCCCTAGTACTTCTCCATTGGGCACCGCGTGGCTTGGTAGGTTAGGGGTGGAGGACGGGTTCTACTCGTTGGCCATTCTGAAGATGAAATTTTTCCCAAGATCATAAGAGGAGGTTTAGAAAATTATACTCAAAATATCTCACAATTTTCTTTATTAAATGTTATATGAAATTTATTACAATTCAGCTCTTATTTTCTATCCCACGAATAGCACAAGTCGCTTATGGATGGTATCACAAACAAGAAAAACAAACATCCGGTGTCTAGCGTCTACTATAATCATCTAGGGGCTGTCAGGGGTGCTGTCGTGGGTGTTTTCAGACCCTTGGATAGATCCTGCTGTGGTGCTAGGCTCAACCTCATCGTTGGCCATTACTCCTTTGGATGTTCCAGCCTCACCCAGTCTGGGTAGGACCATGCTTCGGTTGGTCAATTTCTTCGGGCGGCGAAGGGCCTTTCGAAGGGTCTTCCTCCTAGGGGGAACCGTGGGCACTAGTTCTGCAAGATCCTTCTTGAGTTCCTAGTTCTGGCTAAGGAGTTGGGTATATTGCTGTCGTAGTTCGTCAGCCTCCTAACGGTAGTAGTTCACCCAAGATTGTGTCTCGTCGGTGAGTATGAGAGCCTTGGTGTGGAGGGTGTCCATAGCCGATAAGAGACGGGTCTATCGGGCTACCAAAGGTTCACAGCCATCGAGATGGCTGATGTAGGTGCTACGATCTGACCCTGGCTCCCGAGATGGCAGATGGCGAAAGGTGGTGCCTTCCAGGTGGTCGTCATAAATCTAATGAAGTTCTCCTAGTGCTTGAAGGGCTGTTTCTTGATAACCAATTTTGAAGCTTACGACTCTAACCGAGGTGGCGAAGGAGGTCAGCTCTAGGTCTGCGGCAATGAGGGTAAAGGTTACTTGGCATGGGGCACTCTCGCTGATCTGGTAGATCCCACGGTACTCTGGTTCATGGGTGTATTGTAGGAAAACCGCCAACATACGGAGCTCTGGGACGAAACTAGTGGCCTCCCGGCAGAAACATCGAACGTGGGTCGACATCTACAAAGAAGGCAAAGTTTAAAGAGTAAGGGAGTGGAGAAAAATATGAAGTATAGTTTTACGAAATAGATTCCTTTATAAAGCTAGGTGCCGAGCAGATCGGTTTGGCTTCCTACAATCAAGTCGGCTCTAATACCATCTTGTGGCACCCGAGGTTTAATAAAACCCAGACTTTATTGAAATTCCATAGAAAATCAATAATCACAAGATGTTCATCACACGACGACGCATATACGTCAAACATTCGTGGCTCATAGACCACATTATTACACAAAGATTAAAATAAAAGAAACTATGAAAATAATAAACTTGATGAACATCTTCTCTAGGGTCACTTCCTTGACTAGGTCGCTATTCCAGACCATCCTCATCGTAGTACGCCTCTGAAGTGATTTTCCAACGGGTGAGTACAAACGTACTCAACAAGTCACCGAGAAAATGCAATAATAATGCAAGGTAATAACAAAGGGGGTAATGGTTTAAAGTGCGGAAAAGTACATTTTTATCTTGCAGCCTTTAATGTGATTCAGGTTTATTCAAACAAAATATTTAAATCATGGATGATGCAACATCTTCTAATTTGAGGAGTACAGTCAGCCCTCCTCGCTCAACAGTCCTTACATGCCCAATCAACCATGCAACACTTCTCAAACATAGACTAACTGTGGGATGTCACTCCACTCGCCCTTGACCGTGGGCTTGGCTTTTCAAAAAGATTTAACTCTAATCATTGGTGTACCACTGTAGCCACAAGGAACTCATTCCCGCACACTATAGTGTGTCAAATGACCCAAGTCACAGGAACTTATGCCGAAACCGTTAGCATGAACTGCTCCAACTCAATGACACACACTATAGGTTTCGTCGGCGTGCCGGTGCACCGGACCAACGTCGTGCCCCCTTTTGTGCCACATGGCCCAAGCCACCCGCAGGTGCTGCTTGCCCCTCTCCACATAGTGCCTCGGGTTGGAACGACCCATACCTCTAGTTAAGACTTACCCACTAGACTTGTGGTTGGTACGGAAGTGCTTTGCGATGAATCCCAGAGACCGGTCCTTATAGTGCCCCGGGTGCGACTAACCAATGCCCTCGCTTGCACTCGTAAGCCACCATGCTAACTTATCAAACCAATTCCAAGACCAACAAAATAATAGGGTGAGAGATATAGGTGATCATATATCACAATCCAAGTACCTACGACTCATTTTTAAGCCTATAGCGGTTGTGTCGATACATTGGACACTTCTAATATTAATAAGTATACTGGTGACAAGGAATTTAGGCTTGATAGCATGGCTTGGGTTTGCACATCAAGGTTGGGGATTCGATAATTATAATGTAGGGTTATCCATTTGACTAATGCAAATATAACCTATGAGTTTTAGCGATATTTAATTGAAAACTGGGATCAATATTCTCAAAATGGGGTTGGTGACTCGCCTTGTTCAGTGAAAGTAGAAGGGTGAGCTTCGGGAAAGTATTCCGACTCTTCGACGGCGTCATAATCTTCTTGGTACGCAAATCGAGAAATAACAATCAATCAAAACAATATAAAATCACAACACAAGCATATAGATTTTATCGAGTCAAATTGAAGGGGATAAAATGTAAAGCCTCTGAAATTAAAATAGGGGTTTTTAGAATTAATTTAAGGGAGTTATGGATTTTTGAAGGTATAAATTGATTTCTACCTTATTCTCAAATTAAACAATGTAAAATGTTCAGTATAAACACACAAATTTTATTGGATGAATCTGAAGACATCAAAAATACAAGTTTTCTAAAATTTAAATGGGAATTTTTTAGAGTCAATTTCAAGGAGTTATGAATTTTTGAAGTTAGGAATTCATTTCTTCAATTTTATTTTAATCCCAATTAAATAATATAAAATATCCAGTGAAAACATATAAGTTTTATTGGATGAACATGAAGAGAATAAAAACATAAACCTTCTGAAATTTGAATGGTCAAAGTTGGAGTTAATTTGAGCAAGTTATGAATTTCTAAAGTTTAAACTAATTTTTGGAATTTAATTTAAATCATAATTCAGTCTTCGGTCCACGGTGGACTAGGTTTAAATCCGACACGGCACAGTATAACTACTGTGCCGGTCGTCTTCTCCGGCGATGGCCCAGTACGGCGAGGGCCCCAACGGCGGCGGCAGTGGCCTAACGTTTGATCTAAGCCTAGGAATGCGATGAGAATAGTGAGGGGGTCCTGATGGTACTATCAGTGAGGCTCGGGGTCGACTGGACGATGCCGGCGACATGCGGGGTGATGGCAAACTCTCGGGTCCTCATCGGCGACAGCGTTCCGGTGGTGATGGGCTCGAGCGAAGTAGTGGCCGTGGTCGAGGAGGCGATGGGGATCACTTTGGTGGCGTCAGCGGGGCGAGGGGAATACTCCGATGACGGCGAGCGGCGGCTAGAGACAAGATAGAGGAGCGACGCTAAAACGGCAACGCGAGCTCATGCTTCTGGCTAGGAGTGGATATTGAGCGGTGTGAGGGAGGCGGTGTGCTCTGAGGCTCCTTTTATAGTGCTCCGGCGAGGGTGAGAGGGTCGGGTGTAGTGAAGACCGAGAAAAGGGGAAGCTTAACTCCGGCGAGGCCATTACAACGATTAAGAAACTTAAAACGAGGGGATTTGAGGAGAAACGTGCGGCAACGTAACAAGGATCATCATTCCGGCGTTAAATAGAGCTCGCGCGCACGACAGAGGCGATCGAGACATAACTGCGGTGGCGGGGGATCTCGGGCGCGCGAGGAAGACGAAGACCAATAGGTGGGACCCACTGGTCGGTGAGCACGAAAGGATGAGAGGGCTAACAGTCGGCGCCAATAAGTGGGGCCAGGGCGAGAGATGTGAGGGGAGGGGACTGACAGGTAGGGCGGGGCTCGGGTGTGAGGGTGAGTGCACCGACAAGCGGGGCCCGCTTGTTATTGAGAAGGTAGCGTGATGGTTGGGTTGGGCTGGCTGGGGAGAGAGAAATGAGGGGAGCGGCCCATTAGTATTTAAATTGATTTTCTGAATAAAAATAATTGCAGAAATTGATTCTTAAATTATGGACTAGCATCCAAGTTTGGAAAAATTTGTAAAAATTCCCAAAATTGCATCTTGGTCTTAGGAACATAATATAAATTTTTTAGACCATGATTTGAATTATTTCTCTAGATTCTATTTATTTAGGCAATTATGACTTTATGAGAATTAAAATAAATCTTTTCTTAAAAATTCTGATTTTTCTGAATTTATTTTATTGCTCTAAAATTTGGGGTGTTAAAATATGGTGTGGTCCATGATGAGTCACCCTGATCTTCCATTATCCTTTTGGGGTCACGCTATAGAAACTGCAACTTTCACGATTAATAGAGTTCCATCTAAGTCAGTAGAGAAGATGCCATATGCGATGTGGTCTGGGAGGCGTCCTAGTTTATCTTTTCTAAAGATTTGGGGATGTGAGGCATATGTCAGACGTATGACGTCTGACAAGCTCGTTCCTAAGTCTGACAAGTGCTTCTTCGTGGGGTATCCTAGGGAAACCAAAGGATACTTATTCGATAATAGAGAAGAGGGCAAAGTGTTTGTCGCTTGGAATGGCGTATTTCTTGAGAAAGAGTTTCTCTCGAAACAAGTTAGTGGGAGGACTGTGCATCTCGAAGAGGTTCGAGAGCCACTAGAAAGTGTTCCAGATCCCACTGAACCAGAGCAGGAGGCGCATGCTGTTGCAGACCCTGTTATATATGCGCTAGCCCCACGAAGGTATGGGAGAGTAGTCCATGCGCCAGAGAGGTACATGTTCTTGACCCCTGGGCATCACGATGTGTTGTTGTTGGACAACGACGAGCCCAATACCTATGCGGAAGCAGTGATGGGACCAGACTCTGAGAAATGGCTTGGAGCCATTAGATCCGAGTTGGAGTCCATGTGAGAGAACCAAGTTTGGAACTTGGTTGATCCACCCGATGGTGTAAAAACTATTGAGTATAAATGGATCTTTAAGAAAAAGATAGACGTTGATGGAAATGTTCACATCTATAAGGAACGATTGGTGGCAAAAGGTTTCAGACAGATTAAAGGTGTTGATTATGATGAAACATTTTCGCCCGTTGCCATGCTTAAGTCTATGAGGATCATCCTAGATATTGCCGCATTTTATGATAATGAGATATGGAAAATGGATATCAAGACGGCTTTCCTGAATGGAAACCTAAGTGAGGATGTGTACATGACACAACCTGAAGGTCTTGACGGTCTGAGAAATGTTGGGAATGTTTGCATGTTGCTAAAGTCCATTTATGGATTGAAGCAAGCTTCTCGGAGTTGGAATCTTCGCTTTGATGAGATAGTCAAAGGGTTTGGCTTCATCAAGAATGAAGAAGAGCCTTGTGTTTTCAAGAAAGCTAGTGGGAGTTCGCTTGTATTTCTGGTCTTATATGTGGATGACATATTGTTGGTTGTAAATGACATTCCTCTCTTGAATGCTGTCAAGAGCCTTGTGTTGGGTTGAAATGACATTCTGGGCATAAAGATCTATAGAGATAGATCAAAACAGTTAATTGGATTAAGCCAGAGTCTGTACATTGACAAGGTTTTGAAACAGTTCAAAATGCAGAATTCTAAGAAGGGTTTTCTGCCAATGTCACATGGTATTTCTTTTAGTAAGACTCAGTGTGCTGCGACACCTGATGAGCTAGAGAAAATGAGTGTGATCCTGTATGCCTCCACAATTGGATCCATCATGTATGCCATGCTATGTACACACCCAGATGTGTCATATGCTGTAAGTGTTACGAGCAGGTACCAATCGAACCCGGGTGAAAGTCACTAGGCTATAGTAAAGAGTATCCTCAAGAGATGGTGGTCGATTCTATAACATAAGCTAAGTATATCACCGCTTCAGAAGCTACGAAGGAGGTCGTTTGGATCAAAAAGTTTGTTTCTAAGTAAGGTGTTGTTCCTAGTGCGTCTAGTCCAATGGATCTCTATTGCGATAATAGTGGTGCCATTGCGCAAGCCAAGGAGCCTAGATCGCTCCAGAGATCCAAACATATACTTCGGCGATATCACCTGATCTGTGAGATCATTGAGAGAGGTGATGTGAATATTTGAAAGGTGCACATGGATTTGAACATGGTGGATCCGTTGACGAAGCCTCTTCCACAGCCCAAGCATGAGGCACACCTAAGCTCCATAGGTATTAGATACTTGCGTGAGTGAGTCATGTGTATGTGGAAGATGCTAGTAGAGTCTATGCTAATGTGTGAGGAAAATTGTTATCTTGTTCCTAGAATAAATGTTGTTTGCATTTAATTAATGAGCACGACTTGTTATGTGAAACTATATGCTTTATGGCGATGTCGTTCAAAAGGGTCCCTAATCTTGTCATCTTGTGGGACAGTGATGATACATGGATTAGCTCATCCGATTGATTGATTATTGTGTTTAACAGATCATAAACATAGAGATGTCAAATTAGTGATGTATACATATGTTGGTGAACATGGTATTGGATAGACCCACTTGAGATACTGCTAGGATTGTTATTGTAATGTGCCATCAGTTGTTATCTCAAATGGTGTACCTGCAGAGTCCTTGGAATTGCGATCGTCATTTGATTCAAGAATGCATAGTGACACACTTAGATGCTTCCTAACGCTATTCCATAACAGGGTAGTAATAAAGGTTTTTTAGGTGTGTTGTGAAACATGTCTTGGGATGTGAGCGGTCAAGATGGAATTTACCCCTCCTAATAACTGGAGAGTTTTCTCTAGCCCCCTCGAGGTATTGGATTGGAAAAATGCATGACCATGCCACTATGACTAAAGAGTTAGTCATGATTTAAATCCGATACTTGATCGAGTGAAATGTTGAGCTAACCAATAAGTGTGGCACGTATCTCGCCTTGAGCTTGACTGACGGCGTGAGGTTAAGGGACTGGTGCTTGTGTATATCAAAGGTTCAGGGAAAATTGATTGTGTACACTTTCGGGGGTCAATATGTGCTCCTAGGTACCACTATTAATCAGTAAGTTAGAAACGGTTTCCGGTGAACAACAGTTAGTCTATGAACCTATTGGGTCACATACTTAAGGGGATGGATTAAGAAACATGCAAAGAATTGGTTCTTGTGCAAGTGGGAGACTGAAGAATATGCCCAAGAAAATTCTATGTATGAGAAGTTCTAATAGGAAGTATCGAAAGTTCTAGTTATTTTCTAGTCTCGATACAAATAGCAAATGTTGCTTTGTAAGTACCGATATGGTATCGGAAGTTCCGATTTATAATCGAGGAATTTTGTACTGATCGGAAGTTCCGATATGGTATCGGAAGTTCTAAGGTGGGCGATAACATATTAGATCTATTGTGTGTTGCATAGTATCAGGAGACCTAAAATACCATGTCGGAAGTTATTGGACTAAAAACGGCGACCAGAGGGGGTGAATGGGAGCTTTTAAAATTTCAAGCTAAAGATAGCCTTCTGTTTTAAAACAGTCTCCTATGGAATAGACTTCAAACACACCCTTTGGAGGTCTGGTTCGGAGGTATTTCACAGCTCTGAAACCAGGCTTCTCGAGGAGCAAAAGTTCAAAGTCGAGAAGACTTCGCTCCACCCACAACACCAAAAACTCAACTCTGCTAAGTCAGTGCAGGCTCCGCACACTGGGTGCCTTCGAGCAGACTTCGCACTTCACCCTTCGCAAGAGATGACTTCCCTCTAAGGACTTTAACTAGATACTCTGCGCTAGCAACTAGTACTAGGCTTCGTATTCCGAAGGTCTAAACTCACACAGAGCACAATGTGCTAAGGACTTCGACAAGGGAAGAAACAGGCTTCGATCTTAGCCCCACACAATACTTCCCTAGTAAATAGAGAGGACTAGCCTTCAGTTTACATAGAGCGAATTCTCACTGAAAAGCACACTTTGCATGTCCTAAACACTCACACACTTCTCCAAACACACTTTAGTGCACAAACTCGAACCAGGAAGAAGTGGAGCACAACGAAATCAAAACATGCAGTGCAAGGCAGGCATACAAGTTCAAGCAGAAAATGAAAATAGAATCAACGTTTCATTTCTTGAATAGAGAATACAAAATGAACTCACGGACTGAATACAAGAGAATGGCGGCTAGCACAGGAGTTCTAAAATGGCTGCTCAAAGTATTACCGATGCCTAGCCAGCCTTCACTATTTATAGGCACTATTCAGCCCTATGAATAGACTACTTCACCCCTAGGGTTTACACTGATTTTGTCTCATCGGAACAGGGGGTACAGATGGTAGTCTACTTTATTTGGAGGCTTCTTTTGTCAGCTTCGCAGAGGAGACAACACTAGCTTTTGTAGAGCAGACACGATCAGCCTTTGCAGTTTTGGAGTATTCTGAAGCCCCCCTTCGCACGCGAGGGGTGCGGTAGCTTCGGTGAGAAGCCTTGAGCCAAACGCCCTTCGCTCCAACGAAGTCAGCCTTTGATACAGTGACGGTTTTGAGCCGAAGCCGTCAAAGCCCTTGAGCCTTCGCGCCATCACCTCCGGAGTGGACCACCATAGCTTCGTAACTACTCCCATCTCGAACTCTGTCAGTCTGTGTACCGAAGCCATGCATGGATGAAGTACCTCAAGTCAGCCACACTCCAAAGCCTCACCTTCGGTGTACCACTCTTCGAAGTCCCTCCTTCGTCCAAGGCCTCCGTATGAAGCATTCCGTGAGCACTTTGTCACAGTATCTCTCCCCGAGCACACTCCTCAACAAACCTCACCCGTACCATGCCTTTGATGCACCTCGACTTCCGAGACCTCCATCGGGTGAATCTTCGAGTGCCTCCATCCGGTGCACACTTCGAGCGCCTTGCCTCATTGCTGAGGATTGTCCACCATACTCCGAAGTCACTCCATTTGGAGTACCCTTCGAAGTACCTCACCTTCGAGGACTTCGTCTCGGGGAACCTTCAGTCGGACCCACGCTCTGCACTCTTTGCCTTCGCCTGGCGCACCTTAACCCGAGGACCGACCTCGACCCCACGCAACATTCGTGACTAAGCTCCCCGCTCGCCTGGCATCAAGCCTCCCGCTTGACTTAGGTTCACTTGTTGCGAACCGTCCGTCGCCTCTGAAGTCACCTGCGCACCACAGACAAACAGACAAGTGTATCCAGTACCCCAGAGACCTCTCTGGGTAAACAACCTTCGACACACACACTCTGGTGTACCACCCAAAGTTTTGAACCCTTCGGTACAACCAAGTCATCGTGTACTGTCGGACCCCTCCGACAGTCACACTCCGCTACAACAGCCGCAACAACCGAACCCACTGAACCCTTCGGTGAAACAACCTCTGAATCCCTTCGGAGGGACCCCTTCGAATCTAGAGGATAAAATATGTCAATCACTCATCACAGACTCTGAAACCAACCCTTGGTTTCTCAGTCTCCCCCTTGATGAGTGCATTGATAACCAAATTCAAGTTCAAGAAAATTTGAAAGATTTCAGCACACAAGTGACAATAAAATCTCAAAAAGAGCCAAATCATGTCACTTGACAAAAGAATTTCTCTCCCCTTTTTCAAAAGAGTAAAAGCCCCTTCAGCACATCTTTCCCTTTGCACAATAAAAACTCCCCCTGAGTTATTTTTCCCCTTACTGTAGAGAACTCAAAAATTTCTCACCCTTTGGCAATGCAAGCATCAAGGAGCATTTAGAAGATGCAAAGCTTCAAAAGGAGCAGAAGTGCAAAGACATATAAAACAAAAATATGCCAAACTTAATGCCAGTTTTCCTAGGCTCAGCTCAATTTAAAATGATCTAAAAGCATGATGAAAGCATGTGTTTTCAGCATTTTAAAATAAAAAGCATCACCACTCAATCAAGTGAACTAAACAAGCAAAGGCACAGGCTGCACAAAGCTAGTTAATTTCTACTCTAGACAGACAAGTCTAGTTCAAAGGGATCATTGAAAGCAATCTTGATTGACAATGGATTTATACTTGCTATTCCTTTCATAATGCCAGGGGTTATTTGTTCGTCTACCTTATACTTTTCAATCAAGCCAAGCCTAGGCATTAAATTATCCCAGTTCATACCAAAGTACAATGGTAAGTAGTTTAGAATAAAATAGTGCGGCAAACAAACCCACCTGTATCTTTTCATATTTAGCAATTAAATCATGGATTTTGGATTTTTGATTAGTGAACAAATTGTTTGGCACTTGTTGAAGAATATCCATGAGTAAGCCGTATGATTTTTCAATCCATGAGTAAGCCGTATAATTTTTCAAGTTGCAATTTGTGCATCGAGAGAAAACGATTCTTGCTATCAAGTAGATAAAAGATAGCTAAAGAAGTCCTACCTAAACATGCTAGATTTAAGACTAAGCAGTGATAATGATTTGATTTTGGAAAATAAAATCATGCGCAAAATGAATCAGACATAGTAAATAGAGCTGAGCTTTCATGATTACGTAAATTAAAACAAGCCATACTAGTGCAAAATATGTAAATGCAATTCCACACAAAATAAGCATATGCCGGAAAATCAAAGTATGCTCCCCCTCACAAAATGTCGTAAGGGTGACAAACACCAAGTTCCCCACGCAAGTAGGTAAAACATGAAGCATCGAGGGGTTTTTTGAAAATATCGCACGTCAATATGTTTGGTTCTGGAATGCTGAACTGGGTTGTTTGCAATACAAATAGCACTAGTGTCGTCACAGAAAAGTGGAACACTCTTATAATCCAACCCAAAATCCCACAAAGTGGAAACCATCCACAAAATCTGAGAGCAATAGCTAGCTGCAACAACATATTCGGCCTCAATCGTCGATTGTGGAACACTAGACTGTTTGCGGGAAGACCGGCAAACCAGCGAAGTACCCAAAAAATGACAACGGAGATACTTTTCCTATCAATCCTACACCTAGCAAAATCCACATCGGAATAACCTCGAAGTCACAAAGAGAAAGACGCAAAATACCAAATGCCAAATTCGAGGGTATGCTTGAGATACATGGGAATGCGCTTTACTGCTTGGCGGTGTGAAGCACATGGCGAAGCCTAAAAACGAGTGCACAGACACACTGCGAAGTGTATGTCCGGCCTCGTAGCTGTCAAGTAGAGGAGGGAATCGATCATGCTTTAGAACTCCTTTCGGTCTACGGCTTCTCCATCCTCATCAAGATCCAATGCTACAGATGTATCCATTGGAGTGGCGAGGGGCTTCGCATCAGTCATGTCAAACTTCTTGAGCAGGTCCTTGGTGTACTTCGTCTGGTGGACGAATGTACCTTGTTTGCTTTGCTTGATTTGCAAACCAAGGAAAAATGTGAGTTCGCCCATCATGGACATTTCGAACTCCCGACTCATGGTATCGGCAAACTCGGCAACCAAAGCATGAGAAGAGCCACCAAAGATGATATCATCCACATAAATCTAAACTAGCAAGAAATCTTTGCCATGCTTGAGAGTGAACAGGGTTTTATCAACTGATCCCATCAAATACCCCCGCTCAAGCAGAAAAGACTTAAGTCTATCATACCATGCACAAGGGGCCTGCTTGAGTCCATAAAGAGCCTTATGAAGTTTAAGGACTTTATGTGGGTATTTGGGGTTTTCAAAGCCAGGGGTTGTTTTACATAAACATTTTCGCCTATGAAGCCATTAAGAAACACACTTTTTACATCCATTTGATAGAGTTTGAATCCCCGGGATGTCGCAAAGGCAATCAAAATCCTAATGGCCTCTAGACGCGCAACAGGTGCAAAAGTCTCAGTAAAATTAATCCCTTCTAATTGAGAATAACCCTGCGCTACAAGTCTAGCCTTATTTCTAACTATAGTCACGTCCTCCCCTTATTTGTTTTTGAAAATCCATTTTGTTCCAATAAAATGAACATTTGGTGGAGGATCAACTAAAGTCCAGACTTGGTTTCTCTCAAAATTTTCAAGTTCTTCATGCATGGCATTGATCCAACTAGAATCAGAAAGTGCATGACTAACATCTAAGTGCTCGAAAGAAGCAACAAAAGTGGAATCAATGAAATGAGCATGAGAACGTGTTACCCTTTGATCAAGCTCACCAATGATCTGCTCGGGAGGATGCATCCTTTGAATATGATGTGGAGCCTCGCGGCGGGACGCAATCTCCCCCTCAACTTGTGCGTTGGAGTGGTCCAAGATGACCGATGTCGAGGTAGTTGCTTCGGGACCTTGCGCCGAAGTGGTCGAAGCGGGGTTAGCTTCGGGGGTCAATGTCGAGGGTAGTAGAGGTTCATCCTCGAAATCTCTGGGATCTTCAAAGATGGTCTACTCCATGTCGTGTTTATTTGCCTGTTCAAAAGTAGAACTAACAGAGGGGGTTAATTCATCAAAAGTCACATCACATGACTCGATGACAGTGTTAGTTTCCAAATTAAAAACACGATAAGAATGACCATGTGTAGTGTATCCCAGAAAGGTCCCG
Organism: Zizania palustris; assembly: GCA_019279435.1. Classification (NCBI taxonomy): domain Eukaryota; kingdom Viridiplantae; phylum Streptophyta; class Magnoliopsida; order Poales; family Poaceae; genus Zizania; species Zizania palustris. The sequence continues at coordinate 31,662,997 of JAAALK010000079.1, read as the reverse complement.
TCAGAAGAGTGCGACTCAAATTTGTACAAATTTCCATGTTTTAGGATAAAGCATCGACAACCAAAAACTCGAAGATGAGTCACTTTGGGTTGTCTCCCAAAACGCAGTTCATAAGATGTCAAGTTCAAAATTGAGCGCAAGAAGATTCGGTTTGAGATGAAACATGCAGTGTTCATGGCCTCAACCCAGAATTTTCTAGGAGTCCTGTGCTCATCGAGCATCGTCCTAGCCATCTCAACCAAAGTGCGGTTCTTCCTCTCAACAGGGAGCACAAACTAAATTCTTCTCAAACTTGAGCTTGGGCAATCCTCGGATCAGACTTAGGGCACTCAACCGAGCGAGCAACTCAAAGCTCATATGTCCTAGTCTCTTATGCCATTTCCACAGCTCAGAAGTCGAATGTGCAAGAAGACAGTGAGAAGAACCAGATGACTCTGAAAAATCAGCTCCCAAAACTCTCCCAACTCTAAAGATCTTATCACAACGCCATCAGAATTGAGTACTTGTGAAGTATCACGATGGAATCGCACTTCGAAGCCCTCATCAAGCAATTGAGATATAGAAAGAAAATTGTATCCGAAATTTTCAACCAAAACAACATCTTTGAGAGTGAAATTTGAGTTGATTTTTACCACACCTTTACCTTTCACTCTACTCCTTCAATTGTTGCCGAAGGTGATATGTTCCTTTTGCTTGGTTGTGGTGAGGCTGGAGAACCATGCTGCATCTCCGGTCATATGGCGCGAATAGCCGGAGTCCATGATCCACGTGCCCTCCAAGCCTCGGTCTGGCACCTACACATGATAATAGAATCTCGATCGCTTAGTGCTGGGGTGAGTGAAAGCGTGATGAGGCATCCATCACTGAGTGATACAAGTAGTAGGCACAGTAAAAATAGATTGTCTACTCATAGGAAAATCAGAATGATGCACAGTGCGAGGTCTACCTACATGTTGAGACCTAAATGCATGATGAGGTCTCCAATCTTGTCGAGGCACAAAGCCACTGATACGTGGTCTAGCACCATATGAAACATGGTGAACACCACGAGGGGCAAAACCTCTCAGGGGAGCCTCGAAAATAGGACGTGAGTGAAACTCAGACTCATGCATACCAAGAGATGGGTAATGCATGTCCTAGAAACACATCGCCTGAGAGCGTCGCTCATCCTTGATGTGACAAAAATAGAACACAACCAGATGATCCGCCCGCTGACAGTAGGAACAATGAAAAATTCTCCTAGGGGCACTCTCATGGGTCATAGGAGCAATCCTCACAGTCTCCTAGGGTTTCTTCTGAATCTTTTTCTTGGGAGGAATTTTCTTGGAAGGAGGAGTGGTTTTCTTTGGATTTTGGGTAGGCTTTTTGGCTGATGGAGTGTCTAACTGGGCTCTTTCTTTCTCTTAGGTAATGGGTGAGGTAAAAACAGTTTTGTTCTCACTGTCTGAAGGAATCCTCTCAAAACCCAATCCCAGAGCTAACCCTGCCCTGTCAGCACACATCTTGGTCTTGGCCAAGAGCAAGTCCATCCTACCCTTTCTCTCAGTACATTTGTTAACCACAGAGACGAGGTATTCATTTTTAGTCATGAGATTTTCAACTCGCTCTCTAACAGTGCCTAGCTGGTCCTTAAGGGTCATGCAAGTGTCACACATAGGTTGCACATCCTTAGAACTACCGGCCCTCTCCAATCTACCCTCTAAATCCTGAACATGCTTATCACGTAAATCAATGCTCTCACGTAATAAGGAACATTTCATGCATTCATTTACATCATGAGGACTACAATAAACCATCAAAAGCTGCTTTTGTGTAGTCTCAAGCTCAAAAAGAGTTTGAGCATGCACAGAATGCAACTGAGCAAGCTCACCCATGACAACAGTGCAAGATTCACATTCAGCATCATTAATCCTAGACTTAAGCATGGCATAATCAGTAGAAATAGATTCTAGCCTAAGTCTAAGGTCTTTTCTATCCCTAGCGGCTTGCACAAGCAATCTATCCTGACTAACAACTACTTCATTCAGTTCATCTATCTTAATTGAAAGCTGGTCGTAGGATAGAGGTACCTCAGATGAGTCAAGCTCATCGCCGCTGTGATCGCTGTCGGCCATGAAGTAGAGGCCGGTGAAATCTCGTCCCTTCTTGTCCTTCTTCTCCTCCTTCCTTGGGGACTCCTCCTCCTCATCAGAGCTCGACCCCTCAGTTGAGGAAGTGTCGATGTCACTAAGAGCAGCAACAAATGCTCTGGAAGCGGCTTTGGCTACCTTCTTAGCCACCTCGCCGCGATTGCCCTTCACAAAGGGTTTTCTCTCCTTTTTTTGGTATTTGGGGCGCTCACTCTCATCTCTCCTCTTGATCTTATGACAGTTGGCCTTGATATGAGAGGTGTCGCCACACTCAAAACATCCACTAAAACCACTTCTCCTCTAATCACATCTCTCATGATGAAAATGAGTGAACCTTCTAGCAATGAGAGCAAGGTCTTCATCATCTAGAGTATCCACCTGCTCCTTAGTGACAGAGACCAGGGAAGACAAAGAAAAAACACCTGCAAGAATAAAAGTACCAGATGTGCTAGGTTCTGCAATGGTGCCACGGCTAGTGCTAGAAACTAGTGCCAATGGTTGTGGCAAGGAGTTTTTGTGCACTGCAAGATATGCCTTGGCAATCTCTATGGACTTTAGCTTGCTGAAGAGCTCATCACAGGTCAATGTGTCATAACCTGCGGACTCCTCAATGCTAGATATCTTCACTTCCCATATGCTACGATCAACAACATAGAGAAGCTTGATAGCCCTACCATGATCATTGTAGGAAAGCGTCCCATTGGACCGCAAGTTACTCACTATTGCATCAAAGCGAGAAAACATGGCATCTATAGATTCACCAGGCGCTTGCACAAATAGCTGATACTGTCGATTGTACGTGCTTTGGCGCCTAGCCTTAATCTGTGTAGATCCCTCATGAAAAACAGTGAGTGTAGTCCAAATCTCCCTAGCTGTCCTTATGTGTTGAACCGTATCAAACTCACTCCGACTCAAACCAATGAACAATATGTTTCTAGCTTTGGAGTTAGAATTATACTGGCCTTTTTCTGTTTGAGAGGTGTGGGTTTCAGGGATGGAGTACTGTGAGTCCACAATCTCCCAAATTGCATTTCCTTGGCTTAGCAAGTAAGCCTCCATGTGCACCTTCCAGTATGCAAAATTAGTCCCATAGAACAGAGGTATTTTACTAACTCTGTCCATGTTGCCAATAGATCACAAAACCGGTTAAGGTCAACTGGTGATCTTAACCTGCTCTGATACCAATTGTTGGATCGGAAACGGTGACTAGAGGGGGTGAATGGGGGCTTTTAAAATTTCAGGCTAAAGATAGCCTTCTGTTTTAAAACAATCTCCTCCGGAACAGGCTTCGAACACACCCTTCGGAGGTCTGGTTTGGAGGTATTTCACATCTGTGAAACCAGGCTTCTCGAGGAGCAAAAGTTTGAAGTCGAGAAGACTTTGCTCCACCCACAACACCAAAAACTCAACTCTACTAAGTCAGTGCAGGCTCTGCACACTAGGTGCCTTCGAGCAGACTTCGCACTTCACCCTTCGCAAGAGATGACTACCCTCTAAGGACTTTGACCACATACTCTGCACTAGCAACTAGTACTAGGCTTCGTATTCCGAAGGTCTAAACTCACACAGAGCACACTACGCTAAGGACTTCGACAAGGGAAGAAATGGGCTTCGATCTTAGCCACACACAGTACTTTGCTAGTAAACAGAGAGGACTAGCCTTCAGTTTACATAGAGTGAATTCTCACTGAAAAGCACACTTTGCATGTCCTGAACACTCACACACTTCTCCAAACACACTTCAGTGGACAAACTCGTACCAGGAAGAAGTGGAGCACAATGAAATCAAAACATGCAGTGCAAGGCAGGCATACAAGTTCAAGCAGAAAATGAAAACAAAATCAATGTTTCATTTCTTGAATAGGGAACACAAAATTGACTCACAGACTGAATACAAGAGAATGGCGGCTAGCACAGGAGTTCTAAAATGGCTACTCAAAGTGTTACTGATGCCTAGCCAACCTTCACTATTTATAGGCACTATTCAGCCCTATGAATAGACTACTTTACCCCTAGGGTTTACACTGATTTTGTCTCATCAGAATAGGGGGGTACAGATGGTAGTCTACTTTATTTGGAGGCTTCTTTTGTCAGCTTCTTAGAGGAGACAACATCAGCTTTTGTAGAGCAAACACGATTAGCCTTTGCAGTTTTGGAGTCTTCTGAACCCCCCTTCACATGCAAGGGGTGCGGTAGCTTCGGTTAGAAGCCTTGAGCCAAACGGCCTTCCCTCCACCGAAGTCAGCCTTCGATATAGTGACGGTTTTGAGCTGAAGCCGTCAAAGCCCTTGAGCCTTCGCACCATCACACACGGATCTCGTGCTAGAAGGTCCCGATCTATGATCTCACACGCGCATGAGTCTTGGGCTTAGGGCATAAATTTTGAATTTGTTGGCTAGCGTAGCTCCCCTATTCCCCCAACATGTTGGAGATGCACATCTTGTCCAGCGGGTCAATCAACGGACGTTGGACAGGCCACTTGGAGTTCATCGTACTTCCCACCGACTCCCGGGGCTCCTGATCTTGTTGAGAAGATAAAAATGTAGAGGAAATCCTTGTACATCTCATAGAAATGCAATACAAAACTTCTTCTTTTGTCAAGCCTTCTTTTGTCTGTCCGACTGCGCACAATGCTGAGCCTCAGCTTCATCGATATAGCTTAGGTATGTGTAATGCAAGGAACAAATCCACATGCGTGTTGTTTAGATCCTTTAGCCTCACGGATAGCCGAGTGTCAGTACAGTTGGTCGAGGACAACACGCTCGTAAGAGCCCCCGAGCAGGCAGACAATCTTCTCAATGACTACGCTAGAGCATATCATGGATACAATAGTCAAAGTAGTTACTCGCGACTGCCCAAGTGCTGAGCAGGCTTTGAACTCTAAGAGTTCTCAAGATGAAAACTTGACCTCCTTCTAAGCAACTCGGATTCACTTGGCGTGGGGACTAGAGCCTCTCACGCTTTGGCAGAAACTGTATGTGTTACTCATTATCGGGAGACGATGTTGCTACTCACGAGGAGCGTGAGTCATCGAGGCAATCTAGAAAAAACCAACACTCACTGCGTCAGAGCGGGTCATGACAGTGCAGTAGAGGTGGAAGGGATTTCGGTGTTCCAGGAGACCGACAATAGAGGGGCTAGATCGTGCCATGGTCACTCGACTAGAGTGGTGGTGATTGGGCCTCTCCGCAACAACCGAATCAAAGCAGGTCATGACCACATAGCTAGTGCAAAGGCAATCAGGTGATCTCATAATAGTCGGGCCAGAGCGGGTCATGTTCTCCAAGCTAGAACGGTGGCATTCGTTCATCTCCGCAATAGCTGAGTCAGAGTGGGTCATGACCATAAATCTAGAGCGGAGGCATTCAGGCAATCTCGTAATAGCTAGGCCAGAGCGGGTCATGGCCTCCCAGCTAGAACGATGGCATTTGTTCATCTCCGCAATTGCTGAGTCAGAGCGGGTCATGACCACATAGCTAGAGCGGAGGCATTCGGGTGATCTCGTAATAGCCGGGCCAGAGCGGGTTATGGCCTCCCAGTTAGAATGGTGGTGTTCGTTCATCTCCGCAATAGCTGAGTCAGAGCGGGTCATTACCATATAGCTGGAGTGGAGGCATTCGAGCGATCTCATAATAGCTAGGCTAGAGTAGGTCATGGCCTCCCAGCTAGAATGGTGCTATTCATTCATCTCCGCAATAGATGATTAAGAGCAGGTCATGACCACAAAGCTAGAGTAGAGGCATTCATTCGAGCTCTGCAGATTGTGATATCCAGAAAGACAAATATCTTTATTATTGAACAATAACAAAGACTAATCTCTCTTATGGATAAAATTTTATGAATGCTCGATATTCCAGGAGTTCACCAGCTTCTGGCCATCTTCATGCATTAGGTGGTAGGATCCCGGGCGAGTGACTTCGGTGATGATGAAGGGTTCTTCCCACGGGGCTGAGAGCTTGTGGGTCCTGACAACCGACTAGACTCGGTGAAGGACCAAGTCTCCAACATGGAAGGAGTGGTGATGTACGTTCTGGTCATGATACCTCCAAAGGCCTTGCTAGTACCGGACATTCTGTATCATAGCGGCTAGCCGGGCCTCTTTGAGAGTGTTGATTTCTTCTTCCCGGGTGGGCTTGGTAGCACCTTCTTCGCGCCAGAGTATTATGGGGCTCTCATGCAGCACGTCCACTGGGAGGACGACCTCCGACCTATAGACCAGGAAGACAAGGGTGTGACTGGTGGCTCTACTGGGCTAGGTATGGAGGCCCTAGAGAACGGCAAGCAATTCTTTCATCCAGCGGTCACCATAGTTGTGAAGGGGATCAAACACTCTTGCTTTGAGCCCTTGAAGAATCATTCCGTTGGCGCACTCGACCTGCCCATTGGCTCGAGGCTGCGTGTAACGCCTTGATTTTCATCAGGCATTAAAAATAAAATAAAGTAATCAATAAATGAAATTCAAGAAAGTGATTCAATTTAACACGATAAACAATGAAACTCAAGATCGATAGTTTTATTGAACGCCGCTTCTCCTATTTTGTGAATACAATCCATTATCCTCATCTCAACTCAAGATTGATAGTTTTATTTCACTCTATAATCTCGTTTAAAACGCCATCACCCCTCTTAATTAATCCTTTCATCTAATTAATAGGAGTATTCATTGTCTTGCTTATTTTTTTCTTAGAGTGTTTGTCTTGTTGTGTGTGCCGTGTAGAGCATCGTGTTCTTGAAGATTTAAAGGACGTCGCGCAAAGATCCGAAAGTATTCGTCAAGAGTAAAAGGTTTTTCAGAAGCGCAAGGGGCAAGTCACACCCCCTCCTTGAGCATGATTGATCCTATGTTTTCAGATAATTGCTATAACACATAGGATATACTTGCATGTTAGACCAAACAAATAGTTATGTAGCTAATGTTTTGCTTTACTCCTTGATGTGCAAACCCAATCCATGCTTTGTACCATGCCTCCATTGCCACCTTATAATGTTTAGTAGTTAGTGCTCTAAGGTAATGGCACACTTGCTTAGTCCTGCTATTAATTACTACGCTACTAGTTAGGTTGAACTCTATACTCTTGATATGTCTCGTCTCATTGATATTGAGAAACCAAGGGTTGGTTTCGGAGTCTGTGATGAGTGATTGACAAGGGTTTTTTAGATTCGAAGGGGTCCCTACGAAGGGGTTTAGAGGTTGTTTAACCGAAGGGTTCGGTGGGTTTGGTTGTTGTGGCTGTTGCAGCAGAGTGTGACTGTCGGAGGGGTCCGACAGTACATGATGACTTGGTCGTACCGAAGGGTTTGGTACTTTGGGCAGTACACCAGAGTGTGTACCGGAGGTTGTTTAACCGGAGAGATCTTCGGGGTATTGGATACACTTGTCTATTTGTCTGTGGTGCGCAGGTGACTTCGGAGGCGATGGACTGTTCGCGGCAAGTGAACCTGGGTCAAGCGGAGGCTTGATGCCAAGCGAGCAGGGAGCTCATTCACGAAGGCTGCGTGAGGTCAAGGTCAGTCCTCGGATCAAGGTGCGCCAGGCGAAGGCAGAGAGTGCGGAGCCTGGCTCCGGCTGAAGGTACCCCGAGATGAAGTCATCGTAGGTGAGGCACTTCGAAGGGTACACCGAATGGAGTGACTTTGGAGTATGGTGGACAAAGTCCTCAGCAATGAGGCAAGGCGTTCGAAGTGTGCTCCGGATGGAGGCACTCGAAGGTTCACCCGACAGAGGTCTCAGAAGTCAAGGTGCATCGAAGGCATAGTCCGGGTGAGGCTCGTCGAAGAGTGTGTTTGGGGAGAGACACTGCGACGAAGTGCTCATGGAATGCTTCATGCGGAGGCCTTGGATGAAGAAGGGACTTCGAAGGGTGGTACTCCGAAGGTGGGGCTTCGGAGTGTGGCTGACTTGAGGTACTTCAGCCATGCATGGCTTCGGTACATGGACTAACGGAGTTAGAGCCAGGAGTAGCTGTGAATCCGTGGTGGTCCACTCCGGAGGTGATGGTGCGAAGGCTCATGGGCTTTTACGGATTCGGCTCAAAACAGTCACTGTATAGAAGGCTGATTTCAGTGAAGCAAAGGCCGTCAGGCTCAAGGCTTCTCACCGAAGTTACCGCAACCCTCGCGTGCGAAGGGGGGCTTCAGAAGACCCCAAAACTGCAAAGGCTGGTCGTGTGTGCTCTGCTAAAGCTAATGTTGTCTCCTCTATGAAGACTGACAAAAGAAGCCTCCAAATAAAGTAGACTACCATCTGTACCCCTTTGTTCTGTTGTGACAAAAACAGTGTAAACCCTAGTGGTAAAGTAGTCTATTCACAGGGCTGAATAGTGCCTATAAATAGTGAAGGCTAGCTAGGAAATAGTAATGTTGACACGGAAATGTGCCCCCGCACTTGGGTCAGTTCGACGATCCAAAAGTGCACTTATACTTAGGAACAAGCCCAAGCGTGACGTAGCACTGACGTCGCGTTCTGACTACCCTTAGTCGTGATAAGGGGTGGAGTCGCTAGGCAACCAGATTACACAAAATAATCCAATTAGCCGAAAGAGATAGATTAAATAGAATAAAATCAGCAAACCAGTTGTAGCCTGTCTGGTTCGAAGTCTGGTGTGAAGGGATCACCGAAGTGTACCTTCGGTGTCTGGTGCGAAGTACTCCGACGAAGGGCGCTTCAGCGTTCGGACTGACCCGGCCGAAGATGGACTCCGAACGGATCTGGACGTGATGATCACCTCCGAACAACGGGGTTCGGCGTGAGATCTCCGATACAACAAACTACGGAACAATGACACGAGGGCCACGCGCAAACGCAACTTTGTCCAGTGCGGAGTATGGTTGTGGCGAAGCCCGTTGTGACGAAGTGTGCTGGCTTAGCCTGTTGCCGGAGCCTGCAGTCCCGCAGAAGGGTGTCCTGGTGACCTCCGAAACCGATCTCTCAGCTCCGGCACCTCCGACGAAGTAGCTCCGAACGTAGGAACCTGCAACAAAGATGATTCGAAGTACCAATTTGGCCCGAGGACCGAATTTTGCTAAGTCTTGCACTAGTAGCGAAGGTAGCAATCTATTACGCAGATTAGCAGATACTTCACAGGCGAAGTAACAAGGCGATAGCAATGTATTACGTAGATTAACGGATACTTCACAAGCGAAGTAACAAGGGTTACCACTGTTCCGTAGTGGCCGGCGGGGGCTTCCAGGCAAACCCACGAAGAGGTACAGGAAAATAAAGGTAAAGTAAATACGATCAAAGCATGGGGCTTTGGTTTGGTTTGAGTTGGGGGGGGGCTCAACGCTGGCCTCGCCTCTCTATTTATAGGTGCTTAATCTCTTATCTAATCTGCTATTAACTCGGCCGGATAGATATAAAAACTAAGACGGAAACGCATACAACTCTACCTCTACCGAAGTGGGCTTCGACTAGGCCCGTGGAGGCCTACTCCTCAAGCCAAAGCTTCGGTGGTGTGGGCCTCCAAAGGCTTCCCAGTCGAAGCCCATGGGCTGGCTAGAGGCTTTCGGAGCCCATAGCTCAATGGACTTTGGCCCTGTAGGGCTTAGGACAGGCCCTGGACATGTGTATTTTCGGCCCAAATCACCAAAATTGATATTTTGATGATCTAGCCATTAATGCCATTTTTTGCTATCAACACATGCCCCCTGCCTTTTAGTGAACTGAGTGAACTAAAAGCACAACGAGCTTATGATGTTTGCCACACACTTGGGAAATACCTTTTCAAGCCATTCAAAGCCCTTCGAAATCGCTCTCCCTGCAGGGATTCCAACACGTATGCGTTGCTGGGAGCGATTTCGGCTATCTTAAAAGGACCTTCCCAACTAGGTGACCATTTACCAAACTTGGGACTCTTCATTCCTAAGGGTAAAATCGTTTTCCACACCAAGTCTCCTATTTGAAACGATTTTGGTTTAACCTTTTTATTGTAGGCTTTAGCTACTCTCTTCTTGTCAACTTCTATGGCATCTAGAGCCCTTAGTCTCTTATCGTTCACTTCCCCTAGATTATCCTTTAAAAGAGTTTCATACTTGTCAACCGATAAGCCATCTTGCTTTAACACTCTTAAGGAGCCAAGATCTATGATGGAGGAGAATTGGATGGCCCGATCTTTTGGTGAGTTGATAATATAAGATAACTTCGATTGGACGGAGATGACGTTGATGACCCGACTACAACCGTACGAGACATTCGTGTTGCGCCTTAGCGATCAATACACCAACTCCAAGGGTTGTTGATCTTATCGGTGATCAACCTTGTTCCTGCAAGCAATCGAAGAACGAGCAAGAACAAGATAAAGGAGCAACTAGTATTGCTGGATGTGAAACACGCACAAGGATAGTGGGGGTTTTGAAACATGAAACCGGCAATCTAACCGATCACGGGTTTACACGGACAAGTAGCTTTGGCTAAACTTTTATCTAATCAAAACTCGAATTACAACTGAAGTCTCTAGGGTTATTTATAGCCCTGGGGATGCTCCCAATGTTTGGAAAACTTATTACATATGGAAAGGACTAATTATTTCCAAAATAGATTGACTAAAAAATGGAAATTCCGTGCTTAATTGGTTCGGCCTGACAAAGGAACACACATTGATTTGGTGATTGTGATCTCCTCGTATGGAATCTGGAGGTGTAGTTGGATCCGTTGTAAAGAGGCCATCTCAAGCTTTCCAAAAAGTCCAAGATCACCCTAATTGGAGCTTCCATATAAAAGTTATGTGCATTTGAATTTGGTGTTGTTCCTGTAGTCCGAGTGTGAATCCCACATGTGTAGAACTTTATCTCCACTTTTTATTGGCACAAAAATGACGTCTCAAAGTTTCATATTATATTTGGATTAACTTGAGTTGGTCCCCAATCAACTTCCATGATGTTCCATGCTCTTGATGTGCTCTTAACGTGTCGCTTGATCCATGCAAGAATTTCTGTAATTGAAAACAAAGCCAACTCATGGTGTAGCATCCTTAGCTCAAATATATAAAATGTAAGTCTAATATAGAATGAATTAACCTTGGGTTGTTTATTGTAAAGTATAAGCATGGTTATATCTGAGCTAGTGATGTCCTCATCATCATTCTCTCCTTCTTGGCTACAAACCGTCCTCGGTTTGTTCTTGTATTCGTACTCATTGTAGCTCCTAGCAAAATAGATATCATTGTGCAATATCACTTGTCCTTTTGTTACACTCTGAGTAGAAGGAAACCAACTCATGTTGACATTCGGTTTCACATGTGTCGGTGAAGAACCATCCTTGATGAAGGGAGACAAAAATGTGAGGTTGTTGAACATCATAACATGATCTCCTTCTTGAAAACAAACCTGTGTATTTAAATCAAAACAAGAGACTCTCGAGGCAGTAGGATTAATTAACATGACTTGCTCGAGGTAATTATTTTCAGGATTTACATGCAATTTCAAATCTGAACATATGTAAACTCTATGTAAAAAGTATATGTCTTGCTTATGGTATGTGCCAAATATATGAAAAATAACATTGGTAGGACATGGCAAATTAAACCTTGCAAATTATTTTTCTTTTAAACAAGTGAGCTCACAAAGATCCATAATTTCAATATATCCCCATGTATTTAAAGATGATAACAATTTAATTTCTTCATTCTCATTAGTAATGTGGAAAATATGTTTAAAATCAATGCTTGAGGAATTAACAATAGAAACAACACATTCTTCCACTAGTTGTGGTAGGTATATAAGTGAAGCATTAACACACAACTCTTCTTTATCATGAGGAATTTCAAGCAAATCATCTGTTAACAAAGAAATTTCAGAAAAAGATTCCACTAATGGTTGCTCTATAATAGCATGAATATCCGATGATTGTGTTTTATCAGGAGTACACTCACCTTGATTAATTTCAACATATATATTACCTTGCAAAACCTTTTCCGATGATGTAAGTGCATTTTTATTCTCTTTTTCATGTTCAAAGTTAGTAGAACTAGAGGGCAAACTGATTGGCGTCTCCTCTAAATCAATAGCAATCTGAATTTCAGCTCGATATGCAAGTTCAAACAATTGAGAGAGATAATTATATGTTTCATGAAGAAGCATTTCCTGAATTTCCTTGTTAAGCCCACGTAAAAACCTTTGTTCTATAGCTTCTTCACATTCATCTATAGCACAATGTAATAAACAAGCATGCATATCATGATAGTATGAGGCAACACTTCTGCTATATTGTTTTAAACATTGTAGTTTCTTTAATAGAATATCAACATAATATGGAGGAACAAAAACATCTCTAAAATATTTCTTTACACTACTACAAAGCGACACTGTAGCGGCGGGCAAAACCGACCTGTAGTGGCGGGCATCCAGTCCGCCACTGCTCTAACGCCACTGCTATCCCTGGTTAGCAGTGGCGGGCAGAGTGCCCGCCACCGCTGTGTCAACAGCAGTGGCGGGCGCGCTAACCTCATCTGCCCGCCACTACTATTGATAACAGCAGTGGCGGGCAGATGAGGTCAGCTCGCCCGCCACCACTGTGTCAACAGCAGTAACGGGCGCGCTGACCTCATCTGCCCGCCCGCCACCACTGTGTCAACAGCAGTAACGGGCAAGCTGACCTCATCTGCCCGCCACTGCTGTGTATAACCCATAACACAATATGTTGTGATCCATAATTCACAGTTCCACAAACCAAAACACAGAAATTATATGCTTCACACAGCCATCGACATACACAGCAGCAAAACATCGACATATCCACATACACATCCACAACAGCAACACATCAACACAACGACAACCGATCTAATCAATTTACAAATTTACAAAGTTTACATTTCATCACACATCAAGTTTAAAAAGTTTACATCTATCAAAATTTCAAAATTAACCATTGTTTCACAAATACATGCTCATGCGGTTTATGTTTCACAAATACATGCTCATGCTCATGCATCTTTTCTTTGCTTCTCATCAGCTTCAAAATTTTTAGCGATTTGTTGTTCTTGCCTTTTTGTTCTTCCGGTCCAATCATACAAAGTTGGATGTTTGGCCACTTCACCCTCAGGATCAAAGAATACTCCATGCTCATGAAGAACTTCATGCATCGTGAAGCGGCACATCCTTGATACGATTCCATACATTTTTGATTCTGAGAGTTCGCTCTTCTCGGCAATGGTTGATGGACCTGACGCCTGCATACATAACATATAAGTACATACATTGCAAGTTATATTAGATTAACGCTTTATCAATTGAATTAAGAAATTTCAAAATATAATATTACCGGATAGTTGGTTCTTATATGCATATCTTTTGGCCTCTGTGGATCATGTGGGCCACCTAACCTTTCCACGTAGTATTTGTATGCACTCTGAATAACATTTAATATATCTTGATAATCTTTTTTGGGTTTGTCGAGAGAGTCGAGCACATAAACCCTTGAGTCTTTCGGGTATATCAGAAGTGCAATCCAATGATCACTATCGAAAGAAGTAATATATGATTATGTTAGTTTCATAATCGATAAAACGTGATTAAATGGATATAGTGGGTATACTTACTTAAAATTATATGCCCCACTTATCATTTCTCTATCACTCCATTTATACATGCATTGCGCAATATACAACGCGGCACAGTTCCTTTTATTCTTCTTATGTGCGTCTTGGTCTTTATTGAACATCTTTTTTTGAAATTTTTTCCGACCGGTGGTCTAGTACTTGTCATTGTCCCGATTTAGTACCGGGTTCAGTGTACTTTGGCTTATGAATGACGGGTTCAAGTACCCATATTTATTAGAAGTGTCACAACATGAATTCAAACTGCATATGTTATGAAACAATAGTCAATATAAGACATGATTAATTTTTGCTTTGTATTGACAAAGTATAAAGTACTTACAGGTACCAGAGTATCATGTGTGTGATGTCGATTCGCTTCAGATGGAACATCCGATGGAAGTCGTCGAAAAATAGTGCAAGAGTAAACTCTGGGCAGTTGAATATTTCTTTTGGAACCTTCACTTCTATGTGTGTAACACCTAACGCAGACGCTTTGAGGTACCAGTCATGAAATGATCCCATCTCCCAAGGCATACTCTTAAGTACTCGTTGGGGTAATAATGGTTTGCCTGGTTCATATTCAATATAATCCTCGTCTCCGTAGGTCCATTTATCAACAGAAAGTGAGGCCGCTTGCTTTTGTACTGGAGCCTTTCTGGGAGCCTCTACGGGCGTAGAACGTGTTTGCCCCACAGTACTAAAAAATTTAAGCATTTCAGATTTAGGCGCAGAACACTGCCCAACTTGAAAAATTGTCTTGTGGATTGCTGGCTTTGGGCGTGCATCGTGTTTTTCAGGCTCAGCCACTGGCACTTGAGGCTCAGCCAGAACTGGCACTGGAATTTGATCTGGCTCTGACACTTTTATGTTGGGCTCATTAGTGGGCTCAAGCACTAGCACTGGCTCTGTCACTTGAGGATCAAGCTCAGTCACTTTCGATTCTATCACTTCTGCCACTTTATCGGGCACTGGCTCTTCCTCTGCCTTTTCCTCTATCTCACGCTCATCAACAGGTGATAAAGATCTTATATTTTGCACATCCTGAGATGAAAGATATGTGGGGGATTGTGATGAGACAATAGGCGATTTACTCTGAGAACTTGTCTGCAGTAATTTGATATCTCGGCTCGCCCATAGGACAAAGTTATTTAGAGAATCTCCGATTGTCTCAATCCCCTCATCAGGCATTGGAAGATCCAAGGGGTCATTAATAAATCTGTCATTGGTGATCTCATTGACCTGAACCTTGGTATAGTCAACAGGAATAGGCCGATTGTGAAATAAATCCCCAGGCATAGCAATGCCTCGTGCAGCCTCTTAGGAATGCCCTTTGCGCCCTATCGGTACATGCAGGCTGCATGGTGTGTCCTCTTTAATATAATTTACAGGAAATTTGTCTTGTACTGAGCCAACACTGCTTGGTACGTCGAGTCGTACCTCTGGCACAATTATTTGTCCCGCTGCAGCCTGCATTATGTTTGGATTCTTGTTAATAAATTCAAAAAAGTGTCGCTCCCACTCTACACGGCGCTCTGCGGTGTCGTCTGTGCGTGCTTGACGCTTCTTGTATGTGGCACCCTCCTGTTTTTTGAAAGTATTTTTCCAGGGTGCTATAGAAGAGACACCTCGGGTGCGCCCTCGATGTTCCTCGTTTCCGAGAGCAGATGTAAGCTCGTCATTACATCCCTCGGGCTTGAACTTTCCAGTCTTCTCCAACTCAGCGATTTCCTGTGCTTTTTGGAATACTTCACTAGTCCGTGAGTCGGAGAGCATATATTGGCCCTCGGGTGTTTTTTTAGCTCGACCTAGGAGCCATCTCTTAGTGCGCTGATCAGCACCTGAAAACTGTTCAGGTAACCCAGCCGCACGGTCCTCCTCCTCCTTTGTACTCCACTCATCCTCCTTGGCCTTATATCCACCTGGCCCAAGTTTATGTGGGAACTTATTGTTCTTATTAAGTTCTTTGAACATGATGCTCTCTTCTTTGGCTTCTTCCGAGCAATGCTGCATTTTGAATTTGTTCCATTCATTTGGCGTTATAAAGTCGTAGTCGTTGAGTGGCGACTCATCTTTCTGAAGGTATTGTGTGTTCAGTTTAGTCCTAAATGTATGGAGAGCCTTCCCGATAGTCTTCAATGTGGCAGCTTTAGCGTCTTCTAAGCGGTCTTCCGGGAATTTATAATGCGCTTTTATATGCTGCCACAATTCATTTTTTGTAGCTTCAGGGACAGTCTTCAAATTTTTCCAAACTATCTTACATCGCTCCCTGGTGAGACATCCACAGTCGTTACGCCACTTCGCTGTGATTTCTTTTGGCTTCTTTGGAGCCCCATCAACATGCACTTCTTCAACCTCATAGATAGCTGTATGTAGCTTGTTCTTCTCCCGTTTCCCTCTCCTCTTCGCATTTGCAGAGGATGTTGTGGCAGCGGGCTCAACATCTGTTCGCTCAGCTGACTCAATAGTTGGGACAATAGTTGTCCTTTTCTTGACTTGGAATAATCGACGCTTGCTTCCTCGCTTTGGACAATCCTACGATGATAGACAATGTGAGCTTCAGGAATGTAATCCTCGGTTAGAAGCTGCTCTGACTTGTTACTAACGTAATAATTACCTCCGCTTGAGCTTTAGGAATGTAATCCTCATCGGCGTCTTCTCTCGTTCTCGTCTTCCTAGGCTCCATTGGATGTTCATTCTCCGGAGAGTGGTACGAAGATTCACTATCGGAGGATCCTTCAGATGAACCCTCTTTATTTGTTTTTGCGGGAGACTCGTAGATGAGCTCCTCAATGGAACGTCCTTCTTCCGCCATAGATAAACTATTCATAGTTAAGAGGCTAATGTATCAAAATTTTGGTTATGCAAAAAAGGTCTGCTGTCATATTTTCATAGTTATGTGGCTATTACTTCCGAAGCCACTATACTAATCCTAAAGATAGGATATTGTGTTGTTCTCCCTCTCTAGTGTTGTTGAGGCCTCAACATATGTTGTGTTGTTTTTCAAAATGTTCATGGCTGCCATGGAACCATGAGCACATCCATTCCCTGTCAGCAACACGAGAAATAAGAAGCTGTTGATGGGAATGGATGTGTCACATGGCTTGATGACATACATGAGATAACTCAATAACAATTTGCATCATAGACCTCTAAAAGGAATTGCGGAATCTAATGTTGGCCTTCTGCCGGATGAACTTGAGGATTAGTATAGTAGCCTTAGAAGTAATAACAGTAGTAAACTGATCACAGTGTTGTTGAGGCCTCAGCATATTTTGTGTTGTTTTTCAAAATGTTCATGGCTGCCATGGAACCATGAGCACATCCATTCCGTGTCAGCAACACGGGAAAGAAGAAGCTATTGACGGGAATGGATGTGTCCCATGGCTTCATGACATACATGAGATAACTCAATAACAATTTGCATCATAGGCCTCTAAAAGGAATTGTAGAATCTAATGTTGGTCTTCAACCGGATGCATGAACTTGAGGATTAGTATATAGTAGCCTTAGAAGTAATAACAGTAGTAAACTGATCACAGTGTTGTTGAGGCCTCAGCATATTTTGTGTTGCTTTTCAAATATGTTCATGGCTGCCATGGAACCGTGAGCACATCCATTCCCTGTCAGCAACACGAGAAAGAAGAAGTTATTGACATGAATGGATGTGTCTCACGGCTTGATGACATACATGAGATAACTCAATTACTATTTGCATCATAGGCCTCTAAAAGGAATTGCAGAATCTAATGTTGGCCTTCAGCCGGATGAACTTGAGGATTAGTATATAGTAGCCTTAGAAATAATAGCAGTAGTAAACTGATCACAGTATTGTTTAGGCCTCAGCATATTTTGTGTTGCTTTTCAAATATGTTCATGGCTGCCATGGAACCGTGAGCACATCCATTCCCTGTCAGCAACACGAGAAAGAAGAAGTTGTTGACAGGAATGGATGTGTCTCACGGCTTGATGACATACATGAGATAACTCAATTACTATTTGCATCATAGGCCTCTAAAAGGAATTGCAGAATCTAATGTTGGCCTTCAGCCGGATGAACTTGAGGATTAGTATAGAGCCTTAGAAGTAATAACAGTAGTAAACTGATCACAGTGTTGTTGAGGCCTCATCATATTTTGTTGCCATGGAACATTAGAGGGAAAAACAACACAAAATATGTTGAGGTCTCAACAACACTAGAGAGAGAGAACAACACAATCTCCTAACTTGAGAATTAATATAGTGGCTTCGGAAGTAATAGCTGACTACTGTAGCCAAGAAGAGTTTTCATACATTTCCCACCTTTGACACTCTGATCAGTTTACTACTGTAGCCTCAGAAGTAATAGCAGTAGTAAACTGATCACAATGTCAAAGGTGGGAAATGTATGAAAACTCTTCTTAGCTACAGTAGTCAGCTATTACTTCTGAAGCTACTATATTAATCCTCAAGTTAGGAGATTGTGTTGTTCTCTCTCTCTTGTGTTGTTGAGGCCTCAACATATTTTGTGTTGTTTTTCAAATATGTTCATGGCTGCCATGGAACCGTGAGCACATCCATTCCCTGTCAGCAACACGAGAAAGAAGAAGTTGTTGACAGGAATGGATGTGTCGCACGACTTGATGACATACATGAGATAACTCAATTACTATTTGCATCATAGGCCTCTAAAAGTTGTTCTAAAAAAGTGGTAATGTGGTATGCAATATTTCTCATGGAATAACTTAGATATAGAAGACTTCACTCAAGAACTAGAGGGGGGGTGAATAGGCGCCTCGACAAAATTCTTTCGAATTAGATGGCCCTTTCAAAACACCCAACGCTCCTCCAAACTTAATCACAGATTTAGCTCCAATGAGTCAAATTAAAGACTATATCACAAACTTGCTATTTAATCTTTATGTCTGATCAAGAAATCAGAATTTAAACAAACTTAATTATCTAAACACCTTGCAATGAATTCAAGGGGAAATTTCTGAATCAAAATAGAACACATTCAACCAAAATAGAAAAAATAAAATAAAGACAGGCCTAAACTGCATTCCACAATCAACATTTTCTATTTTTATTTGTTCACCACCGTCGCACGTGCTTCACACCGCTGCCCGTCGACTGCCCACCTTCTCCCCTCTGCAGATCTCACCGGTAACCTACACTTTCCCCTCTCTAGATCTCGTCGGTCGCCAAACTCTCCCCTCTTCAGATCTAGTCGACCGCCTCCCTTCTCCCCTCTCCAAATCCTGCTGTCCATTCACCCACCCTCTCACCGCCTGAACCATCGCTAGGAAGAACAACAACTCTGGTTCGATTCTTCCCCTCATTTTCGCAGCTACAGTTCTACTGTTTGTTTCTTTCCGAAATGTGTTGATATGTGTTGATGTTATTTGTTTTGCAGCTAAAACCGAAGCAGGAGTCCAAGGTCTTAATCAATGCTAACAACATGAAATTATCCTGTTGAAAAGCGATTTCTTTTGAAATGGGGACAGGTGATGTCAACTTTGTGTTATTTCCCATGGTAAACAAATTGTAGTGTTAGGCAAAGTACTTGTGTAATTATCCTGTTGAAAAACCTAAACAAAAAATGATATCTTTTCTGAAGTGTCAATCAAATTGGTTTCATAATTATTGTCATTGACCTCTAAATGAAAATGAAATTGTCCTGTAAGGAAATAAAAACATATTGTATCATTCTACCATTTCAAAAGTGTAAATTGCTGAACTTTGATAATTCACTGGTAATATGTATTAAATTTGATACGGACTATATTCACTGATAATTTGTATCAAATTATAGTGTCTTTATAATTGGCAATCGGAGGTGACTATATTTCATCCTATTAAACCAACCAAACAAGAACATGTAACATCCCATACCATTTTATGCAAGTAACCAAACAAAATCATGTATCATCCGATACAAACAACCAAACGCCCTACTTGTACCATCTTATACATGACCATCCCATTCAAGTGAACCATCCCATACATATTCAACTTCATACAAGCAACCAAATACTACCTAAGAGAACATGCATGTTCGTATGAATCAGGGCATTAATTTCAGAGAAAATTGGAAAAGGGGAAGTTTTTAGCAACCTGAATAGGGACGACGGCGTGCGCTCGGGGATGGGGATGGTGGCGCGGGGTCTGGGGACAGCGACGTGGGCTCCAACGGAGTTCGGGGCGACGACGGCGACGGGTTCCGAGGGTGGCGGCGCGGGCTCCAGGACGGGGATGGCGGCGTGCGTCGGGGACGGGGACGACAGCGACGAGGGGTCCTGGTGCACCGACGCGGGCTCCGGTGATGGGCTTCGAGGATGACTGTGACGGCTTTGAGGTGGCGGGAGAAGATTAGGGCTTAGGGTTTTCAGACGGCGGGAGCGAAATATTTATATAGGTGGATTAGCAGTGGCGGGAATGCTGATGTCATCCTGCCCACCACTGCTATTTTCTCTTAGTAGTGGCGGGCATGCTGACGTCACCAGCCCACCACTACTAATCCGCCTGCCGCTGGTGCTCGATGCCACTACTAAAAGGAATAGCAGTGGCGGGCTGGTGACGTCAACATACCCGACTGCCACTACTATGAGAGGTGGGGGTTATCTAACATACATTGCGATACATTTCGAGAAACACATTGTAGCGCAGTGGTGAGGGGGGTTGCTTTGGTGCCATGCGGTTCGAGGTTCGAACCTTGCTGTCGGCAGGCGGTTTGAGGTTCGAACCTTGCTGCTAGCATCCAAACATTTTTTTTACATTTTCATGACTTTTTTATTCATGTTTAAATTCTAGTTTGAACTTGATTTTTTTAACAATACAAATACATCATAACTTATCAAATTTAAAAAATTGGTATTTTTCTGCCTCACTTTACTTTTTTTATTTCTTTAAGAAACATGAGATTCTCCGGGGATGCATTAGGGTTTAGAGAAGAAATGACTGAGGTTTGAAAGCAAATTCTAGTTTGAACTTGATTTTTTTAACAATAAGAATACATCATAACTTATCAAATTTAAAAAATTGGTATTTTTCTGCCTCACTTTACTTTTTTTTATTTCATTAAGAAACATGAGATTCTCCGGGGATGCATTAGGGTTTAGAGAAGAAATGACTGAGGTTTGAAAGCAAAATCTATAGTTTATTCTTCCTTTTAAATTGAAACTTTTTGTACAATAAAAATACAACATCAATATTCTAATTGCAAAAATTGGTATTTTTCTCCCTTAGTTTAATATTTTTATTTCATGAAGTGTGTTTTTATGATCAAAGTCAAAATAAGTTCAATTTGAACTACAAGACATGAAATAATTCACCAAAATTTATAGAAAAACCATATTCATGTTTTGACTCTATAATTAGTTATTATCCAGTAAATTTAAAACCGTCATAAAAAATGTAGGTTTCCACAACACTCGATTGACTTGTTTTTTGATAGTTTTTTAATCCTCAAAAATAAAATAAAGTCTAAAAAGATGAGACTTGTCATGTTGTTATGATATGATCGATCCATAGATGTTGTCATAAAAAATAAAATTGTTTCGAGAAAATAATCATGTAGGGCGTTAAGAAACCTAAGATTCTCCGGGGATGAATTAGGGTTTAGAGATGAAATGACTCAGGTTTGAAAGCAAAACCTATAGTTGATTCTTTCTTTGAACTTGAAACTTTTGTACAATAAAAATACAACACCAATATTCTAATTGCAAAAATTGGTATTTTTCATTAACAGAAATTGGTATTTAAATGCAAAAAGTCCACGTAGAGGTAGGGATTATCTACCATACACTGCACACATTGCCGAGAAAGACTTTGTAGCGCAATGGTGCGGGGGGTGCTTTGGTGCCATGCGGTTCGAGGTTCGAACCTTGCTGCCCGCAGGCAGTTTGAGGTTCGAACCTTGCTTCTGGCGCCAAAACAACATTTTTTTCTGTTTTGTACTTTTTTTAAATTTTCAGCACTTTTTTATTGATGTTTAAATCCTCGTTGAACTTGAATTTTTTTAACAATAAAAATACATCATAACTTAGTGGTGGCGGGCCGATGACGTCATGCGACCGCCACTACTAAAAGGATTAGCAGTGGCGGGCTGGTGACGTCAGTGTGCCCGCCACTACTAATTAGTAGCGGGGTTATCTAACATACGTTGCGATACATTTCGAGAAACACTTTGTAGCGCAGTGGTTCGGGGGTTGCTTTGGTGCCATGCTGTAGGACCGAAAGTAGCGACCAGAGGGGGGGTGAATGGGCGCCTGAAAAATTCTTTCGAATCAATGGCCTGTTCCCAATACCCAACGCACCTCAAAAGATTACGCAGCAGAAAATAAACAGAAGGTCTAAGTCTAAAGGTTTCTAACCTAGAAGCAACTGATTATAAACAGTGTAAATCTAAAGTAGTGCAACTAGGCAGATGAACAAGGTATAACAAGCCTAAACTTCTCAATGAAACGATCTAAGAATGTGTAAGATGAAAAGAGAAGTTACTGTCCAAATTTGTCTCCTGTTCGGAACTTGGCGAAGCCCCCTTCGCACGTCGAGGTCTGCTTCGGAGGTTGGTGACGGAGCCTGTCCGAGATGCCGAAGGTGTCACGGTCTAGCCTAGTTCGAAGTGGCAAGTTGCAAAGTGTACTTCGGAGCGAAGTATGACAATGCTGGAGCCTGGTTCGAAGTATGTACTTCGAAGACAAGGCTTCGAACACAGCTTCGAACCAAGAGCTTCGAAGCAAAGTGACAGAGTCGGAGCCTGCTTCGAAGTGTGCACTTCGAAGACAAAACTTCAAACACAACTTTGAACCGAAAGCTTCGAAGCAAAACCTTCGAACAGAAAGCTTCGAACACAACACTCAAAAGGGCAACCTTCGAACAAAGAAGCGAAGTCTGTCACACGACATAAAATCAACTCCGAAGCCTACACTCTATCTTCGAACAGGGAAAGCTTCGGAAGGAGAACCGAAGGTTGACACGCCACAAGGAAATCAAATCGAAGTCTATCAGAAATGACAAGCTTCGAACCCAACTTCGAAGCCTACCGAAGTGTGGACTTCGAACAGCTAGATTCGGAGAATGTTGTTCGAAGTATGCGATGCTGTCCGTTCACAAAAATACTTCGAAGCTTATCAACACAGACCGCACACCGAAAATCGAAGATTGAGCGAAGCCTTCGAAGATGCTAAGTCGAAGCCTGTCTCACGGAGCTGAGGGACTTCGAACAGAGAAAGACTTCGCCAGAGACACAGCCAGAAAAGGTAATAGACTCTGTCAGCTTCGATCAAAAAGCTGTGCAGTAGAAGGTGAAAAGCTGCACAGAACACTGTAGCTGCAGGGAAGTAGTACTACTTGCAACAGCAAGAACTAGTACTACTAGAATGAAGAACACACCCAGCCGAAGCCTCCAAAATCTCAAAAATCACAGGAAAAGTTGCTATGCTAATGAAATGTAGCCATTTAAAAACTTTGCAGATGCAGCACACAATGAAATAGGGCATTTACTGCAACATTAAAAGCAAAGCAATAAACACAGGGGCACAACTTCCTGGCGGCGCAAGCAGGGAACCAGAGAAGAGAGAGGCAAGGCAAAAGACAAAAAGTGACCCAATAGAGAGGATGTGATTTCAGCCAAAAGGGTTGGTCCAAACCCTAGGGATTGGGGTCCTATTTATAGGCAGCCCAACACTAGGAATATTCTACCAGCCCCTTAGGGTTTTTACAGACTCAAAAATAAAGGAAAAGACTCTACTGCCCTTAGGAATTTTTACAGACACGACTGACTGACTGTGGGCCTAGAGTTACAGATGACTTATCCGGAAGCTAAGTTTTCGTAGCGACTACGGCTTCTCTTCTGGACAGTAGGATACAGAATCAACGGTTGTCTATTTTACGCCGAAACTAACAAAGCCTCCACCGGCTTTGCACCAGGTACCCGGATTGGGCCGGCCCGACTCCGCAGCTCTCTCAGCCCGGCAATCGCTCACCGCCCGTGTACCTGAGTCAGTCCTGGTCAACAGCCCAGTGGGTCTTCTACTGCTTATGGCCCATGCACCCGGATTGGGCCAGCCCGACTTCGCAGCCTCCTCTGCCCGACAGTCGCTCGCTGCCCGTGTACCTGAGTCACACACGGCCCATGAAACAGCAGATCTCATCTCTTCCTCAGTCCTCTTTGACTATCGTTGACAATGACTCATCACTTCTGGAGCCATGAGGCCCACGCTATTCAGCATGGCTCCTCAATCTCCCCCTTGATGAGTGCATTGTCAACACTCCTCTTTTCTCGGCTCTTCAGCACCTGCAAACAAATGTGGAAACACGAAAACAAAACACAAGAAAACAGAGAAGAAGAAAAATAAGGTAAAAGTTTAACCCTAATGACCAAAAGCCAAACAAAAGCAAGAAACGGTCATTATGGTTAACCAAAACGTAAAAACTCAAAATGAGTGTGAGTTCAGAACAACAAGAATATTAACAGAGTAAGAACTCCCCCTTAAACTCTGATCCCAAATTTTCTCCCCCTTGTTGACAAGTGAACTCATCAAGCACTCAAAAGAGACACAGACTCCCCCTGAAATGCAACTCCCCCTCAAAATATGCAGTGAATGCAACTGGAGTGCAGAAGGAGTGTAGAAAAACATGCTTCTCAGATACGATTGACTGCAATTACAACATCTAACAGATACAGCAAAAGAGATATTGTCTAAGACACATGGCATGATCAGTGCAATAGATGATATCTAAAGAAAGTCAGTAGCACACATTTTTCAGTTTTGGCAAACAAAAACATCACCACACTTTCCAGTAAACAAGTAAGGTAAAGCATGAGATGCAGAAGCTAACTGATATCTACCAAGATAAGCATTGTCCAAAAACAAAGTGCTTCAGCAAACTTGTTATTTTTTAAATGTTCAGGCTTTTTCATTTTCCTTTTTCATTTTTGCCAAGGGTTATTTGCATGTCAAGCCTTATGCTAACCGACCAAGTCAAGCCTAGGCCAAAACTGGACCATCAGAAGCTTAAGACATTGGTCTTGGCATACACTACACTGTCCTAGTTCATACCAATGTGCTATGGTAAGCGATCCAGAACAATGCAATGCGACAAAGCAAACCCACTTGGATCTTTTCAATTCAAGCATAAAAAGGCATGGAATTTTCATTCATTTTTGATTGTCATAGCTCATTTTCCATGTTAAAGCATAAAGATGTCCAAGTTGCATATCTGCATCTATGTGATGAACTAGCTACAAGGCATGTAGCAGATAACAAAAGCACTCAGCCTACGCATGCTAGTTACCAGAAGCAATGGTGATCATTTTTCAGGTTTAAAGCATAAAAGCCATGCATATGACAGATATCAGATATATCAAGTGAGCTGAACCAAAGCATGATCATTGACAAGTAATCAAAAGCATGTACCAGCTAGACTAAGTAAAGCAGTTCAATCATATAACAGAAGCAGGCTCAAATGTGTGATATGTGAATATGTATGATATGAACACACACAAAAAGACTCAAGAAAAGAGTAAAGAAGAAAGAAAACTGACGCAAAATATCCTAAAAAGGATACACAACACCCAAATCCCTCATAAACGTTCGAATGTAGACCGGTCTAGGGGTTTGGTGAAGATGTCAGCCAACTGATGATGGGTATCAACATGAACAAGGTCAATGACACCTTTCTCATATTGATCCCGCAAGAAGTGAAAGCGCCCATCAATATGTTTGGTCTTTGAATGGAGACACGGGTTTTTCCCTACACTAATAGCACCGGTGCTGTCGCAAAACAATGGAACCCCGGTAGGAAAGAACAACCCAAAATCTCGCAGAGTGGAAATCATCCAAACCAACTGTGAGCAGCAGCTAGCAGCAGCTACGTACTCAGCCTCTGTGGTCGAAAGAGCAACTCCAGATTGCTTTCGAGAAGACCAAGAGACAAGAGAGGAACCAAGAAACTGGCAAGTACCGGAAGTCGACTTGCGATCCAACCGGCACCCACCAAAGTCTGCGTCCGAAAAGCCAGATAGATCAAGAGATGATGATGCTGAATAGTAAAGACCGAGATCGGGCGCATAAGTGAGATACCTAAAAATGCGCTTGACAGCCTGCCGATGAGACGCGCGTGGTGAAGACTGAAAACGCGCGCAAAGTCCCACGGCGAACTGAAAATGCGCTCGATCGTAGTGGAAGAAGTGATCAGAGGTCCGCCCTCATCATCAGTCGAAGTCTCAAAAGGTGTGGGCTCTGCGGGGGATGCAGAAGGCCCACCCTCATCAGCAGCTGGAGTATCCTCATCTTCCTCAAAGATGGACTCTCCGAGCTCATCATCGCCAGAAAGCTCAAAAGAAGGATTCAAAGAAGGCAAGGACTCATCAAATGAAACCTCACAGGTCTCGACAAGCAGCTGGGATTCGAGGTTCCAAACACGGAAGCCTCGAGAATGCAAAGCGTAGCCAAGAAAAATACCATCCCAGCAACGAGACTCAAACTTGTCCAAGTGCCCTCCCTTCTTGAGCACAAAGCACTTGCAGCCAAACGCTCGCAAGTGGCTCACCTTGGGCTGTCTGCCAAACCGCAATTCATATGATGTCTTACCAAGGTAAGCTCTAAGAAAAATGCGGTTGGCCAGATAGCAAGTTGTGTTCATGGCTTCAGCCCAAAAACGCCTAGGAGTCCTATGCTCATCGAGCATCGTCCTGGCCATCTCGAATAGCGTGCGGTTCTTTCGTTCCACAACGTCGTTCTGTGGGGGAGTGTAAGGAGAAGAAAACTGATGGTCCAGACCCTAATCACTACAGAAGCTGACGAACTGAGAGTTCTTGAACTCAGAGCCATTGTCGGAGCGAATTGCTCGCATTCGACCATTGTTCTCATTCTTCAACTTCAAGATCAGGTCATGAACAAACTGAAACGTTTCATCCTTAGACTCCAAAAAGAAAACCCACGAGAATCGAGAAAAGTCGTCAACAATCACAAGTGCATACCACTTCCCACCGACTGAACGTACCCGAGCTGGACCAACAGTGTCCAAGTGTAAAAGCTCACCTGGATATGAAGTCATCACCTGAGTCACAGGTGAGTGAGAAGCGGCAACCATTTTCCCATGACGACAGGGATGACAAACTAGATCCTTCTCCATCTTAAGCTTGGGCAATCCTCGAATGAGGTCCATAGAGCTTAACCTGACTAGCAGATCAAAACTCAAATGACCTAACCTTCTATGCCACTTCCAGAGCTCAGAAGAAGATCCAGCAATCAAACAGCGAGAAGGGCCAAAAGAACTAGAGAAGTCAATTCGAAAAACTTTACCGAAGGGTAAAATCTGACAAACCAAAGACCCTCTAGAATCAACCACAGAAGAATTGCCCTTCTTAAAACGCACTTCCAAACCATCCTCAAGAAGTTGCGAAACAGAAATAAAATTAAAGTTCAAATTTTTAACCAAAGCAACATTCTTTAAAGAGAAATGATCTGAAATGCGAATTGATCCTATGCCACTTACTTTCCCTTGACCGCTGTTCCCGAATGTGATGTACTCTTTGGAGCTCGGGGGAGTGAGACTGGAGAACCATCTGCGATGTCCCGTCATGTGGCGAGAGCATCCTGAGTCCATGATCCAAACATCCTCCAGTCCCCGGTCCTGCACAATCAGTGTCTGTAAGTGGGAGCAAATGGTCCGGCACCAGGTTTAGCAAAAGAGCTAAACCAGTGTCGAGCCATCTGCTCAAAAGATGGAAAGCGAAAACCATCAAAAGAGTTTGGACCAAAGCGCGGCTCAAAGCGCGGTCCTCGGTTCTGCCTACCTCTGCGGCCACGAGGTCCAGAACCGTAGCCAACACGGTCTGGAACTCTGCCGGAATGGACACCACCAACTGGAGTATGGGCAAGAAAGCCGTCTCCTCTACCACCACCTACACGACGCGGCCTAGCCTCCAGCCTCTCCCCGCGCCGAGGAACACGCAGTCTACCACCCTGCTGATAGAACTGCTCCTGATCACTCCGAGCCCTCTCTGCTTTCTCAACCCGCTTCCTCCTGAAGCAAAACTCCACAAGATGCCCGTCTCTCTGACAATACTCACAATGATAGGTAGGCTTCTTGGGATGTGGTTGAGGCTTGGGGTTTTTGGGCTTAGTGGTGATTGGTGTTGTCTTCTTGGGCTGAGAGGGTCCAGGAAGAGAGTCTAGAGAAGAGTGGAGGTGTTTGGGCTTCGGAACCCAGATAGGTTTCTTGGGTGGAGCTTTAGGTGGTTCATGGATCACTCCATCCTTGGGCTGACAAGCCTGGGAGGACTCAGTGGAGTGAGTCTTGGGATACCTCTGCTCTGGAGTCATTTTACTCCACTCCACTGCCCGGCTGATGGCACTCTCAAAGTCAGCCTTGGTGTAGGTGTAACCTACCCCAAACCCATCCTGCCTCTTGAACTGCTGGATCATCATGCCAAGTTGTGGCTCTCTGGCACTGATCCAACTCAGGATAGAACGGAGGTAAAAGTTCTCATTCTGAGAATCTGCTAGCTCCTCTCTCAAGGAAGCTAGAACCTCCACCTGAGACAAGCAGGTCTCACACTCACTCTCTACTTGGACAGACTTTCCGGCTTTTAGCTTGATCAACTCCATTCTAAGAGACAGACAGTTCTCACAGACAGTGGGTGGAACTGACAGTGTCTCAAGCTCTAGCCTAGTCTGGGCAAGCTCAGGTCTCAACCTCTCCAAATCACCCAACTGTTCATCGCCCTTGGATTTCAGCTCAGCTAAGGCAGCTAGATGAGATGGGCAATCAACACAGGGTGCGACGACAGTGGCTTGAGCATCTTTCAGCTCCAGCTGAGCGCTTTCAAGCTCAGTGGCCAAAGCGTCCCTCTCATCAACCCTTTCTGTGTACCTGGACTTCAGAGTCGATAGGTCACACAGAAGCACCTCACACTTCGGGCACTCACTGCTATCACCCAAGCAAGGGGAAGAAGATAGACTCTCAATTCTGCCGTTGGCCACGACAAGCTCACTCTCTAAATCATCTATCCTCTTCTTAGCCCCCCTAAGCAGTTTTTCCCGATACTTCAACTCCTGACGATTGCTCTCAAGTAAATCAACAATTTCACGCTCATAAGATGTTACCTTGTCGTCGTCGTCGGAGTTGTCGGAGGAGCTCTTTTCTTCTCTATCCCCAAGAGCCATTGAGCAGAAGCTCTTGCGGGATCTTCGGCGCTGGTGTGAGCGGCTCTTCGACTTGTCTCCGAAGGCCATGAAGCAAAGGCCCGCCGGATCATCCTTGTCCTTCCCCTTCCTGATGGCGATCTCCTCATCACTTGAGCTCGATGAAGAGGAAGAAGACGTGGACTGCTTGGAGTAGCTTTTCTCCATCTCGGCGAAGAAGGCCTTGTCGCGCTTCTTGTTCTCTCACCGGTAGTCCTTCAGGGCCTTCTTGAAGAACCGAGTCTTCGGTTTGCCCTTGTTGAAGGAAGAGCTGTCGTGCTTGCCGGAGTCGTGGAAGCCACCACCGGTGCCCTTCTTGTATCCATTGCGCTTGGGGCAGTCGGCGATGAAGTGTCCTGGATCACCACATTCAAAGCATCCGGATTTTGTGCCGTGTCTTTTGAACATTCTCTTGTCATAGACACGACGCACCCGGTTGTTAAACAGACACAAATCATCATCTCCCAACAACTCAAGCTGGTCCTCAGTGATAGACATCAAGGAGAACCCAGCACAGCTCACAGAAGAAGGATCAACAGAAGGTGTAGCAAGGGCTAGGGATTTTGATCCAGAACCAGTGAGATTTGATCTCAACTGGATATCTACCTCAGTGGCCTTCAGCTTGCTAAATAACTCAAAAATGGTCAAGGTATCGTAAGAGGTGCTCTCAACGATAGAGGATACCTTGATCTCCCAGATCTTTGGGTCCAAGGTATGGAGAACCTTCAGCGCCTGCTCGTGATCTGAGACTAACTGAGCACCCTCAGCCTTGTTATCCCGAAGCTTGTTTATGATCGACTGAAAACGACAAAACAAAGCCTCAACAGATTCACCCGGCTTCTGTGTGAAATTCTCATATTCACGCCGGTAGGTCTGATAGAGCCGAGCCTTGACCTGTGCTGTTCCCTCATGATGTGCCTTGAGGGTAGCCCAGATCTCTCTCGCAGTGGAGAGATGACTCACACGCTCAAACTCAGTGGGACCTAAGCCAGAAAACAGAATGTTCACAGCCTTACTGTTGCTCAGATGCTGAGCAATGATACCAGCAGTACCTTGCTCAGTAACTGGCAAAATGACAAACGTGGTGTGAACGCAAATGTCCCATATGTCCGAACCCTGGCTCATAAGATAGGCTCGCATGCGAGTCTTCCAATAATTATAGCCATAGGCTTCCAAGGACGGGACCTTGCCAGGAGACGTCATGGTCACTACCGAGGTTTAGAACCGGTTAAGGTATGGAAAAACCCTAACCATGCTCTGATACCACTTGTAGGACCGAAAGTAGCGACCAGAGGGGGGGTGAATGGGCGCCTTAAAAATTCTTTCGAATCAATGGCCTGTTCCCAATACCCAACGCACCTCAAAAGATTACGCAGCAGAAAATACACAGAAGGTCTAAGTCTAAAGGTTTCTAACCTAGAAGCAACTGATTATAAACAGTGTAAATCTAAAGTAGTGCAACTAGGCAGATGAACAAGGTATAACAAGCCTAAACTTCTCAATGAAACGATCTAAGAATGTGTAAGATGAAAAGAGAAGTTACTGTCCAAATTTGTCTCCTGTTCGGAACTTGGCGAAGCCCCTTTCGCACATCGAGGTCTGCTTCGGAGGTTGGTGACGGAGCCTGTCCGAGATGCCGAAGGTGTCACGATCTAGCCTAGTTCGAAGTGGCAAGTTGCAAAGTGTACTTCGGAGCGAAGTATGACAATGCCGGAGCCTGGTTCGAAGTATGTACTTCGAAGACAAGGCTTCGAACACAGCTTCGAAGCAGAGTCGGAGCCTGCTTCGAAGTGTGCACTTCGAAGACAAAACTTCGAACACAACTTTGAACCGAAAGCTTCGAAGCAAAACCTTCGAACAGAAAGCTTCGAACACAACACTCAAAAGGGCAACCTTCGAACAAAGAAGCGAAGTCTGTCACACGACAGAAAATCAACTCCGAAGCCTACACTCTATCTTCGAACAGGGAAAGCTTCGGAAGGAGAACCGAAGGTTGACACGCCACAAGGAAATCAAATCGAAGTCTATCAGAAATGACAAGCTTCGAACCCAACTTCGAAGCCTACCGAAGTGTGGACTTCGAACAGCTAGATTCGGAGAATGTTGTTCGAAGTATGCGATGCTGTCCGTTCACAAAAATACTTCGAAGCTTATCAACACAGACCGCACACCGAAAATCGAAGATTGAGCGAAGCCTTCGAAGATGCTAAGTCGAAGCCTGTCTCACGGAGCTGAGGGACTTCGAACAGAGAAAGACTTCGCCAGAGACACAGCCAGAAAAGGTAATAGACTCTGTCAGCTTCGATCAAAAAGCTGTGCAGTAGAAGGTGAAAAGCTGCACAGAACACTGTAGCTGCAGGGAAGTAGTACTACTTGCAACAGCAAGAACTAGTACTACTAGAATGAAGAACACACCCAGCCGAAGCCTCCAAAATCTCAAAAATCACAGGAAAAGTTGCTATGCTAATGAAATGTAGCCATTTAAAAACTTTGCAGATGCAGCACACAATGAAATAGGGCATTTACTGCAACATTAAAAGCAAAGCAATAAACACAGGGGCACAACTTCCTGGCGGCGCAAGCAGGGAACCAGAGAAGAGAGAGGCAAGGCAAAAGACAAAAAGTGACCCAATAGAGAGGATGTGATTTCAGCCAAAAGGGTTGGTCCAAACCCTAGGGATTGGGGTCCTATTTATAGGCAGCCCAACACTAGGAATATTCTACCAGCCCCTTAGGGTTTTTACAGACTCAAAAATAAAGGAAAAGACTCTACTGCCCTTAGGAATTTTTACAGACACGACTGACTGACTGTGGGCCTAGAGTTACAGATGACTTATCCGGAAGCTAAGTTTTCGTAGCGACTACGGCTTCTCTTCTGGACAGTCGGATACAGAATCAACGGTTGTCAGTTTTACGCCGAAACTGACAAAGCCTCCACCGGCTTTGCACCAGGTACCCGGATTGGGCCGGCCCGACTCCGCAGCTCTCTCAGCCCGGCAATCGCTCACCGCCCGTGTACCTGAGTCAGTCCTGGTCAACAGCCCAGTGGGTCTTCTA
Organism: Zizania palustris; assembly: GCA_019279435.1. Taxonomy (NCBI): domain Eukaryota; kingdom Viridiplantae; phylum Streptophyta; class Magnoliopsida; order Poales; family Poaceae; genus Zizania; species Zizania palustris. The sequence continues at coordinate 31,631,101 of JAAALK010000079.1, read as the reverse complement.
CTGCTTCTGGCCCATGCACCTGGATTGGGCCAGCCCGACTTCGCAGCCTCCTCTGCCCGACAGTCGCTCGCTGCCCGTGTACCTGAGTCACACGCGGCCCATGAAACAGCAGATCTCATCTCTTCCTCAGTCCTCTTTGACTATCGTTGACAATGACTCATCACTTCTGGAGCCATGAGGCCCACGCTATTCAGCATGGCTCCTCACATGCGGTTCGAGGTTCGAACCTTGCTGCCGGCAGGCGGTTTGAGGTTCGAATCTTGCTGCTAGCATCCAAACATTTTTTCCATTTCTGTTCTAATTCTCAGCACATTTTTTATTGATGTTTGAATCCTCATTTGAACTTGATTTTTTTTAACAATAAAAATACATCATAACTTATAAATTTTAAAAAAATGGCATTTCCTGCCTTGGTTTACGTTAGACATGTATTAAAAAAATTGGTATTTTTATTTCTCAGTTTACTCTTTTTTATTTCACTAAGTGTGTTTTATGATCAAAGTCAAAATAAGTTAAATTTGAACTACAAGACATGAAATAATTAACCAAAATTTATAGAAAAACCATATTAATTTTTTTGACTCTATTATTAGTTATTATCCAATAAATTTAAAACCATCATAAAAAATGTAGGTTGCCAAAACACTCGATCGACAACATGTATCTTTATAGTTTTTTAATCCTCAAAAAATCAAATAAAGTCTAAAAAAGACAAGACTTGTCATGTTGTTACGATATGATCGAGACTTTGTAGTGCGGTGGTGCGGGGGCTCGCTTGACACATCATGTTTATTTGAAAGCAAGTAAACAAACACAAGTCCAGGCTGGGGAAACCAGCTTACACATCGAAACGCACTACTGGTCAAACCCAAAAGAAAGATATGGTTTGGAGCTTCTTCTTCTTCCTCGGCACAAACCCAACCTATTTCTGGTTAAACAGATTAAAAGCCTCAACTTGCCAATCCTCAACCAACTCGGCATCATCAGGCAGTCTGAACTGCTCTCCATGTTCCTGAACAAGAAAATACACGCGGCGGCGATAGTGAGAACAACTTATCAATGATTGAATTGGATGATAAAAATATAAAATTTGCATAAAAAGAGGATCTTGCCTCCTTCCTCCTCTTGCTGCCGCATTGCTCTACATGCTTCCCTTTTCCACCGCTAGCCTCGGCATGTTTCCCTCTACCACCGGTTGTCTCATCATTCTTCCGTCTGCCAACACTTACCCTATCTGGTTGCGGTGATCGCGAGTCGTCCTCCGAGTCGGAGTCCATTATTGGAATCACTTTCTTCGCCAAACAACTGCAAACTATACCATCATGTACCTTATGTTTACCGCATTTGCAAACCTCACACACGCCACTTGATGTAGAGTCTGAGGATCCACTATTTGGTTCAATCTTAGGAGGAGTCATCTGCAATTTTCTTGTCACATTGATATAACATTAAAAAACCCTAAGCTAGTAATATTATAGTACATTAAAAAACATTATTGTTATAGTGGAAATTTTTTTTCTCAGAAATTTTTTATAGTACATTAAAAAACATTATTGTTATAGTGCATTCTATTAGTAATATTATACTAAATTATATTACCATGCATAAATTAATATAACAATTAGAAATCATTTTAACCCTAAGCTCGAATAAAATAAGACCAAAGATAGGTTAATAATTATTTACTGACTGGATGGCGGCGACGGGCGGCGCCGACGGGCTCCGAGGAAGGCGGCGACGGGCGGAGGGCAGCGGCGACGTGCTGCGGGACATCGACGGCGGCGACGGGAGGAGGGGGGCGACACGAGAGTTTAGGGTTTAGAAAATGAAACTAGGTTTTCGGACGGTGGGAGTGGAAAGTATATATAGGTGTATTAGCAGTGGCGAGCATGCTGACGTCATTCTGCCCGTTACTGCTATTTTCTCTTAGTAGTGGCGGGCATGCTGACGTCATCCAGCCCGCCACTACTAATAGAGGTAGGGATTATATATATAGCATATAATACACTTCCTACAATGACGTGAAACACTTAGTAGCACAGTGGTGCGGGGGGCTCACTTGGGGCCATGCGGTTCGAGGTTCGAACCTCTCTGCCGGTAGGCGGTTTGAGATTTGAACCTTGCTGTTGGCCCCAAACATTAAATATTTTAGAAAATTTTCTATTGATGTTTAATTAAATCCTCATTTGATCTTGAACATGTTTTAACAATAAATGACATAACTGATTTTACAAATACGCACGCTAAACATAAATGATCTAGCCTTGCACTAATTTTCCATCGCCATTGGTGCGTAGATAAGGAATCACACTGCCAAATGACAGTTTTGCTTCAACCACATTGATCCTTGATATGTCAACGAAAAACGACACCTCATCAAACTGATTGTATTCTTCTTCGTCTTCGACTCCATCAACTCCAACAATTCTTTGTTTTCCTGGAGCAACGATGTATTTTTTTCTCATCTTTAGGATCAAGTATGTAAAATACTTGTGCCACGGATTGAGCGAGTATCCAAGGGTCATCTTTATAAGCCACCTTATTAAGGTCAACTATCGTAAACTCGTAATCATCCACCTCCACACCTTCTGGATGTCTGACCCACTGACACTTAAATACAGGGATTTCTATAGAGTTCCCGTAGTTACGTAGTTAAGTTCCCATATTTCTTCGATGTATCCATAGTAAGCATTCTTTTGTCCAGTGCTATCTTCTGCTTCTCCTCTGACACCACTATTTTGGCGCTGACTCTTTTGATCCTTTGCTTTGGTATAGAATGTGAAACCATTGATGTCATACGCTTGCCATGTTTTAACCATGCTCAATGGACCGTAAGACAATTTATTTATCATCATCTCTTCGTCTGTTTCTCCAATCGAAAGGTTTAGATCCCTCAGCCATGATGTGAAATAAATTTTGTGTTCTTTCATAATCCATTATTCATCGCGATCTTCATTCTTTTCACGAAGCTCTTGTAGGTGTTGTTCAACATATGGTCTCATAATCGCCAACTGATGCATTACACTATAATGTGATTCTCTTATTGTTTGGTAACTATTGTCTCGTATGATTTTCCTGCCTTTAGTTCCTTTACCGGTGAGTCTTCCATGGTGCCGGGACACGGGAACTCCTCTTGGTCTTCCATCTCTTATGTAATCTGCGTAGCACTCAATGACATCCTCAGTCGTGTAGCCCTCTATCATGAAACCCTCTAGATAAGCACAATTTTGTACGTAACCCTTGAAGATAACCATTAGATGCTCGTATGCATACATATTGTGCAGGTACGTTGGACCGAGAACAAAGATTTGGTCTGCTATATGTATCATATAGTGCTCCATAATATCAAAATATGAAGGAGGAAAGCACATCTCAAGCTGACACATAGTCTCCCTCATTTGTTTACGTAATTCATTTAACTCTTCAGTGTCGATCACCTTCTTTGATATGACAGTGAAGAAGTGACACATGCGTGTTATCACCATCTTTAGAAATGAATGTTTGACTCCTCTTACTGCGATGGCGAGGAATAGCCCAAGCATAACATGACAATCATGAGTGTTGTAGCCGCTCATCCTCAAATCTGCTACGGAGACAATATTCTTTATATTCGTTGAGAATCCTGTTGGAACTCTAATTCCATGTAGACACCTACAGATTGATCTTTTCTCGTCAATTATGAGGTTATAGCTAGCAGCCGGAAGGAAAAATTTTCCATTGGCCCTTTCCTGTGGGTGAAGCTCGGGTCTAATTCCGAGAGTTTGAAGGTCCCTTCGTACTTTGAGTCCATCTTTTGATTTTCTCGGTATGTCTAACAAAATACCGATAGTGCTTTCGAAGACATTCTTCTCAACGTGCATTGTATCGATAGCATGACCAATCTCCAACTCCTTCCAATAGGGCAAATATCTAAAGAAGATTGTCTGCTTTTTAAATGGAGCGTCCTTTGAAATTTTTTCAGATTTCTTCCTCTTCTTTCTGAAAACAACTTTGATATTCTTTACCATTTTGAATAGAAATTTGCCATCTCGATTTCGTGGAGGCTGTCCAAGCTCGATTGTACCATCGAAATAGTTCCTATTTCTTCGATATTTGTGGTTTTTTAGTAAAAGTCGCATATATATCGTCTTAACGAATGATGGAAGATGCATAGATTATGTCTGGTCCACACACACTACACATGATGTCTTTCCTTTAACCTGTCCTGTTAGGGACATGTGTCCTGGGTTGTCAGCTATGGTGCAAAAGATTATGGCTCTTAGATTGAAGTGCTCTTTCTTGTGCTCATCCCACACACAGACACCATGTTCCCATAGACGTTTCATATCCTCCATCAAAGGTTCTAGAAAGATATCAATGTCATTGCCAGGTTGTTTTGGACCAGAAATTAGAGTAGTGAGCATAAGGTATTTTCTTTTATGGCACAACCATGATGGAATGTTGAACAAGCATAGAAAGACCAGCCACATACTATGTGGGTTCCTCATCTCACCGAAGGGATTCATTCCATCCGTGCTAAGTCCCATCCTGATATTTCTAGGATCGTCCGAGAAATCTGGATGAGCCAGGTCAAATGATTTCCACTGCCTAGCATCCGCAGGGTGCCGAAGTTTTCCGTCCTTCTTTCACCCAGCGAAATGCCAGATTAATAGTTCAGCATCTCTAGGATTAGAGAACATACGTTTCAAGCGATCAATCACCGGTAGGTACCACATTACTAAGGCTGGAACTTTCCTCTCCGTCTTTTTTCGAGGATGGTCTTCAATAACATTTTTATTCCTCTTCTGCAACCTCTTATTATTCTTCTTCTGGTGGTCATTGTAGTCCTCCACACAGTCATTTGGACATTTGTATCGACTTGTGTTGCACTGCGGAGATCTCTCTAACAATCCATACTCTTTTCGATATAGGATACAGTTGTTAAGGCATGCATGAATCTTCTGAACACCCAAAGTCAACGGACAAATCATCTTCTTTGCTTGGTACGTATCAGATGGTAAACCATTGGGTTTTGGCAAAACCTTTTTTAGGAGTTGTAAAAGATCTGAAAAACTAGTGTTAGACCATCCATTGCTGGCCTTCAGTTTCATAAGCTCAAGAATTGTGTACAACACAGTATACTGCTTATCGCATTCGTGGCGTTCCTCGTAAAGAAGGTTTTTTGATGCTTTGTCAAGTGCTTCAAAGTTATCGTATCCTTTGGTTGTAGTTCTCTGCAACAACACCTCAGGCGCAACATTTCGCATCAGTTCCTCCACATCAAAGGTGTCATCATCATCATGTTGATTAACATCATCATGTGTTATGTCGGATGTATGATCACAACCTCTTCTATGTTGATGAGCATCTTGCGGCACATCAGAATCTTCAGGAGGATTTTGGCCCATCTCACCGTGTTTCGTCCATATATAATAGTTCTTCACGAAACCATTTTTCAACAAGTGAAATCGTATGATTTCATGATCTGAACACGGATACATCGCTTCATTTTTACAAACTTTACAAGGACAATATATTGCCTCTTCACTCTGACGGGAAGCATATTGTGCGGCAGCTTTAGTAAATTCAGTTACTCTGTTAAAATATGCCACCACATCTCCGTCGTTGGACGAGTACATCTAGGACCTGTGCTCCATCTAAAACATATATTATTTGAAAAAATATTAATAAATTCATTATTGTTAATTTTAGTAATTTACAAATTGAAAATATATTGATTTATTATCGCTCATAACAACATTAATTAAAAATGCTTTAATTCAAACTATTTATTAAGCAGAAAAAAATTATTAAATAAATTAACTATATTGGTTTCTCTCTCCAAACAACATAATTCTAGATCTATAATCATAAATCAAATTAAAAAAGAGCTTAAAATGACGTAAATCAATATACAAGTGATGAATAATTGTGAGGAGGGTCATATTTGTTCATTTGGGAGAAGGAAAACTATAAATGGAAGATTATTTGAAAATTTCTATTCACAAACCCTAAATTAGTAAAACGCTAATAACTCATTGTATACATGATTAAATACAAAATAAATGTGAGATTCGGCATGGATTTACCTCCTAGAATGAAATCCTTCAAAAGAAACGAAAACAAAGCCTCCCCCCTCTTTATCTAGATTAAATGCGAACTCCGGTAGAGCTCGGGGAGGAAGAAGCTGCACATTTATAGCTAGAATAGTAGTGGCGGTCGCAAGTGATGTCATCAATACTTTAGTGGCGGCCATCTTAGCAGCGGCGGGCAGCACCAACGCCGCCACTGCTATTGGTAAAATAGTGGCGGTCCGGGATAATGTCAGCACCGACCGCCACTACTTTACCAATAGCAGTGGCGGGCGCTGGTGCTGCCGTCAGCACCAGCAACTCTAGTGGCGGGCATCTAATGGCCCGCCACTACAGTGGAAGACTCCAACGCCACTACAGTAGCGATTTGTAGTAGTGTTAAGTCCTTCCAAAATTGAGGTATTTTATCATGTCTACAAAGATGTTTCCAATGATATGCAACATCTTTAACTAACACTTTAGAGGCAGCCATAACCTTTTCTCTTTCAGACAAGTTATACTTTTTAAATTCATTATCTATAGCTAGCTCACATTGAATATATGCATGAGGATCATAATTTCCTTCAAAATAAGGTATTGTACATTTGAACCTAGCTAGAATTTCACCACATACCTCATATTTATCATGTTGATCCCTCATGTGTCGATGAAGATGTTGATATTGAGCTTCATTATATCTTATCTCCTTGTGTATCCCTGCCATGATTAGTAGTAGACAAGAAACATACAAATAATATGTACGCTCCTATTAACTACAAGATTGTGAAGGCACAACGTCACACTCGCTCAATCCTGTATCAAGCTCTTACAAGTTCTTACCAATGCAAGCATGAAGGTGTTATACACCACCGACTTAACCACAAACACCACGGAGATTAGATGTATCGATGCTTTGGAAAACACTTGGTTGTACAACTTGTAGTCAAATTTGTGGAGCTCTAGGTAGGCTAAAATATGTAGCAAGGAAAACTAGAACCACATTAGCATTAGCAAATTGAGTAGTTGTTCAATGTCGGTATTGTGCTGATCCTAGGCTTGAACGTACTAGAGACGCGAGCCTAGACACAAACGATACCACCAAACCGACAAAGGTAGAACTAGCTTTCCTCCTCTTTTGTCACAAGTTTTCTTTCTTCACTTTTTTTCTCTTTTTTTGAGCACCTTTCTGCCTTTTTTTGAGCACCTTTCTGCCTTTTTTTCCTTTTTTTCTCTCTTTTTTTAAAGAACAGCAAATGACAAGGTGCCTCTTAGTATAGAACTCCCGAAACTTGTACGTCCCAAAACAGAATGCAAACGACCGAATATGAAGATGACTCTAAAAGGGAAAACACAGATCTGGTTGTAAGCTTTCCAAAACATATCAAAACTCTCCAATCTGAGTAGGAAGGTGTGAGATATGATAGTTTTAGTAACACCTGCACAACCTGCCCAAATTATTCTCGAATAACAAACCATCTAAACAGACCAAGACACGGTGGTAAAAACGTGACAAGAACTCGAAACTCTAAACGAACTAAATGCTAAGACCAGCAACTTCACATGACGATGCAACCAAAACTCAAAAATATGATACTAAGCAGAACTAGTAATAGGCTCAAAGAGGCTTGGATCTCGGGTAATTTTTTTGTGTGGCTTTTTGTGGACTGTAGGAAAAAATGAAATAAAAACTCACCGAGCAACGAAAGCTCTGATACCACTTGATGGAGGAGAATTGGATGGCCCGATCTTTCGTTGTGTTGATAAGATAAGATAACTTCGATTGGACGGAGATGATGTTGACGACCCGACTACAACCGTACGAGACGTTCGTGTTGCGCCTTAGCGATCGATACACCAACTCCAAGGGTTGTTGATCTTATCGGTGATCAACCTTGTTCCTGCAAGCAATCGAAGAATGAGCAAGAACAAGATAAAGGAGCAACTAGTATTGCTGGATGTGAAACACGCACAAGGATAGTTGGGGTTCTAAAACGTGAAACCGGCGATCTAACCGATCACGGGTTTACACGGACAAGTAGCATTGGCTAAACTTTTATCTAATCAAAACCCAAATTACAACTGAAGTCTCTAGGGTTATTTATAGCCCTAGGGATGTTCCCAATGTTTGGAAAACTTATTACATATGGAGAGGACTAATTATTTCCAAAACAGATTGACTAAAAAATGGAAATTTCGTGCTTAATTGGTTCGGCCTGAAAAAGGAACACGCATTGATTTGGTGATTGTGATCTCCTCTAATGGAATCTGGAGGTGTAGCTAGATCCGTTGGAAAGAGACCATCTCAAGCTTTCCAAAAAGTCCAAGATCACCCTAATTGGAGCTTCCATATAAAAGTTATGTGCGTTTGAATTTAGTGTTGTTCTTGTAGTCCGAGTGTGAATCCCACACGTGTAGAACTTTATCTCTGTTGGACCGGAAACGGCGACCAGAGGGGGGGTGAATGGGAGCTTTTAAAATTTCTGGCTAAAAACTTAGCCTTCGGTTCTGAATCTGTCTTCTGCGGAACAGGCTTCGAACACAACCTTCGAAGGTCTGGTTCGGAGGTACTTCGACACCTTCGAACACAGGCTTCGGAGGAGCAAAAGTTCGAAGCCAAGAAGACTTCGCTCCACTAACAACCCTCGAAAATCTACTCTGCTAAGTCAGTGCAGGCTCCGCACACGAGGTGCTTCGAGCAGGCTTCGCACTTCACCCTTCGCAAGAGTGGACAGCCCTCTGAGGACTTCGACCAAGTACTTGGCGACAGCAACGGGTGCTGGGCTTCGTACCCGAAGGTCTAAACGCACACAAAACGGAACACGCTAAGGGCTTCGACACAAGAAGCACTACGGGAAAAGATCAGGGCTTCGCTAGTAAGCAGCGAGGTCTTGCCTCGTGTTACACAGAGCGACAGCACACTGAAAAGCACACTTCGCAATAAAAACACCCTTCGCCAAGACAGGCTCCGGTGAACTAATAACTAGCGAGGTATGCAACACGAGCTCAAGCAAAAGCACAAAGAAGCAGGGCTTCGCCGCTTGAACAAGGAACACTGAAATAAATTGAACTCAGAATGAATACAGCGAGGTCTGTCTACAGGAGCTCAACAGTAAATGCTCAAAGTGTTAAATGTTACCTACCGAGCCCCCATATTTATAGCCCACGGCTTCATCCTAAGGAAGTGACTACTTTACCCCTAGGGTTTACAACAGATTTGTCTCTACAGAACTAAGGGGTACAAAAGGTAGTCCACCTTTATTTTGGAGGCTTCTCTGTCAGCTGCAGAGGGGACAGTGTCAGCCTTTTTCAGAGCAGACAGTGTCAGCCTTTACAGAGTTGACTTCTGGAACCTCCCTTCGCACCCGAGGGGTGCGGAAGCTTCGGCGAGAAGCCTGCAGCCTGTTGGCCTTCGCTCCGCCGAAGAAGACCTTCGATACAGTGACGGTTTTGAGCCGAAGCCGTCAAAGCCCTTGGGCCTTCGCACCACCACCTCCGGAGTGGATCACCACGGCTTCGCAGCTACTCCGAGCTCGAACACCGTCCGTCCGTGTACCGAAGCCATGCATGGCCGAAGCACCTCAAGTCAACCTTACTCCGAAGCCCACCTTCGGAGTACCACCCTTCGAAGTCCCTCCTTCGTCCAAGGCCTCCGCATGAAGCATTCCTTGAGCACTTCGTCGCAGTGTCTCACTCCGAGTACACTCCTCGACGAGCCTCACCCGGACCATGCCTTCGATGCGCCTCGACTTCTGAGACCTTCGTTGGGTACCTTCGAGTGTCTCCCTCCGGAGCACACTTCGAACTCCTTGCCTCCGCAGAGGACTTGGTCCACCAACTCCGAAGTCACTCCATTCGGAGTACCTTCGAAGTGCCTCACCTCCGAGGACTTTGTCTCGGAGTACCTTCAGCCGGAGCCACACTCCGCACTCTCTGCCTTCACCTGGCACGCCTCGACCCGAGGACCGACCCGGACCACCTTCGCAGCCACCGTGACGGAGCTCCCCGCTCCCCTGGCATCAAGCCACCCGCTTGACCCAAGTTCACCTGGCTCGAACCCTGTCCGTCGCCTCCGAAGTCCCTGCGCACCACAGACAAGCAGACAAGTGTATCCAGTACTCCGGAGACCTCTCCGGGTTAGCAACCTTCGGCACACACTCCGGTGTACCGCCCAAAGTACCGAAGCCATCGGTACGAACCCAGTCATCGTGTACTGCAGGACCCCTCCGACAGGTACACTCCGCTGCAACAGCTGCAGCAAGCAAACACCGAACACACTCCGGTGACACACCTCCGAACACCCTTCGGAGGTACCACCTCCGAAGCCCCTTCGGAGGTACCCTTCGAACAGAGGGTAAATAATCCTGTCAATCACTCATCACATACACCGAAACCACCCTTGGTTTCTCAATCTCCCCCTTGATGAGTGCATTGACAACCAAATTGAAGTTCAAGAAAAAGTAAAAATTTTCAGCACATAAGTGACCATAAAAACTCAAAAAGAGCCAAAGCATGTCACTTGATAAATGAAATTTTTCTCCCCTTTCTCAAAAGAGTAAAAGCCCTTTTTGGCAAATCTCCCCTTGAATAAAAACTCCCCCTGAGTTAAGCAAATTTTTCTCCCCCTTTATGTCAAAAACTCTCCCCTTTTTCGAAATAATGCCTTCTTGCAGCAGAGAACATAGCAAAATCTCTCCGGAATTTCTCCCCCTTTGGCAATGCAAGCATCAAGGAGCATTCAACAGATGCAAAGCTTCGAAATGAATAGAATTGCAAGGACATATAATGCAAAAATATGCCAAAATTAACACAAATGATCATGTGCTCAGCTCAATTTAACAATCTGTGAAACAAGATGATGGCATGTGATTTTGTCATTTTGAAGTAAAAGCATCACCACTTAATCACAGTAGCTAGACATGAAAGGCAAGGACTGCGCAAAGCTAACAAATTCTACCCTAGACAGACAAGTCTTGTTCAAAAGGAGCTGTGAAAGCAAACTTGATGATCAATTAATTTTGATGTTCTTTTTCTTAATGCCAGGGGTTATTTGTTTGTCCACCTTATACTTTCCAATCAGGCCAAGCCTAGGCATGAAAGCCATCTGAAGCTTAAGGCGGTGATTTTGGCATACACTACACTATTCCAGTTCAGACCAAAGTGCAATGGTAAGCAGTCTAGAATAGAGTAGTGCGACAAACAAACCCTCCTGGATCTTTTCATTTAGACCAGGCAAATCATGGATTTATGATTTTGATTCAGATGAATGAAATATTTTGATGAATATCCATGAATAATGAACACATTTTTCAAGTTGCAAATTTTAGCATCCAAAGAACAGTGTCTTGCTGTCAAATAGATAAAAGATAGCTAAAAGCAGTCCAGCCTAAACAAGCTAGATACAAGATTGTGCGGTGAGCAATTTTTGAGTTTTAGAAAATAAAACATCATGCACAATCAATGTTCCAGACATATTTCATAGAGCTGAGCTGTCATGACTTCTTTGAATTAAAAGCAGGCATATAATAGCAAAAGATGTAAGTGCAATTCCACACATAATGAGCATATGCAAGACAATTAAAATCAGCTCCCCCTCACAAAATGCCATAGGGATGACAAATACCAAGTTCCCCACGCAAGTAAGCAAATCGAGAAGCATCGAGGGGTTTTGTAAAAATATCGGCAAGCTGGTGTTGGGTATCAACATATTGAAGTTCAATATCACCCTTCTCATTGTGATCTCTGAGAAAATGATACCGTACATCAATGTGTTTGGTTCTGGAGTGCTGAACCGGGTTGTTTGCAATACAAATAGCACTAGTGTTATCACAGAAAAGTGGAACACTCTTATAATCTAACCCGAAATCCCGCAAAGTGGAAACCATCCACAAAATCTGAGAGCAACAGCTAGCTGCAGCAACATATTCGGCCTCAGCCGTCGATTGAGCAACACTAGACTGTTTGCGGGAAGACCAGCAAACCAGAGACGTACCCAGAAAATGACAAGTACCAGAGGTACTCTTCCTATCAATTCTACACCCAGCAAAATCCGCATCTGAATAACCTCTAAGACATAAAGATGAAGATGATGAGTACCATATGCCAAATTCAAGGGTGTGTTTGAGATACCTTAGAATGCGCTTAACCGCTTGGCGGTGCGAAGCTCGTGGTGAAGCCTGAAAACGAGCGCACAGACACACAGCGAAGTGTATGTCCGGCCTCGTAGCAGTCAAGTAGAGGAGGGAGCCGATCATGCTTCGGAACTCCTTCTGATCTACGGCTTCTCCATCTTCGTCAGGGTCCAATGCTACGGATGTAGCCATTGGAGTAGCGAGTGGCTTCGCATCGGACATGTCGAACTTCTTGAGCAGGTCCTTGGTGTACTTTGTCTGGTGGACAAAAGTACCTTGTTTGCTTTGCTTGATTTGCAAACCAAGGAAAAAGGTGAGTTCACCCATCATCGACATTTCAAACTCCCTGCTCATGGTATCTGCAAACTCGGCAACCAAAGCATGAGAAGAGCCACCAAAGATGATATCATCCACATAAATCTGCACTAGAAGGAAATCTTTGCCATGCTTGAGAGTAAACAAAGTTTTATCAACAGAGCCCATCAAATACCCTCGCTCAAGCAGAAAAGACTTAAGTCTATCATACCATGCCCGAGGGGCCTGCTTGAGTCCATAAAGAGCCTTATGAAGTTTAAGGACTTTATGTGGGTACTTGGGGTTTTCAAAACCAGGGGGTTGTTTTACATAAACATCTTCACCTATGAAGCCATTAAGAAAAGCACTTTTGACATCCATTTGATAGAGTTTGAATCCCCGGGATGTCGCAAAGGCAAGCAAAATCCTAATGGCCTCAAGGCGTGCAACAGGTGCAAAAGTTTCAGTAAAATCAATCCCTTCTAGTTGAGAAAAGCCCTGAGCTACAAGTCTAGCCTTATTTCTAACAATGGTTCCATCCTCCCCTTGTTTGTTTTTGAAAATCCATTTTGTTCCAATGAAATGAACATTAGGTGGAGGATCAACTAAAGTCCAGACTTGGTTTCTTTCAAAATTCTCAAGCTCTTCATGCATGGCATTGATCCAACTAGAATCAGAAAGTGCATGACTAACATCTAAAGGCTCGAAAGAAGCAACAAAAGCAGCATTAGTGAAATGAGCGTGAGAACGTGTTACCCTTTGATCTAGCTCACCAATGATCTGCTCGGGAGGGTGCATCCTTTGGACATGATGTGGAGCCTCGCGGCGGGATGCAGTCTCCCCCTCAACTTGTGCGTTGGTGTGGTCCAAGATGACCGATGTTGAGGTAGTCGCTTCGGGACCTTGTGCCGAAGTAGTTGAAGCGGGGTCAGCTTCGGGGGTTGACGTCGAGGGTAGTAGGGGTTCATCCTCGAATTCTCCGGGATCTTCGTCTTCGAATAAGGTCTGTTCCATGTCGTGTTCATTTGCCTGTTCAAAAGCAGAACTAACAGAGGGGGTTGATTCATCAAAAGTCACATCACATGACTCGATGACAGTGTTAGTTTCCAAGTTATAAACACGATAAGAATGACCATGAGTAGTATAACCCAAAAAGATCCCGTCAGAAGATCGCGACTCAAATTTATCCAAGTTACCACGTTTTAGGATGAAGCAGCGACAGCCAAAAACTCGAAGATGAGTAACCTTGGGCTGTCTCCCAAAACGCAGCTCATAAGATGTCAAATTTAAAATTGAGCGCAAGAAAATTCGGTTTGAGATGTAACATGCTGTGTTCATGGCCTCAGCCCAGAATTTTCTAGGAGTCCTATGCTCATCAAGCATCGTCCTAGCCATCTCAACCAAAGTGCGGTTTTTCCTCTCAACAACACCATTCTGTTGAGGAACCCGCGGAGCAGAGAATTGATGTTCTATGCCATGCTCCATGCAAAAATCAACAAAGAGACTATTTTTGAACTCGGTGCCATTATCGCTTCGAATGAATTTTAATGCACCAGGGAGTTCAGTGAAAAGTCTCAAAGCCAAGCTCCGAAAGTGTGAAAACACTTCATCCTTGCTGGCAAGAAAGAAGACCCAAGAGTAGCGAGAGAAATCGTCGACAATAACAAGAACATACCACTTGCCGCCTAAAGAACTAACCCGAGAAGGACCTACAGTGTCCATATGGAGAAGTTCTCCGGGTTGTTCAGTCATCACTGTGGTGACTGGCGAATGCGAAGCGGCAATCATTTTTCCATGTCGACAAGGAGCGCAAACTAAATTCTTCTCAAACTTGAGCTTGGGCAATCCTCGGATCAAACCTAGGGCGCTCAGACGAGCGAGCAACTCAAAGCTCATATGCCCTAGTCTCCTATGCCACTTCCAAAGCTCAGAAGTCGAATGTGCAACAAGACAATGAGAAGAACCAGACGACTCTGAAAAATCAGCTCCAAAAACTCTCCCAACCCTAAAGATCTTACACACCACAACGCCATCAGAATTGAGCACTTGCGAAGTATCGCGATGAAATCGCACTTCGAAGCCCTCATCAAGCAGCTGAGATACAGACAGCAAATTGTATCCCAGGTTCTCAACCAAAGCAACATCTTTGAGAGTGAAGTTTGCGTTAATCCTTACCACACCTTTACCTTTCACTCTACTCCTTCGATTGTTTCCGAAGGTGATATGTTCCCTTTGCTTGGTTGTTGTGAGGCTGGAGAACCAGTTTGCATCTCCGGTCATGTGGCGCGAACAACCGGAGTCCATGATCCACGTGCCCTCCAAGCCTCGACCTGTCGCCTACACATGATAAGAACGCCTCGATCGCTCAGTGCTGGGGTGAGTAAAATAATGACGAGGCATCCAGCACTGAGTGACACGAGTAGTAGGCACAGTAAAAGTAGACGGTCTACGCACATAAAAATCAGAATGATGCAAAGTGCGAGGTCTACCTACATGCAAAGAACGCAAAGCATGTCGAGGTCTCCTACTCTGACGAGGTACAAAGCTACTCGCCCGAGGTCTACCACCATATGGAACATGGTGAACACCTCGAGGAGCAAAACCTCTCCGAGAAGCACGAGGAGCCTCGAAAACAGGACGAGAGTAATACTCAGACTCATGCATACCTAAAGATGGGTAATGCATGTCCTGATAGCTCATCGCCTGTGCGCGTCGCTCATCCTTGATGCGACGGAAACAGAAACCAATCAAATGACCCGCCCGCTGACAATAAGAACAATGAAACACTCTCCTGGGGGCACTCTCATGGGTCACAGGAGCAACTCTCACAGGCTCCTTGGGTTTCTTCTGTGTGGTTTTCTTGGGAGGATTTTTCTTGGCAGGAGGAGTGGTTTTCTTTGGTGGATGGGTAGGCTTTTTGGCTGATGGGGTGTCCAACAGAGCTCTCTCTTTCTCTAAGGTGGTGGGAGAGGTGAAAACAGTTTTGGTCTTACTGTCTGAAGCTATCCTCTCAAAACCCAATCCTAGAGCTACCCCGGCTCTGTCAGCACACAACTTGGTCTTGGCCAAGAGCAAATCCATCCTACCCTTCCCCTCAGTGCATTTATTTACCACAGAAAGA
Organism: Zizania palustris; assembly: GCA_019279435.1. Classification (NCBI taxonomy): domain Eukaryota; kingdom Viridiplantae; phylum Streptophyta; class Magnoliopsida; order Poales; family Poaceae; genus Zizania; species Zizania palustris. The sequence goes on along the minus strand of JAAALK010000079.1, from coordinate 31,615,508 downwards.
AGGTATTCATTTTCGGACATGAGGTTTTCAGCTCGCTCTCTGACAGTGCCTAGCTGGTCCTTAAGGGTAATGCAAGTGTCACAAACAGGTTGCACATCCTTAGAACTACCGGCCCTCTCCAATCTAGCCTCCAAGTCATGAACATGCTTATCACGTAAAGTAATGCTATCGCGTAATAAAGAGCAGTTCATGCAATCAATAATATCATGAGGTCTAGAATCCACCTCCAAAAGCTGCTTCTGTGCAGTCTCAAGCTCAGAAAGAGTTTGAGCATGAACAGAACGCAACTGAGCAAGCTCACTCATGACAACAGAACATGATTCACATTCAGCATCATCAAATTTAGACTTAAGCATGGCATATTCAGTAGACATATTTTCTAGCCTAAGTCTAAGGTCTTTTCGTTCTCTAGCGGCTTGCACAAGTAATCTATCCTGACCTAGCACAACTTCATTCAGCTCATCTAATTTGATTAGAAGCTGGTCAGATGATAGGTTTACCTCAGATGAGTCAAGCTCATCGCCGCTGTGATCGCTGTCGGCCATGAAGCAAAGGCCGGTGAAGTCACGTCCCTTCTTGTCCTTCTTGTCCTCCTTCCTTGGGGACTCCTCCTCCTCAGAGCTCGACTCCTCAGTTGAGGAAGTGTCGATGTCGCTGAGAGCAGCAACAAAAGCTCTGGAAGCGGCCTTGGCTACTTTCTTAGCCATCTTGCCGCGCTTGCCCTTCACAAAGGGCTTCCTCTCCTTTTTGTGGAATTTGGGGCGGTCACTCTCATCTCTCTTTTTGACCTTGGGGCAATTGGCCTTGATGTGAGAGGTGTCGCCACATTCATAGCAGCCACTAAAACCACTTCTCCGCTGATCCCGTCTCTCATGGTGAAAGCGGGTGAACCTCCGGGCAATGAGAGCAAGCTCATCATCAGCTAGAGTATCCACCTGCTCCTTTGTGACGGAGACCAGGGAGGACAAAGCAAAACCATCTGCAAGAACACAAGTGCCTGATGTGCTTGGTTCTGCAGTGGTGCCACGGCTAGTGCTAGAAACCAATGCCAATGGCTGTGGCAAGGAGCTTCTGTGCACTGCAAGAGATGCCTTGGCAATCTCTGTGGACTTCAGCTTGCTAAAGAGTTCGTCACAGGTCAATGTGTCATAGCCTGTGGACTCCTCAATGCTGGATATCTTCACCTCCCATATGCTACGGTCAAGAGCATAGAGAAGCTTGATAGCCCTATCGTGATCACTGTAAGCAAGCGTCCCGTTGGATCGCAAGTTACTCACTATAGCATCAAAGCGCGAAAACATGGCATCTATAGATTCACCAGGTGCCTGCACAAACAGCTGATACTGTTGGTTGTAGGTGCTTTGGCGCCTGGCCTTAATCTGAGTAGAGCCCTCATGATAAATAGTGAGCGTTGTCCAAATTTCCCTAGCAGTCCTAAGGTGCTGCACCCTATCAAACTCACTCCGACTCAAACCAATAACAGTATGTTCCTTGCCTTCGAGTTGGCAATATACTGATCCTTTTCGGTTTGAGTGGTGCGGGTATCAGGGATGGAGTATTGTGAGTCCACAATCTCCCAAATTGCATTTCCTTGGCTTAACAAGTAAGCCTCCATGCGCACCTTCCAGTATGCAAAATCTGTCCCATCGAACAGAGGAATTTTACTGCCTCTATCCATGTCGCCAACAGATCACAAAACCGGTTAAGGTCAACTGGTGATCTTAACCTGCTCTGATACCAATTGTTGGACCGGAAACGGCGACCAGAGGGGGGGTGAATGGGAGCTTTTAAAATTTCTGGCTAAAAACTTAGCCTTCGGTTCTGAATCTGTCTTCTGCGGAACAGGCTTCGAACACAACCTTCGAAGGTCTGGTTCGGAGGTACTTCGACACCTTCGAACACAGGCTTCGGAGGAGCAAAAGTTCGAAGCCAAGAAGACTTCGCTCCACTAACAACCCTCGAAAATCTACTCTGCTAAGTCAGTGCAGGCTCCGCACACGAGGTGCTTCGAGCAGGCTTCGCACTTCACCCTTCGCAAGAGTGGACAGCCCTCTGAGGACTTCGACCAAGTACTTGGCGACAGCAACGGGTGCTGGGCTTCGTACCCGAAGGTCTAAACGCACACAAAACGGAACACGCTAAGGGCTTCGACACAAGAAGCACTACGGGAAAAGATCAGGGCTTCGCTAGTAAGCAGCGAGGTCTTGCCTCGTGTTACACAGAGCGACAGCACACTGAAAAGCACACTTCGCAATAAAAACACCCTTCGCCAAGACAGGCTCCGGTGAACTAATAACTAGCGAGGTATGCAACACGAGCTCAAGCAAAAGCACAAAGAAGCAGGGCTTCGCCGCTTGAACAAGGAACACTGAAATAAATTGAACTCAGAATGAATACAGCGAGGTCTGTCTACAGGAGCTCAACAGTAAATGCTCAAAGTGTTAAATGTTACCTACCGAGCCCCCATATTTATAGCCCACGGCTTCATCCTAAGGAAGTGACTACTTTACCCCTAGGGTTTACAACAGATTTGTCTCTACAGAACTAAGGGGTACAAAAGGTAGTCCACCTTTATTTTGGAGGCTTCTCTGTCAGCTGCAGAGGGGACAGTGTCAGCCTTTTTCAGAGCAGACAGTGTCAGCCTTTACAGAGTTGACTTCTGGAACCTCCCTTCGCACCCGAGGGGTGCGGAAGCTTCGGCGAGAAGCCTGCAGCCTGTTGGCCTTCGCTCCGCCGAAGAAGACCTTCGATACAGTGACGGTTTTGAGCCGAAGCCGTCAAAGCCCTTGGGCCTTCGCACCACCACCTCCGGAGTGGATCACCACGGCTTCGCAGCTACTCCGAGCTCGAACACCGTCCGTCCGTGTACCGAAGCCATGCATGGCCGAAGCACCTCAAGTCAACCTTACTCCGAAGCCCACCTTCGGAGTACCACCCTTCGAAGTCCCTCCTTCGTCCAAGGCCTCCGCATGAAGCATTCCTTGAGCACTTCGTCGCAGTGTCTCACTCCGAGTACACTCCTCGACGAGCCTCACCCGGACCATGCCTTCGATGCGCCTCGACTTCTGAGACCTTCGTTGGGTACCTTCGAGTGTCTCCCTCCGGAGCACACTTCGAACTCCTTGCCTCCGCAGAGGACTTGGTCCACCAACTCCGAAGTCACTCCATTCGGAGTACCTTCGAAGTGCCTCACCTCCGAGGACTTTGTCTCGGAGTACCTTCAGCCGGAGCCACACTCCGCACTCTCTGCCTTCACCTGGCACGCCTCGACCCGAGGACCGACCCGGACCACCTTCGCAGCCACCGTGACGGAGCTCCCCGCTCCCCTGGCATCAAGCCACCCGCTTGACCCAAGTTCACCTGGCTCGAACCCTGTCCGTCGCCTCCGAAGTCCCTGCGCACCACAGACAAGCAGACAAGTGTATCCAGTACTCCGGAGACCTCTCCGGGTTAGCAACCTTCGGCACACACTCCGGTGTACCGCCCAAAGTACCGAAGCCATCGGTACGAACCCAGTCATCGTGTACTGCAGGACCCCTCCGACAGGTACACTCCGCTGCAACAGCTGCAGCAAGCAAACACCGAACACACTCCGGTGACACACCTCCGAACACCCTTCGGAGGTACCACCTCCGAAGCCCCTTCGGAGGTACCCTTCGAACAGAGGGTAAATAATCCTGTCAATCACTCATCACATACACCGAAACCACCCTTGGTTTCTCAATCTCCACTTTTTATTAGCACAAAAATGACATCTCAAAGTTGCATATTATATTTGGATTAACTTGAGTTGGTTCCCAATCAAATTCCATGATGTTCCATGCTCTTGATGTGCTCTTAACGTGTCGCTTGATCCATGAAAGAATTTCTGTAATTGAAAACAAAGCCAACTCATGGTGTAGCTTCCTTAGCTCAAATATATAAAATGTAAATCTAATATAGAATGAATGAACCTTGGGTTGTTTATTGTAAAGTATAAGCATGGTTATATCTGAGCTAGTGATGTTCTCATCATTCTCTCCTTCTTGCCTACAAACCGTCCTCGGTTTGTTCTTGTATTCATACTCATTGTAGCTCCTAGCAAAATAGATATCATTGTGTAATATCACTTGTCCTTTTGTTACATTGTGAGTAGAAGGAAACCAACTCACGTTGACATTCGGTTTCGCATGTGTCGGTGAAGAACCATCCTTGATGAAGGGAGACAAAATGTGAGGTTGTTGAACAGCTTAACATGCTCTCCTTCTTGAAAACAAACCTGTGTATTTAAATCAAAACAAGAGACTCTCGAGGCCGTAGGATTAATTAACATGACTTGCTCGAGGTAATTATTTTCAGGATTTACATGCAATTTCAAATCTGAACATATGTAAACTCTATGTAAAAAGTATATGTCTTGCTTATGGTATGTGCCAAATATATGAAAAATAACATTGGCAGGACATGGCAAATTAAACCTTGCAAATAATTTTTCTTTTAAACAAGTGAGCTCACAAAGATCCATAATTTCAATGTATCCCCATGTATCTAAAGATGATAACAATTTAATTTCTTCATTCCCATTAGTAATGTGGAAAACATGTTTAAAATCAACGCTTGAGGAATTAACAATAGAAACAACACGTTCTTCCACTAGTTGTGGTAGGTATATAAGTGAAGCATTAACACACAACTCTTCTTTGATATGAGGAATTTCAAGCAAATCATCTGTTAACAAAGAAATTTCAGAAAAAGATTCCACTAATGGTTGCTCTATAATAGCATGAATATCTGATGATTGTGTTTTATCAGGAGTACACTCACCTTGATTAATTTCAGCACATATATTACCTTGCAAAACCCTTTTCCGATGATGTAAGTACATTTTTATTCTCTTTTTCCTGTTCAAAGTTAGTAGAACTAGAAGGTAAATTGATTGGCGTCTCCTCTAAATCAATAGCAATCTGAATTTCAGCTCGACATGCAAGTTCAAACAATTGAGAGAGAGAATTATATGTTTCATGAAGAAACATTTCCTGAATTTCCTTGTTAAGCCCACGTAAAAACCTTTGTTCTATAGCTTCTTCACATTCATCTATAGCACAACGTAATAAACAAGCATGCATATCATGATAGTATGAGGCAACACTTCTGCTATCTTGTTTTAAACATTGTAGTTTCTTCAATAGAATATCAGCATAATATGGAGGAACAAAAACATCTCTCAAATATTTCTTTAAGTCCTTCCAAAATTGAGGTATTTTATCATGTCTACAAAGATGTTTCCAATGATATGTAGCATCTTTAACTAACACTTTAGAGGCAGCCATAACCTTTTCTCTTTCAGACAAGTTATAATTTTTAAATTCATTATCTATAGCTAGCTCCCATTGAATATATGCATGAGGATCATAATTTCCTTCAAAATAAGGTATTGTACATTTGAACCTAGCTAGAATTTCATCACATACCTCATATTTATCATGTTGATCCCTCATGTGTCGATGAAGATGTTGATATTGAGCTTCATTATATCTTATCTCCTTGTGTATCCCTGCCATGATTAGTAGTAGACAAGAAACATATAAATAATATGTATGCTCCTATTAACTCCAAGATTGTGAAGGCACAACGTCACACTCGCTCAATCATGTATCAAGCTCTTACAAGTTCTTACAAATGCAAGCATCAAGGTGTTATACACCACCGACTTAACCACAAACACCACGGAGATCAGATGTATCGATGCTTTGGAAAACACTTGGTTGTACAAGTTGTAGTCAAATTTGTGGAGCTCTAGGTAGGCTAAAATATGTAGCAAGGAAAACTAGAACCACATTAGCATTAGCAAATTGAGTAGTTGTTCAATGTCGGTATTGTGCTGATCCTAGGCTTGAACGTACTAGAGACGTGAGCCTAGACAAAAACGATACCACCAAACCGACAAAGGTAGAACTAGCTTTCCTCCTCTTTTGTCACAAGTTTTCTTTCTTCACTTTTTTTTCTCTTTTCTCTTTTTTTGGTGCAGCTTTTTTTTCCTTATTTTTTTGAGCACCTTTCTGCCTTTTTTCCCTTTTTTCTCTCTTTTTTTAAAGAACAGCAAATGACAAGGTGACTCTTAGTATAGAACTCCCGAAACTTGTACGTCCCAAAACAGAACGCAAACGACCGAATATGAATATGACTCTAAAAGGGAAAACACAGATCTAGTTGTAAGCTTTCCAAAATATATCAAAACTCTCCAATCCGAGTAGGCAGGTGCGAGATATGATAGTTTTAGTAACACCTACACAACCTGCCCAAATTATTCTCGAATAACAAACTAACTAAACAGACCAAGACACGGTGGTAAAAACGTGACAAGAACTCGAAACTCTAAACGAACTAAATGCTAAGACCAGAAACTTCACACGACGATGCAACCAAAAACTCAAAAAGCTGATACTAAGCAGAACTAGTAATAGGCTCAAGAGGCTTGGATCTCGGGTAATTTTTTGTGTGGCTTTTTGTGGACTGTAGGAAAAAATGAAATAAAAACTCACCGAGCAACAAAAGCTCTCATACCACTTGATGGAGGAGAATTGGATGGCCTGATCTTTCGGTGAGTTTTTAAGATAAGATAACTTCGATTGGACGGAGATGACGTTGATGACCCGACTACAACCGTACGAGACGTTCGTGTTGTGCCTATACACCAACTCCAAGAGTTGTTGATCTTATCGGTGATCAGCCTTGTTCCTGCAAGCAATCCAAAAATGAGCAAGAACAAGATAAAGGAGCAACTAGTATTGCTGGATGTGAAACACGCACAAGGATAGTTGGGGTTCTAAAACGTGAAACTGGCGATCTAACCGATCACGGGTTTACACGGACAAGTAGCATTGGCTAAACTTTTATCTAATCAAAACCCGAATTACAACTGAAGTCTCTAGGGTTATTTATAGCCCTAGGGACGTTCCCAATGTTTGGAAACCTTATTACATATGGAAAGGACTAATTATTTCCAAAACAGATTGACTAAAAAATGGAAATTTCGTGCTTAATTGGTTCGGCCTGAAAAAGGAACACGCATTGATTTGGTGATTGTGATCTCCTCTGATGGAATCTGGAGGTGTAGCTGGATCCGTTGGAAAGAGGCCATCTCAAGCTTTCCAAAAAGTCCAAGATCACCCTAATTGGAGCTTCCATATAAGAGTTATGTGCGTTTGAATTTGGTGTTGTTCCTGCAGTCCGAGTGTGAATCCCACACGTGTAGAACTTTATCTCCACTTTTTATTAGCACAAAAATGACGTCTCAAATTTGCATATTATATTTGGATTAACTTGAGTTGGTCCCCAATCAACTTCCATGATGTTCCATGCTCTTGATGTGCTCTTAACGTGTCGCTTGATCCATGAAAGAATTTCTGTAATTGAAAACAAATCCAACTCATGGTGTAGCATCCTTAGCTCAAATATATAAAATGTAAATCTAATATAGAATGAATGAACCTTGGGTTGTTTATTGTAAAGTATAAGAATGGTTATATATGAGCTAGTGATGACTTCATCATTCTCTCCTTCTTGGCTACAAACCGTCCTCGGTTTGTTATTGTATTCGTACTCATTGTAGCTCCTAGTAAAACAGATATCATTGTGCAATATCACTTGTCCTTTTGTTACACTGTGAGTAGAAGGAAACCAACTCACGTTGACATTCGGTTTCACATGTGTCGGTGAAGAACCATCCTTGATGAAGGGAGACAAAAATATGAGGTTGTTGAACAACTTAACATGCTCTCCTTCTTGAAAACAAACCTGTGTATTTAAATCAAAACAAGAGACTCTCGAGGCCATAGGATTAATTAACATGACTTGCTCGAGGTAATTATTTTCAGGATTTACATGAAATTTCAAATCTGAACATATGTAAGCTCTATGTAAAAAGTATATGTCTTGCTTATGGTATGTGCCAAATATATAAAAAATAACATTGGCAGGACATGGCAAATTAAACCTTGCAAATAATTTTTCTTTTAAACAAGTGAGCTCACAAAGATCCATAATTTCAATATATCCCCATGTATTTAAAGATGATAACAATTTAATTTCTTCATTCTCATTAGTAATGTGGAAAACATGTTTAAAATCAACGCTTGAGGAATTAACAATAGAAACAACACGTTCTTCCACTAGTTGTGGTAGGTATATAAGTGAAGCATTAACACACAACTCTTCTTTGTCATGAGGAATTTCAAGCAAATCATCTGTTAACAAAGAAATTTCAGAAAAAGAATCCACTAATGGTTGCTCTATAATAGCATGAATATCTGATGATTGTGTTTTATCAGGAGTACACTCACCTTGATTAATTTCAGCACATATATTACCTTGCAAAACCTTTTCCGATGATGTAAGTGCATTTTTATTCTCTTTTTCCTGTTCAAAGTTAGTAGAACTAGAAGGCAAACTGATTGGCGTCTCCTCTAAATCAATAGCAATCTGAATTTCAGCTCGACATGCAAGTTCAAACAATTGAGAGAGAGAATTATATGTTTCATGAAGAAGCATTTCCTGAATTTCCTTGTTAAGCCCACGTAAAAACCTTTCTTCTATAGCTTCTTCACATTCATCTATAGCACAACGTAATAAACAAGCACGCTAATCATGATAGTATGAGGCAACACTTCTGCTATCTTGTTTTAAACATTGTAGTTTCTTTAATAGAATATCAACATAATATGGAGGAAAAAAATCTCTCAAATATTTCTTTAAATCCTTCCAAAATTGAAGTATTTTATCATGTCTACAAAGATGTTTCCAATGATATGCAGCATCTTTAACTAACACTTTAGAGGCAGCCATAACCTTTTCTCTTTCAGACAAGTTATACTTTTTAAATTCATTATCTATAGCTAGCTCCCATTGAATATATGCATGAGGATCATAATTTCCTTCAAAATAAGGTATTGTACATTTGAACCTAGCTAGAATTTCATCACATACCTCATATTTATCATGCTGATCCCTCATGTGTCGATGAAGATGTTGATATTGAGCTTCATTATATGTTATCTCCTTGTGTATCCTTGCCATGATTAGTAGTAGACAAGAAACATACAAATAATATGTACGCTCCTATTAACTCCAAGATTGTGAAGGCCCAACGTTACACTCGCTCAATCCTGTATCAAGCTCTTACAAGTTCTTACCAATGCAAGCATGAAGGTGTTATACACCACCGACTTAACCACAAACACCACGGAGATTAGATGTATCGATGCTTTGGAAAACACTTGGTTGTACAACTTGTAGTCAAATTTGTGGAGCTCTAGGTAGGCTAAAATATGTAGCAAGGAAATCTAGAACCACATTAGCATTAGCAAATTGAGTAGTTGTTCAATGTCGGTATTGTGCTGATCCTAGGCTTGAACATACTAGAGACGCGAGCCTAGACAAAAACGATACCACCAAACCGACAAAGGTAGAACTAGCTTTCCTCCTCTTTTGTCACAAGTTTTCTTTCTTCACTTTTTTTTCTTTTCTCTTTTTTTGGTGCAGCTTTTTTTTCTTTTTTTTTGAGCACCTTTCAGCCTTTTTTCCTTTTTTTCTCTCTTTTTTTAAAGAACAGCAAATGACAAGGTTACTCTTAGTATAGAACTCCCGAAACTTGTACGTCCCAAAATAGAACGCAAACGACCGAATATGAAGATGACTCTAAAAGGGAAAACACAGATTTGGTTGTAAGCTTTCCAAAATATATCAAAACTCTCCAATCCGAGTAGGCAGGTGCGAGATATGATAGTTTTAGTAACACCTGCACAGCCTGCCTAAATTATTCTCGAAGAACAAACCAACTAAACAGACCAAGACACGGTGGTAAAAACGTGACAAGAAATCGAAACTCTAAACGAACTAAATGCTAAGACCAGCAACTTCACACGACGATGCAACAAAAAACTCAAAAAGCTGATACTAAGCAGAACCAGTAATAGGCTCAAAGAGGCTTGGATCTCGGGTAATTTTTTTGTGTGGCTTTTTGTGGACTGTAGGAAAAAAATGAAATAAAAACTCACCGAGCAACGAAAGCTCTGATACCACTTGATGGAGGAGAATTGGATGGCCCGATCTTTTGGTGAGTTGATAAGATAACTTCGATTGGACGGAGATGACGTTGACGACCCGACTACAACCGTACGAGATGTTCGTGTTGCGCCTTAGCGGTCGATACACCAACTCCAAGGGTTGTTGATCTTATCGGTGATCAACCTTGTTCCTGCAAGCAATCGAAGAACGAGCAAGAACAAGATAAACGAGCAACTAGTATTGCAGGATGTGAAACACGCACAAGGATAGTTGGGGTTCTGAAACATGAAACCGGCGATCTAACCGATCACGGGTTTACACGGACAAGTAGCATTGGCTAAACTTTAATCTAATCAAAACCGGAATTACAACTGAAGTCTATAGGGTTATTTATAGCCCTAGGGACGTTCCCAATGTTTGGAAAACTTATTACATATGGAAAGGACTAATTATTTCCAAAACAGATTGACTAAAAAATGGAAATTCTGTGCTTAATTGGTTCGGCCTGAAAAAGGAACACGCATTGATTTGGTGATTGCGATCTCCTCTAATGGAATCTGGAGGTGTAGCTGGATCCGTTGGAAAGAGTCCATCTCAAGCTTTCCAAAAAGTCCAAGATCACCCTAATTGGAGCTTCCATATAAAAGTTATGTGCGTTTGAATTTGGTGTTGTGCCAAATATATGAAAAATAACATTGGCAGGACATGGCAAATTAAACCTTGCAAATAATTTTTCTTTTAAACAAGTGAGCTCACAAAGATCCATACTTTCAATATATCCCCATGTATTTAAAGATGATAACAATTTAATTTCTTCATTCTCATTAGTAATGTGGAAAACATGTTTAAAATCAACGCTTGAGGAATTAACAATAGAAACAACACGTTCTTCCACTAGTTGTGTAGGTATATAAGTGAAGCATTAACACACAACTCTTCTTTGTCATGAGGAATTTCAAGCAAATCATCTGTTAACAAAGAAATTTCAGAAAAAGATTCCACTAATGGTTGCTCTATAATAGCATGAATATCTGATGATTGTGTTTTATCAGGAGTACACTCACCTTGATTAATTTTAGCCCATATATTACTTTGCAAAACCCTTTTCGATGATGTAAGTGCATTTTTATTCTCTTTTTCCTATTCAAAGTTAGTAGAACTAGAAGGCAAACTGATTGGTGTCTCCTCTAAATCAATAGCAATCTGAATTTCAGCTCGACATGCAAGTTCAAACAATTGAGAGAGAGAATTATATGTTTCATGAAGAAGCATTTCCTTAATTTCCTTGTTAAGCCCACGTAAAAACCTTTGTTCTATAGCTTCTTCACATTCTTCTATAGCACAATGTAATAAACAAGCATGAATATCATGATAGTATAAGGCAACACTTCTGCTATCTTGTTTTAAACATTGTAGTTTCTTTAATAGAATATCAGCATAATATGGAGGAACAAAAACATCTCTCAAATATTTCTTAAAGTCCTTCCAAAATTGAGGTATTTTATCATGTCTACAAAGATGTTTCCAATGATATGCAGCATCTTTAACTAACACTTATTACATATGGAAAGGATTAATTATTTCCAAAACAGATTGACTAAAAAATAGAAATTCCGTGCTTAATTGGTTCGGCATGAAAAGGAACACGCATTGATTTGGTGATTGCGATCTCCTCTGATGGAATCTGGAGGTGTAGCTGGATCCGTTGGAAAGAGGCCATCTCAAGCTTTCCAAAAAGTCCAAGATCACCCTAATTGGAGCTTCCATATAAAAGTTATGTGCGTTTGAACTTGGTGTTGTTCCTGCAGTCCGAGTGTGAATCCCACACGTGTAGAACTTTATCTCCACTTTTTATTGGCACAAAAATGACGTCTCAAAGTTGCATATTATATTTGGATTAACTTGACTTGGTCCCCAATCAACTTCCATGATGTTACATGCTCTTGATGTGCTCTTAACGTGTCGCTTGATCCATGAAAGAATTTCTGTAATTGAAAACAAAGCCAACTCATGGTGTAGCATCCTTAGCTCAAATATATAAAATGTAAATCTAATATAGAATGAATGAACCTTGGGTTGTTTATTGTAAAGTATAAGTGTTGGCGTAAAAGATTACGCTAACAGGTTTCTATAGAATAGAAACTAACAAACGAAGTGTTTGCGAAGAGAACTGTTCTAAGCCTCCGAAAGGATAATAACTTAGAATAGTTCGAACGTGTGTATTGAATAACTTGTATTTGTTCCCCATTACAGGGTGAAAAGGGGGGTATTTATAGGCCCAAATATTAAGGAAAATACCTATTTACCCCTTTATTACAACCGACATAGTGGAAACTATTCGGCTCCCTTAATAGGGCTAAAATGGTAAAAGACTAATCTAATGAGATAGAAGATAAGTCTTCCATCTTAGCTGGCGGAAAAGATCTTGAAAAGCCTTAGTTCGAAGATGTACTCCGAACCAATGCCTATCTTCGTACTTCGAACTTGACTCCGGGTATCTTCGAAGATAAACGTTTGGGAACCTTCGAATCCGCTGTATGCCTTTATGTTGTTTCGTCAATAACTCCGAAGATGAGATATTTTCCCCCAACAGTAGCCCCTCGAATACGCTTCTCTGTTTAACCTGTAACGTTAGGAGAGCAGTATACGGAAGTAAAAGATAACCAAACATAGGGGTTATTGGTTTTTAGTTCATCTCCGAAATGCATGAAGATATAAACTCCGAATCAATCTTAGGATAATTGCTTTTCGAACTATCTTAGAACCGACTCAGGAAGTTCGAAAGTTTTTTAGACTTAGAGAAAATAGCCGTTAGCTTTCTGTTTCTAACGGAAACTGTAGAATGCATTAATTTTGGAGAAAAGTAATGGCAGGAATGCGAAACGGCATGGACTAACGATAAAAAAGTAAAATCTAGGCTATAAATAGAAGGTCTAGAACTTACCCGGTTACCTTTTCACCGCTTTCTCGCAATCAAAAGCCTTTTGAGCCCTTTGAGTTCTTGAGCCCTAGCCTCCAGTTTCTCCAAAACAACCCAGTGACTGCAATGGCGAAGACCAAAGGTGCGGGGCCTTCAGCTTTGGCTAGGCAGCAGGCCGCAGCTGCAGCAGGAGCGGCAGCAATGGCGACGGCACCTCCGGCATCTGCAGCGACATCCATGGCGGCAGGAGGGAGAAATCCCCAAAATGTCGATGATCAAGGTCTGTGCCCGCCATCAACAAAATATTTGGATCAATCTTTCCAATTGGGGCCTTCTACCTGCAAGAGAGAGTCATTGGCAATCGCAAGTAGAAGGGAAAATTAGCACTCTAGTGATGATCCGTAAGCCCGGTAAAGAGCTTATTCCGTCACCAAGGCCCGGGGAAGTAGTTGTTTTCGAAGCCGGCTTGGGCCTTCCTGCAGTAGATTTCCTAGCGGAGGTACTCGATCTATTCCATGTCACCCACCCTCAGTTATCTCCGAATGCAGTAGCTAGACTAGCTATCTTCGAATGGGCATTGAGAGCCGAAGGTTGTGAGGGGAGGGCAGAGATCTTCGCTGCACTTCATAGAGCAACATGCCAACCAAAGACCTTCGTAGGCCCCGGAGGTGAAAAAGTAGTAGTAGCCTTCGGTAGTATCAACTTTAGGCTTCGAGATGAGTATGCCCTTCAGTTTCCTGCCAAGGCCATCAATGCCAGATGGTATACTGATTGGGTTCTGAGATGGTTTTATGCCGAAGTTGGGGCAAGCAGTCCTCTGGCCGGACCCCTTAAAGAAATCCAATTCCGGAAGGAAGCCTTAGTTCAGCCCAACGAAGGTCAGCTCGAAGCCCGCGTCATCCTGCTTCAGAAGATTAGCCGAAGGTTAAGCATGCGAGACTTAGCCGAAGAATTCCTCGGTCTGCAAATTTCTCCGCTGATGGCCAACTGGCCTATCATCTTCGAAGAGGATTCGGAAGGCGGTCTTCGAAAAATTGCTTCAACTTCGAGCCCTGCAGGTAACTTCGAAGACAATATGTTTTATTCATATTCATTCGAAGAAAAATTAACTTGATTTATTTTCCTTTTTAGCTTCTTCAGCCCCTGTTACTTCGGAACAGATCATAAGGGCTTCGGAGAAGATTTTGGGTGCTCCAACTCCGACCGAAAAAGAATGGAGAGTCAAGTTAGTCGGAAGTTGGGGAAGGTTTAACAGAGTGTGGGGGATGCTGGGACTCACTCCGCCCCCTCTGATGGATTGGGTGCCTTCGGAGAAAGGACCCAAAAAGAGAAAAGCCGAAGCTGGAGCTTCGAGTTCCGCAAAGACTCCGGTGAAAAAGGTGGCTAAAAAGCCTAGAAAGCCTGCACCTCCGAGCCCAAGATCCTCAACCTCCGGTTCTAAGGAGGATGAATGTAAACTATTAGTGAGGTTGATTGACGAAGATGCAGCTCAAACAGATATTCATATTGAAGATACTGCAGGTATGACGGAGTCTCAGGCTAATATTGAAGAAGTAAGAACTCCGGATGCTCAAGAGGAAGAGCAAATCGAAGCCCCTGTGGGCGAAGGTGAAGTTGAAGTTGCTACAACTTCAGTTTTGGATGAAGGGAGGACTGCTCAAGGAGATACTTCGCAAACACTTCGCAAACACGGACGGCGCCACTGTTGGCGTAAAAGATTACGCTAACAGGTTTCTGTAGAATAGAAACTAACAAACGAAGTGTTTGCGAAGAGAACTGTTCTAAGCCTCCGAAAGGATAATAACTTAGAATAGTTCGAACGTGTGTATTGAATAACTTGTATTCGGTCCCCATTACAGGGTAAAAAGGGGGGTATTTATAGGCCCAAATATTAAGGAAAAGACCTATTTACCCCTTTATTACAACCGACATAGTGGAAACTATTCGGCTCCCTTAATAGGGCTAAAATGGTAAAAGACTAATCTAATGAGATAGAAGATAAGTCTTCCATCTTAGCTGGCGGAAAAGATCTTGAAAAGCCTTAGTTCAAAGATGTACTCCGAACCAATGCCTATCTTCGTACTTCGAACTTGACTCCGGGTATCTTCGAAGATAAACGTCTGGGAACCTTCGAATCCGCTGTCTGCCTTTATGTTGTTTCGGCAATAACTCCGAAGATGAGATATTTTCCCCCAACAATAAGCATGGTTATATCTGAGCTAGTGATGTCCTCATCAATCTACCTCTACGGGTAGAACGACTTCTTGTCCATATACCAATTCATATGGACTGACTTTGGTAGCACCGTGCTTCGCAATCCTACAAGCCCATAACGCCTTGGAAAGCACTTCATGCCACCTTTTTGGAAACTCTTCAATTTTCTTCTTAATAAGCTTAATCACAGTTTTATTACTAGACTCGGCCTGACCATTGGCCTGAGCATAGTAAGGTGAAGAGTTTATCAACTTAATACCATAGTACTCGGCGAAGTCCCTTACTTCTCTAGAAACAAATGATCTGCCTTGATCCGTAGTAAGAGTTTGAGGAATGTCGAATCTATGTATGATGTGCTTTAAAATAAAATCACGTACCTCATTGTGAGTCATGTTCTTGAGAGGTACGGCCTTGGTCCATTTAGTGAAGTAATCTATTGCCATCAACATGAACCGATGCCCTTTTGAGGAAGGAGGGTGAATCTGACCGATGAAGTCTAAACCCCAACCTCGAAATGGCCATGGCTTGACAATAGGATTGAGTAATGAGGCAGGAGCTAACTGGATGTTGCCAAACTTCTGACATGCTTCACACCCTCTATAGTACTTGAAACAATCTTCAGTTATAGTCGGCCAATAAAAACCCGCTCTTTTGAGCATCCAACTCATTTTTTGGGCCGACTGATGAGTACCGCAAAACCCTTCATTGACTTCTCCTGTAGCCACCTGAGATTGCTCATGGTCTAAACACTTCAATAGCACTTCGTCGATGGTTCGGCGATACAATGTGTCGTCTATCAACACGAATTTGAATGCTTGTCGCCGAACCTTCCGATCAACCCTTTGGCTAGGGTCTCTCAAATACTGGACGATTGGGACTCTCCAATCGCCCTTATATGTTTCAGAGGGTCTCGCTGGTCCACCTTCTGAAAAAACTTCTAAATTAATGACTTCGGGGTGCCCCCCGAGCCATTCCATCTCCTGCCGAAGCCTGGCCGGGGTGGCCGTTCGGAGTGTGCTGGGCCGAAGCCCTCCGGAGGTTTCGGACTTCGAGGAGCTTTCTTCGTTCGGGAGGCTTCGGACTATGGGCTCCAGCATGCCAAATCCCTTGGTTGGCAGAGCATTCCGATCTAGGGGCCTCGGTGTGCGGTGGCCTTCGGCGACCCGAGGGGTTCGACCCGGGGCATGCGCCTACTCACCGTTACTGGCTTCGGCAGTGAGACCAAGCATCGGCTTCTTCAATACATAAAATTTTCCTCTCCTGACTTGGTAACCAGATGCATGTTGAGCCAAATCGTTTGCGACTGAATTGGCTTCTCTTGACACGTGAGAGATTTTGAAGTCATCGAAAGTGGCAACTATGTCTAGGCATTTATCCAAGTAACTATTCAGCAAGCCGTTAAAACATTGAGCACTCTTAGCTACTTTCTACACTACTAACAAAGAATCACCGTATGCGTGAACATGTCTAGCACCTACAGATTCTAGTAATTCAAGACCTAGCAATAAAGCCTCGTATTCGGCTTGGTAGTTAGTGGAAGAAAATTCTAGTCGGGCCGAAATTTCAAAGTGCATCCCATTAGGTGATATGAGAACCACTCCAATGCATTGGCCACTCTTGCAAGCCGAACCATCAAAGTAAAGCTTCCATGGCACCACCTCAACTAGAGCAATATTATCACTCCAGCCGACATATATGTGATGATCAACTATAAAGTTGGCTACGACTTGGCCTTTCATCGCTCTCAGGGGTTCGTAGGCCAAATCATACTCAATCAACGCGTAAGCCCATTTTCCGATTCTTCCACTTAGAATCGGCTTTTGTAACATGTGTTTTATAACATCGGTTTGGCAAACGACAACACATGTAGTGGGGAGAAGATAATGGCGTAATTTAGTGCATGCGTAATAAAGTGATAAACACAATCATTCCACAAACGCGTACCTAGTTTCGTCGTCCAGCAGGCGGCGGCTCAAGAATGTGATGATGTACTCTTTCCCTTCTACCTCCTGGGTTAGCACGGCCCCAATCACACTATCTTCAACAGCGACGTATAGCCGAAACGGAATTCCGGCTTTGGGTGCTCTCACCACTGGCGGTGATGACAAGCACTCCTTGATTTTCTCAAAAGCACTTTGCTGGCTTGCCCTCCAAGTGAACTCGGCTTCGTTTTTCAGCCGGAGTATGGGAACAAAGGCATCAATCTTGCCAGACAAGTTGGATATGAAGCGACGCAAATAGTTCATCTTGCCTAGCAATTTTTGTACATCCCTTTTACACGTCGGCGCTGCAATGTTTCTAATTTTCTCAAGTCTCTTAGGATCAATTTCTATGCCTCTTTCGTGAATCATGAAACCTAAGAACTTACCCGCCGACACACCAAAATCACACTTGAGGGGGTTCATTTTTAACCCATACTGCCACATTCTATCAAAAGAAACTTTCAATTGGGCGGGCCGAGGTTCAATTGGGCGACCTCGGCCTCGTCCCGTGGTAATGCGAACTCGGCAGGTAGCGTGATGATGTTGATATCCATCACCTGGGGTGCGGGCCCTTCAGAGATGGGCGAGTAATCGTCGTCGAGCATGTCGTCGTCGTTGTCGCTCGGACTAGGAGCCGGGTTGTTTATCTCAACCAGCTTCTCCCTCCATACCTTCTTTGTAGCTTGCCGAGGGCGTATTTCTTCGAAGATAGCGTCGCGCTCGGCCTCAGCTTTCTTCTCCCGCATCTCCTGTGCCCGTAGTCTTTGCAGGCGTCTCTTCTATGATTTGGACATGCCTGGAGGGGCCCAAGATGGCTGCGGCTTAGTGCCGGGTGCGACTATTCGGCTTCATTAATTCTGGCCGAAGTGGTACTGTGCCCTTTGGCCTTGTGCACCCTGTGTTCAGCAGGGGGCTTCGCTGCGAACCCTAGCAGACGGACAGGCCTCGTTCGGCCGACCGAACCAGGCTTCGGCGTAGGGCTCGGCCGAAGCATGGGGATTACCTCCGTCGGACCTCGGTGACAAAGTCTTCGGGATTGGGACTTCCTGAGACCCAACTCTGATGGTGATGGCTTCGGACTCCTTGACCTCGGCCTCCGTGTGCTCACACTCTTTGGCTTCGCTCGGCATGGTCCGATTCGAAGGCACCACGGACAATCTGTGGACGATGCCCCCTCCGCTACATCTGTTTGTTCCTACCATCCATAATACTACGAAGGAAAACAAGGCATAGTGTTAGGATGCGGAGGGTACCCCGACCCAGATACGGCGGAGGCATCGGCGGCTCTAGTGGCCTCGCCCACTAAGAGCCGAATCGGTTACCCGGAGGTGGGTTCGGCAGAGTTAATGGCATCTCAGACCACACCAGCGAAGGGTCCTGCAAGGCCAAAGGTATGTTCGGCCAGTGTGGGCCGAAGCCTCCCATCGGAGCAGTCCAACATGGTGCGGGGTTTGGCCATTGGGGACCGAAGTTACAGTACGGGGGGTTCGGCCATTGTGGCTCGACACCACCGTGCAGAGTGTTAGGCCACTGCGGCCCGAAGCCACTGTACGGAGGGTCCATCTGCTTCGGCCTGAAGCCACCGTTCGAGAGTCTTGGACCCTTCGACTGTTTTAGCTTAGCGCGTGGACCTGCTTCCTTGGCCCATCTCTGATGTTTGTTCAATAGCATGTTATATGTTACCTTTGGCTTCTTGTGAGCCTTAGCCGAAGGGGTGTTAATGTTTTGTTTCCACACTCCAACCTCAGGGTTCTTAGGTATGAGCGTGCGAGTGCACGGTTCTACAACAATTACGTCCTTCCCCTTAGCCGACCTGGCCTGTTCTGGCCGAATCAACACTTTCTTCTCACTGAGGTCGACAACGTTGACGGGGAAAGGATCTTTATCCAGCTTCATCTTCGGGTTATGGTCTATCTTCAATCGTCCTTCTTCTATGGCCGATTGGATCTGTCGTCAAAAAACATTGCAGTCATTAGTATTATGTGAGTGTGAATCGTGCCACTTACAGTATGGATGCTTCTTTAGATCATCGGCAGGTGGAATGACTTGACCCTTAGGTAACCTGAGAAGCTGACTTTTTAAGAGAAAATCAAATATTTTATCACATTTAGTTATATCAAACGAGTACTTGACCTCACTAAGTCGATTCTTTGTGGGGGATGGTCGTAACTCGGAGCAGGTGACAGGTTTATTCTTAGCGTTCCACACCCATTCGGTCACGTACATATCGGCTGAATCCTCCTCTTCCGATTCCTCCTCGTCAGAGCGTTCCATGATGTGGATTTCAGCCCTAGGTTTGCTAAATATCTTAATAAACTTTTTATCTTTTGGTTCGGCCTTCCTGGACCAGAGTCTGCTGTAAAACTTGGCTAACTTCTAAAATGTTTTGGTTATCTAACCTCTCTTTAATTTCGGAACGCAGCCCGTTAAAAGCTAGCTCCACCAAGTCCCTTTCCGAAATATTAAGGCTAAAACATCGGTTTCTAGTATCCCTAAAATGCTTGATATACTCAGAGGCGCTCTCGCTGGACTTCTGCTTGACCGATGTCAAATGTGAAAGCCTAAGTTATGTCTCACCTGTGTAGAAATAATCATGGAATTTCCGTTCTAAATCATCCCATGTCTGGATGGAGTTCGGCAGGAGCGCCAAAAACCAAGTGAACGCGGTGCCGGACAGTGAGAGAGAAAATAGTCTAACTTTCAGAGCATCTATCCTGCTAACTTCCCCACACTGTGCCAAAAATTGACTCACGTGCTCTAGTGTAGTTTTGCTACCCTCGCCATCGAACTTAGTGAACTTAGGGATCCTATAGCCACGGGGGTAGGGCACTGAGTCAAGATGGTCGGGGTACGACTTACGGTAAACCCTAACCCGTCCCTTGGGAACGAAGCTGGCACACTCTCTAAATAATGCGCGGACCCGCTCCTCTATGTCATTTTGGCATGTTGTTTGTGCGCGTCTCTCATGCGGGGGGCGCGACACGCGGTGGGATATCGGTGTGTCGTCCATGGGCCTCTTCCCTACGCTATTTGTATGACGTGTTCATGTCCGGGTGCCTGCGCATGTGTTGCAGGTAGCGTGGGTACCGGCGCAGGTGGTGGTGCGTGGTACGCAGTGTTAGTTTGACCGTAGGTGTAATGATTGGTCTCGACCATAAGTGTTGAGGTCGGAGACATGATTGTGCTAGTGCTGTCGTTAGTCCTGCCGTATACGTGGTTTGCTGGAGGTGCACTAGCAATAGGAACCGGGGGTATGGCCTCAGTAAAGCCGAACCTTCTAAGAGTCACCTCTACTTGGGAGCTGACTGCCGAATCCAAACGGTTGGCTAGCGAAGCGCTAACGGCTTGATCTACTGATGCGGCTATTTTTTGCTCAATCTCTAGAGAAGATAATCGAGGCGATACAGGTGTTACCTGGACCTGAGCTAGGTCAGGGGTGATGATGTCGCGCTTGATGAAGCCCCCACGTGTTTTGACGTAGCCCCCAAGCATCATGTCTTGGAGTGCCTTTAACTTTGCCTCGATCTCTGCTTGGTCTTCTACGAGGATATCTTCAAGTGTGGGCGTCAAGATGTTGCGGTTGTCGATATCTGCGCCTCCTATTGTGTCCATCGGCGGTGTAGACGTAGTAGTCGACGTAGATGTACTGGTGGCCGATGTAGATGTACTTGTCATGTTGGCGTAGACGTCCCCAGCGGAGTCGCCAAAAAGTGTGTTGACACGGAAACGTGCCCCCGCACTTGGGTCAGTTCGATGATCCAAAAGTGCACGAATACTTAGGAACAAGGCCAAGCGTGATGACGCACCAACGTCGCGTTCTGACTACCCTTAGTCGTGATAAGGGGGTGGAGTCGCCAGGCAACCAGATTACACAAAATAATCCAATTAGCCGAAAGAGATAGATTAAATAGAATAAAATCAGCAAACCAGTCGGAGCCCGTCTGGTTCGAAGTCTGGTGCGAAGGGATCACCTAAGTGTACATTCGGCGTCTGGTGCGAGGTACTCCGTCGAAGGGTGCTTCGGCATTCGGACTGACCCTGCCGAAGATGGACTTCGAACGGATCTGGATGCGATGATCACCTCCGAACAATGGGGTTCGGCATGAGATCTCCGATACAGCAAACTACGAAAGAATGACGCGAGGGCCACGCGCAAACGCAACTTCGTCTGGTGCGGAGTATGGTCGTGGCAAAGCCCGTTGTGAGGAAGTGTGCTGGCGAAGCCTGTTGCCGGAGCCTGCAGTCTCGCAGAAGGGTGTCCTGGTGACCTCCAAAACCGATCTCTCAGCTCCGGCACCTCCGACGAAGTAGCTTCGAATGTAGGAACCTGCAACAAAGATGATTCGAAGTACCAATTCGGCCTGAGGACCGAATTTTGCTAAGTGTTGCACTAGTAGCGAAGGTAGCAATCTATTACGCAGATTAGCGGATACTTCATAGGCGAAGTAACAAGGCGATAGCAATCTATTACGTAGATTAACGGATACTTCACAAGCGAAGTAACAAGGTTACCACTGTTCCGTAGTGGCCGGCGGGGGGCTTCCAAGAAAACCCACGAAGAGGTATAGGAAAATAAAGGTAAAGTAAATACGATCAAAGCATGGGGCTTTGGTTTGGTTTGAGTTGGGGGGGCCTCTACGCTGGCCTCGCCTCTCTATTTATAGGGGCTTAATCTTTGATCTAATCTGCTATTAACCCGGCTGGATAGAGATAAAAACTAAGCCGGAAACGCATACAACTCTACCTCTTGCCGAAGTGGGCTTCGGCCAGGCCCGTCGAGGCCTGCTCCTCGGGCCAAGGTTCGGTGGCGTGGGCCTCCGAAGGCTTCCCGGCCGAAGCCCATGGGCTGGCTCGAGGCTTTCGGAGCCCATAGCTCAATGGACTTCAGCCCTGTAAGGCTTCGGACAGGCCCTGAACATGTGTATTTTCGGCCCAAATCACCAAAATTGATATTTTGATGATCTAGCCATTAATGCCATTTTTTGCTATCAACGAGTAACACTTTGAGCAGCTATTTTCATAACTCTAGAGCCAGTCGCCACTCTTGTATTCAGTCTGTGAGTTCATTTTGTGTTCCTTGTTCAAGCAATGAAACTTTGATTCTGTTTTCATTTACTATTTGAACTTGTATGATTGCTTTGCACTGCATGTCTTGATTTCTTTGTGCTCCACTTCTTCCTGATTCGAGTTTGTGCACTGGGGTGTTTTTGGAGAAGTGTGTGGGTGATCTGTGCATGCGAAGTGTGTGTTCTTAGTGTGTTCGCATTGTGCGTGGCTAAAATCGAAGCATGTTTTCTTCCCTTGTCGAAGTCCTCGGCGTAGTATGTTCTGTGTGAGTTTAGATTTTTGGACCGGAAACGGCGACCATATGGGGGGTGAATGGGAGCATTTAAAATTTCAGACTAAAAATAGCCTTCTGTTTTAATTTTGTCTTCTGCAGAACAGGCTTTGAACACACCCTTCGAAGTTTTAGTTCGGAGGTATTTCACAGCTCCAAACCCAAGCTTCGCAAGGAGCAAAAGTTCGAAGTCAAGAAGACTTCGCTCCACACACAGCACCAAAAACTCAACTCTGCTAAGTCAGTGCAGGCTCCGCACACTGGGTGCCTTTGAGCAGACTTCGCACATCACCCTTCACAAGAGCAGACTTCCCTCTGATGACTTCGACTCATACTAGACTTCGTACTTCGGAGGTCAAGACGCACGATGAGCACACTGCGAAGAGGACTTCGACAAGGGAAGAAAACAGGCTTCGATTTAACCCAAGAATAGTGCTTCGCTAGTAATCAGAGAGGTCTAGCCTCTAGTTTACATAGAGCAAACAGACACTGAAAGACACACTTCACACGCACAGAACACTCACACACTTCTCCAAAAACACTCTAGTGCAATAAACTCAACACAGGAAGAAGTAAGGCACAAAGAGATCAAAGCATGCAGTGTAAAGTAGGCATACAAGTTCAAACAATAAATAAAAACAGAATCAAAGTTTCATTGCTTGAACAGGGAACACAAAATGAACTCATAGACTGAATACAAGGTGTGGCGGCTAGGACAGGAGCTCAAAAATAGCTGCTCAAAGTGTTACTGTCACCTAGCTAGCCTCCACTATTTATAGCCACTATTCAACCCTGTGAATGGACTACTTTACCCCTAGGGTTTACACTGGTTTGGTCTCATCAAAACAGGGGGTACAGTTGGTAGTCTACTTTATTTGGAGGCTTCTTTTGTCAGCTTCGCAAAGGAGACAACATCAGCTTTTGTAGAGCAGACACGGTCAGCCTTTGCAGTTTTGGAGTCTTCTGAAGCCCCCTTCGCACGCGAGGGGTGTGGTAGCTTCGGTGAGAAGCCTTGATCCTGACGGCCTTCGCTTCTCCGAAGTCAGCCTTTGATACAATGACGGTTTTGATCCGAAGCCGTCAAAGCCCTTGGGCCTTCGCACCAACACCTCCGGAGTGGACCACCATGGCTTCGCAGCTTCTCCCAGCTCGAACTTCGTCAGTCCATGTACTGAAGCCATGAATGGCCGAAGTACCTCAAGTCAGCAACACTCCGAAGCCCCACCTTCGGAGTACCACCCTTCGAAGTCCCTCCTTCGTCCAAGGCATCCGCATGAAGCATTCCATGAGTACTTCGTCGCAGTCTCTCCCCGAGCACACTCCTCGACGAATCTCACCCGAACCATGCCTTCGATGCACCTCGACTTCTAAGACCTTCGTCGGGTATACCTTCGAGTGCCTCCAACCAGAGCACACTTCGAACACCTTGCCTCATCGCTAAGGACTTTGTCCACCAAACTCCAAAGTCACTCCTTTCGGAGTACCCTTCAAAGTGCCTCACCTCCGAGGACTTTGTCTCGGGGTACCTTCAGCCATAGCCACACTTCGCACTCTTTGCCTTCGCCTGGTGCACCTTGACCCGAGGACCGACCTCGACCCCTCACAGCCTTCGTGACTGAGCTCCCCGCTCGCTTGGCATCAAGCCTCCCACTTGACCCAAGTTCACCTGCTGCGAACCATCCGTCTCCTCTGAAGTCACCTGCACACCACAGACAAACAGACAAGTGTATCCAATACCCCGGAGACCTCTCCAGGTAAACAACCTCCGACACACACTCCGGTGTACCGCCCAAAGTACCAAAACCTTCGGTACAGCCAAGACATTGTGTACTGTCAGACCCCTCCGACAGGCACACTCTGCTGCAACAGCTGCAGCAACTAGACCCACCGAACCCTTCGGTGAAACAACCTCTGAACCCCTTCGGAGGGACCCCTTCGAAACAGAGGATAAAATCTTTCAATCACTCATCACAGACTCTGAAACCAACCCTTGGTTTCTCAGTTTAGACCTTCGGAATACGAAGCCTAGTACCAGTTGCTAGTGCAGAGTATCTGGTTAAAGTCCTCAGAGGGAAGTCATCTTCTGCGAAGGGTGAAGTGCGAAGTCTGCTCGAAGGCACCTAGTGTGCGGAGCCTGCACTGACTTAGCAGAGTTGAGTTTCTGGTTTTGTGAGTGGAGCGAAGTTTTCTTGACTTCGAACTCTTGCTCCTCGTGAAGCCTGATTTTGGAGCTTTGAAATACCTCCGAACCAGACCTCCGAAGGGTGTCTTCGAAGCCTGTTCCACAGGAGACTGAATTTAAATAGAAGGATATTTTTAGCCTGAAATTTTAAAAGCTCCCATTCACCCCCCTCTGGTCACCATTTCCGGTCCAACAGATATTTTGGAGAAGAGTTCTTTGGCTTTGAAGAATGGTGATGTTATAAGCATGGTGGATTCCGAGTGCAAGATCGGGCATTAGTTAGTCGCACCCAGGGCACTATAAGGACCGGTCTGCGGGATCTGTTGCGAAGCATTATCGTACTAAACACAAGTCGAATGGGTAAGACCTAATCTAGAGTATGGTTTGTTTCAACATGACTTACCGAGTGGAGGAGACAAGTTCATCAATTATGAGTTTCCTAGTGATGGCTTGTGCTGATGAGGCACTAATGGGGGTCTACGTCTACCAATCGGGGTCTAACCATGATATTACCGGTGAGATCTCAGTGGAGAGTCGACGAAACATGGTGTGGTTGTCCTCTTGTTGAACCGACTCATATTAAGGGTTTTGGCATGAGTTTCCGTGACTTGGGTCATGTTAACACACTGTGGTATGTAGGGACAAGCGCCTTATGGGTAAAATAGTACACCTCTGATCAGAGTATAACCTTTTCAAAAAGCCATGCTCATGGTTATGGGGGAGCACAGTGATGTTCTCCGCAGTTAGATGGTTACTATTGTGTGAATGCTATGATTATGTTGGGATGGTTGAAAGATCGAGTTAGCACAGGTGTGCAACTTGAGGTAGTGGTAATTAGTACTTATTTACTTCTGCATTTACATTCATGCTTTAATACTGCTCACTAAAGCTTAACAACACTTATTGTGCCTCTTTATGCAAATTCAAGCCTAGATTATGCCCTTTGATGATAAGTGTTGGACCGAAAACGGCGACCAGAGGGGGTGAATGGGAGCTTTTAAAATTTCACACTAAAAATAGTCTTCTGTTTTAATTCTGTCTTGTGCGGAACAGGCTTCGAACACACCCTTCGAAGTTCTGGTTCAGAGGTATTTCACAGCTCCGAAACCTGGCTTTGCCAGGAGCAAAAGTTCGAAGTCAAGAAGACTTCGCTCCACCCACAACACCAAAAACTCAACTCTGCTAAGTCAGTGCAGGCTCCACACACTGGGTGCCTTCAAGCAGGCTTCACACTTCACCCTTCGCAAGAGTGGATTTCCCTCTGAGGACTTTGACCAAATACTCAGCGAAAGCAACTAGTGCTAGGCTTCGTACTTCAAAGGTCTAAATGCACACTGAACACACTTCGACGAGGACTTCGACAAGGGAAGAAAACGGGCTTCGATTTAAGCCAGGAAAAGTGCTTCGCTAGTAATCAAAGAGATCTTGCCTCCAGTTTACACAGAGCGAACAAACACTGAAAAATACACACTTCACATGAACAGACTTCTCACACACTTCTCCATAAGAGATCCAGTGCACAAACTCAACCCAGAAGAAGATGGAACACAGAGAAATCAAAACATGCAGTGCAAAGTAGGCATACAAGTTCAAACAATAAATGAAAATAGAATCAAAGTTCCATTGCTTGAACAGGGAACACAAAATGAACTCACGGGATGAATACACGAGTGTCGCAGCTAGCACAGGAGCTGAAAAATGGTTGCTCAAAGTGGTGTTGTGGCCTAGGCTAGCCTCCACTATTTATAGGCACTATTCAGCCCTGTGAATAGACTACTTTACCCCTATGGTTTACACTATTTTGTCTCATCGGGACAGAGGGGTACAACTGATAGTCTACTTTATTTGGAGGCTTCTTTTGTCAGCTTTGCAGAGGAGACAGCATCAGCTTTTGTAGAGCAGACACGGTCAGCCTTTGCAGTCTTGGATTCTTCTGAAGCCCCCCTTCGCACGCGAGGGGTGCGGTAGCTTCGGTGAGAATCCTTGAGCTTGACGGCCTTCGCTTCACCGAAGTCAGCCTTCGATACAGTGACAGTTTTGAGCCGAAGCCGTCAAAGCCCTTGAGCCTTCACGCCATCACCTCCGGAGTGGACCACCACGGCTTCACAGCTTCTCCCAGCTCGAACTCCATCTGTCTGTGTACCGAAGCCATGCATGGCCGAAGTACCTCAAGTCAACCACACTCCGAAGCCCCACCTTCGGAATACCACCCTTCGAAGTCCCTCCTTCGTCCAAGGCCTTCACATGAAGCATTCCATGAGCACTTCGTCGTAGTGTCTCTCCCCGAGCACACTCCTCGACGATCCTCACCCGGACCATGCCTTCGATGCACCTTGACTTCTCAGACCTTCGTCGGGTATACCTTCAAGTGCCTCTCTCCGAAGCACACTTCGAACGTCTTGCCTCATTGCTGAGGACTTTGTCCACCATACTCCGAAGTGACTCCATTCAGAGTACCATTCTAAGTGCCTCGCCTCCGAGGACTTCATCTCGGGGTACCTTCACCTGGAGCCATGCTTCGCACTCTCTGCCTTCGCCTGGCGCATCTCGACCCTAGGTCCGACCTCGACCCCTTCGCAGCCTTCGTGACCGAGCTCCCCGCTAGCCTTGCATCAAGCCTCCCGCTTGACCCACGTTACTTGCTGCGAACCGTCCGTCGCCTCTGAAGTTACCTGTGCACCACAGACAAACAAACAAGTGTATCCAGTACCCCGGAGATCTCTCCGGGTAAGCAACCTTCGGCACACACTCTGGTGTACCGCCCAAAGTACAGAGACCTTCGGTACGACCCAGTCATTGTGTACTGTCGGACACCTCCGACAGGCACACTCCGCTGCAACAGCCGCAGCAAAACAGACCCACCGAACCCTTCGGTGAAACAACCTCTGAACCTCTTCAGAGGGACCCCTTTGAATCAGAGGATAAAATCTATCAATCACTCATCACAGACTCCGAAACCAACCCTTGGTTTCTCAATCTCCCCCTTGATGAGTGCATTGACAACCAAATTCAAGTTCAAGAAAATTTGAAAAATTTCAGCACACAAGTGACCATAAAACTCAGAAACGAGCCAAACCATATCACTTGACAAAAGAATTTTCCTCCCCCTTTTCAAAATAGTAAGCCCCTTCGGCAAATCTTTCCCTTTGCAAGATAAAACTCCCCCTGAGTTATTTTACCCCTAGCTACAGAGAACTCAAAAATTTCTCCCCCTTTGGCAATGCAAGCATCAAGGAGCATTCAAAAGATGCAAAGCTTCGAAATGGGCAGAATTGCAAAGACATATAAAGCAAAAATATGCCAACATTAATACCAATTATCATGTGCTCAACTCAATTTAACATTCTCTAAAAAACCTGATGACAGCATGTGATTTTATCATTTTGAAATAAAAGCATCACCACTCAATCAAGGTAACTAGACAAGTAAAAGCAGGGACTGCGCAAAGCTAGTCAATTTCTACTCTAGACAGACAAGTCCAGTTCAAGTGGAGCATTGAAAGCAATCTCGATGATCAATGAATTTGTTGTTCTTTTCATAATGCCAGGGGTTATTTGTTTGTCTACCTTATACTTTACAATCAAACCAAGCCTAGGCATGAAAACCATCAAAAGCTTAAGGCGGTGATTTTGGCATTCACTACACTATCCCGGTTCAGACCAATGTGCAATGGTAAGCAGTCTAGAATAGAGTAGTGCGACAAACAAACCCACCTGGATCTTTTCACTTGTAGCATGCAAATCATGGAGTTTTCGATTTTAATTAAGTGAACAATTTGTTTAGCACTTGATGAATATCCATGAGTAAGTAGAACAATTTTTCAAGTTGCAATGTTTAGCATCCAGAGAAAAGGAGTCTTGCTATCAAGCAGATAAAAGATAGCTAAAGCAGTCCTGCCTAAACATGCTAGATTGAAGACTAAGCAGTGAGCATGATTTGATTTTGGAAATAAGAATCATGGACATAATGTTTCAGACATATTAAATAGAGCTGAGCTGACATGATTTCATGAATTAAAATCAGGCATATAAGTGCAAAATATGTAAATGCAATTTCACACACAATGAGCGTATGCAAGACAATCAAAATCTGCTCCCCTCACAAAATGTCGTAAGGGTGGCAAACACCAAGTTCCCCACACAAGTAGGCAAAACGAGAAGCATCGAGGGGTTTTGTGGAAATATCGGCTAGCTAGTGTTGGGTATCAACATATTGAAGCTCAATATCACCCTTCTCATTATGATCTCTGAGAAAATGATATCACACATCAATGTGTTTGGTTCTGGAATGCTGAACCGGGTTGTTTGCAATACAAATAGCACTAGTGTTATCACAGAAAAGTGGAACACTCTTATAATCTAACCCAAAATCCCGCAAAGTGGAAACCATCCACAAAATCTGAGAGCAACAGCTAGCTGCAGCAACATATTTGGCCTCAGCCGTCGATTGTGCAACACTAGACTGTTTCCGGGAAGACCAGCAAACTAGTGAAGTACCCAGAAAATGACAAGTACTAGAGGTACTTTTCCTATCAATCCTACACCCAGCAAAGTCCGCATCAGAATAACCTCGAAGACACAAAGATGAAGACGCAGAATACCAAATGCCAAATTCGAGGGTATGTTTGAGATACCTGAGAATGCGCTTTATAGATTGAAGGTGCGAAGCTTGTGGTGAAGCCTGAAAACGAGCGCACAGGCACACTGCAAAGTGTATGTCCGGCCTCGTAGCAGTCAAGTAGAGGAGGGAGCCGATCATGCTTCAGAACTCCTTCTGATCTACGGTTTCTCCAGCTTCGTCAGGATCCAATGCTACAGATGTAGCCATTGGAGTGGCGAGTGTCTTCGCATCAGCCATATCGAATTTCTTAAGCAGGTCCTTGGTGTACTTCGTCTGGTGGACGAAAGTACCTTGTTTGCTTTGCTTGATTTGAAAACCAAGGAAAAAAGTGAGTTCGCCCATCATGGACATCTCGAACTCCCTTCTCATGGCATCTGCAAACTCGGCAACCAAAGCATGAGAAGAGCCACCAAAGATGATATCATCCACATAAATCTGGACTAGGAGGAAATCTTTGCCGTGCTTGAGAGTGAACAGGGTTTTATCAACAGATCCCATCAAATATCTCCGCTCAAGCAGAAAAGACTTAAGTCTATCATACCATGCCCGAGGGGCCTGCTTGAGTCCATAAAGAGCCTTCGGAAGTTTAAGGACTTTATGTGGGTATTTGGGGTTTTCAAAACCAGGGGGTTGTTTTACATAAACATCTTTGCCTATGAAGCCATTAAGAAAAGCACTTTTGACATCCATTTGATAGAGTTTGAATCCCCGGGATGTCACAAATGCAAGTAAAATCCTAATGGCCTCAAGACGAGCAATAGGTGCAAAAGCTTCAATAAAATCAATCCCTTCTAATTGAGAATATCCCTGAGCTACAAGTCTAGCCTTGTTTCTAACTACAGTCCCATCCTCCACTTGTTTGTTTTTGAAAATCCATTTTGTTCCAATGAAATGAACATTTGGTAGAGGATAAACTAAAGTCCAGACTTAGTTTCTCTCAAAATTTTCAAGTTCTTCATGCATGGCATTGATCCAACTAGAATCCGAAAGTGCATGGCTAACATGCATCTAAGGGCTCAAAAGAAGCAACAAAAGCTGAATCAATAAAATGAGCATGAGAACGTGTTACCCTTTGATCAAGCTCACCAATGATCTGCTCTAGAGGATGCATCCTTTGAACATGATGTGGAGCCTCGCGGCAGGATGCAGTCTCCCCCTCAACTTGTGCGTTGGAGTGGTCCAAGATGACCGATGTCGAGGTAGTTTCTTCGGGACCTTGTGCTGAAGTGGTCGAAGCGGGGTCAGCTTCAGGGGTTGAAGTCGAGGGTAGTAGGGGTTCATCCTCGAACTCTCCAGGATCTTCTTCGAAGTGGGTATGTTCTATGTCATGTTCATTTGCCTGTTCAAAAGTGGAACTAACAGAGGGGGTTGATTCATCAAAAGTCACATCACATGACTCGATGACAGTGTTAGTCTCCAAATTGTAAACACGATAAGAATGACCATGAGTAGTGTAACCCAAAAAGATCCCGTCAGAAGAACGCGACTCAAATTTGTCCAAATTTCCACGTTTTAGGATAAAGCAACGACAGCCAAAAACTCGAAGATGAGTAACTTTGGGCTATCTCCAAAAACGTAGCTCATAAGATGTCAAGTTCAAAATTGAGCGCAAGAAGATTCGGTTTGAGATGTAACAAGCAGTGTTCATGGCCTCAGCCCATAATTTCCTAGGAGTCCTGTGCTCATCGAGCATCGTCCTAGCCATCTCAACCAAAGTGTGGTTCTTTCTCTCAACAACACCATTCTGTTGAGGAAGCCGTAGAGCAGAGAATTGATGTTCTATGCCATGCTCCATGCAAAAGTCAACAAAGAGACTGTTCTTGAACTCAGTGCCATTATCACTTCGTATGAATTTCAATGCACCAGGGAGTTCAGTGAAAAGTCTCAAAGCCAAGCTCCGAAAGTGTGAAAATACTTCATCCTTGCTGGCAAGAAAGAAGACCCAAGAGTAGTGAGAGAAATCATTGACAATGACTAGCACATACCACTTGCTGCCTAAAGAACTAACCCGAGAAGGACCTACAGTGTCCATGTGGAGAAGTTCTCCAGGTTGCTAAGTCATCACCGTGGTGACTGGCGAGTGCGAAGCGGCAATCATTTTTCCATGTCGACATGGAGCGCAAACTAAATTCTTCTCAAACTTGAGCTTGGGCAATCCTCGGATCAGACCTAGGGCACTCAGACGAGCAAGAAACTCAAAACTCATATGCCCTAGTCTCATATGCCACTTCCAAAGCTCAGAAGTTGAATGTGCAACAAGACAATGAGAAGAACCAGATGACTCAGAAAAATCAGCTCCAAAAACTCTTCCAACTCTAAAGATCTTACAGACCACAGCACCATCAGAATTGAGTACTTGCGAAGTATCGCGATGGAATCACACTTCGAAGCCCTCATAGGGCAATTGAGATACAGAAAAATAAGACTATTATATTTCATTTGGAATCGGGGCTCTTCTATCTTCGACTTCTTTTTTTGGCTTTATTCTTTATTTATTTCATTTCTATTTTTCCCTCTTCCTCTATCCCTATCCTCTAGGTACAGCGTTTGCATCAATAGAGAACCTTTTCCTCTGTATGAATCTATATTATTCCATTCCAATTTCTTCCCGAAACTTCCCAAGAAAAATCCCGAATTGGATCCAAAATTGACGGGTTAATGTGAGCTTATCCATGCGGTTAGGCACTCTTCAAATAGGAATCCATTTTCTAACTGGCTTTCATGCTTTGGTGAGTCGTCCGAGATCCTTTCGATGACCTATGTTGTGTTGAAGGGATATCTATATGATCCGATCGATTGCATAAGAAAATCCTCCTAGCCACTATCCTACTGCAATAATTCTCGCTAAGAAGAATGCCCATGTTGTGGCAATTCCACCCAGAAGGTAATGGGTTACTCCTACAGCACGTCCTTGTATAATGCTCAAGGCTCTAGGCTGAGTAGCAGGAGCAACTTTTAATTTGTTATGAGCCCAAACGATAGATTCAATGAGTTCTTGCCAATAACCACAGCCGCTGAATAAAAACATTAAACTGAAGGCCCAAACAAGATTGTCTCGTTTTCTCTAGAATCTCTAGAAGGAGTCATTCTAGAAAAATAAAGAACTCTATTTTAGAACGTAGATCGATTTAGATTTAGATAATCTATAGATAAGCAAAATGGGTAAGCAAAGTAATATACTTCAAACAAAATAGGAATTCACAGAAATCTAAA
The DNA here is from genome assembly GCA_019279435.1 of Zizania palustris. Lineage (NCBI taxonomy): Eukaryota > Viridiplantae > Streptophyta > Magnoliopsida > Poales > Poaceae > Zizania > Zizania palustris. The sequence continues at coordinate 31,582,995 of JAAALK010000079.1, read as the reverse complement.
CATTTATCGATCCATCCATAAGGTAGATCAGCAGCTACTCCTCCGATGCGAAAGTAATTATGCATCATTCGCATACCTGTAGCAGCTTCAAATAGATCATATATTAATTCCCTCTCTCTAAAAATATATAAAAAGGGAGTCTGTGCGCCGAGATCCGCCATAAAAGTCCAAGCCATAACAAGTGAGAAGCTATACGGTTCAATTCTAACATAATTACTCTAATATAACTGGCTCTTTGGGGTATTTTAATATTCTCCAAGAATTCTGGTGCATTTTGATTCAACCATATTTTTCTCAACTCAGCAACTTGAAGTATTAATCTTATATTTAGGATATCAAGAAATCACATCAGATCATAATATATATATCAATACCCTATAATATATATCAATATTCCCATTCTTTTATCTATGCAAAACAAAAAAGAATAGTAAGTATTCCCATAAATCTATGCAGTTGCCCAAGAATTAACTATTCTTCTTAATCAACGATTTCTTATATAGAGAGAACGGCCCTCACAAATTGCAAATAAGACAATCCCAACATTTTTGGATTCCAAATTCAGAGCAATACCCCTAGTCCCTTCTGCAAATTCGACTAATTCACCTGACATTATTTCACCAAGAACTATAATACGAGCAATCCCATCTAGACGAGATGCTCCTATCCCTAAAAAAGAAAAAATGGATTACCAAGGAATAGTAATCCTTTTTTTATAGGTTAAATTAGATTGGATTTAGATATATACCATTCCTTGATTATATGAGACCAAAAAGAAGAAATGACAAGAGGAATTTACTAAAAAAAGAAAAAAGTATCTAATATAAAGGGCTCATTTTATTTTTTAGGATTCAACCAAAGCAACATCTTTGAGAGTGAAATTTGAGTTGATTCTTACCACACCTTTACCTTTCACTCTACTCCTTTGATTGTTGCCGAAGGTGATATATTCCTTTTGCTTGGTTGTGGTGAGGCTGGAGAACCATGCTGCATCTCCGGTCATGTGGCGCGAACAACCGGAGTCCATGATCCACATGCCCTCCAAGCCTCGGTCTGGCGCCTACATATGATAAGAAAATCTCGATCGCTCAGTGCTGGGGTGAGTGAATATACGATGGGGCATCCAACACTGAGTGATACGAGTAGTAGGCACAGTAAAAATAGAGCGTCCACGCACAGGATAATCAAAATGATGCAAAGTATGAGGTCTACCTACAAGCTGTGACTCAAATGCATGACGAGGTCTCCTACTCTATCGGGGTACAAGGCTACTCGCATGGGGTCTACCACCATATGGAATATGGTGAACACCTCGAGGAGCAAAACCTCTCTAAGAAGTACGAGGAGCCTCGAAAACAGGATGTGAGTAAACCTCAAACTCATGAATACCTCGAGATGGGTAATGCATGTCCTGGAAACTCACCACCTGAGAGCGTCGCTCATCCTTGATGCGATGAAAACAGAACCCGTCCAGATGACCCGCCCGCTGATAATAGGAATAATGAAACACTCTCCTAGGGGTACTCACATGGGTCATAGGAGCAATCCTCAAAGGGTCCTTGGGCTTCTGTTGTGTGGTTTTCTTGGGAGGAGTTTTCTTGGCATGAGGATTGGTTTTCTTTTGAGTCCGGTAGGCTTTTTGGCTGATGGAGTGTCTAACAGGGCTCTTTCATTCTCTAAGGTAGTGGGTGAGGTAAAAATAGTTTTGTTCTTGCTATCTGAAGGAATCCTATCAAAACCCAATCCCAGAGCTAACCCTGCCCTGTCAGCACACATCTTGGTCTTGACCAAGAGCAAATCCATTCTACCCTTTCCCTCAGTGCATTTGTTGACCACAGAAAGAAGGTACTCATTCTCAGTCATAAGGTTTTCAGCTCACTCTCTAACAGTGCCTAGATGGTCCTTTAGGGTTATGCAAGTGTCACACACAGGTTGTACATCCTTAGAACTACCGACCCTCTCCAATCTAGCCTCTAAATCTTGAACATGCTTATCACGTAAATTAATGCTCTCACGTAATAAGGGGCAGTTCATGCATTCGTTTCTATCATGAGAACTAGAATCAACCATCAAAAGCTACTTCTGTGCAGTCTCAAGCTCATGAAGAGTTTGAGCATGCACAGAACGCAACTGAGCAAGCTCACCCATGACAACAGTGCAAGATTCACATTCAGCATCATTAATCCTATACTTAAGCATGGCATAATCAGTAGAAACAGATTCTAGCCTAAGTCTAAGGTCTTTTCTATCTCTAGCGGCTTGCACAAGTAATCTATCCTGACCAAGAACTACTTCATTCAGTTCATCTAATTTAATTGAAAGCTGGTCATAGGATAGAGGTACCTCAGATGAGTCAAGCTCATCGCCACTGTGATCGCTGTCGGCCATGAAGCAAAGGCCGGTGAAATCTCGTCCCTTCTTGTCCTTCTTCTCTTCCTTCCTTGAGGACTCCTCCTCATCATCAGAGCTCGACTCCTCAGTTGAGGAAGTGTCGATGTCGCTGAGAGCAGCAACAAAGGCTCTGGAAGCGGCTTTGGCTACCCTCTTAGCCACCTTACCATGCTTGCCCTTCACAAAGGGTTTCCTCTCCTTTTTGTGGTATCTGGGGCACTCACTCTCATCTCTCTTCTTGAGTTCTGTGCAATTGGCCTTGATGTGAGAAGTGTCTCCACACTCAAAAAAACCACTAAAACCACCTCTCCTCTGATCCCGTCTCTCATGGTGAAAACGGGTGAACCTTCTGGCAATGAGAGCAAGCTCATCATCATCTAGAATATCCACCTGTTCCTTAGTGACGGAGACCAGTGAGGACAAGGCAAAACCATCTGCAAGAACACAAGTGCCTGATGTGCTTGGTTCTGCAGTGGTACCACGGCTAGTGCTAGAAACTAGTGCTAATGGTTGTGGCAAAGAGTTCCTATGCACTGCAAGAGATGCCTTGGCAATCTCAGTGGACTTCAGCTTGCTGAAGAGCTCATCACAGGTCAATGTGTCATAACCTGCGAACTCCTCAATGCTGGATATCTTCACTTCCCATATGCTACGATCAAGAGCATAGAGAAGCTTGATAGCCCTATCATGATCATTGTAAGCAAGTGTCCCGTTGGACCACAAGTTACTCACTATTGCATCAAAGTGAGAAAACATGGCATCTATAGATTCACCAGGTGTCTGCACAAATAGCTGATACTGTTGATTGTATGTGCTTTGGCGCTTGGCCTTAATTTATGTAGAGCCCTCATGAAAGATAGTGAGTGTAGTCCAAATCTCCCTAGCTGTCCTAAGGTGCTGCACCCTATCAAACTCACTCTGACTCAAACCAATGAATAGTATATTTTTAGCCTTGGAGTTGGCATTGTACTGATCCTTCTCTTTTTGAGAGGTGCGAGTTTCAGGGATGGAGTATTGTGAGTCCACAATCTCCCAAATTGCATTTCCTTGGCTTAGCAAGTAAGCCTCCATGCGCACCTTCCAGTATGCAAAGTCCGTCCCATCGAACAGAGGTATTTTACTAACTCTGTCCATGTCGCCAATAGATCACAAAACCGGTTAAGGTCAACTGGTGATCTTAACCTACTCTGATACCAATTGTTGGACCAAAAACGACGACCAGAGGGGGGTGAATGGGAGCTTTTAAAATTTCAGACTAAAAATAGTCTTCTGTTTTAATTCTGTCTTCTGCGGAACAGGCTTCGAACACACCCTTCGAAGTTCTGGTTCGGAGGTATTTCACAGCTCCGAAACCAGGCTTCGCCAGGAGCAAAAGTTCGAAGTCAAGAAGACGACGATACCTCTCATATCGGCCTTTCGACACTTTCAAGTCGTTTGCCACACACTCAGGAAATACCTTTTCAAGAACCTGCCATTCAAAGCTCTTCGAAACCACTCTTCTAACACATATGCTTTACCTAGAGCGATTTCGGCTATTTTGAAAGGGCCTTCCCAACTAGGTGACCATTTACCAAATTTAGGGCTCTTAGTGCCAAAGGGAAAAATTGTCTTCCAAACCAAGCACCCACTTGAAACGATTTTGATTTAACCTTCTTATTGTAGGATTTAACTACTCTCCTCTTGTCTATCTCTATAGCTTATAAAGCCCTTAGCCTCTTATCGGTCACTTCTTCTAGATTATCCTTCAAAAGATTCTCAAATTCATCGACCGATAATCCATCTTGCTTTAGAACTCTTAAAGAACCAAGATCTACTTCTACAGGTAGAACGACTTCTTGTCCATATACTAGCTCATATGGACTAACTTTGGTAGCACCGTACTTTGAAATTCTACAAGCCCATAGTCCATCGGAAAGCACTTCATCCCACCTCTTAGGGAACTCTTCGATTTTCCTTTTAATGAGCTTAATCACAATTTTATTACTAGACTCAGCCTGACCATTGGCCTAAGCATAATATGGTGAAGAGTTTATTAACTTAATACCATAAAATTTGGCAAAGTCTCTCACTTCTTTAGAAACAAACGAAATACCTTAATCTGTAGTGAGAGTTTGGGGAATACCAAATCTATGTACAATGTGCTTCAAGATAAAATCAGTTACCTCATTGTGAGTCATATTCTTGAGAGGCACGACTTCGGTCCATTTGGTGAAGTAGTCTGTTGCCATCAACACGAACCGACGCCCTTTTGAAGGAGGATAGATCTAGCTGATGAAGTCTAAACCCCAACCTCGGAATGGCCATGGCTTGATAATAGGGTTAAGTAATGAAGCAGGATCTAGCTGAATATTACCAAACTTCTGGCACGCTTCACACCCTCTATAATATCTAAAACAATCCTCAGTCATAGTCGGCTAGTAGAAACTTGTTCTTTTGAGCATCCAACTCATTTTCTGGGCCGACTGATGAGTGCCACAAAACCCTTCATGGACTTCTCTCATAGCTACCTATGATTGTTCATCGTCTAAACACTTTAAAAGTACTCCATCAACAGTTCAGTGATACAGTACATCATCTAGCAACACAAATTTAAACGCTTGTCGCCAAATTTTCCAATCAACCCTTTGACTAGCATTTCTCAAATACTGGACGATTAGAATTCTCCAATCGTCCTTATGGACCTTCGCAGGGTTTGCTGACTCCTTTCCTAGAGTGATGTCCAAACTACTAACTTCAGAGTGCCCCACGGGCCCTTCCCATTTCCGCCGAAGGCTGACTGGGTCGGTCGAGCAGAGACGATCAGACTGAAGCCTTCCGCTGGAGGGCTCTAGTTCCCGAAGGCATCTGTTGTCCAGTAGGCTTTGGCATAGGGGCTCTAGCGTGCCAGGCCCTTCAGTGGATGGAGTGTTCCGGCATGAGGGCTTCGGCACATGACACCCTCCGGTGGCCGGAGGGGTTCGACCCGTTGGGTTCGACAGACCTCGCGCCTGCCTGAAGCTTCTGGCTTTAGCAGTAATACTAAACATTGGCTTTTCTTGTACAGAAAATTTTCCTCTCCTGACTTGATAGCCAGATGCTTCCTGAGCCAAATCATTTGCAATTGAATTGGCTTCTCTTGATACATGAGAGATTTGGAAGTCGTCAAAAGTAGCAACTATGTCTAAACATTTATCCAAGTAACTATTTAGCAAGCAATTAAAACATTGAGCACTCTTAGCTACTTGTTGTACTACTAACAGAGAATCACCATATGCATGGACATGTTTGGCCCCTATAGATTCTAGCAATTCAAGTCCTAGTAAGAAGGCTTCATATTCAGCTTGGTTATTAGTAGAAGGAAATTCTAAACGGGCCGAGATTTCAAAGTGTGAACCATTAGGACATGTGAGGACGACCCCGATACCTTGGCCTTTGTTACAAGCTAAACCATCAAAATAAAGTTTCCATGGAACTACCTCAATTAGAGCAACATTGTCACTCCAACTGACATCTATGTGGTGATCAACTATAAAATTAGTGATAATTTGGCCTTTCATACCTCTTAGAGGTTCATAGGCCAAATCATACTCAATCAAAGCGTAAGCCCACTTTCTGATTCTTTCACTTAGAATCGGCCTTTGCAACATGTATTTTATGACATCGGTTTGGCAGGCGACAATACATGTAGTAGGAAGAAGATAATGATGTAATTTGGTACATGCGTAATAAAGTGATAAACATAAACGCTCCACAAATACATACCTGGTTTTGGCATCTAGCAGGTGGCGACTCAAGAATGTGATGATGTACTCTATTTCCTCCACCTCTTGGGTTAGCACGACCCCTATCACGCTTTCTTCGGCGGCAATGTACATCCGAAATGGAATTCCGGTTTTTGGTGCTCTTACCACGTGTGGTGATGATAAGCACTCTTTAATTTTTTTCAAAGGCGCTTTGCTGACTTGCCCCCCAAGTGAACTCGGCTTCATTCTTTAGCCGGAGTATAGGGACAAAGGCATCAATCTTGCCAGACAAGTTAGATATAAAGTGACGCAAATAATTCATCTTGCCCAGCAACTTTTGCACATCTTTCTTACATGTTGGCGCTGCAAAGTTTCTAATCTTTTCAAGCCTCTTAGGATCAATTTCTATACCTCTTTCATGAATCATGAAGCCTAAGAACTTGCCCGCTGACACGCCAAAAGCACATTTGAGTGGGTTCATTTTCAAGCCATATCGTCGCATCCTATCAAAAGCAACTTTCAAATCGGCTAAGTGGTTTCCCATAACATCCGATTTGACTACAACATCATCTATGTAAACTTCTAACATAATTCCTAACAAGTCATGAAAGATCAAGTTTGATGAGGACATCACTTCACATGATACACACATGGAGCCTCCACCTACAATTCAATTACAAGGATCAATCACACGCGCCCGTGCCCGTCGCTTGAACCATGAGGTTAATTCTTTCCTTAGCAACTATGTTAATATTTGTTTGGATGGGATGCTACTGAATACTAGTGATATTTTGTTGCTTAGGAAAATGGGAGATGGAATAGAAGAGTTGGAGTTGAAGACGGAGTCGCACGGATGATTTGAAGTCAAGAATTCACCGGTTCGGACTACATCGACCACCATACACTAAAATGGGCATAACTTCCTCATACGAAGTCCGATTGGCGCGTTCTTGGACTTTTTCGAAAGATAAGGAGAAGATGGATCTTTTGGCATTGGTTTCACCTCATTTGGAGTCTCGAGCCATCCTATGTGTTTAAAACAGTCCTGCATGATAGAATTGGGCCGTGTTGGCCCATAGTCCGAGTCTGTACGTCTTCTAGCCCATAGTCCGAGTCTGTACGCCTTCTACAGGTTGTTCACGCCTTATATACTCATGCCAGCCACCTTTAGGGTTAGGTTTTGCTTTGTTTGCATCTACACTTGTGTGTTTAGATCCCGCTCCTGCATCGGACCGATTGGCTGATGCATCAGCGTTTGTGAAACCTCTCCTCTTCATAGTTTATCTGTGATTTGGCATTCGACTTGTATCCTTCCTGTTCTTGCTTGTGTTCTTGGGTTCGCTTGCAGGAATTAGCCTTCGTGGCGAGGTCAATCGCGCCTGCGTGGTTGATAACCAACGGAGACGGTGGTGTAGCGATTGCAAGGTTTTGATCCACCGGACCGGAGCCTTGGATCGTCAACGTCGAGATTCTCCATCAATCCAAGTTATCCTTTACCTAGCGGAAGATCGGGACCAATCCCCCATTAAAGTTCATAGCACGGTAATATATAGCGCCAACATTCTTTAAACCAAAAGTCATAACGACCCACTCGAACAAGTTGACAAAACCAGGGCATTGAAAGGCTGTCTTATAGATGTGCTCTTCGGCCATAAAGATTTGATTATAACCAGCATTGCCATCAAGAAAACTTAGTACCTTGTGTCCTGAAGCATCGTTGATTAGCATGTCGGCTATCGGCATGGGGTACTCATCCTTCGAAGTGGCCTTGTTTAGATCCCTGAAATCAATACAAACTCGTATCTTGTCGCTCCCCTTCTTTTCTACAGGCACAATGTTAGCGACCCATTCAGCATACTTGCATGGCCTAATAAACTTAGCCTTGAGTAATCGCTCCACTTCTTCCTTAACTCGATCATAGACAGCCGAATTAAAGTGACGGGGAGGCTGTTTATAAGGCCTAAATCCAGATTTGGTAGGTAACCGATGCTCCACAAGCTCATGGCATAATCCGGGCATCTCGCTATACTCCCATGTGAAACAATCGATGTACGACCGAAGCAACTTTATTATTTCAGCCTTTTCATCAGGCTGTAAATGTTGGTTTACAAAAGTCGGCCTTGGGATGCTACCATCGCCTATGTCAATTTCTTCTAAAGGATCGGCCGACGCAAAACCTTGTCCTAATTTCTCTACTTCGCTAAAGTTTTCGATGGCCTCGGCAATACCGTCTTTAGCAGACCGATATTGCTCTACACGAGACTTCAGCCAATCTAGATTACTTTTGCTAGACATGACTACTAATTTAGAAATATCCGTGCTACACTAGCCGACTTTACAGACACTAGTATGAAACGTCCTCCAGACACGCTAACGAAGTCATAATCCGAAAGATCCCTACCTGATAGACATTCTACTTTATTGTGGATGGTGTCAATGGACACATCGGCCAATACCACCCGGGCCGAAGTGTCTGCGGGTATGACCTCTACCTCATCGCCGTCCCACTGAATCAGGCATTGGTGCAAAGTAGAAGGAATGTAGTAGTTTGCATGGATCCAGTCACGCCCGAGTAGCACATTGTAGTTACCTTGGATGTCTACGATGAAGAATGTTGTTGGCAACGTCTTGCTGCCTACTTTCAACTCCATGGAGAGCACACCTTTGGCCTCGGAACTCTCGTCGTTGAAGCCATTGAGCATTAAGTTAGTTTTCTTTAGGTCCTCCTCATCCCTGCCAAGTTTCTTCAATAGCGAGTAAGGCATTAGGTTAACAGTGAAGCCACCATCAACAAGCATTCAGGAGATCGGCTTCCCGTCAATGTGCCCTCTGATGTAGAGAGGCTTTAGATGGTGAGCCATATCTTCGGTTTTCTCAAAAATAGTGTTGCACGGGATGAGGTTCAACTGAGCGACCTCGGCCTTGTCCTGTGGTAGGGAGAATTTGGCGGGCAGCATGATGACATTGATGTCCATCGCCTGAGGTGTGGATCCCTTGGAGACGGGCGAGTAGTCGTTGTCGAGCATGTCGTCGTCGTCGCTCAGGCTAGAAGCCAGGTTGGTTATCTCAACCGGCTTAATCCGCCATACTTGTCTCGTTGTTGGCCGAAGGTGGATCTCCTCAAAGATGGCGTCTCACTCCTCCTCGGCTTTCTTCTCGCACATCTCCTGTGCCCGTAGGTGTTGTAGACGCCTTTTCTGTGATTTGGACATACCTGGAGGTGCCCAAGATGGTTGTGGCTTGGTGCTAGGCGCCATTGCCTTGTTTCTGTTATTTTTGGCCGAAGGGGTACCACCCAGATCGGCCTCACATGTTTCATAATTGGAGGGGCCTTCGCTGTGGACACTGCCAATCGGACCGACCTCGTTCGGCCGGTCGGACCAGGATCCAGCGCATGCTTCGACTGGAGTAGGAGACTTACCTCTGTCAGGATTCGGCGAGGGGGCCTTCGGGATTGGGACTTCCTGAGACCCTATTCTGACTATGATAGCTTCGAACTCCCTGTCCTTCACCTCTTCGTGCTCATCTCCCTTGGCTCCGTCTTGTGCGAGTTGATTGGAGGTACTATGGACAGCCTGTGGATGATGTCTCCCTCCGCCGCGTCTGTTTGTCCCTGCTAGTTATAATACTGAGAAACCATGTTGAAGAACATGGGTTTGATACTCCAGATGGGATGAGTGATTCTCAACGGAAGTCAAAGAAAGAGACATGAAGATCTGTCGTGTCTGAGGCGCGTGTGACTCAGGTACATGGGCAGCGAGCGACGACCGGGCAGAGGAGCCGCGGAGTCGGGCTGGCCCAATCCGGGTACATGGGCTAGGAGCGGCAGATGATCCACTGGTCTGCTGACTAGGTTTGACTTAGGTACACGGGTGGCGAGCGATTGTCGGGCTGAGGAAGCTGCGGGGTCGGGTCGGCCCAATCCGGGTACCTAGTGCGAAGACGGTGGACGCTTTGTCAGTTTCGGCGCAAAACTGACAACCTATGATTATTTTGTTTTTAGGATATTAATATTTAGTTTTTAAGTTCAGAATATTTTTATTTGAGTCAGATGATTTTTCTAAGAATATTTTAGTAATTTTCGGAATTTATTTTAGAGTCAGTGTTAATTTACCCTAGGGGTAAATTAGTCTTTTCATATATTAGGAGTCGCCTATAAAAAGGCCCCTATCCCCTTAGGGATAGATGACTGTTTCTAATAGATCAATCTACAGTCCATTTTCATTTTCCACCGAAAATATTTTGATCTGCAAAATTTCATCGACGCCTGATCGTTCTTCTCCGGGAATTTTTTTTCTTCGACGGCTGGTTTTTGCTTGGCGTTTTTTCCTCTCCACAGCGGGCGGCTGCAGTGGGTCATCTCATGCATGCGTGCTTCACGGCAGCACAGACGTCTGCAGCAGCACAGTTTCGTCGCGGGCTCCACGGAATTTTTTCAGCGCGCATCAGAGCAAAGCAGCCGGCAGCCGGCAGCAAAGTTACGGGGCCCACGGTGGCGTGGACTTTCTGGCTGAAGCAGTCGGGGCCCCTCGGCACAGCTGGTGCTCCGCAATATCTTCACGGGCAGCATCCCTGGCGCGTGGCGTGAGGCAGCAAAAGCTGCACATCAATTCAGGTGTCGGCGCAGTTTTTTGTTGCTGTTCGGCGGAAGACAAAGCGCGCAGTGACGGACACACGACGACAAGCATGCAGCGATGGAGATGCAGGTAAGCTGGTTTTTGATCCCCTATTTTTCAGCAGGTTTAATTAAACTAATCTTTATCTATTTTCTAATTAGCTGCAGATCTATTTAGAAAATTCAGAATTAATTTTTATCTGTTAAAATATTAATAGTGTTCGCATTTTTTTAATTAAGTATTTTTCATCTGCTCATAAATAAATATATATATATAGTCGCAGTAATATTTATATTCTAGATTTACATGAAATATTTTATGTTTATTTCTGAATAAATTTCTGGATGACCCATATTTTATTCAGAGTATTAGGATCATATTTTTAGACTGCATTCCGGATTATCATAGATTTATTTAGGGATTTTGTTGTCGTCATTAAATATTTCTAGTATCCATTTTTATTAACTGTAGTTATTTTATTTAGTCTAGTTTATTTTTATATATCATTTTATTTAGGACACCAGTCATTTTTAAACTAGACAACTTTCGTGCCAGTAATTTGCTTTGCTAATATTGTGTACCTGGTTAAGTTTGTTTGCGTGTTGGGATTAGATCATAGCTTAGCAAGAAATTTTTAAGGGCCCATTCAGCCCCTCTGGTTGCTACTTTCAGTCCTACAAGTGGTATCAGAGCAAGGTTAGGGTTTTCTCATATCTTAAATGATTCTAAACCCAAGTAGTGATCATGACGTCTTCTGGTAAAATTCCGTCCCTAGAAGCTTTTGGCTACACTTATTGGAAGACTCGCATGCGAGCATACCTTATGAGCTAGAGCTCCGACATATGGGAGATTTGTATTCATCCTACTTTCACCGTAGTGACTATTGCTATGGATACTGCTGCAGATGTAGTTACCCGGCATCAAAATAATAGTAAAGCGGTGAATATTTTATTTTCTGGTCTAGGTCCTAGTGAGTTTGAGCGTGTTAGCCATCTCACCACTGCTCGAGAGATCTGGCTACCCTCCAGGCACACCATGTGGGGACAGCTCAGGTAAAGGCTAGGCTCTACCAGACCTACCGGCATGAGTATGAAAATTTCTCACAGAAGCCGGGTGAGACTGTTGAGGCTTTGTTTAGTCGTTTTCAATCGATCATTAACAAGCTTCACGTCAACAAGGCCGAGCGTGATTAGCTGGTCTCGGATCATGAACAGGCGCTTAAGGTACTCCATACCTTGGACCCTAAGATCTGGGAGATCAAGGTTTCTTCTATTGTTGAGAGTGCGTCTTATGATACCTTGACTGTCGCGGAGCTTTTTTGTAATCTCAAGGCCTCAGAGGTTGATATTCAGTTGAGATCAAATCTCACTGATTTTGGCTCTAAGACTCTAGCACTTGCAACACCGTATGCTGATCCTACTGCCATGAGTTGTACTGCTTTTTCCTTGATGTCTATCTCCGAGGAACAACTTGATTCGCTAGGAGATGATGATCTGTGTTTGTTTAACAATCGGGTGCGACGTGTCTATGATAAGCGAATGTTTAGAAGACACGGCACAAAATCCGGATGCTTTGAGTGTGGTGACCCAGGTCATTTCATCGCCGACTGCCCCAAGCAGAAGAATTACAAGAAGGGAACCGGCGGCAACTCCTACAACTCCGGCAAGTATGACAACTTCACTTCCACAAAGGGCAAGCCCTAGACAAGATTCTTTCGAAAGGCTCTGAAGGATTACAGGCGTGAGAACAAGAAGCGAGACAAGACCTTCTTCGCCGAGATGGAGAAAATATACTCCAAGAGATCCTCGTCTTCCTCATCGTCTACAAGTTCATGTGATGAAGAGATCATGATCAGGAAGGGGAGGACAGGGACAATCCGGCGGGCCTCTGTTTCATGACCTTCGGGGACAAGCCGAAGAGTCACTCACGTCACAGTCGAAGACCCCACAAGAGCTTCTGCTCAATGGCTCTTGGGCAGAAGAAAGAGAAGGACTCCTCCTCCGACTCCGATGACGACGATGAGAAGGCATCTTCCAATGAACAAGAAGTTGTTAATTTTTTAGAATAGAACCGTCAAGAGTTGAAGTATCTGGAGAAACTGCTTAGAGGGGCTAAGAAGAGGATAGATGAGCTTGAGAGTGAGCTTGCCATGGCGAATGGCAAGATTGAGAGTCTGTCTTCTTCCCCTTGCTTGGGTGATAGTGGTGAGTGCCCTAACTGTGAGGTGTTGTTGTATGACCTGACGACTCTTAAGACCAGGTACAAAGAGAGAGTAGATGAGAGAGATGCTTTGGTCACTGAGCTTGAAAGCGCTCAGCAGGAGCTGAAAAATGCTCATGCCACTGTCGTCGTACCTTGTGTAGACTACCCATCCCATTTAGCTAGCATAGCTGAGCTGAGATCCAAGAGTGATGAGCAGTTGAGTGAGTTAGCTGGAGTGAGAGCTGAGTTGGAGCAGACTAAGCTAGAGCTTGAGACATTGTCAGTTCCACCCACTGTTTGTGAGAACTTTTTTTCCATGAGAATGGAGTTGATCAAGCTAAAAGCGGAGAAATCTATCGAAGTTGATAAAGAATGTGAGATATGCTTGTCTCAGGTGGAGGTGTTAGCTTCTTTGAGAGAGGAGCTAGCTGATGTTCAGACGAGAACTTTTACCTCTGTCAGATCCTGAGTTGGATTAGTGCCAGAGAGCCACAGCTCGGCATGATGATCCAGCAGTTCAAGAGACATGATGGATTTGGGGTAGGTTACACCTATACCAAGGCTGATTTTGAGAGTGCTATTAGCCGAGCAGTGGAGTGGAGTAAGATGACTCCCGAACAGAGATATCCCAAGACTCACTCCACTGAGTCCATTAAGGATAGTCAGCCCAAGGATGGAGTGTTCTAAGAACAACCTAAAGCTCCACCTAAGAAGCAAATCTGGGTCCCAAAGCCTAAAACTCTCCACACTTCTCTTGATTCTTTACCTGGACCCTCTCACACCAAAGATGCTACACCCAACACCACCAAGACTAAGAATCCCAAGCCTCAACTACATCACAAGAAGCCTACCTATCACTGTGAGTTTTGTCACAGAGATGGGCATCTTGAAGAGTTTTGCTTCAGGAGGAAGTGGGTTGAGCGAGGAGAGAGAGCTCGAGGTGGGCAGGAGCAGTTCTACCAGTAGGGTGGTAGACAGAGAGTTCCTCGACGTAGAGAGAGGCTAGAGGCCAAGCCATGTCGTGTAGGTGGTGGTAGAGGAGACGGTTTTTATGATCGTGCTCCGGAGGGTGGTTTCCGTTCCGGCAGAGTTCCAGATCGTTCGGGATACGGTTTTGGACCTCGTGGTCGTGATTTTAGGCAGAACAGAGGACCGCGCTTTGAGCCGCATTTTGGTCCAGATTCATATGATTTCTTCTGCTTTCCTACATACGAGCAGATGGCTCGACACTGGTTTAACACCTTTGCCAAACCTGGCGTTGGACCATTTGCTCCCACTCATGATTATTGATCTTGATTTGGGAGTTGTGTATCCTTTTTAGGATATTTTGTGTCAGTTTTTCTTTCTTCTTTATTTTTTATTGAGTCTTTTTGTGTGCGTTCATATCATGCATAATCATCAATCACATTTTGAGCTTGCTTCTGTTATAGGATTAATCTGCTTTACATTCTCTAGCTAGTATATGTTTTTGATTACTTGCCGATGATCATGTTCTATTTCAATTCACATGATATATCTGATATCTGTCATATGCATGGATTTTATGCTTCAAAATTGAAAAATGATCACCATTGCTTCTGTAACTAGCATATGTAGGTTGAATGCTTTTGCTATCTTTTACATGCATGGTAGCTAGAACCTTACTTAGATGCATATATGCAACTTGGACATCCATATGCTTTAAATATGAAAAATGTGTTATAAAATGATAAATATTCAGAAAAAGGAAAAATTTATGCATTTTTATGAATATTAGAAAAGATCCAGGTGGGTTTGCTTTGTCGCATTGCATTGTTCTGGACTACTTACCATAACACTTTGGTATGAACTACGACGGTGTAATGTATGCCAAGACCAATGTCTTAAGCTTCTGATTGTCCAGTTCTGGCCTAGGCTTGACTTGGTCGGTTAGCATAAGGTTTGACATGCAAATAACCCCTGGCATAAATGATAAAAAATAAAAAGGAAAAATAAAAAGTCTGAAAAAATTAAAAAGATGACAAGTTTGCTTAAGCACTTTGATTTGGACAATGCTTATCTTGGTAGATATCAGTTAGCTTTTGCATCTCATGCTTTACTTTGCTTGTCAACTAGAAAATGTGGTGATGCTTTTGTTTGCAAAAATCGAAAAATGCGTGCTAATGACTCTCTTTAGATATCATCTATTGCACTGATCATGTCATGTATCTTAGATAGTATATATTTTGCTATACCTGTTAGATGTTGTAATTGCAGTTAATCATATCTAAGAAGCATGCTTTTCACACTCCACTTGCACCCCATCTGCATTCATGGCATATTTTGAGGGGGAGTTACATTTCAGGTGGAGTTTGTGTCTATGTCTCTTTAGAGTGCTTTTAGTCTCACTTGATGAGTCCAATTGTCAACAAGGGGGAGAAATTTTTTAGTACATTTTGCTTTCTCTGGGATTTATTTCAGGGGGAGTTCCTTGTTGGTAATTCTGAGATCGCACTTGTTTTTGAGTCTTTATTTTTGGTTAACCATAATGACCATTTTCTTGCTTATGTTTGGCTTTTGGTCATTAGGGTTAAACTTTTATTTTCTTTCTTCTATTTTTTTTGTCTTTGTTTTCTTGTTTCCACATGTTTTGCGGGTTCTGAAGATGAGCTGAAAAGGGTGTTGACAATGCACTCATCAAGGGGGAGATTGAGAAACCATGTTGAAGACTATGGGTTTGATACTCCAGATGTGATGAGTGATTGTCAACGGAAGTCAAAGAAAGAGACATGAAGACCTGTCGTGTCTGAGGCGCGTGTGACTCAGGTACACAGGCAGTGAGCGACGACCGGCAGAGGAGCCGTGGAGTCAGGCTAGCCCAATCCGGGAACATGGGCTAGGAGCGGCAGATGATCCACTGGTCTGTTGACTGCGTTTGACTCAGGTACACGGGCGGCGAGCGATTGCCGGGCTGAGGAAGCTGCTGGGTCGGGTCGGCCCAATCCGGGTACCCTGTGCGAAGACGGTGGACGATTTGTCAGTTTCGGCGCAAAACTGACAACCTATGATTATTTTGTTTTTAGGATATTAATATTTAGTTTTTAAGTTCAGAATATTTTTATTTGAGTCAGATGATTTTTCTAAGAATATTTTAGTAATTTTCGGAATTTATTTTAGAGTCAGTGTTAATTTACCCTAGGGGTAAATTAGTCTTTTCATGTATTAGGAGTCGCCTATAAATAGGCCCCTATCCCCTTGGGGATAGATGACTGTTTCTAATAGATCAATCTACAGTCCATTTTCGTTTTCCACCGAAAATATTTTGATCTGCAAATTTCATCGATGCCTGATCGTTCTTCTCCGGGAATTTTTTTTCTTCGACGGCTAGTTTTTGCCTGGCGCTTTTTCTTCTCCACAGCGGGCGGCTGTAGCGGGTCATCTCACACATGCGTGCTTCACGGCAGCACAAACGTCTGCAGCAGCACAGTTTTGTCGCGGGCTCCACGGAATTTTTTCAGCGCGCTTTAGAGCAAAGAAGCAGGCAGCCGGCAGCAAAGTTACGGGGCCCACAGTGGCGTGGACGTTCTGGCTGAAGCAAGCGGGGCCCCTCGGCACAGCTGGTGCTCCGCAATATCTTCACGGGCAGCATCCTTGGCGCGTGGCGTGAGGAAGCAAAAGTTGCACATCAATTCAGGCGCCGGCGTAGTTTTTTGTTGCTGTTCGGCGGAAGACAAAGCGCGCGGCGACGGACACACGGCGGCAAGCGTGCAGCGACGGCGATGCAGGTAAGCTGGTTTTTGATCCCCTATTTTTCAGCAGGTTTAATTAAACTAATCTTTATCTATTTTCTAATTAGCTACAGATCTGTTTAGAAAATTCAGAATTAATTTTTATCTGTTAAAATATTAATAGTGTTGGCATTTTTTTAATTAAGTATTTTTTATCTGCTCATAAATATATATATATAGTCGCAATAATATTTCTATTCTAGATTTACATGAAATATTTTATGTTTATTTGTTAATAAATTTCTGGATGACCCATATTTTATTCATTTGATTAGTATCATATTTTTTGACTGCATTTCGTATTATCATAGATTTATTTAGGGATTTTGTTGTCGTCATTAAATATTTCTAGTATCCATTTTTATTCACTGGAGTTATTTTATTTAGTCCAGTTTATTTTTATATATCATTTTATTTAGGACACCAGTCATTTTTAGACTAGACAACTTTAGTGCCAGTAATTTGCTTTGTTAATATTGTGTACCTGGTTAAGTTTGTTTGCGTGTTGGGATTAGATCCTAGCTTAGCAAGAAATTTTTAGGCGCCCATTCACCCCCCTCTAGTTGCTACTTTCGGTCCTACAAGTTGTATCAGAGCAAGGTTAGGGTTTTCTCATATCTTAACTGATTCTAAACCCAAGTAGTGATCATGACGTCTTCTGGTAAAATTCCGTCCCTAGAAGCTTTTGGCTACACTTATTGGAAGACTCGCATGCGAGCATACCTTATGAGCCAGAGCTCCGACATATGGGAGATTTGTGTTCATCCTACTTTCACCATAGTGACTATTGCTGCGGATACTGTTGCAGATGTAGTTACCCAGCATCAAAATAATAGTAAATCGGTGAATATTTTATTTTCTGGTCTAGGTCCTAGTGAGTTTGAGCATGTTAGCCATCTCACCACTGCTCGAGAGATCTGGGCTACCCTCCAGGCACACCATGAGGGGACAGCTTAGGTCAAGGCTAGGCTCTACCAGACCTACCGGCATGAGTATGAAAATTTCTCACAGAAGCCAGGTTAGACTATTGAGGCTTTGTTTGGTCGTTTTCAATCGATCATTAACAAGCTTCATGTCAACAAGGCCAAGCGTGATCAGCTAGTCTCAAATCATGAACAGGCGCTTAAGGTACTCCATACCTTGGACCCTAAGATCTGGGAGATCTAGGTTTCTACTATTGTTGAGAGTGCATCTTATGATACCTTGACTATCGCGGAGCTTTTTAGTAAGTGTTGGCGTAAAAGATTACGCTAACAGGTTTCTGAAAGTTAGAAACTAACAAACGAAGTGTTTGCGAAGTAAACTATTTCAAGCCTTCGAAAGGATAATAGCTCAAAATAGTTTGAAGATGTATATTGAATAACTTGTATTCGGTCCCGATTACAGGGTAAAATGGGGGGTATTTATAGGCCCAAACATTAAGGAAAAGACCCTTTACCCCTCTATTACAACCGACATAGTGGAAACTATTCGGTACCCTTAATAGGTATAAAATGGTAAAAGACTAATCTAATGAGAAAGAAGATAAGTCTTCCATCCTAGCTGGCAAGGAAGCTCTCAGAAGAGTCCTAGTTCCAAGATATACTCCGAACTAGAGTTCGCCTCCATACTTCGAACTTGATCCACTGTATTCCCGGAGTTATATGCTGGAAACCTTTGATTCAATCACCTACCTTTGTCATGTTACAACAATGGCTCCGAGGATGAAATATTTTCCCCCAACAGTAGCCCCTCGAATACGCTTCTCCGCTAGACCTGTGATGTTAGGAGAGCAGTATACGCAAGAGAAATAATCATGCGCAGAGACTAACAGTTTTAATCAGCCTTCGAAATATGCGGAGATTCGAAACTTCGAATCAACTTATAAGAAAATTATGTTCGAACTATTTTTTAGAATTAACTTAAAAAGTCCGAAAGCTTTTTTAGGCTTAGAAGAAATAGCCGTTGGCTTTTTCCTCCACGAAAATTAAGGGAATGCGTTAAGTTCGCAAAGAGATAACGGTCAGGAATGTGAAACGACAAAACACCAAACGGTAAAAATTGTGGCCTGGGCTATAAATAAGGGACCCAGATCCTTCCCAAATACTTTCTCACCGCTTTCGTGCAAACAAACCGGTAGACAAGCCCTAGCCTCCATTTCTTCTTTGAGCAACCAGAGCAAATCCATGGCGAAGACCAGTTTCAAGGTTCCTGGGGCGGCTTTAGCCTTGGCTCGGCAGCAGGCTGCGGCTGCAGTGGCGATGGCGACATCGGCGACGGCGACTCCGACAGCAACAGTAGCAGCAATGGCGGCGCCAGGAAGAAATCCCCAACGCGATGATCCTCAAGATCTCCTTCCGGTCTCGTCGAAGTATGCGGATCAGTCTTACCAACAAGGACCTTCAACCTGCAAGAGGGAGTCGCTCGTGGTAGCGATAGAAGGGAAGATTACTTCGGAGATTGTGATTCGCAAACCTGCAAAAGAAGCTATTCCTTCGCCAAGGCCCAGAGAAGTGGTTGTATCCGAAGCCTTTTTCGAAGCTGGATTAGGGCTCCCGGCTGCCAACTTCCTAGCTGAGGTACTGGATTTATTCCATGTTACTCTCCCCCAACTCTCTCCGAACGCGATAGCATGCCTTTCCATCTTCGAGTGGGCGTTGCGAGCTGAAGGCTGCGAAGGAAGAGCAGAAATCTTCGCAGCCCTACACCGGGCTTCTTGCCAACCTAAGACCTTCATAGGCCCCGGAGGTGAAAAGATGGTGGTGGCCTTCGGGAGTATTAACTTCCAGCTCTGAGATGAATATGCTCTTCGATTTCCAGCTAAGGCCATCAATGCCAGATGGTATACAGATTGGATCCTCCGATGGTTTTACGCCAAAGTTGGAGCGGGAAGCCGCTTAGCTAGACCTCTATAGGACATAAACTTCCGAAGAGAAGCTCTTGTCCATCCGGATCCAGGCCAGCTTGAAGCTCGCCTTAGCCTACTTTAGCGGATTAGCCATCGCCTGAGCATGAGGGATCTGGCAGAGGAGTTCATCAGACTTCAGATCCCCCCTCTGATGGCCAACTGGCCAATCACCTTCGAGGAAGATACGGAAGGTGGCCTTAGAAAGATTTCTTCAAGCTCGAACCCTGCAGGTAACTTCGAAAACAACATGTTCATATATATTTATTTGAAGAAATAACCAACATCAACTTATCTTTTAGCCTCTCTTGCTCCTATGACTTCGGAGCAAATTGTGCGGGCTTCGGATAAAATTCTGGGAGTCCCGACTCCGGCCGAGAAAGAATGGAGGATTAAGTTAGTAGGTACTTGGGAACAGTCCAACCGAGTATGGGGGCTACTCGAAGTTGTTCCCCCTCCTCTTTTGGATTGGGTGCCTTCGGAACAAGGGCCTGAGAAAAGGAAAGCCGAAGTTGGAGCCTCGACCTCTGCCAAGACTCCATCGAAGAAGGTAGCCCGAAAGCCAAAAACTACGGCGCCTTCAAGCCCAATAGCTTCGGTCTCCGATTCCTCGGAGGATGAAGGTAGAATGCTTGTTGACCTGATTGACAAAGATGGAGCCCAAGCAGATGCAAGCATTGGTGATGCTGCGAGCATGCCGGAGTTTCCAAGCAACCTTGGGCAAGTTGGGACTTCGGTTGCTCAAGAAAACTTATCGCAGGATGAAGCCCCTACGAACGAAGGTGGAGCCGAAGTTGCTGCAGAATCAACATCGATTCTGAGTGAAGCAACGACTGCATCTCCCGAAGATGTTCCAACAGTCGAAGCTTTAGTCATGAATTCTGACTCCGACGAAGACTTTGGGGTAGCTTTTGACCCGCCAAGCAGTCCGATGCTCATCCATCGACAAGACTTCGGAGGTAAACTTCACATAATTCCTTTGTTCTTTTTTCCTGCAAAATTATACAATGTATAATACCTTTGCCTCAACAGGATCTGCTCCTATGGAAGAGGTCCGTCCTGAAGATACAATTCCTGGGACTTCGGCAACTCCGGAGCCAATTCCAGAAGTTGCCCAAATGGGACCTGGAAAAGGTAAAGGCAAGGTGGACCCCCTCCCTGCTCCAAGCTCAGGATTAACTCCGTCTGAATCGACAGACGGAAGCCAATCTAAAAAGGAGGGCCAGTCTGCTGAAGTTCCAGAAGATACGGCCTAGTGCTCCGACCCCTTGCCGAACGAAGACGACCAGAGGGCCTTGTCTATGCTCCCTCTTCTAGCTCCTTTCTTGGAGCGAAGAACCGTACTTCGGACTTTGCTCGAGCCTTTGGATCGAGCTAGCCGCGAAATCGGGGAGACAGACTTGGTAGCCATCCTGAGCGAAGCTGAGGGTTCGGAGCTCAACGCCGCCATGGAGCGTACAGCATACCAGGTACGAAGTATCTGCAAAACAAAATTAATCTCATATACAAATAATTTCTCACCTTGGTTTTTTCTCTTTGCAGCAAATAGTCTTGGCCCGAGCTGCAACGTTTCAAACGAACGTGGAAGCCTTCGCCTTCGAGAGGAAATCACTACTCTTCAGAGAAATCTTAACATTTCCGAAGGTCGAATCTCCCATTTAGACAACATGGTCTCAGCAGAGCGGAGGGCCAGGAAAAGCTTGGAAACTGCAAATAAGGAGCTCGAAGCAGAACAAATTGTGCTTCGGGCGGAAATAGAAAAGATGCGGGCGGAGCATGCTACAACGGGGGCTGAACTTGTCAAGCTCCGGGAGGAAAAGGCCAAAACTACAGAAGAGGCTAGCCACCTACTTAACTAGAAAAACTCTTTAGCTACGGCAGCAGCTAGGCTCTCTGTGTATGGACAAGCTGAAGTCGGAGAAGGTAGCTGCGGAGGTCATGTACCAACTCCTAGGTGTTCTAGAGTACTTCGGTACTACTGGGACACTTCCTTCGAATGACAACACCTCCTTGCTTCGGTGGTTAAAAATGATCCAAGGTGCTACGAAGAGAATGAAGATGGCAGACATTCGGTACGGAGAAATCTCCGGACAAGTGGCTACTATCGGCATACTTCATTACTACGAGGATCTGGGAATATCGATAACTCCAAACGCAGAGGCGGCTCCCATTACTTTCGACGATAGTAGGCTTCTTACTCCTTCCGAAGACGTGGCCGCTGTTTGGCAAGCCTTCCAAGCTTCATGGAGAGCCGAAGGTCGCACTGCGATCAAGGCTTGGATTGATGAAGGACAACGCCAGAAGCAAGCTCGGTCGCAAGCCTCGAGCAGCCAGCCTCTGCCAAACCCGCAGGTCTAGATTTACCTTAGGATCCTAACTATGTACATTTATGAATGAAAATTTGCTTATCGTGTTTTTAGGCTTCACCTCATATGGAAGATGTCGAAGTGTTAAACGTTAATGAAGAACTCCGCCTACTATGGGCTACCTTCGATCTTTTAAAACTTCACAGGCGACCTCGATTTTTAGTTCCTCGAGATAGCTCCGGTGCAATTATGCCCGAAGTAAGCAAAGATATACTATCTTATATTAAAGAGGAAGAAAAAGAAGTTAACTTGGAAGCTTCATCTTCCGAAGACATTGCATGGTCCGAAGACGAAGATGAAGCTCAGGGTAAAGAACCTGATGAAATTGGAAGCTGGGAAAGGAGCCCCGAACGACTCCGAACTTGGGCCGAGCTTCAACCAGAATAGAAAGACTTTAGAGCTTCGAAGGGAGGTAGGAGAGTTAAACGTAAAGTTGTTAGAACTCCCAGCTCTGGAACTAGTCGTTCCAACCTTAGCTCTAGAGATCGTAGGGGTCTTCGATACCTTCTCGGTATAGATACCGATTTTTCATGATGTAATCATAATTTGTTCGAATAATAAATATCGATTTAAAATTGTCTCCCTATTTCCCAGCCCCTCTTTGGGCGTAAGCAACTTCGAACTATATTCAAAGATGGTTAGGCGCAAAGAAAAACTTAGGAGTACAATTTTGGGGGCTCGGAGCCCCTCAACAATTTAAAGATTGATTAAAATCTTATAAAATGTCTTCGACTACTTGGAGTCTGAAGATTGGTAACTTAGTACCTTGTGTTTTGAAAGAAATCACTTTGGACAACTTTCTGGACACTTTAGTGTCCCAAATGATTGGTCACTTTGGACTTTTTCCACAGATATTCGAAGCTCATCAGCTCAAACTATGTTTTGTTTTGGCCTCCTTCGGCTCTTTTTGCGAATGTTATCAAACCAGTGGTTTGGAATTCGTAGTGGTCTCCTTGGACTCTTTTTACGAATGCTTTCAAGCCGAAACTTGGAATCCGCATTATTTGGTCTCCTTGGACTCTTTTTACGGATGCTTTCAAGCCGGTGGCTTGGAATCCGTTTTTTTAGTGACTTTCCCACCTCGTCGGAAGCTTCGGACCAGTGGTCCGAAGTCCGAAAAATATGATTCAAATTAATGACACTTCCCTCCCGGTCAACTTCGCTATTCCAGTGCATCCACCAGAAGTGGGAAGTATTTGGGGGGTGGGCATTATCTGAACCATATGCTTTATTAATTCGAAAGGCGTTTACAAATGATTATAAGGAGCCCCTATGCGAAATAGCGCTTTAGGTGCTCCGCATGCCATGTATGCACTAACTCTTCACCTTCCAAATTATCTAACTTAAAAGAACCAGGACGCCCTGAACGGACAATTATGTATGGACCTTCCCACTTATTTCCTAATTTCCTTGGCGCTATAATACTTCGCAAAACGAGATGACCCGGTCTAAGTTCATTAATCTTGACCTTCGGGTCGAACCAAGTCTTTGTCTGCTGCTGATACTTTGACAAATTGGCAACAGCTCGAAGTCTTGTCTCTTCTGTTAAATCAAGCGAAGTTTGTCTTTCTGCTTCTATTTCCGGTTCGGTGCTGCGAAGGGATCCTCCTTTAAGCTCCGTTGGTGTCATAGATTCGTCTCCGAATAATAGTCTGAAAGGAGTGAAACCAGTAGACCTTGTCTGAGTTGTCCAAATGGACCACAGGATTTTCAGGAGCTCTTCAGTCCACAGTCCTTTTGCCAATCCAACTATTTTTTGATTCAGCCCTGATAAGATATTACCATTGGCTCTTTCAACAGCTCCGTTAGATTGAGGATGCCTTACTGCAGCAAAACATAATTGGATGCCTAGGTCTTCACAGAATTTCTTGAAGGGTTCTGCATCAAATTGTGTTCCATTATCAACTGTCAGCTGCCGAGGCACTCCGAACCGGCATATAATATTCTTCCAGAAATATTTTTGTACATTATTCGAAGTGATAGCTGTTATGGGCTCTGCTTCGACCCACTTTGAAAAGTATTCGATTGCTACCACTGCGAACTTCAAATTTCCTTTTGCTACTGGGAAGGGGCCAATAAGATCCATGCCCCATCTGGCCATGGGCCATACTGGAGCAATGACTTGGAGAGTTGTTGGTGGGCGATGACTTCTTCATCCCATCCACTGACATCCTTGGCAAGTATGGACTAAGCTCTCCGCATCAGCTACTATTGTAGGCCAATAAAGCCCCTGGCGAAGTATCTTTCCTGCCAAAGCTCGAGGGGCTAAAGCCTGAACGGACAATTATGTATGGACCTTCCCACTTATTTCCTAATTTCCTTGGTGCTATAATACTTCGCAAAACGAGATGACCCGGTCTAAGTTCATTAATCTTGACCTTCGGGTCGAACCAAGTCTTTGTCTGCTGCTGATACTTTGACAAATTGGCAACAGCTCGAAGTCTTGTCTCTTCTGTTAAATCAAGCGAAGTTTGTCTTTCTGCTTCTATTTCCGGTTCGGTGCTGCGAAGGGATCCTCCTTTAAGCTCCGTTGGTGTCATAGCTTCGTCTCCGAATAATAGTCTGAAAGGAGTGAAACCAGTAGACCTTGTCTGAGTTGTCCAAATGGACCACAGGATTTTCAGGAGCTCTTCAGTCCACAGTCCTTTTGCCAATCCAACTATTCTTCGATTCAGCCCTGATAAGATATTACCATTGGCTCTTTCAACAGCTCCGTTAGATTGAGGATGCCTTACTGCATCAAAACATAATTGGATGCCTAGTCTTCACAGAATTTCTTGAAGGGTTCTGCATCAAATTGTGTTCCATTATCAACTGTCAGCTACCGAGGCACTCCGAACCGGCATATAATATTCTTCCAGAAATATTTTTGTACATTATTCGAAGTGATAGCTGTTAGGGGCTCTGCTTCGACCCACTTTGAAAAGTATTCGATTGCTACCACTGCGAACTTCAAATTTCCTTTTGCTACTGGGAAGGGGCCAATAAGATCCATGCCCCATCTGGCCATGGGCCATACTGGAGCAATGACTTGGAGAGTTGTTGGTGGGCGATGACTTCTTCATCCCATCCACTGACATCCTTGGCAAGTATGGACTAAGCTCTCCGCATCAGCTACTATTGTAGGCCAATAAAGCCCCTGGCGAAGTATCTTTCCTGCCAAAGCTCGAGGGGCTAAATGGCTACCGCGGAGTCCTTCATGAATTTCTCCAAGAATTTCTTGACCTTCGGCTTGAGTTATACATCGGAGCAAAGGGGAACATATTGTGGCCTTGTACAAAATACCGTTGATTATATGATAACTCCGAATTCTGAGTTTCAGCCTTGAAAGTTGTGGCCCTTCAGACATACTTGCTTCTCCTTGCAACAATTCCATAATTGAACTTCGCCAATCTGTACTTGGAATGCAAAAGACTTCCACAGCAGGGATTTGTGGCACCGAAGGTGTACTGAGTTCTTCATAAAAAGCCTCTTCTGGTATGTCCATAGCTCTAGCTGCAGCTTTTGCTAAGATGTCAGCTTGCACATTTTCTGCTCTAGGTATACTCCGAATGGAAATCCCTTTAAATGCTGCTTATTTCTTACGGATTTCTTCCAAGTATTTTGCAAGCTGTGGATGCCAAACTTGAAAGATCTTGTCTACGTGCCCTGCTACAATCTCAGAATCTGTCTTAATAACAACTCTTGTAGCCCCTAGAGCACGTGCCTTTCGAAGTCCCAATAAAATTCCCTCATACTCCGCTGTATTATTGGTAGACTTAAAGTTGAGTCTTGCGGAGTACATTGCCTTTTGCCCTGAAGGCAAAATTATCACGGCTCCGACACCTGGTCCAGATGCTTGGAAAGCTCCATCAGAGTAAATAGTCCAAATCCCTTCACTTGGCTTTTCCGGAGCCCATGCTGCAGGGGGAGTCCATTCTGCCACGAAGTCCACCAACACTTGTGACTTAATTGTTGTTCTTGCCACAAAGGATATGCCGAAGGGTGCTAACTCAACGGCCCACTTCCCAATTCTTCCAGTAGAATCCTTACTTCGCAGCATATCTCCCAAAGGATATGAAGTTGGTACAATTACATTATGTGCCAAGAAATAATGCCTTAGCTTCCTCGAACCCATTATCGCAGCATATCTCCCAAAGGATATGAAGTTGGTACAATTACATTATGTGCCAAGAAATAATGCCTTAGCTTCCTCGAACCCATTATCAGAGCATAAGTGAATTTCTCAAGCTCGGAATATCTTGTTTTTGCTCCAGACAATGCTTCGGACACAAAATAAACTGGATTCTGTACCAACTTCCCATTGAAATCAACCTCTCTAACAAGGACTGCACTGACAGCAGAGCTAGTAGCTGCAAGGTAGAGGAGTAGGGTTTCGTCCGCAATAGGCACCGTGAGTGTAGCGAGGTTACTGAGATAATTCTTAATATCTTCGAAGCTCTTTTGACACTCCGGTGTCCATGCAAAATCTTTGGACCCTTTCAATGCTTTAAAGATGGGCAAACTTCTCTCCGCAGACCTTGCCAAAAACCTGCTAAGTGCTGCAAGACGACCAGTCAGCTTTTGCACTTGCTTTAAATTCTCTGGGGGAGCCATCCTTTGCAACGCAGTTATCTGAGTGGGGCTAGCTTCGATCCCTCTGCTTGAAACTAGATACCCTAACAATTTTCCAGCCTACGCCCCGAAGATACATTTTTCGGGGTTAAGACGGATCCCACATGCCCGAAGGCTATTGAATGTTTCTGCTAAGTCTAGGCTATGTTGGTGCTTTAAAGCACTCTTTATTACAATATCATCCATATAGGCCTCTACATTGCGACCTAATTGATGACCTAGGGCCTTAGCAATTAACCTTCAAAAAGTAGCCCCGGCATTTCTTAAGCCAAATGGCATTCTTACATAACAGAAGACTCCTGAAGGAGTTACAAAGCTTGTCTTGATTTCATCTTCGTGCTTTAGCCAGATTTGATGATAGCCGGAGTACGCGTTGAGGAAGCTTAATAAGTCCGAACCGACAGTAGAGTCGACCAATTGATCAATTTGGGGCATGGGGTAGGGGTCGTGGGGGCATGCTTTATTCAGATATGTAAAATCAATACACATGCGCCACTTCCCGGAAGATTTCTTCCTAACGAAGACTGGGTTGGCTAACCACTCCGTATGAGCCACTTCTCTAATAATCCCAGCCTTCAGCAGCTTTTCCACTTCGTCTTTGGCAAGGATAGCTCTCTTTGTGGACAACTTCCAGAGTCTTGTCGAACAGGCCGAGCCTTCGGATTCACAAGTAAACTGTGTTCAATAATATCCCGACTGACTCCGGTGATGTCTTCGTCAGACCAAGCAAAGACATCTAAATTCTCCTCAACTACTTTCTCTAACGAAGTAGCGACTTCTGGAGGCAAGTCTTTGCCAAATTGAAATGAATATTCCTTGCCATCTTTGACAATAACCTTCGTTGCAATCTCTCCTTCGGGGCTTGGCCTTGGGAAGGATTTCTTCGAAGATTCGTTAGGAGCAGAGAAATTCTCCGGGTTATCTTGCACGCTGTTCACCTGTCTCGGGTCAAGAGGAGGGCCATGACCATACTCCGCTCTTCGCGTAGTGGCTTGATCTCCGAAAACAGTGAGCACTCCCGCCTGTGTGGGCATCTTCATACACATGTAATTATGATGCGCCACAGCTCCGAATTGATTCAGCATGCCCCTTCTGAAGATGACATTGTATGCATATAGAGCATCCACAACATTTAAAATCACTTCCTCCGTCCTGGCCAGTAGCCCCTCTCCAAAGGTAACTTCCAGGCCAATTTGGCCGAGGGCATCGAGAGGGGGTCCTGCGAAGCCTTGCAAAGGACGGGCTGCTGGGAGAAGATGCTTCCTAGAGATGCAGAGTTGATCAAAAGCTTGAACAAAGATAATATCTGTCGAACTCCCTCTGTCGATTAGTACTCTCCGGACTTCAGTTCCTGCTATGTCGGCAGTGATGTCGAGTGGGTCTGCATGTGGAAACTTTATACCAGCTGCATCATCTGCAGAAAAGATATCAGCACATGGGACCATTCGGGCATAGCACCTGCAGACGAAGAGGTTCCAATATGGCCCACTTCTCTAACATATTCTCTTCTTTACCTCTTCGACATACTTCCGAGGGTCCCTCCTCCGGAGATGGGGAGGACTACTCTTTTCCCTCGATCTTGTCCCTCTTCTTGCTTCGGAGGTGGCATAACATTGACCACCAGAGGCCGTCTTGCAGGGTCGAAGTTCTCTATTCGTGCCACAGCCTGGACAGGCTCCAAATGCACTTCAGTCGGAACTCGGTCAATAGTGCCTCGACCCGAAGTTCTTTCCAAATACTCTCCTCTTAAAGCAAGTATAGATTTGCACGCATCAGTTGCGTGACTCCAATTTTCACCATGGACACAGCAGAAAAAGGCATGGGCTTTGCCAGCCGGTTTCCCTGGCGGCCTCCATCCGCTGGTCTTGTTTCCTGAAGGCTGCGGAGCCGTTGGGGCAAATTTCTGCGGGGTGCAATGTTCAAAACTTCTGAACGAGGATGCTTTTGCCCCCGACGCCTGTCTTGCTGAGCTTCGAAGCTAGGCCCTTGTGGCTGTGTTGTAGTCTTCACTTCCAACTTAACTTCTTGCAGTATTGACGGAGTTGCAGCGGTTCTCCGAAGCCACCCCTCTTCTGACCTTGCATATTCTTTGAAATAAGACATCAACTGAGCAACATAAGATATCTTTTTCCTGTGAAGTTTATCAAGGAGGCCCACATGAATAACTCCCTCTCGAGCTGCGTCAACTACAGAAGACGTAGTTAACCCTCGAATTTGCGACTTTGTATGAGCGAAGCGCTTGAAATACTGTCTTAAAGTCTCTCCGGGGAGCTGCTTCACCTGGAAAAGGCTTCCTGTTGAGATTGGGGGTACGAAGGTACCCTGAAAGTTGCTCACAAACTTCTTCCTCAACTCCCCCCATGATCTGATTGATCCTGGCTTCAGAGACCAGAACCACCATAGTGCCACTCCTTCGAGAGCTAGGGGAAAACATTTGGCCATAGTGTCTCGCACTCCCCCGCTGGCTTCAATTGCTAATGCATAAGAACGGGCGAACTCCCCAGGATCTTCATCTCTGGAATATTTGCAAAGCTTTGAAGTTTTGAACTTAGGGTCGAAGCGCACTTTCTGCAACTCAGGATGCAGCCGAGATTTGGTGTCAAAGGAAGCGTTCTCCGGGGCTTCGGGATAAGGAAGTTCGTCGTCTTCGGGCACTTCGGGGATGACTAGGGTGGCCTGAGAACGAAGCCTATCTGCGGCTTCTTGCCACCACCTTGCTACTTCATCTTGAAGACTGGCCATTTGAGCGGCCATATCACCAAGACCATCTTCATCTCCTTCGGAAGGACCTTCCGGGTCTTGAGAACTGTATGCATCAGTTCGAAGTGGAACTTGAGGTGGAAGAGGGACTCCGGCTGGCCGAAGTATAGATGGAGTTGAGGGAGGAACTCCGTATGCTTGAGGAAGGGAAATCCCTTCCAGAGTTTGAGGTGGAGGAAACGTCGAAGGCCCTCCGACCTCAACTGTGTTTGAAGATCTTGCTCCGGAGGTCCGAGGAGACCTCCGAATAGGACTACCACCTGCACTCTTCTTGGAAGGCATGGTTTGAGAACTTGGTAGAGAACGAAGTTTTTTGGACTAGGTTCCCCACGGACAGCGCCAATTGTTGGCGTAAAAGATTACGCTAACAGGTTTCTGAAAGTTAGAAACTAACAAACGAAGTGTTTGCGAAGTAAACTATTTCAAGCCTCCGAAAGGATAATAGCTCAAAATAGTTTGAAGATGTATATTGAATAACTTGTATTCGGTCCCTGTTACTGGGTAAAACGGGGGGTATTTATAGGCCCAAACATTAAGGAAAAGACCCTTTTACCCCTCTATTACAATCGACATAGTGGAAACTATTCGGTACCCTTAATAGGGCTAAAATGGTACAAGACAAATCTAATGAGAAAGAAGATAAGTCTTCCATCCTAGCTGGCAAGGAAGCTCTCGGACGAGTCCTAGTTCGAAGATATACTCCAAACTAGAGTTCGCATCCATACTTCGAACTTGATCCACTGTATTCCCGGAGTTATATGCTGGAAACCTTTGATTCAATCACCTGCCTTTGTCTTGTTACTGCAATAACCCTGAGGATGGAATATTTTCCCCCAATAGTAAGCTCAAGGCCTCAGAGGTCGATATTCGGTTGAGATCAAATCTCACTGATTCTGTCTCTAAGACTCTGGCACTTGCAACACCATCTGCTGATCCAACTGCCATGAGCTGTACTGCTTTTTCCTTGATGTCTACCTCCGAGGAACAACTTGATTCGCTAGGAGATGATGATCTGTGTTTGTTTAACAACTAGGTGCGATGTGTCTATGATAAGCGAATGTTTAGAAGACACGGCACAAAATCCGGATGCTTTGAGTGTGGTGACCGAGGTCATTTCATCGCCGACTGCCCCAAGAGAAAGAATTACAAGAAGGGAACCGGCGGCAACTCCTACAATTCTAGCAAGTATGACAACTCCACTTCCACAAAGGGCAAGCCCAAGACAAGATTCTTTCAAAAGGCTCTGAAGGATTACAGGCGTGAGAACAAGAAGCGAGACAAGACCTTCTTCCCCGAGATGGAGAAAAGATACTCCAAGAGATCCTCGTCTTCCTCATCATCTACAAGTTCAGGTGATGAAGAGATCATGATCAGGAAGGGGAAGGATAGGGACAATTCGGTGGGCCTCTATTTCATGACCTGACGACTCTTAAGTCCAGGTACACAGAGAGAGTAGATGAGAGAGACGCTTTGGACACTGAGCTTGAAAGTGCTCAGCAGGAGCTGAAAAATGCTCATGCCACTGTCGTCGTACCTTGTGTAGACTTCCCATCCCATTTAGCTAGCTGATGTTCAGATTGAGAACTTTTACCTCCGTCAGATCCTGAGTTGGATTAGTGCAAGAGAGCCACAGCTCGGCATGATGATCCAACAGTTCAAGAGACATGATAGATTTGGGGTAGGTTACACCTATACCAAGGCTGATTTTGAGAGTGCTATTAGCCGAGTAGTGGAGTGGAGTAAGATCACTCCCGAACAGAGATATCCCAAGAATCACTCCATTGAGTCCTTTAAGGATAGTCAGCCCAAGGATGGAGTGTTCCAAGAACAACCTAAAGCTCCACCTAAGAAGAAAATCTGGGTCCCAAAGACTAAAACTCTCCACACTTCTCTTGATTCTTTACCTGGACCATCTCACACCAAAGATGCTACACCCAACACCACCAAGCTTAAGAATCCCAAGCCTCAACTACATCACAAGAAGCCTACCTATCACTGTGAGTTTTGTCACAGAGACGGGCATCTTGAGGAGTTTTGCTTCATGAGGAAGTGGGTTGAGCAAGGAGAGAGAGCTCGAGGTGGGTAGGAGCAGTTCTACCAGCAGGGTGGTAGATAGAGAGTTCCACGACGTAGAGAGAGGCTAGAGGCCAAGCCACGTCGTTTAAGTGGTGGTAGAGGAGACGGTTTTTATGATCATGCTCTGGAGGGTGGTTTCCGTTCCGGTAGAGTTCCAGATCGTTCGGGATACGGTTTTGGACCTCGTGGTCGTGATTTTAGGCAGAACAGAGGACCGCGCTTTGAGCCGCATTTTGGTCCAGATTCATATGATTCCTTCTGCTTTCCTACATACGAGCAGATGGCTCGACAATGGTTTAACACCTTTGCCAAACCTGGCGTTGGACCGTTTGCTCCCACTCATGATTATTGATCTTGATTTGGGAGTTGTGTATCCTTTTTAGGATATTTTGTGTCAGTTTTTCTTTCTTCTTTATTTTTTATTGAGTCTTTTTGTGTGCGTTCATATCATGCATAATCATCAATGACATTTTGAGCTTGCTTCTGTTATAGGATTAATCTGCTTTACATTCTCTAGCTAGTATATGTTTTTGATTACTTGCCGATGATCATGTTCTATTTCAATTCACATGATATATCTGATATTTGTCATATGCATGGCTTTTATGCTTTAAAATTGAAAAATGATCACCATTGCTTCTGGTAACTAGCATGTGTAGGCTGAATGCTTTTGCTATCTTTTACATGCCTGGTAGCTAGATCCTTACTTAGATGCAGGTATGCAACTTGGACATCCATATGCTTTAAATATGAAAAATGTGTTATAAAATGATAAAAATTCAGAAAAAGGAAAAATTTATCCAGGTGGGTTTGCTTTGTCGCATTGCATTGTTCTGGACTGCTTACCATAAAACTTTGGTATGAACTAGGATGGTGTAATGTATGCCAAGACCAATGTCTTAAGCTTCTGATGGTCCAGTTCTGGCCTAGGCTTGACTTGGTCGGTTAGCATAAGGTTTGACATGCAAATAACCCCTGGCATAAATGAAAAAAATAAAAATAAAAAGGAAAAAGAAAAAGTCTGAAAAATTTAAAAAGATGACAAGTTTGCTGAAGCACTTTGATTTGGACAATGCTTATCTTGGTAGATATCAGTTAGCTTTTGCATCTCATGCTTTACTTTGCTTGTCAACTAGAAAATGTGGTGATGCTTTTGTTTGCAAAAATCGAAAAATGCGTGCTAATGACTCCCTTTAGATATCATCTATTGCACGGATCATGTCATGTATCTTAGACAGTATATCTTTTGCTATACCTGTTAGATGTTGTAATTGCAGTTAATCATATCTAAGAAGCAAGCTTTTCACACTCCACTTGCACCCCATCTGCATTCATGGCATATTTTGACGGGGAGCTGCATTTCAGGGGGAGTTTGTGTCTATGTCTCTTTAGAGTGCTTTTAGTCTCACTTGATGAGTCCAATTGTCAACAAGGGGGAGAAATTTTTGAGTACATTTTGCTTTCTCTGGGATTTATTTCAGGGGGAGTTTCTTGTTGGTAATTCTTGTCGGTAATTCTAAGATTGCACTTGTTTTTGAGTCTTTATTTTTGGTTAAAAATAATGACCATTTTCTTGCTTATGTTTGGCTTTTGGTCATTAGGGTTAAACTTTTATTTTCTTTCTTCTATTTTCTTTTGTCTTTGTTTTCCTGTTTCCACATGTTTTGCAGGTTCTGAAGATGAGCTGAAAAGGGTGTTGACAATGCACTCATCAAGGGGGATATTGAGAAACCATGTTGAAGAAAACATGGGTTTGATACTCCAGATGTCATGAGTAATTGTCAACGGAAGTCAAAGAAAGAGACATGAAGACCTGTCGTGTCTGAGGCGCGTGTGACTCAGGTACACGGCCAGTGAGCGATGGCCGGGCAGAGGCGCCGCGGAGTCGGGCTGGCCCAATCCAGGTACATGGGCTAGGAGCGGCAGATGATCCACTGGTTTGTTGACTGAATTTGACTTAGGTACATGGGCGGCGAGCGATTGCCGGGCTGAGGAAGCTGCGGGGTCGGGTCGGCCCAATCCGGGTATCCGGTGCGAAGACGGTGGACGCTTTGTCAGTTTCGGCGCAAAACTGACAACCTATGATTATTTTGTTTTTAGGATATTAATATTTAGTTTTTAAGTTCAGAATATTTTTATTTGAGTCAGATGATTTTTCTAAGAATATTTTAGTAATTTTCGGAATTGATTTTAGAGTCAGTGTTAATTTACCATAGGGGTAAATTAGTCTTTTAATGTATTAGGAGTCACCTATAAATAGGCCCCTATCCCCTTGGGGATAGATGACTGTTTCTAATAGATCAATCTACGGTCCATTTTCGTTTTCCACCGAAAATATTTCGATCTGCAAATTTCATCGATGCCTGATCGTTCTTCTCCAAGAATTTGTTTTCTTTGACAGGTGGTTTTTGCCTAGCGCTTTTTCTTCTCCACAGCGGGCGGTTGCAGCGGGTCATCTCACGCATGTGTGCTTCATGGAAGCACAGGCATCTGCAGTAGCATCGTTTTGTCACAGGCTCCACGGAATTTTTTCAGCGCACATCAGAGCAAAGCAGCAAGCAGCCGGCAGCAAAGTTGCGGGGCCCACGGTGGCGTGGACGTTCTGGCTGAAGCAGGAGGGGCCCCTCGGCACAGCTGGTTCTCCGCAATATCTTCACGGGCAGCATCCCTGGCGCGTGGTGTGAGGCAGCAAAAGCTGCACATCAATTCAGGCGCCGGCGCAGTTTTTTGTTGCTGTTCGGCGGAAGACAAAGCGTGAAGCGAGGGCGATGTAGGTAAGCTGGTTTTTGATCCCCTATTTTTCAGCAGGTTTAATTAAACTAATCTTTATCTGTTTTCTAATTAGCTGCAGATCTGTTTAGAAAATTCGGAATTAATTTTTATCTGTTAAAATATTAATAGTGTTCACATTTTTTTAATTAAGTATTTTTCATCTACTCATAAATAAATATATATATAGTCGCAGTAATATTTCTATTCTAGATTTACATGAAATATTTTATGTTTATTTCTGAATAAATTTCTGGATGACCCATATTTTATTCATTTGATTAGTATCATATTTTTAGACTGCATTTCGGATTATCATAGATTTATTTAGGGATTTTGTTATCGTCATTATATATTTCTAGTATCCATTTTTATTCACTGCAGTTATTTTATTTAGTCTAGTTTATTTTTATATATCATTTTATTTTGGACACCAGTCATTTTTAGACTAGACAACTTTAGTGCTAGTAATTTGCTTTGCTATTATTGTGTGCCTGGTTAAGTTTGTTTGGGTGTTGGATTAGATCATAGCTTAGCAAGAAATTTTTAGGCACCCATTCACCCCCCTCTGGTCGCTACTTTCGGTCCTACAAATACTCTGAAGGAAAACAAGGGACAGTGTTATGTTGCGGAGGGTGCTCTGATTGTGATACGTACGGAGCCCATGGGGTGCCCGCCCAATTGTATGGCAGAGACATCGGTGGCTCCAGCGGCTTTGCCCATTGTGAGCCGAACCTATCACACGAAGGGGGGCTCGGCCAGGTCGATGGTATCTCAGACCATATCAGTGAAGGGTCCTGCCAGGCCAAAGGTACGTTCAGCCAGTACGGGCCGAAGCCTCCCGCCGGAGGGTTCATCTAGAGTGGAGCTAGGTTCGGCCATTAGGGGCCGAACTCGTTCTACGTGGAGCTCAACCACTAGGGTCCGAGGCCACTGTACGGAGGGTTCAACCATTGGGTTCCGAAGCCACCATAGGGGGTGTTAGGCCACTATGGCCCAAAGTCATCATGCAGAGGGTTCGGCCACTGTGGTCTGAAGCCACCATGTGGAGGGTTCGGCCACTATTGTCCGAGGCCACCCTCCGGCTGCTTTTGCCCCTTCGGTTGACTTAGCCTTTTTGCACATGGGCCTGTTTCCTTAGCTTTTCTTTGGTGTTTATTTAACAACATTTGATATGTCACCTTCGGCTTCTTGCGATCCCTAGCCAAAGGAGGAATGCTAACATTCTGTTTCCACACTCCTACTTCAGGGTTCTTAGGTACGAGTGTGCGTGTAAGTGATTCTCCAATAACGACCGCTTTCCCTTTAGTTGACTCGGACTGCTCCGGCCGAATCAACACTTTCTTTTCGTCGAGGTCGACAGTGTTCACAGGAAAGGGGTCTTTGTCCAGCTTCATCTTTAGACTAGGGTCTATCTTCAATCGTCCATCCTCTATGGCTGATTGAACCTGTCGATGAAAAACATTGCAATCGTTAGTATAATGTGAATGTGAATCATGCCACTTACAGTATGGGTGTTTCTTTAGCTCGTCGGCAAACGGAATGACTTGGCCTTTAGGCAACCTGAGAAGCTAGTTCTTCAAGAGGAAATCAAATATTTTATCACACTTGGTTATATCAAATGAGTACTTGACTTCGCTAGGCCCATTCTTAGTGGGAGATGGTCGTAACTCGGAGCAAGTAATAGGTTTGCTCTTAGCGTTCCAAACCCATTCGGCCGCGTACATGTCGGTTGAATCTTCTTCCTCCTCTGATTCTTCCTCGTCGGAGTGTTCCATGATGTGGACTTCAGCCCTAGGCTTGTTAAACGTCTTAATAAACTTTTTATCCTTGGCTCAGCCTTCCTGGACCAAAGCCTATTGCAAGACCTGGCTAACCTCTAAAAAGTGCTGGTTGTCTAGTCTTTCTTTAATTTCAGAGCGTAACCCACTAAAGCTAGATCCGCCAAATCCCTTTATGAAATATTAAGACTAAAAGACTGGTTTCTAGTATCTCAAAAACGCTTGATATACTCAGAGACGCCCTCGCTAGATTTCTGCCTAACCGATGTCAAGTGTGAAAGCCTAAGTTCTATTTCACCTGTGTAAAAGTAGTCGCGGAATTTTTGCTCTAATTCAGGCCACGTTTGGATAGAGTTCGGTGGGAGCGCCGAAAACCAAGTTAAAGCGGTGCTGGATAGCGAGAGAGAAAATTGTCTAAGTTTTAAAGCGTCCGACCCACTAGCTTCTCCACACTATACTAAAAACTGAATGATATGCTCTAGTGTGGTTTTGTTACCCTCACCATCGAACTTGGTGAATTCAGGGACTCTATAGCCACGAGGGTAAGGTATCGTGTTGAAATGATCGGGGTACGGCTTCCGGTAAACCCTAGCTCGACCCCTAGGTACGAAGCTGGTGCACTCCCTAAACAGTGCGCAGATCCGCTCCTCAATGTCATCCTGACCTACTGCCTACGCGCGTCTCTCGTGCAGGGGCGCGACACACGGCGGTATGTCAGCATGTCGGCCACAAGGCTCCTCATTGAGGAGCCATGCTGAAGAGCGTGGGCCTCATGGCTCCAGATGTGATGAGTCATTGTCAATGATAGTCAAAGAGGACAGAAGAAGAGAGGTGATTTGCTGCGTCTGGGCCGCATGTGACTCAGGTACATGGGCAGCGAGCGACTGTCGGGGAGAGGGGCCGCGAAGTCGGGATGGCCCAATCCGGGTACACGGGCTAAGAGCAGCAAAGGATCTACTGGGCTGTTGACCAGGATTGACTCAGGTACACGGGCGGCGGGCTGAGGGAGCTGCGGAATCGAGCCGGCCCAATCCGGGTACCTGGTGCAAAGCCGGTTGATGCTTTGTCAGTTTCGGCGCAAAACTGACGACCGCTGATCTTGGAACAGACCATCCAGAAGTGAAGCCGTAGTCGCTACGAAAGCTCCGATTCCAGATAAGTCATCTGTAAATAGGAGTTTTACTATTTTGTCCTTAGGCCCACAGTCAGTCAGTCGAGTCTGTAAAAATATCCTAAGGGCAGTTGGGTCTTTTCTTTTTATTTCAGCGTCGGTAAAAAAAGCCCTAAGGGTCTGGTGGAATATTCTAGGCTGATTAGGCTGCCTATAAATAGGGCCCCAATCCCTAGGGTTAGTTCACCCTTTTAAGAAATTACTTTACTAATCAATTGGGTCACTTTTTGTTCACCTGTTTCCTGTTCCTGTTCATGCGCGCCGCCACTGCAGTTCATTTGTTCTTCACGAATACGTGAGATCTTATTCTCTCTATTCCTGTCATTCGGTGTGCAGTGAGTTCTGTGTTTTTACTGCATCAGTTTTCGTGCGGCTGGTTGTTGACTCTGCGTATTTTTCTTCTTGGATTTCTTTTGTGCTACGTTCTAAGAAATCTGGTTCTTCTTGCATGCTCCTGTAGCAGCAAGTAGTACCTATCTCTTGTAGCTACAGTATGCTAGTTTTCTAGCCTTTGCTTTTTCATGACATAGCTCTTTGTTCGAGGAGATAGTATCTGGCATGTCTAATGATATTTCTGGTGGAGCCCCATACTTTACTCGAAGTCCTTCTGTTTTG
The DNA here is from genome assembly GCA_019279435.1 of Zizania palustris. Classification (NCBI taxonomy): domain Eukaryota; kingdom Viridiplantae; phylum Streptophyta; class Magnoliopsida; order Poales; family Poaceae; genus Zizania; species Zizania palustris. The sequence goes on along the minus strand of JAAALK010000079.1, from coordinate 31,545,282 downwards.
TGAAGCAGGCTTCGATCAGACCTCTCTGTAGGCTCTGTTGCTTTCAGTAACTCCGAACTTTAGTTGAGGACCCTGTTTCGAAGTATGCACTGGTTGAAAGTTTTATTCTCACATACTTCGACTGTTCTTTCGAAGCACACTTCGACAAGTTTCTAAGTTAGCTTCGAAGTTTGTCTCTCTGGTTGGCTTCACTCGGAGTGTGTTACTGAGAGGTTTCTACCTGTTGTCGTTTTTTGTTGTTGTGGATCTCACCCAGTTTGTGCGTTTGGAGTTTGTGATTCGAAGTGTGTTTTCTAGGCTTCGATATTTTTTTGTGTGAACACCAGAGGACTCCGAATCGAAGTTAGTCTGTGTTTCGAAGGTCACTACTCCTGTAGTCATACCTCGATCAATCTAACTTTGAAGGTTGTGTCACAGGCTTCGATTGTTCTCTGCTTTGCTTCGAAGTTGATTTTTTCTTGTGTTGAGCTTCGTAGCTTCGAAGTGTGCTTTTCGAAGCAGGCTTCGGTAGTTTCATACTTAGCACAAGGCACTTCACACCAAAGCATGCTTCGCTATCTGCCACACACTTCACCGAACTAGCTGAGACTTCATCAACCTTCAGCACTTCCACAACAGACTTCTTCAGCCTTCGACAAAGGACTCCAGAGTAGGCTACGACACTCCGAAGCAGGCTTCGACACTGCGAAGCAGGCTTCGTCAAGTACCTTACTAGAGACAACCGTGAACAGTAACTTCTCATCTCCTTTTTAATGTTCACACTGAGTTTTTAGCTGTGATGGTTTAGCTCTGAGTACTTTGATCTGCCCATGTTTTAACTGCTTTGTTTATCTGCCTATTAGCATTGTATTTGTGTTTCTTTGTCTAGGACACCGGTTGTTTCTAGGCTAGATACTTTTAGGCTTTGGTGATCTGTTTACGTTTTGCTGCTTAGTCTTTTGAGGTGCGTTGGGTGTTGGGAGCAGGCCATTGATTCGAATGAATTTTTTAGGAACCCATTCACCCCCCCTCTGGTCGCTACTTTCGGTCCTACAAGTGGTATCAGAGCCTGGTTAGTGTTTTTCCATACCTTAACCGGTTCTAAAACCCAGTAGTGATCATGACGTCTCCTGGAAAGGTCCCGTCCTTGGAAGCTTATGGCTATAATTATTGGAAGACTCGCATGCGAGCCTATCTCATGAGCCAAAGCTCGAACATCTGGGACATTTGTATTCATGCTACTTTCACAGTGTTGCCTGTTGATGAGCGCACTACTCTAGATATTGTTGCCCAGCATCAAAACAACAACAAAGCGATGAATATTTTGTTTTCTGGTTTAGGTCCCACTGAATTTGAGCGTGTGAGCCATCTCACCACTACGAGAGAGATCTGGGCTACCCTTCAGGCACACCATGAGGGGACAACCCAGGTCAAGGCTCGGCTCTATCAGACCTACCGTCGTGAATATGAGAATTTCACACAGAAGCCGGCTGAATCTGTTGAAGCATTGTTTGGTCGTTTTCAATCGATCATAAACAAGCTTCGGGCCAAAAAGGCTGAGGGTGTTCAGTTAGTCTCATATCATGAGCAGGCACTCAAGGTTCTTCATACCTTGGACCCTAAGATCTGGGAGATCAAGGTATCCTCTATCATTGAGAGCACATCTTATGATACCTTGACCATTTCTGAGTTGTTTAGCAAGCTGAAGGCCACTGAGGTTGATACCCAGTTCAGATCAAATCTCACTGGCTCTGGATCAAAATCCCTGGCCCTTGCTACTCCTTCTACTGACCCCTCCTCTATGAGCTGTGTTGGGTTCTCTTTGATGTCTATCACTAAGGATCAGCTCGAGTCATTAGGAGATGATGGCCTGTGTCTTTTTAACAACCGGGTGTGTCATGTTTATGACAAGAGAATGTTCAAAAGACACGGCACGAAATCCGGGTGCTTTGAGTGTGGTGACCCAGGACACTTCATCGCCGACTGCCCCAAGCACAATGGTCACAAGAAGGGCACCGGTGGTGGCTTCCACGACTCCGGCAAGCACGACAGCTCTTCCTTCACCAAGGGCAAGCCAAAGACCAGATTCTTTAGAAAGCCCGTGAAGGACTACCGGTGAGAGAACAAGAAGCGCGACAAGGCCTTCTTCGCTGAAATGGAGAAGAGCTACTCCAAGCGGTCCAAGTCTTCTTCCTCTTCATCAAGCTCAAGCGATGAGGAGATCATCATCAGGAAGGGGAAGGACAAGGACGATCTGGCAGGCCTATGCTTCATGGCTTTCGGGGACAGACCGAAGAGCCGCTCACATCAACGCCGAAGATCCCACAAGAGCTTCTGCTCAATGGCTCTTGGGGATAAGAAAGAGAAGGGCTCCTCCGATGACTCCGATGACGACGACAACGAAAAGGTATCATCTTATGAACCCTAAACCCTAAACCCTAAGCCATTGTCGTCGTGCCCTGTGCTGATTGCCCATCTCATTTAGCTAGTTCAGCTGAGCTGAAAGCCAAGGGCGAAGAGCATTTGGGTGATTTGGAGAGAGTGGGAGCTGAGCTAGCACAGACTAGGCTAGAGCTTGAGACACTGTCAGTTTCACCCACTATCTATGAGAACTGCTTGTCTCTTAGACTGGAGTTGATTAAGCTAAAAGCCGATAAGTATGTTCAAGTAGATAGAGAGTGTGAGACCTGCTTGTCTCAGGTGGAGGTTCTAGCTTCCTTGAGAGAGGAGCTAGCTGATGCTCAAAATGAGAACTTTTACCTCCGTTCTATCCTGAGTTGGATCAGTGCCAAAGAGCCACAGCTCGACATGATGATCCAGCAGTTTAAGAGGCAGGATGGGTTTGGGGTAGGTTACACCTACACCAAGGCTGACTTTGAGAGTGCCATTAGTCGGGCAGTGGAGTGGAGTAAAATGACTACTGAGTAGAGATACCCCAACACTCACTCCACTGTGTCTTTCCAGGCTAGTCAGCCCAAGGATGGAGTGATCCAAGAACATCCCAAAGCTCCACCCAAGAAGCCCATCTGGGTTCCAAAGCCCAAGCACCTCCACACTTCTCTTGACTCTCTTCCTGGACCCTCTCAACCCAAGAAGACTACACCAAACACCACTAAGCCCAAGAACCCCAAGCCTCAACCACATTCCAAGAAGCCCACCTATCATTGTGAGTACTGTCAGAGAGACGGGCATCTTGCGGAGTTTTGCTTTAGGAGGAAGCGGGTTGAGAGAGCAGAGTGTGCTCGTGGTGGCTAGGAGCAGTTCTACCAGCAGGGTGGTAGACTGAGAGTTCCTCGACGCGGGGAGAGGCTGGAGGCCAGGCCGCGTTGTGTAGGTGGTGGTAGAGGAGACGACTTTCATGCCCGTGCTCCAGATGGTGGTGTTCGTTCCGGCAGAGCTCTAGGCCGTTTTGGCTACGGTCCTGGACCTCGTGGACCGCGCTTTGAGCTGCGCTTTGGTCCAAACTCTTCTTATGGTTTTTGCTTTTCGTCTTTTGAGCAGATGGCTCGACACTGGTTTTGTTCTTTTGCTAAACCTGGTGCCGGACCATTTGCTCCCCCTTACAACCACTGATTGTGCAGGATCGGAGATTGGAGGACGTTTGGATCATGGACTCAGGATGTTCTCGCCACATGACGGGACATCGCAGATGGTTCTCCAGTCTCACTCCCCCAAGCTCCAAAGAGTACATCACATTCGGGAACAGTGGTCAAGGGAAGGTACACGGCATTGGCTCAATTCGTATCTCTGACCATTTCTCTTTGAAGAACGTTGCTTTGGTTGGTAATTTGAACTTCAATTTGATTTTTGTTTCACAACTTCTTGAGGATGGTTTTGAGGTTCATTTTAAGAAGGGCAGTTCTTCTATGATTGATTCTAGAGGGTCTTTGATTTTCCAGATCTTACCTTTTGGTAAGGTTTTTCGGATTGACTTCTCTAGTTCTTTTGGCCCTTCTCGCTGTTTGATTGTTGGATCCTCTTCTGAGCTCTGGAAGTGGCATAGGAGGTTAGGTCATTTGAGTTTTGATCTGTTAGTCAGGTTGAGCTCTATGGACCTCATCCGAGGATTGCCCAAGCTTAAAATGGAGAAGGATCTAGTTTGCCATCCCTATCGTCATGGGAAAATGGTTGCCGCTTCTCACTCACCTGTGACTCAGGTGATGACTTCATATCCAGGCGAGTTATTACACATGGACACTGCCAGTCCAGCTCGGGTACGCTCAGTCGGTGGGAAGTGGTACGCGCTTGTGATCGTTGATGATTTTTCTCGATTCTCGTGGGTTTTCTTTTTGGAGTCTAAGGATGAAACTTTTCATTTTGTTCATGACCTGATTTTGAAGCTGAAGAATGAGAACAATGGTCGAATGCGAGCAATTCGCTCCGACAACGGCTCTGAGTTCAAGAACTCTCAGTTCGTCAGCTTCTGTAGTGATCAGGATCTTGACCATCAGTTTTCTGCTCCTTACACTCCTCCACAGAACGGCGTTGTGGAACGAAAGAACCACACGCTAGTCGAGATGGCCAGGACGATGCTCGATGAGCATAGGACTCCTAGGCATTTTTGGGCTGAAGCCATGAACACGGCTTGCTATCTGGCCAACCGCATTTTTCTTAGAGCTTACCTAGGTAAGACTTCATATGAGTTGCGGTTTGGCAGACAGCCCAAGGTGAGTCACTTGCGAGCGTTTGGCTGCAAGTGCTTCGTGCTCAAGAAGGGTGGGCATTTGGACAAATTTGAGTCTCGTTGCTGGGATGGAGTTTTTCTTTGCTATGTGTTGCATTCTCGAGGCTTCCATGTTTGGAACCTCGACTCCCAGCAGCTTGTCGAGACTTGCAAGGTTTCATTTGATGAGTCCATGCCTTCTTTGACTTCTTCTTTTGAGCTTTCTAGTGCTGGTGAGCTCGGAGTGTCCATCTTCAAGGAAGATGATGACACTCCAGGTGCTGATGAGGGTGGGCCTTCTGCACAGCCTGCAGAACCCACACCTTCTAAGACTTCAACTGAGGACGAGGGCGGACTTCTGATCACTTCTTCCACTTCGATCGAGCTCCCTCAGTCGAGTACATAGGTGCCTACTGCTGACTCTGGTGAGGTGACTTTAGATCACCAGGGATCCCGAGCAGTTCAACGTGATCACCCCTCAGAGCTCATCATTGGTGATTTGACTGAGAGAACTTTGCGTTCTTCTGTTGACTCTCTTGCTGTGTTTGCTGAATCTGCTTTTGTTGCATCTTTTGAGCCCAGAGACATTTCTCATGCTCTTTCTGACTTCAATTGGATTAATGCTATGCAAGAAGAGCTTGAGAATTTTGTCCGCAATCGGGTTTGGACACTAGTTGAGCTGCCACCTAGATGCAACCCCATAGGAACCAAGTGGGTATTCAAAAACAAGCAAGGTGAAGATGGGGTTGTGGTGCGCAACAAAGCTCGACTTGTTGCCCAGGGCTTTTGCCAGAAGGAAGGAATTGATTTTGAAGAAACTTTCGCCCATGTTGCCCGCCTTGAGTCTATTCGCATTCTCTTAGCTTTTGCCGCTTCGAAGGGTTTTAAGCTTTTTCAAATGGACGTCAAGAGTGCTTTTCTGAACGAGTACATAGAGGAGGAGGTTTATGTTAGGCAGCCCCCGGCTTTGAGAACCCCAAGTTTCCTCGACATGTTTTTAAGTTGCAAAAAGCTTTATACGGGTTGACGCAAGCCCCCAGGGCTTGGTATGACCGGTTAAAGCAGTTTTTGTTGGGGAAGGGCTTTGTGATGGGTTCTGTGGATAAAACTCTTTTCTTGCTCAGAGATGCTTCAGATTTCTTAGTTTCTCAGATTTACGTGGACGATATTATCTTTGGCGGTACTACTAATGATCTTGTGTCCAAGTTTTCTGAGCAGATGCACAGCGAGTTTGAGATGAGCCTCATGAGTGAGCTCAAGTACTTCTTAGGGCTCCAGATCAAGTAGACCAAGGATGGCACCTTCATCCACCAAGGTAAGTACACTCGGGACATGTTGAAGAAGTTCGACTTTGGTGGAGAGCTGAAGCCTCAGATGACCCCAATGGGCACATCTGGGGGCCTGGACAAGGACGAGAGCGGCGTCAAGGTCAATGAGAGAGAGTTTCGAGGGATGATCGGTTCGCTGCTGTACTTGACGGTGACGTGGCCAGACATACAGTTCGCCGTGGGACTGTGCGCGCGCTTCCAGTCTTCACCACGCGCATCTCATCGGCAGGCTGTCAAGTGCATTTTCAGGTATCTCACCTATGCGCCTGATCTTGGTCTTTATTACTCAGCATCATCATCTCTTGATTTATCTAGCTTTTCGGACGCTGACTTTGGTGGGTGCCGGTTGGATCGCAAGTCGACTTCCGGTACTTGCCAGTTTCTTGGTTCGTCTCTTGTGTCTTGGTCTTCTCGAAAGCAATCTGGAGTTGCTCTTTCGACCACTAAGGCTGAGTATGTAGCTGCTGCTAGCTACTGCTCATAGTTGGTTTGGATGATTTCCACTCTGCGAGATTTTGGGTTGTTCTTTCCTACTAGAGTTCCTTTGTTTTGCGACAGCACCAGTGCTATTAGTGTAGGGAAAAACTCTTGTCTCCATTCAAAAACCAAACATATTGATGTGCGCTTTCACATTTTGCGGGATCAATATGAGAAAGGTGTCATTGACCTTGTTCATGTTGATACCCATCATCAGTTGGCTGACATTTTCACCAAACCCCTAGATCAGTCTACTTTTGAACGTTTACGAGGGGATTTGGGTGTTGTGTATCCTTTCTAGGATATTTTGAGTCAGTTTTTCTTTCTTCTTTACTCTTTTCTTGAGTCTTTTTGTGTGTTTATATCATACATACTCGCATATCACACTTTTAAGCTTGTTTCTGTTATATGATTGAGCTGCTTTACTCATTCTAGCTGGTACATGCTTTTGATTACTTGTCGATGATCATGCTTTGGTTCAGTTCACTTGATATGTCTGATATCTGTCATATGCATGGCTTCTATGCTTTAAAATTGAAAAATGATCACCATTGCTTCTGGTAACTAGCATGTGTAGGCTGAATGCTCTTGCTATCTGTTACATGCCTTGTAGCTAGTTCCTGACTTAGATGCGAATATGCAACTTGGACATCTTTATGCTTTTAACATGGAAAATGTGCTATAAAAATGATGAAAAATCAGAAAAATGAAAACTCCATGCCTTTTTATGCTTTAGATTGAAAAGATCCAGGTGGGTTTGCTTTGTCGCATTGCATTATTCTAGACTGCTTACCATAGCACTTTTGTATGAACTAGGACAGTGTAGTGTATGCTAAGACCAATGTCTTAAGCTTCTGATGGTCCAGTTCTGGCCTAGGCTTGACTTGGTCGGTCAGCATAAGGCTTGACTTTCAAATAACCCCTGGCAAAAATGAAAAAGGAAAAAGGAAAAGCCTGAAAATTGAAATGATCACAAGTTTGTTGAAGCACTTTGTTTTGGACAATGCTTATCTTGGTAGATATCGGTTAGCTTCTGCATTTCATGATTTACCCTGCTTGTCAACTGGAAAATGTGGTGATGCTTTCGTTTGCAAAAAATTGAAAATGTGTGCTAATGACTTTCTTTAGATATCATCTGTTGCACTGATCATGTCATGTGTCTTAGACAGTATGTCTTTTGCTATATCTGTTAGATGTTGTAATTGCAGTCAATTATATCTGAGAAGCATGCTTTCTTCACTCCACCTGCACCCCAGTTGCATTCATTGCATATTTTGAGGGGGAGTCTGTGTCTCTTTAGAGTGCTTTTAGTCTCGCTTGATGAGTCCACTTGTCAAAAGGGGGAGAAATTTTGGGAGAAGAGTTTAAGGGGGAGTTTTGGCTTTCTCTGGGATTTGTTTCAGGGGGAGTTTTTGTCCCGTTTGTCCTTACTTTTTTGATATCCTTTGAGAAACCAAGGGTTGGTTTCGGAGTCTGTGATGAGTGATTGACTGTGTTTAACCTCTAGTTCGAAGGGGTACCTCCGAAGGGGTTCAAAGGTTGGATCTCCGAAAGTGTTCGGAGGTGGTTTCACCGAAGGGTTCGGTGGGCTTTGGTTGCTGCAGCTGTTGCAGCGGAGTGTGCTTGTCGGAGGGGTCCGACAGTACACGATGACTGGGTTTGTACCGAAGGTATCGGTACTTTGGGCGGTACACCGGAGTGTGTGCCGAAGGTTGCTAACCCGGAGAGGTCTCCAGAGTACTGGATACACTTGTCTGCTTGTCTGTGGTGCGCATGTGACTTCGGAGGCGACGGACGGGTCGTAGCAGGTGAACCTGGGTCAAGCTGGAGGCTTGATGCCAGGGGAGCAGGGAGCTCCATCACGGTGGCTGCGAAGGGGTCAAGGTCGGACCTCGGGTCGAGGTGTGCCAAGAGAAGGCAGTAAGTGCGGAGTGTGGCTCCGGGTGAAGGTACTCTGAGACAAAGTCCTCGGAAGCGAGGCACTTCGAAGGGTACTCCGGAAGGAGTGACTTCGGAGTATGGTGGATCAAGTCCTCAGCTGAGGCAAAGTTTTCGAAGTGTGCTCTGGAGGGAGACACTCGAAGGTACCCGACGAAGGTCTCAGAAGTCGAGGTGCACCGAAGGCATGGTCCGGGTGAGGCTCGTCGAGGAGTGTGCTCGGGGAGAGACACTGCGACGAAGTGCTCATGGAATGCTTCATGCGGAGGCCTTGGACGAAGGAGGGACTTCGAAGGGTGGTACTCCGAAGGTGGGGCTTCGGAGTGAAGCAGGTTTCAGAGCAAGGCTGGCTCCGGAGTGAGGTGGACTTGAGGTACTTCGGCCATGCATGGCTTTGGTACACGGACTGACGGAGTTCGAGCTGGGACTAGCTGCGAAGCCGTGGTGGTCCACTCCGAAGGTGTTGGTGCGAAGGCCCAAGGGCATTGACGGGTGTAGGATTTTGCTGGGTGTAGGATTGATAGGAAGAGTACCTCTGGTACTTGTCATTTTCTAGGTACATCACTGGTTTGCTGGTCTTCCCGCAAACAGTCTAGTGTTGCACAATCGACGGCTGAGGCCGAATATGTTGCTGCAGCTAGCTGTTGCTCTCAGATTTTGTGGATGGTTTCCACTTTGCGGGATTTCGGGTTAGATTATAAGAGTGTTCCACTTTTCTGTGATAACACTAGTGCCATTTGTATTGCAAACAACCCGGTTCAGCATTCCAGAACCAAACACATTGATGTGCGATATCATTTTCTCAGAGATCACAATGAGAAGGGTGATATTGAACTTCAATATGTTGATACCCAACACCAGCTAGCCGATATTTTCACAAAACCCCTCGATGCTTCTCGATTTGCCTACTTGCGTGGGGAACTTGGTATTTGTCACCCTTACGGCATTTTGTGAGGGGGAGCAGATTTAGATTGATGTGCATATGCTAATTGTGTGTGAAATTGCATTTACATCTTTTGCACTTATATGCTTGATTATAATTCATGAATCATGTCAGCTCAGCTCTATTTAATATATCTAAAAGATTATGTGCATGATTCTTCTTTCCAAAATCAAATCATGCTCACTGCTTAGTCTTGAAGCTAGCATGTTTAGGCAGGACTGCTTTAGCTATCTTTTATCTGCTTGATAGCAAGACACCTTTTCTCTGGATGCTAATCATTGCAACTTGAAAAACAGTTCATCATACTCATGGATATTCATAAAATGCTAAAACAATTTGTTCACTCAATCGAAATTCCAAAAATCCATGATTTACATGCTTCAAAGTTAAAAGATCCAGGTGGGTTTGTTTGTCGCACTATTCTATTCTAGACTGCTTACCATTGCACATTGGTCTGAACTGGAATAGTGTAGTGTATGCCAAAATCACTGCTTTAAGCTTCGGATGGCTTTCATGCCTAGGCTTGGCCTGATTGGACAGTATAAGGTGGACAAACAAATAACCCCTGGCATTATGAAAAGAACAACAAAATTCATTGATCTTCAAGTTTGCTTTTAAATGCTCCACTTGAACTGGACTTGTCTGTCTAGAGTAGAAACTGACTAGCTTTGCGCAGTCCTTGCTTTCACTTGTCTAGTTACCTTGATTGAGTGGTGATGCTTTTATTTCAAACTGATAAAATCACATGCAGTCATCATGTTTTTCAGAGAAGGTTAAATTGAGTTGAGCACATGGTAATTGGTATTGATAATTGGCATATTTTTGCTTTATATGTCTTTGCAATTCTGCCCATTTCAAAGCTATGCATCTTTTACATGCTCCTTGATGCTTGCATTGCCAAAGGGGGAGAAATTTTTGAGTTCTCTGCTGCAAAGGGGGTAAAATTACTCGGGGGGAGTTTTCGGGGTAAAATTACTCAGGGGGAGTTTTTATCTTGAAAAGGGGGAGTTTTGCCGAAGGGGCTTTTTACTCTTTTAAAAAAGGGGGAGGAAAATTCTTTTATCAAGTGACATGATTTGGCTCGTTTCTGAGTTTTTATGGTCACTTGTGTGCTGAAATTCTTTAAATTTTCTTAAACTTGAATTTGGTTGTCAATGCACTCATCAAAGGGGGGATTGAGAAACCAAGGGTTGGTTTCGGAGTCTGTGATGAGTGATTGACTGTGTTTAACCTCTCGTTCGAAGGGGTTCGAAGGTTGGATCTCCGAAAGTGTTCGGAGGTGGTTTCACCGAAGGGTGCGGTGGGCTTTGGTTGTTGCAGCTGTTGCAGCGGAGTGTGCCTGTCGGAGGGGTCTGACAGTACACGATGACTGGGTTTGTACCGAAGGTCTCGGTGATGGGGGAGTGGTCCCGATCTTCCGCTAGGTAAAGGATAAACTTGGGTTGGTGGAGAATCTCGACGTTGGCGATCCAAGGCTCCGGTCCGGCGGATCAAAACCTTGCAATCGTTACACCACTGTCTCCGTTGGTTATCAACCACGCAGGACGCGATTGACCTCGCCACGAAGGCTAATTCCTGCAAGCGAACCCAAGAACACAAGCAAGAACAGGAAGGATACAAATCGAATGCCAAATCACAGACAAACGAAGGTAAGGTGAGGTTTCACAAACGCCAATGCAGCAGCCAATCGGTCCGGTGCAAGAGGCGGGATCTAAACACAACAGTGTAGATGCAACAAAGCAAAACCTAACCCTAGAGGCGGCTGGTGTGAGAATATATATAGGGCGGCAGCCTGTGGAAGGCGAACAGACATGGGCTGTGGGCTAGAAGACGTACAGACTCAGACTATGGGCCAACATGGCCCAGTTCTGTCACGCAGTACTGTTTTAAATACACAGGACGACTCGAGACTCCAAATGAGGTGAAACCAACGGCAAACGATCCGTCTTCTCCTCAGCTTTCCAAAAAGTCAAAGAACGCGCCAATCGGACTTCGTATGATGAAGTTATGCCCATTTTGGTGAATGGTGGTCGATGTAGTCCGAACCAGCGAATTCTTGACTTCAAATCATCCGTGCGGCTCCATCTTCAACTCCAACTCTCCTATTCCATCTCCCATGTTCCTAAGCAACAAAATATCACTAGTATTCAGTAGCATCCCATCCAAACAAATATAATCAAAGTTGCTAAGGAACGAATTAACCTCATGGTTCAAGCGACGGGCACGGGCGCGTGTGATTGGTCCTTGTAGTTGAATTGTAGGTGGAGGCTCCATGTGTGTATCATGTGAAGTGATGTCCTCATCACTCGGTACTTTGGGCGGTACACCGGAGTGTGTGCCGAAGGTTGCTAACCCGGAGAGGTCTCCGAAGTACTGTATACACTGGTCTGCTTGTCTGTGGTGCGCAGGTGACTTCGGAGGCGATGGACGGGTCGTAGCAGGTGAACCTGGGTCAAGCGGGAGGCTTGATGCCAGGGGAGCAGGGAGCTCCGTCACGGTGGCTGCGAAGGGGTCAAGGTCGGACCTCGGGTCGAGGTGTGCCAGGAGAAGGCAGTAAGTGCAGAGCGTGGCTCCGGGTGAAGGTACTCCGAGACAAAGTCCTCGGAACCGAGGCACTTCGAAGGGTACTCCGGAAGGAGTGACTTCGGAGTATGGTGGATCAAGTCCTCGGCTGATGCAAAGTTTTCGAAGTGTGCTCCAGAGGGAGACACTCGAAGGTACCCGACGAAGGTCTCAGAAGTCGAGGTGCATCGAAGGCATGGTCCGGGTGAGGCTCATCGAGGAGTGTGCTCGGGGAGAGACACTGCGACGAAGTGCTCATGAAATGCTTCATGCGGAGGCCTTGGACGAAGGAGGGACTTCAAAGGGTGGTACTCCGAAGGTGGGGCTTCGGAGTGAAGTAGGTTTCGGAGCAAGGCTGGCTCTGGAGTGAGGTGGACTTGAGGTACTTCAGCCATGCATGGCTTTGGTACACGGACTGACGGAGTTCGAGCTAGGAGTAGCTGCGAAGCCGTGGTGGTCCACTCCGAAGGTGTTGGTGCGAAGGCCCAAGGGCTTTGACGGCTTCGGCTCAAAACCGTCACTGTATCGGAGGCTAACTTCGGTGAAGCGAAGGCCGTCAGGCTCAAGGCTTCTCACCGAAGCTACCGCACCCCTCGCGTGCGAAGGGGGGCTTCAGAAAAGTCAAAGACTGTAAAGGCTGACATTGTCTACTCGACAAAAAGCTGACGTTGTCCCCTCTGCAAAGCTGACAGAGAAACCTCCAGAATAAAGTTGACTACCTTTTGTACCCCTCTGTTCTGTAGAGACAAAACCAATGTAAACCCTAGGGGTAAAGTAGTCAATTCACTTGGGTGAATAGTGGCTATAAATATGGGGGCTGGGTAGGTAACATTTAACACTTTGAGCATTCATTGTTGAGCTCCTGTACTAGCCACCGCATACTTTGTATTCATCCAGTGAGTTCATTTTTAGTGTTCCCTATTCAAGCAGCGAAGCCCTGTTTGTGTGTGCATTTTGCTTGAGCTTGTTTTACATACCTCGCTGCATACTTCGATCATTTGTGTGTCACTTCGAGTGACTTGTGGTAGTGCATCGAAGCCTGTCTTGGCGAAGTGTGTTGTGTGTGAAGTGTGTTTTTCAGTGTGTGTTCGCTTTGTGTAACTGGAGGCTAGACCTCGTTGTTTACTAGCGAAGCCCTGTTTGAAGCCCGGTTCATTTCGCTTCACGAAGCCCCTAGTGAAGTCTGTTAGTGTGCGTTTAGACCCTCGAAGTACGAAGCCCAGCACCAGTTGCTATCGCTAAGTATTTGGTCGAAGTCCTCAGAGGGTAGTCCACTCTTGCGAAGGGTGAAGTGTGAAGCCTGCTTGAAGCACCCTCTGTGCGGAGCCTGCACTGACTTAGCAGAGTTGTTTTTTCGGGGTTGTGTGGAGCGAAGTCTGCTTCACTTCGGACTTTTACTCCTTGCGAAGCCTGTATTCGGAGCCATCAAATAACTCCGAACCTGCTCTTCGAAGGTTGTGTTCGAAGCCTGTTTCGCAGTAGACTGAATTAAAACAGAAGGCTATTTTTAGCCTGAAATTTTAAAAGCTCCCATTCACACCCCCCCTCTGGTCACCGTTTCTGGTCCAACATCCTTGTTGATGATTCTGAGATTGCACTCATTTTGAGCTTTTACCTTTGGTTAAGCATAATGACCGCTTCTTGCTTTTGTTCGGCTTTTGGTCATTAGGGTTAAACTCTTACTTTATTTTCTTCTTCTCTATTTTCGTGTGTTTTGTTTTCGTGTTTCCACAGTTGCTTGCAGGTACTGGAAAGCTGATGAAGAGAAGTGTTGACAATGCACTCATCAAGGGGGAGTTTGAGGAGCCATGCTGAAGAGCGTGGGCCTCATGGCTCTAGATGTGATAAGTCATTGTCAATGATAGTAAAAAGGACAGAAGAAGAGAGGTGATCTGCTGCGTCTGAGCCGTGTGTGACTCAGGTACACGGGCAGCGAGCGACTATTGGGCAGAGGGGCCACGAAGTTGGGCTGGCCCAATCCGGGTACACGGGCTAAGAGCAGCAGAGGATCCACAGGGCTGTTGACCAGGATTTACTCAGGTACACGGGCGGTGGGCTAAGGGAGCTGCGGAATCGAGCCGGCCTAATCCGGGTACCTGGTGCAAAGCCGGTGGACGCTTTGTTAGTTTTGACGCAAAACTGACGACCGCTGATCTTGGAACGGACCATCCAGAAGTGAAGCCGTAGTCACTACGAAAGCTCTGGTTCCGGATAAGTCATCTGTAAATAGGAGTTTTACTATTTTGTCCTTAGGCCCACAGTCAGTCAGTCGAGTCTGTAAAAATATCCTAAGGGCAGTTGGGTCTTTTCTTTTTATTTCAGCGTCTGTAAAAAAAGCCCTAAGGGTCTGGTGGAATATTCTAGGCTGATTGGGCTGCCTATAAATAGGGCCCCAATCCCTAGGGTTAGTTCACCCTTTTCAGAAATTACTTTACTAATCAATTGGGTCACTTTTTGTTCACCTGTTTCCTGTTCATGTTCATGTGCGCCGCCACTGCAGTTCATCTGTTCTTCACGAATACGTGAGATCTTATTCTCTCTCTTCCTGTCATTCGGTGTGCAGTGAGTTCTGTGTTTTTACTGCATCAGTTTGCGTGCGGCTGGTTGTTGACTCTGCGTATTTTTCTTCTTGGATTGCTTTTATGCTACGTTCTAAGAAATCTGGTTCTTCTTGCGTGCTCCTGTAGCAGCAAGTAGTATCTATCTCCTGTAGCTACAGTATGCTAGTTTTCTAGCCTTTGCTTTTTCCTGACATAGCTTTTTGTTCGAGGAGATAGTATCTGGCATGTCTCATGATGTTTCTGGTGGAGCCCCATACTTTACTCGAAGTCCTTCTGTTTTGTGAAGCAGGCTTCGATCAGACCTCTCCGTAGGCTCTGCTGCTTTCAGTAACTCCGAACTTTAGTTGAGGACCCTGTTTCGAAGTATGCACTGGTTGAAAGTTTTATTCTGACATACTTCGACTGTTCTTTTGAAGCACACTTCGACAAGTTTCGAAGTTAGCTTCGAAGTTTGTCTCTCTGGTTGGCTTCGCTCGGAGTGTGTTACTGAGAGGTTTCTGCCTGTTGTCATTTTTTGTTGTTGTGGATCTCACCCAGTTTGTGCGTTTGGAGTTTGTGATTCGAAGTGTGTTTTCTAGGCTTCGATATTTTTTTGTGTGAACACTAGAGGACTCCGAATCGAAGTTAGTCTGTGTTTCGAAGGTCACTACTCCTGTAGTCATACCTCGATCAATCTAACTTCGAAGGTTGTGTCACAGGCTTCGATTGTTCTCTGCTTTGCTTCGAAGTTGATTTTTTCTTGTGTTGAGCTTCGTAGCTTCGAAGTGTGCTTTTCGAAGCAGGCTTCGGTAGTTTCATACTTAGCACAAGGCACTTCGCACCAAAGCATGCTTCGCTATCTGCCACACACTTCACCGAACTAGCTGAGACTTCATCAACCTTCGGCACTTCCACAACAGACTTCTTCAGCCTTCGACAAAGGACTCTGAATCAGGCTACGACACTGCGAAGCAGGCTTCGACACTACGAAGCAGGCTTCGACAATGCGAAGCAGGCTTCGTCAAGTACCTTCCTGGAGACAACCATGAACAGTAACTTCTCATCTCCTTTTTAACGTTCACACTGAGTTTTTAGCTGTGATGGTTTAGCTCTGAGTACTTTGATCTGCCCATGTTTTAACTACTTTGTTTATCTGCCTATTAGCACTGTATTGGTGTTTCTTTGTCTAGGACACCGGTTGTTTCTAGGCTAGATACTTTTAGGCTTTGGTGATCTGTTTACGTTTTGGTGCTTAGTCTTTTGAGGTGTGTTGGGTGTTGGGAGCAGGCCATTGATTCGAAAGAATTTTTTAGGCGCCCATTCACCCCCCCTCTGGTCGCTACTTTTGGTCCTACACTCATCATGCGCTAGCTCGGGATGTACGACGTGTTCGGGCCTATATGCTTGTGCATGCGGCGCGGGCAGCGTGGGAAAAGCTGGCGCAGGTGTAGGTGGAGACGGCGCATGGTAAGCGGTGCTAGTTTGGCCGTAAGCATGGTGACTGGTCTCGACCACGGTTATCGAGGACGGAGACGTAATGGCTTTGCCAGTACTACCGTCAGTTCTATTGTAAATGTGATTTATTGGAGGTATACTAGCAATCAGAGCTGAAGGTATGGCCTCAGTAAAGCCGAACCTTCTATGTGTCACCTCTACTTGAGAGCTAACTGCCGAATCTAAACGGTTTGCTAGTGAAGCACTAATTGCTTGATCTACTAATGCAGCTATCTTCTGCTCAATCTCTAAAGAAGATAAACGAGGCAATACTAGTGTTACCTGGGTCCGAGCGAGGTCGGGGACATTGACTTCGCGCTTGATGAAGCCTGCACATGTCTTGACGTAACTCCCAAGCATGAGGTCTTGGACTGCCTTCATTTTTGCCTCAATCTCTACTTGGTCTTCTGCGGGAATATCTTCAAGGGTAGGAGTCATGATGTAGCGATTGTCGATGTCTGCGCCTCTCACGGGATCCATCGACAATGTAGGCGTAGTATTCGTTGTAGACGTACCGGCGGCCGATGTAGATGTACTCGTCATGTTGGCGTAGCCTTCCCTAGTGGAGTCGCCAAAAAGTGTGTTGACATGAAAACATGCCCTCGCACTTGGGTCAGTTCGATGATCCAAAAGTGTGTGGATACTTAGGGACAAACCTAAGCGTAACACAACACTGACGTTGCGTTCCGACTACCCTTAACAATGGTAAGGGGGTGGAGTCGCCAGGTAATCAGATCACACAGAAATAATCCAATTAGCCAAAAAGAAATATATTAAACAGAATAAATCAGCAAGCTAAGCGGAGCCTGACTGATTCGAAGTATATAGTGCGAAGGGTATCACCAAAGGGTACCTTCGAACTATGATGTGAAGGGTCCCGCTGAAGGGTGCCTTCGGCATTCGGACTAATCTAGTAGAAGGCAGGCTCCGAATAGATCTCGACGCGACAATCACCTCTGAACAAGAGGGTTCGGCGCGAAGTCTCTGACACGATAAAATAACTCAAACGCAATGCGCTAGCTTGACTTCGTCTGACGAGGGGTGCGAACGTGGCGAGGCCTGTCTCGACGAAGCCTGTTGCGAAGCGTGCTGGTGCACAGGACTCAGTCAAACCGACAATAGCGTGATGGTCCGGCACGGGTAGTCGAAGCTAGGATTCCACCGAGGGATGTTTTGGCAGCCTTCGAAACTAGTCTCCTGGCTCCGGACACCTCCGGCGAAGTGGCTACGGGCGTGGAAACCTGCAGCAGAATAGATATCAAGTGCCAATTTGGCCTGGGACCAAATTCTGCTAAGTGTTGTACTAGAGAAACGAAGGTAGCAATCTGTTACGCAGATTAGCGAATACATCACAGACAAAGTAACAAGGCGATAGCAATCTATTACGTAGATTAACGGGTACTTCACAAGCAAAGTAACAAGGATTACCACTGTTCCGAAGTGGCCAGCGGAGGGCTTCCAGGAAAACCCACGAAGGTTGTAGAAAAGTAAAGATAAAAGTAAAGGTACGGTTCAAAGCTAGGTCTTTGTGTTTGATTTGTGTTGGGGGGTTAATGAACCGGCCTCACCCCTATATTTATAGGGGCTAGTCTTTTAATCTCTAAGATTAATCTGTTAAGATTCGGCCTAATCATGCGTATGGATAAAATTATCCAGAAATAGACTCAAACTCTATCTCTAGAATTCTGCCTGAAGTGGGCCTTTGGCCAGGCCCACCGAAGCCTGCTCCTCGGGCCGAAGCTTCGGCGAGGCAAGTCTCCGAAGGCCTTCGATCCGAATCCAGCATGCCTGCTGGAAGCTTCTGAAGCCCATAGCTTCAATGGGCCTTTGGCCTTATAGGGCTTCGGCCTGATCCAGGACATGTGTATTTTTGGCTCAAATTACCAAAATTGATATTTTGAAAATATTAACCATTTAATGTCATTTTTGCTATCAACAGGTAGTCAAAGGGTTTGGCTTCATCAAGAACGAAGAAGAGCCTTGTGTTTACAAAAAGGCTAGTCAGAGGTCACTTGTATTTCTGGTCTTATATGTTGATGACATATTGTTGATCCTAAATGACATTGCTTTGTTAAATGTTGTCAATACTTCATTGAAAAATAGTTTCTCAATGAAAGATCTTGGAGAGGCAGCATACATTTTGGATATAAAGATCTATAGAGATAGATCAAATCGGCTAATTGGATTATGCCATAGTATGTACATTGATAAGGTTTTGAAGCAGTTCAAAATAGAGAATTCAAAGAAGATTTTTTTACCAATGTCACATGGTATTTATCTCAGTAAGACTTCGTGTGCTTTGACACCTGATGATCTAGAGAAAGTGAGTGTGATCCCATATGCCTCCGTGATCAGATCCATCATGTATACCATGTTGTGTACACGCCTAAATGTACCCTATGTTCTAAGTGTTACGAGCAGATTCCAGTCAAACCCCGGTGAAAGTCACTGGGCTGTAGTAAAAAGTATCATCAAGTACTTGAGAAGAACTGAGGATATGTTCCTAGTTTACGATGGTGAAGAGGAGCTCGTTGTAAGTGGTTACACTGATGCTAGATTTCGGACCGACAAAGATGATTCTCAATCGCAATCTGGATTTGTGTTTTGCCTTAATGGAGGCACAGTGAGTTGGAAGAGTTCTAAGCAAGAGACAGTGGCCGATTCTACAATAGAAGCTAAGTGATTTGAACATAGCAGATCCGTTGACAAAATCTCTTCTACAACCCAAGCATGAGGCACACCTGAGAACCATGGGTATTAGATACTTGAGTGAGTGAGTCATGTGTATGTGGAAGATGTTATTAGTGTCTATGCTTATGTATGAGGATAATTGTTATCTTGTTCCTTGAATAAACGTCGTTTATTTTGATTGATGAGTTGATGACTTATCTGTGATACTCTTTGTTTTATAATGATGTTGTTCAAAAGGCATCCCTGATCTTATCATTATGTGGAACAGTGATGATACATAGATTAGCACATCTTGATGATTGATGATCATATTTCACGGATCACAGACATGGAGATGTCAAATGAGAGATGTGAACACATGCAGAGAACATGGTGTTGGATAGATCCACTTGAGATACTGCTAGGATTGTTATTTTTATGTGCCATTAGTTGTCATATCAAATGGTGTACCTATAGAGTCCTCAAACCTAAGATCATCATTTGATTCCTGAATGCGTAGCGGCACACTTAGATGCTTCCTAACGCTACTTAGTAACTGGGTAGCCATAAGGGTTGTTTTCAAGTGTGTTGTGAAACATGTCGTGGGATGTGAGTGGTCAAGAGGGAAAAGAGCAAAAACATGTCACTTGGTAAAAGATCTCCCTCTTGAGCAAAAACCTTATGCAAAGCAAGGCAAAAGCATCAAAAGCATCTCAATGCAACATGAAACCCAATACTCCCCCTTAACCACACAATCAAAGCCTCCAAAAGCATCTTGTAGACCATTTCTCCCCCTTTGACAATGCAAGCATAAAGGAGATAAAAGATGCAAAGAGGGGAATGAGGGTAAAGCAGAGATGTGAGCTTCTGAAATATGAACAACTGCAATTACAGTGCAAACAATCATTCACCTTGATTATTGTCTAAAAGTACTGAATGACACGCATAGATGAATACCATCTAAACAAAAGGCATGAGCAAGCATTTTCAGATTTTAGCAAATAAAAGTATCACCACTCAGACTAGCATACTAGACATGGCAAGGCATGAGATGCAAAAGCTAATCAAGCACACACTAGATAATCATATCCCACAGCAAGGAGCTTTAGCAAACATGATATGCAATGAATATTAACTTTTCATTTTTGTGCCAGGGGTTATTTGCATGTCAACCGTATGCTAACCGACCAAGCCAACCCTAGGTCAAGCAAAAGACCATCGGAAGCTTAAAGCATTGATGGATATTTTCAATTTTAGCACACAACAACATGAATATCATTCATTTTCATTTTCATTTTTCATTTTCATTCATTTTTTGATGATGATCAAGTTGCATTTTAGCATCCAAGTAAAAAGGACCTAGCTATCAGGGGTGTAAAAGATAGCAAAAGCACTCAACTCATTCAAGCTAGTTTCTAGACTAAGTAGTGATCGTTTTCAAAATTTCACAAATAAAAGCCATGCTCATGACAATTATCAGATGAATACATGCCAAGTACAGTCAACAGTATTAAAGACAATACTACAAAGGCATAACAAAGCATGTACTTGTAAAAGCAATTAATCATATGACAGAAGCTCATGCAATGCTATACAACTCCCCCTCAAAACATGCTAGAAGCTCTCAAATGCTCAGTGAGAGGGCGAGTTAAAAATTGTTTTAGAATCCAGCATCGCAAAACTCGAGAACCACGCAAAGTAGTAGACTGATCATGCACAGGATAAAAACCATGATAAAAAGTGTGCGGTCTAGCTACAAAGCGTGAACCTAGAAAACGATGAGGTCTCCCAACCTGTCGAGCATCAAAGCCTCTTACATGTGGTTTATCACCATATGAAGCATGGTGTACACCACGAGGGGCAAAATCACTCACAAAACCATGGGGATCCTCAAAATCAGAGCAAGAGTGAAAAGCAGACTCATGCATACCTAAAGATGGGTAATGCATATCCTCAAAGCTCATAGCAAAAGACCGTCACTCATCCCTGACATGACGAAAGCAAAACCCAACCAAGTGACCCACCCGATGACAATAGGAACATTGATACACTCTCTTGGGTATGTGAGCATGGGTCTCAGGCGCAAATCTCACAGTTTTCTTGGGTTTTTGCTGAGTAGGTTCATCTGGTGAACAAAGAGCTTTCTTTGTAGGTTGGGTAGGATTCTTGGCTTTTTGATCAGTGTCTAACTGGGTTCTCTCTTTCTCAAGGATAGTGGGAGGAGTGAACACAGTTTCTCTCACAGTGTTTGGAGTAGTTCCCTCATAACCCAACCCGAGAGCTAACCTTGCCCTGTCAGCACACATTTTGGTTTTAGCCAAAAGCAGATCCATCCTACCCTTTCGTTCAGTGCATTTTTCCACCACAGAGAGAAGGTAATCATTCTCATATTTCAATTTTTCAACTTGCTCTCTTGCAAAGCTAAGTTGGTTCTTAAGGGTGATGCAGGTGGGACATGCCGGCTGCACATCCTTAGAACACTCAACACTCTCTAATCTAGCCTTAAGTTCATCAACATACATATCTCTCAAATTAATGCTTTCAACAAGTAAAGGACAGTTCATGCATTCATTGATGACCGCAGGACTAGACTCCACCACCAAAAGATGCTTTTCAGTTAATTCAAGTTTTTCAACAGTTTGAGCATGTGTAAAATACAACTGAGCAAGTTCATTCATGACAGTAAGACATGACTAACCATCGGCATCATCAGACTTAGATTTCAAAGTTGCAAGTTCAGTGGAAATAGTTTCAAGTCTGAGTTTTAATTCTTTTCGTTGTTTAGCAGCAAGTTTAAGTAATCTATCCTGAGAATAAACAGCATCATGCAATTCATCATTTTGAACAAGAAGCTGATCACGGGATAGATATACCTTAGAAGTGTAGAGCTCGTCGTTGTTGTCATTGTCGTTGACCATGAAGCAAAGGTCGGTGAGGTCCACTGTCTTCTTCTCCTTCTTCTCTTTCTTGGGAGGCTCCTCGTTTAGCCAATTTTCCGCGCTTCCCTCTAAAGTAGGGTTTCTTGTTCCATTCTTGGTGCTTGTACTCATTTTCATTTTTCATTTTCAATTTAGGGAAATTCGCTTTTATCTGAGACGTATCTCCACATTCAAAACACCCATGTGACCCTCCTTTCCTTTGGTCTCGTCTATCATTGTAGAAGCGAGTGAACTTCTTGACAATGAGAGCTAGCTCCTCATCATCTAGAGCATCCACTTGTTCTTTTGTGACAGAGACAAGGGAGGACAAGTCAAAAGCACCAGAATAAGCACAAACTCCAGAAACGCCAGAAAAATTACCTCCAGATGAGGTACCACTGCCAGAACTAGAAACCAAAGCAATCGAAGGCAACAAATCTTTTCCAGCTCCTGGTCGAGATGCATTGGCAATATCGGTGGACTTAAGCTTACTAAAGAATTCGTCGCAAGTTAGAGTGTCAAAGCTCGCCGACTCTTCAATACTAGAGATCTTCACCTCCCATATGCTACGATCAAGAGCATAGAAAAGTTTGATCGCCCTATCATGGTCAGAGTAATCTAAAGTCACAGTGGAGCGCAAATTACTCACAATTCCATCAAAACGCGCAAACATGGCATCTACAGATTCACCAGGGCCTGGCACAAATATTTGGTATTCTTGATTATAAGTGCTTTGCCTCCTAGCCTTAATCTGGGTAGTGCCCTCATGAAAAGTTTTCAAAGTGGTCCAAATTTCACGTGCAGTTCATAGGTGCTAGACCCTGTCAAACTCTTTGCAACTCAGACTGATGAACAATATGTTTCTCACTTTGCTATTGCATTCATACTGTAATTTCTCAGTCACTGAAGTGTGAGTTTCAGGGATCACATATTGGGAATCAAAAATGTCCCAAATGGCACTTCCTTGGCTTAGAAGGTAAGCCTCTATGCACACTTTCCAATAAGCAAAATCATGATCATCAAACATCGGAATTTTTGAGTGTCTTTCCATGTCGCCAAAACAAGGATCACAAACCGGTTAAGGTCAACTAGTGATCTAACCTGCTCTGATACCAATTTTGGGATCGGAATGGCGACTAGAGGGGGGTGAATAGGCGCCTCAACAAATTCTTGTGAATGTGATGGCCTTTTCAAATCACCCAATGTCCCTCAAACATCATCAAAAAACAAGTGTGAACCAAACAGTACACAATTAGTGCAAAACTAGGCCCAAAATTTTATTTCAGATCAAATCGGAGTTTGGAGTGCTGAAATACTTCTATCGGTAACTGAAACACTGACAATATCTTGTCAATTATTTAAACTCCGATTTAGAGAAGAATTCACACTTTTAGTTCCAACAACTTCAGTGGACAATTTTGAGTTTGTTCTGATTATGTTTGCACACTGTGAAGTGTGATCAGGTCAGAGAACAGACTCAAATCTGCAATTTCAAAATCTTACTCAAAACTCATTTGAACAAATCACTTCTGAAAACAGCATGAATGTGAATAGTGACAATGTTTTCAAGAACACATATAAACTTCAATTCAGATGTGAAAACTTTACTTCTTATCCTGAATTAACTCACACACAATTTGAAATTAGAATCACTATTCAGATCAATCTTTTCCAGAACAAATTAAAATTCAGAACTAATTCAGATTCAATTTTCAGAAGGGCTACAGTTCTGAACCAAAATATATAAAACTGGATATGAAGTTCAGAGTTTCAGATCAATATAATCAGAACTAGATTCAATCAATTCTGTCATCAGATGAGCTCAGCAACAGATTCAGAACCTCTAGAGAATTTTCAGCAATATTTAGAACTGAGACTGAAAACAGATTTCAGAGAATAAATTTTGTTTGAATTAATTGCATTCAAAACTTATATTCAAGTTGCAGCTATATATTCAGATCAATTCAATATAGCATGATGATAGTACTTTTAGAGATCAGAACTTTTAAACTCAATACTCAGTTGTAGCACATTCAAAAAGTGTTTAAATGTATTGCTGACTCAAGCTAAATAACAAACTACAATTCAATTACAGCACTAAGCTTCAGACCATTCAGAATATTACACCTGATATCAATTGGATGTCAATCATCAAGTGCACATACAATTAACTCAGATTTCAGTTGAACAAATCAAACTTCAGGAAATTTCTTGTACATGAACAGTGAGGACACAAGTTGTGAAGCAAAATTCAGAAAACAGCAAGTTCAGATTCAGAATTACACTCCTGTCAAAAGTTTAGAACCAGACACACATTTGATGAGGAATAGTGTATACTTTTCAAAACAGGTTCAGATTGAAATTTTTCAGAATTGCTTCACTTCATATATTCAATCACTATTTCAAACTTAACTTTAGTATCTAGCTATCTAGAACCACATCGTGAAGGATAAAACTAAACACTAGAAAGATTAAGACTATTAGTACATGAGTAGAACAGAAATTGCAGAAAACTGTAACACATCTAAAAACAAACTGAACAGCTACAAATCTGAAACCAGACTGAATTCTGAAATGATTTTTGAGTAAATAGAGTTCAGACTAAAATATTTTCAGAGAATGAACTAGATTTTAGAGAGTACTGTCACAAAACAGATTCACTCAAAGTTTCAGATCAGATCAACCAAACCTCAACTGAAAATTCAGAATTCATCAAATTGAATGTCTAAAGGAACAAGTATTTCAAACTAGTTCAAAAGTTCAGACATGAATCATAATATAGCTCACACATTCTGAATTTCTAAACAGATTTCATATCTGAAAACTATACTCATAACTGTTCAGATAAAACTATTTCACTTCTAAAATTTTGTTACTTCTACCAAAACTTGCTACTCAGAATGAGATAGATCACAAATTAAATCCAGAGAACTATTTCATATTCAACTCTTCACATATCAATCAATTTTAGAACAGAATTTTTAGAACTTGAAGTGATTCAATCTTCAACAAAATAAAACTGCTACCATTGAAACTGAATCTCTGTATACTCCTCTTTTCAGAATACCAGCAAGAGAGGAAAAAATAATGTGATACTTGTTCTTTTCACTCAACTCTTGCAATATCAATTTTTAGAACTAATACACCTTTGATCTAAATCAGTAAAAATACATGGAGAACATACTTGCAAATAGGCTTATTATCTATTTGGATATTTATCTATATTTGTGTAATAGTTGAACTACTATTTGGATTTGTGTGTGATTTGCATTTTGAATTATTTGGTTCATTGAACTATTTGGATTTGGATTGCTTGATCGGTGTTTTATGCCTACTTCTCATACTTTGATGCTTATTATCATAGATATGCTTATTCTTGTATGCATGTGTTAAGGGGAAGCTTATGCTATATTTTGCACATGTGTACTTCTTACTTTTAAATCATACTTTATATGAAGTGGTTGTCATCAATTACCAAAAAGGGGAGATTGAAGCATCTAGACCCCTTATGTGGTTTTGGTAATTAAATGACAAACATGATTTGTGGACTAACTACTATTTGCAAGTGTGATTGGGACAAGCTAGGTCCATAAGAATGAAGCAAAGGATGAAGCGCCCCAATTTAAATTGCTGACGGTGGAGAAAAGTTCAAAGTGAAGGTGTCAGGGATATAACTCTGGGTACCCTGCCGAGTGTTGGACTGCCGAATGGTATGAAGACTGATCCGTGAAGAACCACCGAATCGCCTGAGTCAGCACTCAGGAAAAAATTCACCCGAGTGATGGAACTCCAACAGTCGGCCCTAGGGTCATCAAGACGACGGTTACACTCATCAAGACTTCCTTAACCACTGCAGTAATTCATGTCGATAAAAGGCTTTTATGTGGCCGTTATACGACTGTTTCCACAACCATTAGTACGATGATTAAACTCCTGTAACCCTCATCCTTGTCATATAAAAAAATCGAGGGGGAGGCTCAATGGGAGATGACAGACACAAACTGACATGCCCACACAGACACATAGACTCTCCACACAAATCGAGAGGATCGAGAGTGAGAGAGACTTGCTGGCGGTTGAGTTCGCGAACTGACGACGGTCGTCGACAATCAGGGGATGCTTTGTCGGTTTTTGCTGAAAACCGTCGAATCACTAAATGTTTTAAATACAATAAATAGGAGTTTAGTTTTAGTTTGAGTATTTTAGTTTTATAGTATATTCTTTTGGTATATTTTTAGAATGGTTTTATTCTGAAAATATATTGAAAGTTGAGTCTCTTTGTAATTTTTCCTTTAAAACAAATTGGGTAATTTTCAGAATATTCTATTCTGAAATTGCCCAAGGGGTATCTTGTAAAAATGAATTCTAGAAGCTGCCTACTTAAGGGATCTTATCCCCTAAGTGTGGCTGACACTTTGGAGAACATTTTTTGGATTCAAAAAAATCCAGAAATCACTGCTTGATGCAATCTCTGGACAAGCTACAGAAAAATCAAAAGATATCGGATCCGCAATAGTGTTGTCGCTCGGGACTGTAGCGGTTCATATTTTTGGTTGCTGTTTCTTGCGCCTATTTGATCTAAGCATGTTTATTCTTCTCTGGATCCTCCTGGAAGGTTTATCTGATGCTTTTGGGAATCAATCCAAGGAAGAACAACTACAATCAGGTTTGTTCTATGCATCTATTTCCATATTTTCTTGCTGAAATTAGAGATTGATGGTTATTGAGGAGATCTGAAAGCCAGTTTACTGATAGTTGTTTCTCTGCAATATTTGTTGTAAGAGGTGATAAACTTCTTGTTGGAAAGTGTTTTCTCTGTGTGGCTGATTGATTTGTTCTTTCTGGCTGAGTAAATTTGTTCTGTTGTCAGTCTTGCAACAGTACTAGTTCTTCTTTTGTGCCAATCTGAGTTGAAGCAAAGTACTGAATTCCTGTATTATGTTTGAACATACTAAAATCAAATACTCTGACTGGTTCATGTTGTTTATTCTGTAAAACATGTACCAATTTTTATTGAGTTTGCCTTTTGAGTTTATCTCTGGTTTGTAATCTCAACTGAAGTTCAAAAACTCTAAGTGTTCTGCAGTAGTTGTGTCAACACACTTAAAGTGAGAAATTGCAGATGTTTTGATTTCAGTGTTTAGCATTTTTTTCTGATTTCATTTGATCTGAAAGTTTACTTTGAAATTACCAAATTGATGAAGTATTAAATCTGAAGTTCCTCCTGGAAATTTAATTTGTACTCATGTTTACTCAAAGTATCAAGTGTGATTGGGAGTGAAATATTTACTAAAGATAAACAATGCAGGTATGATCTGTTTCAGAAAGTACTTTTTCTGATCTAACTCTTTTTGCTTCTGAAATTGGACTGAATGAAATAGTTGGCCACTGTTTTAAGTATTTGAAGGAGTAAACAAGCACTCTTATTTGTTTTAATCTGTGCTGCTGATGAAACACTAAAGGTTATGAATATTTGAATAGTAAAATTTAGTATCTGTTGAAGGCAATTTAGTGTTTCTGGTATTATTCAAATCTGATCTGAATTCTCTATTCCTGGCATTTTGTCAACATTTTCTGAGTTGAGTTTAATCCCTGCAGGTTGACCGTGCTTAATCAATATATATGTGATGTTGCCTAATTGGATTAATCCTATTTAGAGTTATATCTACTTGAGTAGTGTTTGTTTCACTTGCAAATATTATGTTTCATCAGATTCAGCTGGACATTGTATTGTGTTTGCTAGTTTATTGCTCATCAGTACAAACACACAAACTCAACATTTCAGTGTCTTTTCTGATTCTCCTGAAATATACTGCTATGTCCTGTACATCCTTTGATTGTGTGTAGATACTACTCTTCTTCAAGAATTTTTCAGATGCTTTATTCTTAATCTGAAAGTTCAGCTTAAATTCAGATTTTTGTTTATGACATAGATTATTTTCATATCTGTAGCAGTCTGAAACTACTGTTTCTGTCATCATTAACTGTTTCACATAGAAATTGCACTGTTTGCTGAAAAATTGATTCTGTGTGGTTGGTTCCAAGTAGTCTTTCTTCTATAGATTGTGTTTGAGATGAATCATATATAGAGACAGAGTTAGTAATCCTATTTAGAGTAATCAGAGTTGGAGTTGAACTGAAAACTTGACTTTGTGATCAGTTTTGGAACAAGGTTTACTATTCATGATCAAGGCACTTTCTGAATTCCTGTGATTTCAGCCAAAATCCATTAGAGACAATCTAATTCATCATCTGATTTTTGGTCTGAGTTTTTGTGTAGATTTTAAATCAGCATCATGCAAATCTGAAGTTACATAAGAATGAAATCTGAACTCTAAGATATTTTGAATCTGTTTTTAGTACTATTCATCGTCCAGAATTTTTCAGAAGTGTGTGATTTCAACTAAAATTCCCTAGGAACTTTCTGATCTGCTGATTAGTGTTTTTGAGCTATCTCGGAGTTTCAGTCATCGATATACCTTTGTCGTTCATTCAGTCATCGATCTACACATTGTAGTTCGACATATCAATTGTCGATAGAGGGAGTCGATACTCCAAACTCCGAACTAGACTGAAATCTAAATTTGAAACGAGTGTGTTGCTGTGATTCATTCTGTTTTGGTTTAGATCTGAATTTGAATTTTTGGAGGAGCGTTGGGTGTTCTGAACAGGCCATCACATTCATGAGAATTTGTTGAGGCGCCTATTCACCCCCCTCTAGTCGCCATTCCGATCCCACAGAACCCAAAGATCTCATTGTGGATCTCCAAGAGACGGTGAACAACCTCCGAAAGTTCCCTGGAAGCCCAACCCGGAGAAATGCATGTTTGGAGGTCCAGTAGGGAAATTGATTTGGTTCATTGTTAGTCATCAATGCAACGAAGCCAACCCAGAGAATATATCGACGATTCTGAACATGACGAGGCCTACCAATGTAAAACATATCTAGCATTTGGCAGGATGCATGACGTCCTTGGGCCGGTTTATTTTGTGGTTGGGGGAGTGAGGGATGCCTTTCTTCAAGTTGCTGAAGAAAGAAGGCCTCGCCTAGACAGAAGAAGCGGACCAAGCATTCTCTGACCTCAACAAGTTCCTGACCTCTCCACCAACACTCGTCGCACCGACATTGGAGGAAGTGCTCCTCCTCTACATCGCTACCACCAACAATTCTGACATCCCCCCAAGGCGAAAACCTTAAGTATGCTCTCCGCATATCCTTCGTCGCGCCGGACAATGCGGCTGAATATGAGGCCCTTCTCCACGGTCTTCGCATTGTCGTATCCCTCGAAATTAGATGGCTCATGGCATATGGAGACTCCAAGTTGGTGATCAGCCAGGAGAACTAAGACTGGTCTTGTGTTAGCGACAAAATGGATGCTTATTTCTAGGAGATCCGCGAGCTAGAAGAAAAGTTTGACGGCTTGGAGTTGCACCATATCCCTCGGGATAAGAACTCGGCTGTCGACTCGCTGGCAAGGCTCGGGTCATCCCGGATGATGGTTCCCAGAGGAACTTTTCTTTAAGATCTCTTTAAGCCATCCATCAAGGATGAGGGACAACGGTGCCCAAAAGACAAGACTACTTCGATCGCCATGATCATCACCAATGAAGAAGACTGGCGTCGGCTGTTGATCGACTTCATTCTCACCTCCAAGGTTCCTCAAGATAGATACGTCATCATCCGATTATCCTAAAGGAGGAAGTAGTATGTCTTGATTGGATCAGAATTATACAAGAGAGCTGCATCCACTAGAGTATTATTGAAATGGATCGCCAAAGCCAGAGGATTCAATATCCTAGAGGACATTCACTCCGATACATGCGAGAACCATGCTGGGACTCATACGATGGTCGACAAGGCGTTCCAGGCCAGGTTTTATTGGCTGACTGCTAACTCAGATGCTCGCTAGTTGGTCCTCAGCTGCAAATATTGTCAATTCTTCACCAACCAACATCACCTCCCTACTCAAGCTCTCCAAACCATCCCATCCTCTTGGTCGTTTGCTTGCTGGTGGCTGGACATGGTAGGACCATTGCCGAAAGCTCCGCAAGGGTATGACCGCTTGTTCGTGGCCATCGACAAGTTAACCAAGTGGATTGAAGTGATGCCGTTGAAGATGAGTACCGCCAAGAAAGCCGCAGAATTCATCGAAGGCATAATTTACCGATTCATAGTCCCGAATAAGATCATCATGGATCTTGGTACCCAGTTCACGGCCAATGACTTTTGGGAATTATGTGAAGAATGGTGCATTGAAGTTAAGTACACGGCGGTCGCACACTGTAACACCCAAAGTATACCGACTTCGAATTTCATTGAAATTCCATAGGAAATCAACTTACAAAATGTTCATAAACTACAACGTCTTATGACAAACAAAATATAGCTTAGAGGCTATTTTATTATACTGAAATAATAAAATGAAGGTCTTGGCGATGAACATCTTGCTCCAGGACTCGCATCCTTGACTGCGACAGCTAGTCCAGGCCTTCGTCTTCATAGGACTCATCATCTAAAACTTTTAATCAACAAGGGTGAGTACATACATACTAAACAAGCCACAAATATGCATATAATGAAGGCTTATCATCAAAGGGCATAATCTAGGCTTGAATTTGCATAAAGAAGAATAATAAGTGTTGTTAAGCTTTAGTTGCAACACCCCAAATTTTCAGAGAAATAAAAATACCTTTTATTATATTTTTCTGGAAATAATCAATTTTGAAATACCTTTAATACCCTTCTAAGCTTAATTGAACTAGAACCTAGATAAAATATCCAAACCAGGGGCTAGAAAATTTTGTATATGATCCCAAGACCAAGAAATATTTTTGGGAATGTTTACAAATTTTTATCACCCTTGGAAGTAGACCAAATATTTTAAACTAATTTTATGAATTAAATTTATTCAGAAAAGCATTTTAAACAGTAACGGCCCCCCTCCCCCTCTTCTCCCTCCATCACCGGCCTAGCCCACTGAGGAGCCATGCTGAAGAGCGTGGGCCTCATGGCTCCAGATGTGATGAGTGTAGGACCGAAAGTAGCGACCAGAGGGGGGTGAATGGGCGCCTTAAAAATTCTTTCGAATATATGGCCTGTTCCCAACACCCAACGCACCTCAAACGACTAAGCAACAGAAAATGAACAGATAGCCTAAGTCTAAAGGTATCTAGCCTAGAAACAATTGATGTCAAACAGAGAACTATCAAAGAAGTGCAACTAGGTAGATAAACAGAGTATGTCAGGCCTAAACTTCTCAATGAAATGATCTAAGTATATGTAAGGTGAAATGAGAAGTTACTGTTCAGATTTGTCTCCTGTTCGGAACTCGGCGAAGCCTGCTTCGCTTGTCGGGATCTGCTTCGGAGATGGTTGACGAAGCCTGCTTCGGAGGTCGATTGTGAGGCCTGCCGAAGGCAGTTGTAAATGCCGAAGGTGTTTTGATCTAGCCTAGTTCGAAGTGGTAGATGACAACCTTCGAACGCAACACAGACGGACAACCTTCGAACAAAGAAGCGAAGCCTTTCACACAACGGAGAGACCAAACCGAAGGCTATACTCTACCTTCGAACAGAGCAAGCTTCGAAAAGAGAAACGAAGACTGACACGCAACAAAGAAACCAAAGCGAAGCCTATCAGAACGACAAGCTTCGAAGCCAACTTCGAAACCTATCGAAGTGTGGACTTCGAACAGCTAGAGGCGGAGTACCTTCGCACTGTCGTTCGAAGTATGCGATGCTGTCCGTTCAAAAAGTACTTCGAAGCTAGCAACACAGAACACAAAACGAAGTTCGAAGTTCGAACGAAGCCTTCGAGTATATCCGATCGAAGCCTGCCTCACGGAGCTGAGGGGCTTCGAACAGAGAAGGTGGCTTCGCCAGAAAACAGTCAGAAAAGTTAGTCGGGACTATTAACTTCGATCTAAAAGCTATGCAGTAGAAGGCAAAAAGCTGGCGCAGTGTACTGTTGCTATAGTGTAGTAGTACTACTTGCAACAGCAAGAACTAGTACTACTTGCGTGAAGAACACACGCAACAGAAGCTTCCGAAGCCTCAAAATCAATGGAAAAACTTGCTGTGCGAGTGAAATGAAGCCATTAAAACTCTGCAGTTGCTGCACACGATTTGGGAATAGAACCTTCACAGTAACAATAAATGCAAGGCAACAAAACAGGGGCAAAAACTCCCTGGCGGCGCAAGCAAGAACAGGAGAGGAGAGAGGCAAAGCAAGAGACAAAAAGTGACCCAAAGGAATAGAATTGATTTCAGCCAAAAGGGTAGTCCAAACCCTAGGGATTGGGGTCCTATTTATAGGCTCCCAACACTAGGAATATTCTACCAGCCCCTTAGGGTTTTTACAGACTCAAGAATAAAGGAAAAGACTCTACTGCCCTTAGGTATTTTTACAGACACGACTGACTGACTGTGGGCCTAGAGATACAGATGACTTATCCGGAAGCTAAGTTTTCGTAGCGACTACGGCTTCTCTTCTGGACAGTCGGATACAAGATCGACGGTCGTCAGTTTTGCGCCGAAACTGACAAAGCCTCCACCGACTTTGCACCAGGTACCCGGATTGGGCCGGCCCGATTCCGCAGCTCTCTCAGCCCGGCAATCACTCTCCGCCCGTGTACCTGAGTCAACCCTGGTCAACAGCCCAGTGGGTCTTCTACTACTTTTGGCCCATGTACCCGGATTGGGCCAGCCCGACTTCGCAGCCTCCTCTGCCCGACAGTCGCTCGCTGCCCGTGTACCTGAGTCACACGCGGCCCATGAAACAGCAGATCTCTTCTCTTCTTCTGTCCTCTTTGACTATCGTTGACAATGACTCATCACTTCTGGAGCCATGAGGCCCACGCTATTCAGCATGGCTCCTCAATCTCCCCCTTGATGAGTGCATTGTCAACACTCCTCTTTTTCAGCTCTTCAGCACCTGCGAACAACTGTGGAAACACGAAAACAAAATACAAGAAAACAAATAAGAAGAAAAATAAGGTAAAAGTTTAACCCTAATGACCAAAAGCTGAACAAAAGCAAGAAGTGGTCATTATGGTTAACCAAAATGTAAAAGCTCAAAATGAGTGCGATTTCAGAACAACAAGGATAAACTCCCCCTTAAACTCTGATCCCAAATTTTCTCCCCCTTGTTGACAAGTGAACTCATCAAGCACTCAATAGAGACACAGACTCCCCCTGAAATGCAACTCCCCCTCAAAATATGCAGTGAATTCAACTGGAGTGCATAAGGAGTGTAGAAAGCATGCTTCTCAAATATGATTGACTGCAATTACAGCATCTAACAAGTATAGCAACAGAGATACTGTCTAAGACACATGGCATGATCAGTGCAACAGATGATATCTAAAGAAAGTCATTAGCACGCATTTTTCAGTTTTTGCAAACAAAAAGCATCACCACATTTTCCAGTAAAACAAGCAAGGTAAGACATGAGATGCAAAAGCTGACTGATATCTACCAAGATAAGCTTTGTTCAGAAACAAAGTGCTTCAGCAAACTTGTTATCATTTCAATTTTCAAGCTTTTTCTTTTTCCTTTTTCATTTTTGCCAGGGGTTATTTGCATGTCAAACCTTATGCTGACCGACCAAGTCAAGCCTAGGCTAGATCTGGACCATCAGAAGCTTAAGACATTGGTCTTGGCATACACTACATTGTCCTAGTTCATACCAAAGTGCTATGATATGCAGTCCAGAACAAATGTAATGCGACAAAGCAAACCCACCTGGATCTTTTCAAGTTACGTACAAAAAGGCATGGAATTTTCATTGTTCTCGAATTTTCATCATTTTTATAGCACATTTCCATGTTTAAAGCATACAGATGTCCAAGTTGCATATTTGCATCTAAGTCAGAAACTAGCTACAAGGCATGTAACAGATAGCAAGAACATTCAGCCTACGCATGCTAGTTACCAGAAGCAATGGTGATCATTTTTCAATTTTAAAGCATAAAAGCCATGCATATGACAGATATCAGACATATCATTTGAACTGAAGCAAAGCATGATCATCGACAAGTAATCAAAAGCATGTACCAGCTAGAATAAGTAAAGCAGTTCAATCATATAACAGAAGCAGCTCTAGAGTGTGATATGTGAATATGCAAGGTATGAACACACACAAAAAAACTCAAGAAAAAGTAAAGAAGAAAGAAAACTGACGCAAAATATCCTAGAAAGGATACACAACACCCAAATCCCCTCGTAAACGCTCAAATGTAGATTGATCTAGGGGTTTGGTGAAAATATCAGCCAACTGATGATGGGTATCAACATGAACAAGGTCAATGACACCTTTCTCATATTGATCCCGTAGAAAGTGAAAGCGCACATCAATATGTTTGGTTTTTGAATGGAGACACGGGTTTTTCCCTACACTAATAGCACTAGTGCTGTCGCAAAACAATGGAACCCTGGTAGGAAAGAACAACCCAAAATCTCGCAGAGTGGAAATCATCCAAACCAATTGTGAGCAGCAGCTAGCAGCAGCTACGTACTCAGCCTCTGTGGTCGAAAGAGCAACTCCAGATTGCTTTCGAGAAGACCAAGAGACAAGAGAAGAACCTAGAAACTGGCAAGTACCGGAAGTCGACTTGCGATCCAACCGGCACCCACCAAAGTCGGCATCCGAAAATCCAGATAAATTGAGAGAAGATGATGCTGAATAGAAAAGACCAAGATCAGGCGCATAAGTGAGATACCTGAAGATGCGCTTGACAGCCTGCCGATGAGACGCGCGTGGTGAAGACTGGAAGCGCGCGCAAAGTCCCACGGCGAATTGTATGTCCGGTCTTGTTGCCGTTAAGTATAACAGAGAACCGATCATCTCTCGAAACTCCCTTTCATTAACCTTGACGCCGCTCTCGTCCTTGTCCAGACCACCAGATGTGCCCATCGGGGTCATATGCGGCTTCAACTCACCACCAAAGTCAAATTTCTTAAGCATGTCGCGAGTGTACTTACCTTGGTGGATGAAGGTGCCGTCCTTGGTCTGCTTGATCTGGAGCCCTAAGAAGTACTTGAGCTCACTCATGAGGCTCATCTCAAACTCGCTGTGCATCTGCTCAGAAAACTTGGACACAAGAGAATCAGTAGTACCGCCAAAGATAATATCGTCCACGTAAATCTGAGCAACTAAAAAATCTGAAGCATCTCTGAGCAAGAAAAGAGTTTTATCCACCGAACCCATCACAAAGCCCTTCCCCAACAAAAATTGCTTCAACCGGTCATACCAAGCCCTGGGGGCTTGCTTCAACCCGTATAAAGCCTTTTGCAACTTAAAAACATGTCGAGGAAACTTAGGGTTCTCAAAACCGGGGGGTTGCCTAACATAAACCTCCTCTTCTATGTACCCGTTCAGAAAGGCACTCTTGACATCCATTTGAAAAAGCTTAAAACCCTTCGAAACGACAAAAGCTAGAAGAATACGAATGGACTCAAGACGGGCGACAGGAGCGAAGGTTTCTTCAAAGTCAATACCTTCCTTTTGGCAAAAACCCTGGGCAACCAGTCGAGCTTTGTTGCGCACCACAACCCCATCTTCACCTTGTTTGTTCTTGAATACCCACTTGGTGCCTATGGGGTTGCATCCTGGTGGCGGCTCAACTAGTGTCCAAACCCGATTGCGGACAAAGTTCTCAAGCTCTTCTTGCATAGCATTAATCCAATTAGAATCAGAAAGAGCATGAGAAACGTCTCTGGGTTCAAAAGATGCAACAAACGCAGATTCAACAAACACAGCAAGAGAGGAAGAAGAACGCAAGGTTCTCTCAGTCAAATCATCTATGATGAGCTCTTAGGGATGGTCACGCTGAACTGCTCGGGTTCCCTGGTGATCTGAAGTCACCTCACCGGAGTCAGCAGCTGGCACCTCTGGACTCGATTGAGGGGGCTCGATCGTAGTGGAAGAAGTGATCAGAGGTCCGCCCTCATCATCAGTCGAAGTCTCAAAAGGTGTGGGCTCTGCGGGGGATGCAGAAGGCCCCCCTCATCAGCAGCTGGAGTATCCTCATCTTCCTCGAAGATGGACTCTCCGAGCTCATCATCACCAGAAAGCTCAAAAGAAGGAGTCAAAGAAGGCAAGGACTCATCAAATGAAACCTCACAAGTCTCGACAAGCAGCTGAGATTCGAGGTTCCAAACACGAAAACCTCGAGAATGCAATGCATAACCAAGAAAAACACTATCCCAGCAACGAGACTCAAACTTGTCCAAATGCCCTCCCTTCTTGAGCACAAAGCACTTGCAGCCAAATGCTCGCAAGTGGCTCACCTTGGGCTGTCTGCCAAACGGCAGTTCATATGATGTCTTACCAAGGTAAGCTCTAAGAAAGATGCGGTTGG
This sequence comes from Zizania palustris, assembly GCA_019279435.1. Taxonomy (NCBI): domain Eukaryota; kingdom Viridiplantae; phylum Streptophyta; class Magnoliopsida; order Poales; family Poaceae; genus Zizania; species Zizania palustris. The sequence goes on along the minus strand of JAAALK010000079.1, from coordinate 31,509,410 downwards.
CCAGATAGCAAGCCGTGTTCATGGCTTCAGCCCAAAAACGCCTAGGAGTCCTGTGTTCATCGAGCATCGTCCTGGCCATCTCGACTAGCGTGCGGTTCTTTCGTTCCACTACGCCGTTCTGAGGGGGAGTGTAAGGAGAAGAAAACTGATGGTCCAGACCCTGATCACTACAAAAGCTGACAAACTGAGAGTTCTTGAACTCAGAGCCGTTGTCGGAGCGAATTGTTCGTATCCGACCATTGTTCTCATTCTTCAGCTTCAAGATCAGGTCATGAACAAATTGAAAAGTTTCATCCTTAGACTCCAAAAAGAAAACCCACGAGAATCGAGAAAAGTCGTCAACAATCACAAGTGCATACCACTTCCCACCGACTGAACGTACCCGAGCTGGACCAACAGTGTCCAAGTGTAAAAGCTCGCTCGGATACGAAGTCATCACCTGAGTCACAGGTGAGTGAGAAGCCGCAACCATTTTCCCATGACGACAGGGATGACAAACTAGATCCTTCTCCATCTTAAGCTTGGGCAATCCTCGGATGAGGTCCATGGAGCTCAACCTGACTAGCAGATCAAAACTCAAATGACCTAACCTCCTATGCCACTTCCAGAGCTCAGAGGAGGATCCAGCAATCAAACAGCGAGAAGGGCCAAAAGAACTAGAGAAGTCAATTCGAAAAACTTTACCGAATGGTAAGATCTGGCAAATCAAAGACCCTCTAGAATCAAACACAGAAGAATTTCCCTTCTTAAAACGCACTTCCAAACCATCCTCAAGAAGTTGCGAAACAGAAATCAAATTGAAGTTCAAATTCTTAACCAGAGCAACATTCTTCAAAGAGAAATGATCTGAAATGCAAATAGAGCCTATGCCACTTACTTTCCCTTGACCGCTGTTCCCGAACGTGATGTATTCTTTGGAGCTCGGGGGAGTGAGACTGGAGAACCATCTGCGATGTCCCGTCATGTGGCGAGAGCATCCTGAGTCCATGATCCAAACATCCTCCAGTCCCCGGTCCTGCACAATCAGTGGCTGTAAGTGGAAGCAAATGGTCCGGCACTAGGTTTAGCAAAAGAGCTAAACCAGTGTCGAGCCATCTGCTCAAAAGATGGAAAGCGAAAACCATCAAAAGAGTTTGGACCAAAACGCGGCTCAAAGCGCGGTCCTCGGTTCTGCCTAACCCTGCGGCCACGAGGTCCAGAACCGTAGCCAACACGGTCTGGAACTCTGCCGGAATGGACACCACCAACTGGAGCACGGGCAAGAAAGCCGTCTCCTCTACCATCACCTACACGACGTGGCCTGGCCTCCAGCCTCTCCCCGCGCCGAGGAACACGCAGTCTACCACCATGCTGGTAGAACTGCTCCTGACCATTACGATCCCTCTCTGCTCTCTCAACCCGCTTCCTCCTGAAGCAAAACTCCGCAAGATGCCCGTCTCTCTGACAGTACTCACAATGATAGGTGGGCTTCTTGGGTTGTGGTTGAGGCTTGGGGTTCTTGGCCTTAGTGGTGTTTGATGTTGTCTTCTTGGGTTGAGAGGGTCCAGGAAGAGAGTCAAGAGAAGTGTGGAGATGTTTGGGCTTTGGAACCCAGATAGGTTTCTTGGGTGGAGCTTTAGGTGGTTCATGGATCACTCCATTCTTGGGCTGACAAGCCTGGGAAGACTCAGTGGAGTGAGTCTTGGGATACCTCTGCTCTGGAGTCATTTTGCTCCACTCCACTGCCCGGCTAATGGCACTCTCAAAGTCAGCCTTGGTGTAGGTATAACCTACCCCAAACCCATCCTGCCTCTTGAACTGCTGGATCATCATGCCAAGCTGTGGCTCTCTGGCACTGATCCAACTCAGGATAGAACGAAGGTAAAAGTTCTCATTCTGATAATCTGCTAGCTCCTCTCTCAAGGAAGCTAGAACCTCCACCTGAGACAAGCAGGTCTCACACTCACTCTCTACTTGGACAGACTTTTTTTGCTTTCAGCTTGATCAACTCCATTCTAAGAGACAGACAGTTCTCACAGACAGTGGGTGGAACTGATAGTGTCTCAAGCTCTAGCCTAGTCTGGGCAAGCTCAGCTCTCAACCTCTCCAAATCACCTAAATGTTCATCACCCTTGGATTTCAGTTCAGCTAAGGCAGCTAGATGAGATGGGCAATCAACACAGGGTGCGACGACAGTGGCTTGAGCAACTTTCAGCTCTAGCTGAGTGCTTTCAAGCTCAGTGGCCAAAGCGTCCCTCTCATCAACCCTCTCTGTGTACCTGGACTTCAGAGTCAACAGGTCACACAGAAGCACCTCACACTTCGGGCACTCACTGCTATCACCCAAGCAAGGGGAAGAAGATAGACTCTCAATTCTGCCGTTGGCCACGGCAAGCTCACTCTCTAACTCATCTATCCTCTTCTTAGCCCCCCTAAGCAGTTTTTCCCGATACTTCAATTCATGACGATTGCTCTCAAGTAAATCAACAATTTCACGCTCATAAGATGATACCTTTTCGTCGTCGTCGTCGGAGTCGTCGAAGGAGCTTTTTTCTTCCTTATCCCCAAGAGCCATTGAACAGAAGCTCTTGCGGGATCTTCGGCGCTGGTGTGAGCGGCTCTTCGGCTTGTCCCCGAAAGCCATGAAGCAGAGACCCGTCGGATCATCCTTGTCCTTCCCCTTCTTGATGGCGATCTCCTCATCGCTTGAACTCGATGAAGAGGAAGAAGACGTGGACCGCTTGGAGTAGCTCTTCTCCATCTCGGCGAAAAAGGCCTTGTCGCGTTTCTTGTTCTCTCGCCGGTAGTCCTTCAGGGCCTTCTTGAAGAATCGGGTCTTCAGCTTGCCCTTGTTGAAGGATGAGCTCTCGTGCTTGCCGGAGTCATGGAAGCTGCCACCGGTGCCCTTCTTGTATCCATTGCGCTTGGGGCAGTCGGCGATGAAGTGTCCTGGATCACCACACTCAAAGCATCCGGATTTTGTGCCGTGTCTTTTGAACATTCTCTTATCATAGACACGACACACCCGGTTGTTAAAAAGACACAAATCATCATCTCCCAACAACTCAAGCTGGTCCTCAGTGATAGACATCAAGGAGAACCCAGCACAACTCACAGCAGAGGGATCAACAGCAGGTGTAGCAAGGGCCAGGGATTTTGATCCAGAACCAGTGAGATTTGATCTCAGCTGGATATCTACCTCAGTGGCCTTCAGCTTGCTAAACAACTCAGAAATTGTCAAGGTATCGTAAGAAGAGCTCTCAACGATAGAGGATACCTTGATCTCCCAGATCTTTGGGTCCAAGGTATGGAGAACCTTGAGCGCCTGTTCGTGATCTGAGACTAACTGAGCACCCTCAGCCTTGTTGTCCCGAAGCTTGTTAATGATCGATTGAAAACGACCAAACAAGGATTCAACAGATTCACCCGGCTTCTGTGTGAAGTTCTCGTACTTACGCCGGTAGGTCTGATAGAGCCGAGCCTTGACCTGGGCTGTTCCCTCATGGTGTGCCTTGAGGGTAGCCCAGATCTCTCTCGCAGTGGAGAGATGACTCACACGCTCAAACTCAGTGGGACCTAAACCAGAAAACATAATGTTCACAGCCTTACTGTTGCTCAGATGCTGAGCAATGATACCGGGAGTACCCTGCTCAGCGACTGGCAATATGACAAACGTGGTGTGAACGCAAATGTCCCAAATGTCCGAACCCTGACTCATGAGATAGGCTCGCATGCGAGTCTTCCAATAGTTATAGCCATAGGCTTCCAATGACGGGACCTTGCCAGGAGACGTCATGGTCACTACTGGGGTTTAGAACCGGTTAAGGTATGGAAAAACCCTAACCTCGCTCTGATACCACTTGTAGGACCGAAAGTAGCGACCAGAGGGGGGATGAATGGGCGCCTTAAAAATTCTTTCGAATATATGGCCTGTTCCCAACACCCAACGCACCTCAAACGACTAAGCAACAGAAAATGAACAGATAGCCTAAGTCTAAAGGTATCTAGCCTAGAAACAATTGATGTCAAACAAAGAACTATCAAAGAAGTGCAACTAGGTAGATAAACAGAGTATGTCAGGCGTAAACTTCTCAATGAAATGATCTAAGTATATGTAAGGTGAAATGAGAAGTTACTGTTCAGATTTGTCTCCTGTTCGGAACTCGGCGAAGCCTGCTTCGCTTGTCGGGATCTGCTTCGGAGATGGTTGACGAAGCCTGCTTCGGAGGTCGATTGTGAGGCCTGCCGAAGGCAGTTGTAAATGCCGAAGGTGTTTTGATCTAGCCTAGTTCGAAGTGGTAGATGACGAAGTATGCTTCGAAGCGAAGTGGACGAAGTCGGAGCCTGCTTCGAAGTATGTACTTCGAAGACAAGGCTTCGAACACGGCTTCGAACCAAGTGTTTCCAAGTTAGACCTTCGAACAGAAAACTTCGAACGCAACACAGATGGACAACCTTCGAACAAAGAAGCGAAGCCTTTCACACAACGGAGAGACCAAACCGAAGGCTATACTCTACCTTCGAACAGAGCAAGCTTCGAAAAGAGAAACGAAGACTGACACGCAACAAAGAAACCAAAGCGAAGCCTATTAGAACGACAAGCTTCGAAGCCAACTTCGAAACCTATCGAAGTGTGGACTTCGAACAGCTAGAGGCGGAGTACCTTTGCACTGTCGTTCGAAGTATGCGATGCTGTCCGTTCAAAAAGTACTTCGAAGCTAGCAACACAGAACACAAAACGAAGTTCGAAGTTTTAACGAAGCCTTCGAGTATATCCGATCGAAGCCTGCCTCACGGAGCTGAGGGGCTTCGAACAGAGAAGGTGGCTTCGCCAGAAAACAGTCAGAAAAGTTACTCGGGACTGTTAACTTCGATCTAAAAGTTGTGCAGTAGAAGGCAAAAAGCTGGCGCAGTGTACTGTTGCTATAGTGTAGTAGTACTACTTGCAACAGCAAGAACTAGTACTACTTGCGTGAAGAACACACGCAACAGAAGCTTCCGAAGCCTCAAAATCAATGGAAAAACTTGCTGTGCGAGTGAAATGAAGCCATTAAAACTCTGCAGTTGCTGCACACGATTTGGGAATAGAACCTTCACAGTAACAATAAATGCAAGGCAACAAAACAGGGGCAAAAACTCCCTGGCGGCGCAAGCAAGAACAGGAGAGGAGAGAGGCAAAGCAAGAGACAAAAAGTGACCCAAAGGAATAGAATTGATTTCAGCCAAAAGGGTAGTCCAAACCCTAGGGATTGGGGTCCTATTTATAGGTTCCCAACACTAGGAATATTCTACCAGCCCCTTAGGGTTTTTACAGACTCAAGAATAAAGGAAAAGACTCTACTGCCCTTAGGTATTTTTACAGACACGACTGACTGACTGTGGGCCTAGAGATACAGATGACTTATCCGGAAGCTAAGTTTTCGTAGCGACTACGGCTTCTCTTCTGGACAGTCGGATACAAGATCGACGGTCGTCAGTTTTGCGCCGAAACTGACAAAGCCTCCACCGACTTTGCACCAGGTACCCGGATTGGGCCGACCCGATTCCGCAGCTCTCTCAGCCCGGCAATCACTCACCGCCCGTGTACCTGAGTCAACCCTGGTCAACAGCCCAGTGGGTCTTCTACTGCTTCTGGCCCATGTACCCGGATTGGGCCAGCCCGACTTCGCAGCCTCCTCTGCCCGACAGTCGCTCGCTGCCCGTGTACCTGAGTCACACGCGGCCCATGAAACAGCAGATCTCTTCTCTTCTTCTGTCCTCTTTGACCATCGTTGACAATGACTCATCACTTCTGGAGCCATGAGGCCCACGCTATTCAGCATGGCTCCTCAATGAGTCATTGTCAACGGAAGTCAAAGAGGACTAAAGAAGAGAGAAGACCTGCTGCGTCTGGGCCGCGTGTGACTCAGGTACACGGGCAGCGAGCGACTATCGGGCAGAGGGGCCGCGAAGTCGGGCTGGCCCAATCTGGGTACATGGGCTAGGAGCAGCAGAGGATCCACTAGGCTGTTGACCAAGATTGACTCAGGTACATAGGCGGCGAGCGATTGCCAGGCTGAGAGAGCTGCGGAATTGGGCCGGCCCAATCCGGGTACCTGGTGGAAAGTCAGTGGACGCTTTATCAGTTTCGGTGCAAAACTGATGACCGCTGATCTCGGATCGGACCGTTCTGGGGCGAAGCCGTAGTCGCTACGAAAGCTCCGCTTTCAGATAAGTCATCTGTAAATAGGAGTTTACTATTTTGTCCTTAGGCCCACAGTCAGTCAGTCGAGTCTGTAAAAATATCCTAAGGGCAGTTTGGTCTTTTTCTTTTATTTCAGCGTCTGTAAAAAACCCTAAGGGTCTGTTGGAATATTCCTAGGCTATTGGGCTGCCTATAAATAGGGCCCCAATCCCTACGGTTAGGTTACCCTTTCTAAAATCACTTTTCTAATCAAGAGATTGGGTCACTTTGTGGTCTTCTCCCTGTATGCGCCGCCGCTGCTCATGGAAAGCAAACCAACTCTGTAGTGTTCATCTCTCAGGATTCTAATCGGTTTGGTTGCGTGTGTTTCTGTTTGATCTTTGGTTTTACGGCTGAAAAACTTTTTGCGCAACGTATCGATTTTCTACACGAACACTGTTTGTTTTTGTCCTATCTTTGAATCTTCTACGCCTAGCTCCTGTAGCAGCAAGTAGTACCTAGCTTTGTTTAATCTGAGCATTTTTTTCTAGCTCTGAGCCTAGCACTCAACCTATTTCTTTTCGTGTGTGGTTGTGTCCAGCTAGCCTGGCACCTAGCATTTGAATGTCAGGCTATTCTGGTTTTGGCTACAGCTAAGTTTTCTATTTGTATTTTCCTGACATGGCGTTCTAATCGAGAGAAGGGAGCTCGCACGTTTCTTGAAGGTTCTTGCGAAGGTTCGATCTTTGTCGTTAGTCTTTGTTCGAAGCATTTCTGTTCAGTGTGGTGGGTTTTTGTCGAGCTTCGCTCAAGGTTCCGAAGTCCTTACTTAGCCGGACTACTTCGGTTCGAAGCTAGACACTGTTCGAAGGAATCTCGGTTTATTTCACTGTTCGAAGTCTGCTTCCGAACTGTTTTTGGCTGTCTGTTTGGAGTAGCGAAGTTTTTATACGAGGTCTGGTTAGCGAAGCGTGCTTCGAAGCAGGCTTCGGTCAGTTTGCACTAAAGACTTTGAAGTCCTTGCGAGGGTAGACTTCGCCCGTGCGAAGTCCCTACAAAGACAGACTTCAACTTTTCTGTTTAGCTTCGAAGTTTTTGTTTTCCCGTGTTAAGCTTCGAAACTTCGAAGTGTGCTTTTTCGAAGCAGGCTTCGGCAGCATCATACTCCGGCTGTTTTTCTGTTGTCCCCGATTCGAAGGTTACTTCGGTCTGTGTTTATTCTGACTTTGAAGTTCTCATCTGCATTCTTCGCACGACTGTTCCAAATCGACTTCAACTCCGTCAGCCTTTGCACAAGGGCTCCGAAGCTGGCTTCGACAACTGCAGGCTTCGCACCACACAGGCTTCGTCAAGTTTTGAACAAGAGACAAATTTTGAACAGTAACCTCTCATCTCTTTTTATGTGCACTCAGATTAATTGATATGATGATTTATTTCTGTGAACCTTGATCTGCCCATGTTTTAAATGGCTTGTTAATCTGCCTATTAGCATTGTGTTGGTGTCTTTTCGATTAGGACACTGGTTGTTGTTAGGCTAGATCTTTTGAGGCACTGTTGATCTGTTCACCTTCCTTTGCTAAGTCAGTTGAGGTGCGTTGGGTGTTGGGAGCAGGCCATTGATTCGAAAGAATTTTTTTAGGCGCCCATTCACCACCCCTCTGGTCGCTACTTTCAGTCCTACAACTGGTATCAGAGCCTGGTTAGGGTTTTTCCATACCTTAACCGGTTCTAAACCCCAGTAGTGATCATGACGTCTCCTGGAAAGGTCTCGTCCTTGGAAGCTTATGGCTATAATTATTGGAAGACTCGCATGCGAGCCTATCTCATGAGACAAAGCTCGGACATCTAGGACATTTGTATTCACGCTACTTTCACAGTGTTGCCTATTGCTGAGCGCACTACTCCAGATATTGTTGCCCAGCATCAAAACAACAACAAAGCGGTGAATATTTTGTTTTCTGGTTTAGGTCCCACTGAATTTGAGCGTGTGAGCCATCTCACCACTACGAGAGAGATCTGGGCTACCCTCCAGGCACACCATGAGGGGACAGCCCAGGTCAAGGCTCGGCTCTATCAGACCTACCAGCGTGAATATGAAAATTTCACACAGAAGCCGGGTGAATCTGTTGAAGCGTTGTTTGGTCATTTTCAATCGATCATAAACAAGCTTCGGGCCAACAAGGTTGAGGGTGTTCAGTTAGTCTCAGATCAGGAGCATGCGCTCAAGGTTCTCCATACCTTGGACCCTAAGATCTGAGAGATCAAGGTATCCTCTATCATTGAGAGCACATCTTATGATACCTTGACAATTTCTGAGTTGTTTAGCAAGCTGAAGTCCACTGAGGTTGATACCCAGTTGAGATCAAATCTCACTGTCTCTGGATCAAAGACCTTAGCCCTTGCTACACCTTCTACTGACCCCTCCTCTATGAGCTGTGTTGGGTTCTCTTTGATGTCTATCACTGAGGACCAGCTCGAGTCGTTAGGAGATGATGACCTGTGTCTTTTTAACAACCGGGTGCGTCGTGTTTATGACAAGAGAATGTTCAAAAGACACGGCACGAAATCCGGGTGCTTTGAGTGTGGTGATCCAGGTCACTTCATTGCCGACTGCCCCAAGCGCACTGGTCACAAGAAGGGCACCAGTGGTGGCTTCTACGACTCCGGCAAGCACGACAGCTCTTCCTTCACAAAGGGCAAGCCAAAGACCAGATTATTCAGAAAGACCCTAAAGGACTACAGGTGTGAGAACAAGAAGCACGACAAGGCCTTCTTCGCCGAGATGGAGAAAAGCTACTACAAGTGGTCCACGTCTTCTTCCTCTTCATCGAGATCGAGCGATGAGGAGATTGTCATCGGGAAGGGGAAGGACAAGGACGATCCGGCGGGCCTTTGCTTCATGGCCTTCGGGGACAGGCCGAAGAGCCGCTCACATCAACGCCGAAGATCCCGCAAGAGCTTCTGCTCAATGGCTCTTGGGGATAAGGAAGAAAAGGGATCCTCCGATGACTCCGACGACGACGACAATGAAAAGGTATCATCTTATGAATGTGAAATCATTGATTTACTTGAAAGCAATCGTCAGGAGTTAAAATATCAGGAAAAACTTCTTAGAGGGGCTAAGAAAAGGATAGATGAACTTGAGAGTGAGCTTGCCGTGGCAAATGGCAGAATTGAGAGTCTATCCTCTTCCCCTTGCTTGGGTGATAGCAGTGAGTGCCCAAGGTGTGAGGTGCTTCTATGTGACCTGACGACTCTGAAGTCCAGGCACACAGAAATGGTTGATGAGAGGGACGCTTTGGCCACTGAGCTTGAAAGCGCTCAGCTGGAGCTGAAAAGATGCTCATGCCACTATCGTCGTGCCCTGTGCTGATTGCCCATCCCATCTAGCTAGTCTAGCTGAGCTGGAAGCCAAGGGTGATGAGCATTTGAGTGAGTTGGAGAGAGTTAGAACTGAGTCGGGGCAGGCTAGGCTAGAGCTTGAGACATTGTCAGTTCCACCCACTGTCTGTGAGAACTACTTGTCTCTTTGATTGGAGTTGATTAAGCTGAAAGCCGAGAAGTCTATCCAGGTTGATAGAGAGTGTGAGACCTGCTTGTCTCAGGTGGAGGTACTAGCTTCTTTGAGAGAGGAGCTAGCGGATGTCCAAAATGAGAACTTTTACCTTCGTTCAATCCTGAGTTGGGTGAGTGCCAAAGAGCCACAGCTCGGCATGATGATCTAGCAGTTTAAGAGGCGGGATGGGTTTGGGGTAGGCTACACCTACACCAAGGCTGACTTTGAGAGTGCCATTAGCCGGGCAGTGGAGTGGAGTAAAATGACTCCTGATCAGAGATACCCCAAGACTCACTCCACTGAGTCTTTCCAGGCTAGTCAGCCCAAGGATGGAGTGTTCCAAGAACAACCCAAAGCTCCACCCATGAAGCCCATCTGGGTTCCAAAGCCCAAACACCTCCGCACTTCTCTTGACTCTCTTCCTGGACCCTCTCACACCAAGAAGACTACACCAAACAACACTAAGCCCAAGAACCCCAGGCCTCAACCACATCCCAAGAATCCCAACTATCACTGTGAGTATTGTCAAAGAGACGGGCATCTTGCGGAGTTTTGCTTCAGGAGGAAGCGGGTTGAGAGAACAGAGAGAGCTCGTGGTGGCTAGGAGAAGTTCTACCAGCAGGGTGGTAGACCGAGAGTATCCTCGACACGGGGAGAGGCTGGAGGCCTGGCCGCGTCGTGTAGGTGGTGATAGAGGAGACAACTTTCATGCCCGTGCTCCAGATGGTGGTGTTCGTTCCGGTAGAGCTCTAGGCCGTTATGGATACGGTCCTAGACCTCATGGCCGAGATTTTAGGCAGAACCATGGACCGCGCTTTGAGTCGCATTTTGGTCCAAACTCTTATGATGATTTCTGATTTTCGTCTTTTGAGCAGATGGCTCGACACTGGTTTAGCTTCTTTGATAAACCTGGTGCCGGACCATTTGCTCCCCCTTACAACCATTGATTGTGCAGGATCGGGGACTAGAGGATGTTTGGATCATGGACTCAGGATGCTCTCGCCACATGACGGGACATCGCAGATGGTTCTCCAGTCTCTCTCCCCCGAGCTCCAAGGAATACATCACCTTCGGGAACAGTGGTCAAGGGAAGGTACACGGCATTGGCTCAATTCGCATCTCTGACCATTTCTCTTTGAAGAATGTTTCATTGGTTGGAAATTTAAACTTTAATTTGATTTTTGTTTCGCAACTTCTTGAGGATGGTTTGGAGGTTCGTTTTAAGAAGGGAAGTTCTTCTGTGGTTGATTCTAGAGGGTCTTTGATTTGCTAGATCTTACCTTTTGGTAAGGTTTTTCAGATTGAATTCTCGAGTTCTTTTGGTCCTTCTTGATGTTTGATTGTTGGATCCTCCTTTGAGCTCTGGAAGTGGCATAGGAGGTTGGGCCATTTGAGTTTTGATCTGCTAGTCAGGTTGAGCTCTATGGACCTCATCCGAGGATTGCCCAAGCTTAAGATGGAGAAGGATCTAGTTTGTCATCCCTGTCGTCATGGGAAAATGGTTGCCGCTTCTCACTCACCTGTGACTCAGGTGATGACTTCGTATTCGAGTGAGCTGTTACACATGGACACTGATGGTCCAACTCGGGTACGCTCAGTTGGTGGGAAATGGTACGTGCTTGTGATTGTTGATGATTTTTCTCGATTTTCGTGGGTTTTCTTCTTGGAGTCTAAGGATGAGACTTTTCATTTTGTTCATGACCTAATTTTGAAGCTGAAGAATGAGAACAATGGTCGGATGTGAGCGATTCGCTCTGACAACGGCTCTGAGTTCAGGAACTCTTAGTTCGTCAGCTTCTGTAGTGATCAGGGTCTTGACCATCAGTTTTCTGCTCCTTACACTCCCCCATAGAATGGCATTGTGGAACGAAAGAACCGCATGCTAGTCGAGATGGCCAGGACGATGCTCGATGAGCACATGACTTCTAGGCGTTTTTGGGCTGAAGCCATGAACACGACTTGCTATCTGGCCAACCACATTTTTCTTAGAGCTTACCTAGGTAAGACTTCATATGAGTTGCGGTTTGGCAGACAACCCAAGGTGAGCCACTTGCGAGCGTTTGGCTGCAAGTGCTTTGTGCTCAAGAAGGGAGGGCATTTGGACAAGTTTGGGTCTCATTGCTGGGATGGAGTTTTTCTTGGCTATGCTTTGCATTATCGAGGCTTCCATGTTTGGAACCTCGAATCCTAGTAGCTTGTCGAGACTTGCGAGGTTTCTTTTGATGAGTTCTTGCCTTCTTTGACTCCTTCTTTTGAGCTGTCTGGAGATGGCGAGCTCGGAGAGTCCATCTTCAAGGAAGATGATGACGCTCCAGCTGCTGATGAGGGCGGGCCTTCTGCACAGCCTGCAGAACTCACACCTTCTGAGAGTTCGACTAAGGATGAGGGCAGACCTCTGATCACTTCTTCAACTTCGATCGAGCCCCCTCAGTCGAGTCCAGAGGTGCCAGCTGCTGACTCCGGTGAGGTGACTTCAGATCACCAGGGATCCCGAGTAGTTCAGTGTGATCACCTCTCAGAGCTCATCATCGGTGATTTGTCTAAGAGGACTTTGCGTTCGTCTGTTGACTCTCTTGTTGTGTTTTCTGAATCTTCTTTTGTTGCATCTTTTGAGCCCAGAGACGTTTCTCATGCTCTTTCTGACTCGAACTGGATTAATGCCATGCAAGAAGAGCTTGAGAATTTTGTCCGCAATCGGGTTTGGACACTGGTTGAGCTGCCACCCGGATGCAACCCTATAGGCACCAAGTGGGTGTTCAAGAACAAGCAAGGTGAAGATGGGGTTGTGGTGCGCAACAAAGCTCGACTGGTTGCCCAGGGTTTTTGCCAGAAGGAAGGTATTGACTTTGAAGAAACTTTCGCCACTGTTGCCCGTCTTTAGTCCATTCGCATTCTCTTAGCTTTTGCCGCTTCGAAGGGTTTTAAGCTTTTTCAAATGGATGTCAAGAGTGCTTTTCTGAACGGGTACATAGAGGAGGAGGTTTATGTTAGGTAGCTCCCCGGTTTTGAGAACCCTAAGTTTCCTCGACATGTTTTTAAGCTGCAGAAAGCTTTATATGGTCTGAAGCAAGCCCCCAGGGCTTGGTATGACCGGTTAAAGCAGTTTTTGTTGGGGAAGGGCTTTGTGATGGGTTCTGTGGATAAAAATCTTTTCTTGCTCAGAGATGCTTCAGATTTCTTAGTCGCTCAGATTTACGTGGATGATATTATCTTTGGCGGTACTACTGATGCTCTTGTGTCCAAGTTTTCTGAGCAGATGCACAGTGAGTTTGAGATGAGCCTCATGGGTGAGCTCAAGTACTTCCTAGGGCTCCAGATCAAGCAGACCAAGGACGACACCTTCATCCACCAGGGTAAGTACACTCGTGACATGTTGAAGAAGTTCGACTTTGGTGGAGAGCTGAAGCCTCAGATGATCCCAATGGGTACATCTGGGGGCCTGGACAAGGACGAGAGCGGCATCAAGGTCAACGAGAGAGAGTTTCGAGGGATGATCGGTTCGCTATTATACTTGATGGTGATGAGGCCAGACATACAGTTCGCCGTAGGACTGTGCGCGCGCTTCCAGTCTTCACCACGTGCGTCTCATCGGAAACTGTCAAGCGCATTTTCAGGTATCTCACCTATGCGCCCGATCTTGGTCTTTACTATTCAACATCATCATCTCTTGATTTATCTGGCTTTTCAGACGCTGAATTTGGTGGGTGTCGGTTGGATCGTGTTGGGGGAAAATATCTCATCTTCGGGGTTATTGCCGCAACAGCATGAAAGCAGATAGTGGATTCGAAGGCTTCCAGACGTCCATCTTCGAAGATACCCTGAGTCAAGCTCGAAGTACGAAGATAGGCATTGGTTCGGAGTACATCTTCGAGCTAAGGCTTTTCGAGATCTTTACTGCCAGCTAAGATGGAAGATTTATCTTTTATATCATTAGATTAGTCTTTTACCATTTTATCCCTATCAAGGGTACCGAATAGTTTCCACTATGTCGGTTGTAATAGAGGGGTAAATAGGTATTTTCCTTATTATATGGGCCTATAAATACCCCCCATTTCATCCTGTAATAGGGACCGAATACAAGTTATTCAATACACTTATTCGAACCATTCTAAGTTATTATCCTTTCAGAGGCTTAGAATAGTTCACTTCGCAAACATTCTGTTTGTTAGTTTCTAATCCACAGAAACCTGTTAGCGTAATCTTTTACGCCAACAGTTGGCGCCGTCCGTGGGGAACCTAGTCCGAAAAAACTTCGTTCTCTACCAACTTCTTACATCATGCCTCCTAAGCGGAGCGCACCTCGTAACCCTGTTCGGAGGTCTTCTCGGATCTCCGGAGAGACCCCGTCCGACACGGTCGAAGTCGGAGGGCCTTCGACTTTCTCTCCACAAACTCCGGAAGGAGTTTCCATCCCTCGAACATACAGAGCTTCTCCGCCAAATCCCTCCATACTTCGACCACCTGGAATCCCTCTTCCACCTTCAATTCCACTTCGAACTGACCCTACTAGTTCTCAAGACCCGAAAGATCCTTCCGGAGGAGATGAAGACAATCTTGGAGATGTGGCCACTCAAATGGCCAACCTTCAAGCTGAAGTAGCAAGGTGGCGACAAGAAGCTGCGAACAGACTTCGCTCTCAAGCCATCCCAACTATCCCAGAAGTGCCCGAAGACGATGAACCCGATTATCCCGAAGCTCCGGAGAACGCCTCCTTCGACAATGAATCTCCGCTGCATCCTGAGCTGCAGAAAGTTCTCTTTGATCCAAAGTTTAAAACTTCGAAGCTCTGTAAGTATGCCGGAGATGAAGATCCCGGAGAGTTCGTTCGTTCTTATGCCCTAGCAATTGAAGCTAGCGGAGGAGTTCGAGACACCATGGCAAAGTGCTTCCCCTTAGCTCTTCAAGGAGTGGCATTAAGGTGGTTCTAGTCTTTGAGGCCAGGATCAATTAATTCATGTAGGCAGCTGAAGAAGAAGTTTATAAGCAATTTTCAAGGCACCTTCGTGCCTCCCATGTCAACAGGAAGCCTTTTCCAGGTGAAACAGCTCCCCGGAGAGACATTGAGGCAATATTTCAAGCGCTTCGCTCATACGAAGTCGCAAATCCGGGGGTTGTCTGCATCTTCGGTAGTTGATGTAGCTCGGGAAGGCGTCACTCATCAAGGTCTCCTGGATAAGATTCATCGGAAAAGCATCTCCTCAGTCTCTCAGTTGATGTCATACTTCGAGGAGTATGCGAGATCAGCCGAAGGTTGAGCATGCGAGACTTAGCCGAAGAGTTCCTTGGTTTACAAATTTCTCCACTGATGGCCAACTGGCCTATCATCTTCGAAGAGGATTCGGAAGGCGGTCTCCGAAAAATCACCTTGACTTCGAGCCCTGCAGGTAACTTCGAAAACAACATGTATTATGCATATTCATTCGAAGAAAAACTAACTTGATTTATTTTTTAGCTTCTTCAGCCCTTGTTACTTCGGAACAAATTGTAAGAGCTTCGGAGAAGATTTTGGGCGCTCCAACTCCGACTGAAAAAGAATGGAGAATCAAGTTGGTCGGGAGTTGGGAGAGATTTAACAGAGTATGGGGAATGCTGGAAATCACTCCGCCCCCTTTGATGGATTGGGTGCCTTCGGAGAAAGGACCCAAGAAAAGAAAAGCCGAAGCTGGGACTTCGAGCTCCGCAAAGACTCCGGTGAAGAAGGTGGCTCGGAAGCCAAAAAATCTTGCACCTTCGAATCCTGCACCTTCGAGCTCAAGGGCTTCAGTTTCCGACTCCCAAGAGGATGAAGGGAGATTGCTTGTGCGTCTAATAGAAGAAGATGAAATTCAAAAGACTGCACAAGCTGAAGTACTTGTGAACGTGCCGGAGTCCCAAGATAATCCTGAACAACCAAGGACTTCGGCAGTTCAAGAAGATAATTCTCAGGACGAAGTTCCTGCGAATGAAAGTGGGGTCGAAGTCACTATGGCTTCGATTCCCGAAAAGGCAACAAGGACTGCACAGGACGATGCTCCTGCAGTCCAAGACTTAACGGCTAATTCGGATGAAGATCTAGCCTTCGATCCGCCGAACAGTCCGATGATGACTCCTCTGCAAAACGTCGAAGGTAGACTTCGAATAACTCTTTTATGTTTATTTTGTATATTTATACAATGTATAATACTCTTTTTTTTACAAAGTCCACTCCTATGGAAGAGGTCCGCCAAGAGGAAATAATTCCTGGACCTTCGACGACTTCGGAGCCAGCCCAGAGAGTTACTCAAATGGGACCTGGAAGAGGCAAAAGACATATAGAGCCCCTCCCTGCTGCAAGTTCCGGATCAACTCCGTCTGATTCAACAGACGAGAGCCAATCTTTCGGGGAGGGCCAGCCTCCAGTGGCTCCGAAGACCACAAGCCAACGCTCCGGTCCTTCGCTGGACGAAGATGACCAACAGGCAATAAGTACGCTCCCCTTGCTAGCTCCTTTCTTAGGGCAAACAACTGGTCTTCGGACTTTGCTCGAACCTTTGGATCGAGCTAGCCGTGACATTGGGGAGACCAACTTAGTGGCCATTTTGAGCAAGGCGGATAGGATGGAGCTTAATGCTGCTATAGAACGATCAGCCTACCAGGTACGAAGCATCTGCGAAATATCATAAAATTCATCTACGAATAAATATTTACCTTAGTTTTTATTTTTGCAGCAAACTGTCTTGGCCCGAGCTGCGAATATATGCAATGACGAAGAGATCGCTCGTCTTCGGGAGGAGAATAACATCCTTCAAAGGAATCTTAACATCTCCGAAAGTCGAGTAGCTCAAATGGACAATATAGTGTCAACAGAGCGAAGGGCCAGGCAAAGTTTGGAGGCTGCGAATAAAGAGCTTGAAGCAGAAAGAATTGTGCTTCGAGCAGAAGTTGAAAAGTTGCGGGCGGAGCACGCTACTGTGGGGTCCGAGCTTGTCAGACTCCAAGAGGAAGCTAGCCA
This sequence comes from Zizania palustris, assembly GCA_019279435.1. Classification (NCBI taxonomy): domain Eukaryota; kingdom Viridiplantae; phylum Streptophyta; class Magnoliopsida; order Poales; family Poaceae; genus Zizania; species Zizania palustris. Next base: position 31,492,742 of record JAAALK010000079.1, on the reverse strand, counting down.
GCTATTAAACCAAAAGAATATTTTGACTACTGAAAATGCTAGACTTTCTGGAGTTTTGGGCGAAGTTACTTCGACGAAGGACGCGTTGAACGAAGACAAGCTGAAGTCTGAGAAGGTGGCTGTGGAAGTTATGAGTCAGTTGTTAGGTGTCTTGGAGTACTTCGGTACTACTGGGATACTTCCTTCTGACGATAACATCACTCTTCTGCACCGGTTAAAGAGGATCCAAGGAGTGGCGAAGCAGATGAAGACAGTGGGCATTAGATACGGAGAACTCTCCGAACAAGTGGCTGCTGTCAGTCTACTTCGCTACTACGAAGATCTGGGCCGAACGATAACTCCGGACGCAGGAGGGGGCCCAATCACCTTCGACGACGAGCGACTTCTGACACCTTCCGAAGGTGTGGCTGCTGCCTGGCGAGCCTTCCAAACTTCATGGAGAGCCGAAGGTCGTTCCGCGATCAAGGCTTGGATCGACGAAGGCCAACGCCAGAAGCAAGTTCGGACCCAAGCTTCGAGCAGTCAGCCTCCTCCGAACCCGCAGGTTTAGAAATACCTTAGGATTTTTGGCCATGTAAAGCTTTATGCTTATAAACATTTATCAATGAAAATTTGTTTGTCATATTTTTAGGCTTTGCCTCTTACAGAAGATATCGAAGTGTTAGACCTTAACGATGAAGTTCGCTCATTATGGACCACCTTCGATCTTCTAAAAGCTTATAAACGTCCTCGATTTCTAATTCCTCGAGATGACTCCGGTGTAATTGCGCCCGAAGTAATCAAAGATATACTGTCTTATATTAAAGAGGAAGAAAATGAGGTTAACTTAAACACTTCGTCTTCTAAAGACGTTATATGGTCTGAAGACGAAGATGAAGCTCAAAATAAAAATCCTGAAGAACTTGGAAGCTGGGAAAGGAGCCCCGAACGGCTTCGAACTTGGGCCGAGCTTCAACAAGAATAGAAGGATTTTAGAGCTTCGAAGGGGGGCAAGAGAGTTAAACGCAAAGTTATTAGAACTCCCGGCACTGGAACTAGTCGTTCCACCCCTAGCTCTAGGGACCGAAGAGGTCTTCGATTCCTTCTTGGTATAGATACCAATTTTTCATAATGTAATTTGTAAACACATTCGTTTGAATAATGGATACCGATTTAAAATTGTCTCCATATTTACTAGCCCCTCTTTGGGTATAAGCAACTTCGAACTGTATTCAAAGATGGTTATGCGCAAAGAAAAAACTTCGGAGTACAATTTATCAGATTGGGATATTCTTGATCGGCGAGCTGACCTTGGCCAGGATGCACTAAGGCTTCCTTCCAGAATTGGATCTCTTTCAAAGGTCCGGCCAGAGGATTGCTCGCCCCAACTTCGGCATAGAACCACCTCATAACCCAGTCAGTGTACCATCTTGCATTGATGGCCTTAGCAGGAAATTGTAAGGCATATTCATCCCGAAGCCTAAAATTGATGCTTCCGAAGGCTACCACTACTTTTTCACCTCCGGGGCCTACGAAGGTTTTTGGCTGGCATGAGGCTCTATGTAGCACAGCGAAGATTTCTGCCCTCCCCTCACAGCCTTCAGCTCTCAGTGCCCATTCGAAGATAGCCAGTCGAGCTACTGCGTTCGGAGATAATTGAGGGAGGGTGACATGAAATAAATCGAGTACCTCCGCCAGGAAGTCAACTGCTGGGAGTCCCAAACCGGCTTCGAAGAAGGCTTCGAAGACAACCACCTCTCCGGGTCTTGGCGACGGGATGAGTTCTTTTCCGGGTTTACGAATCATAACTCCGGTGCTAATCTTTCCTTCTACTGCGATAGCCAGTGATTCCCTCTTGCAGGTAGAAGATCCTAGTTGGAAAGACTGGTCCAGGTACTTCGTTGATGGCGGGCAGAGACTTTGATCATCAACATTTTGGGGATTTCTCCCTCCTGCCGCCATGGATGTCGTTGCCGATGCTGGAGGTGCCGACGCCAACGCCGCAGCCGCTGCTGCTGCAGCAGCCTGCTGCCAAGCCAAGGTCGACGGGGCTCCAGAACCCTTGGTCTTCACCATTGCAGTCACTGGGTTGCTTTGGGGAAAATGGAGGCTAGGGCTCAAAGAATTCAAAGGGCTCAAAAGGTGTTTGATTGCGAGAAAGCAGTGAAAAGGTAACCGGGTAAGTTCTAGGCCATCTATTTATAGCCTAACTTTACATTTTTACCGTTAGTCCATGCCGTTTCGCATTCCTGCCCGTTACTTTTCTCCGAAATTAACGCTTTTTTACGGTTTCCGTTAGGAACAGAAAGCTAACGGCTATTTCCTCTAAGTCTAAAAGACTTTCGGACTTCCTAAGTCGGTTCTAAGATAGTTCGAAAAGTAATTATCTTAAGACTGATTCGGAGTTTATATCTTCGTACATTTCGGAGATGAATTGAAATCTAATAACCCCTATGTCTGGTTATTTTTTCCTTCCGTATACTGCTCTCCTAACATTACAGGTTAAACGGAGAAGCGTATTCGAGGGGCTACTGTTGGGGGAAAATATCTCATCTTCGGGGTTATTACCGCAACAGCATGAAAGCAGATAGTGGATTCGAAGGCTTCCAGACGTCCATCTTCGAAGATACCCTGAGTCAAGCTCGAAGTACGAAGATAGGCATTGGTTCGGAGTACATCTTCGAGCTAAGGCTTTTCGAGATCTTTACTGCGAGCTAAGATGGAAGATTTATCTTTTATATCATTAGATTAGTCTTTTACCATTTTATCCCTATCAAGGGTACCGAATAGTTTCCACTATGTCGGTTGTAATAGAGGGGTAAATAGGTCTTTTCCTTATTATATGGGCCTATAAATACCCCCCATTTCATCCTGTAATAGGGACCGAATACAAGTTATTCAATACACTTATTTGAACCATTCTAAGTTATTATCCTTTCGGAGGCTTAGAACAGTTCACTTCGCAAACATTCTGTTTGTTAGTTTCTAATCCACAGAAACTTGTTAGCGTAATCTTTTACGCCAACAGATCGCAAGTCGACTTCCGGTACTTGCTAGTTTCTTGGTTTGTCTCTTGTTTCTTGGTCTTCTCGAAAGCAGTCTGGAGTTGCTCTTTCGACTACTGAGGTTGAGTATGTAGCTGCTGCTAGCTGCTGCTCATAGTTGGTTTGGATGATTTCCACTTTGCGAGATTTTGGGTTGTTCTTTCCTACCAGAGTTCCTCTGTTTTGCGACAGCACCAGTGCTATTAGTGTAGGGAAAAACCCTTGTCTCTATTCAAAAACCAAACACATTGATGTGCGCTTTCACTTTTTGAGGGATCAATATGAGAAAGGTGTCATTGACCTTGTTCATGTTGATACCCATCATCAGTTGGCTGACATTTTCACCAAACCCCTAGATCAGTCTAATTTTGAGCGTTTACGAGGGGATTCGGGTGTTGTGTATCCTTTTTAGGATATTTTGAGTCAGTTTTCTTTCTTCTTTACTCTTTTCTTGAGTCTTTTTGTGTGTGTTCATACCATACATACTCACATATCACACTTTGAAGTCTGCTTCTGTTATATGATTAAACTGCTTTACTTATTCTAGATGGTACATGCTTTTGATTACTTGTCAATGATCATGCTTTGCTTCAGTTCACATGATATGTCTGATATCTGTCATATGCATGGTTTTTATGCTTTAAAATTGAAAAATGATCACCATTGCTTCTGGTAACTAGCATGTGTAGGCTGAGTGCTTTTGCTATCTGTTACATGCCTTGTAGCTCGTTCCTCACTTAGATGCAGATATGCAACTTGGACATCTATATGCTTTAATATGGAAAATGTGCTATAAAAATGATGAAAATCAGAAAAATGAAAATTCCATGCATTTTTATGCATAATTTGAAAAGATCCAGGTGGGTTTGCTTTGTCGCATTGCATTGTCCTGGACTGCTTACCATAGCACTTTGTTATGAACTAGGACATTGTAATGTATGCCAAGACCAATGTCTTAAGCTTCTGATGGTCTAGATCTGGCCTAGGCTTGACTTGGTCGGTTAGCATAAGGTTTGACATGCAAATAACCCCTGGCACAAATGAAAAACGAAAAAGAAAAAGCCTGAAAATTAAAAATATAGCAAGTTTGCTGAAGCACTTTATTTTGGACAATGCTTATCTTGGTAGATATCAGTTAGCTTTTGCATCTCATGCTTTACCTTGCCTGTCAACTGGAAAATGTGGTGATGCGTTTGTTTGCAAAAATTGAAAAATGCGTGCTAATGACTTTCTTTAGATATCATCTGTTGCACTGATCATGCCATGTGTCTTAGACAATATGTCTTTTGCTATACTTGTTAGATGTTGTAATTGCAGTCAATCATATCTGAGAAGCATGCTTTCTACACTCCACCTGCACCCCAGTTGCATTCATTGCATATTTTGAGGGGGAATTGCATTTCAGGGGGAGTCTATGTCTCTTTAGAGTGCTTTTAGTCTCGCTTGATGAGTTCAATTGTCAACAAGAGAGAGAAATTTTGGGAGAAGAGTTTAAGAGGGAGTTTTGGCTTTCTATGGGATTTGTTTCAGGGGGAGTTTTTGTCCTATTTGTCCTTACTCTTTGGATATCCTTGTTGATAATTCTGAGATTGCACTCGGTTTGAGCTTTTAATTTTGGTTAACCATAATGCCCGCTTCTTGCTTTTGTTCGGCTTTTTGGTCATTAGGGTTAAACTTTTACTTTATTTTCTTCTTCTCTGTTTTCTTGTGTTTTGTTTTCATGTTTCCATAAGTGCTCACAGGTACTGGAGAGCTGAAGAAGAGAAGTGTTGACAATGCACTCATCAAGGGGGAGATTGAGGAGCCATGCTGAAGAGCGTGGGCCTCATGGCTCCAGATGTGATGAATCATTGTCAACGGAAGTCAAAGAGGACTAAAGAAGAGAGAAGACATGCTGTGTCTGGGCCGCGTGTGACTCAGGTACACGGGCAGCAAGCGACTGTCGGGCAGAGGGGCCGCGAAGTCGGGCTGGCCCAATCCGGGTACATGGGCTAGGAGAAGCAGAGGATCCACTGGGTTGTTGACCAGGATTGACTCAGGTACACGGGCGGCGAGCGATTGCCAGGCTGAGAGAGTTGTGGAATCGGGCCGGCCCAATCCAGGTACCTGGTTCAAAGTCGGTGGACGCTTTGTCAGTTTCGGCACAAAACTGACGACCGCTGATCTCGGATCATACCGTTCTAGGGCAAAGCCGTAGTCGCTACGAAAGCTGTACTTCCGGATAAGTCATCTGTAAATAGGAGTTTACTATTTCGTCCTTAGGCCCACAGTCAGTCAGTTGAGTCTGTAAAAATATCCTAAGGGCAGTTTGGTCTTTTCCTTTTATTTCAGCGTCTGTAAAAAACCCTAAGGGTCTGTTGGAATATTCCTAGGCTATTGGGCTGCCTATAAATAGGGCCTCAATCCCTAGGGTTAGGTTACCGTTTCTGAAATCACTTTTCTAATCAAGAGATTGGGTCACTTTGTGGTCTTCTCCTTGTGTGTGCCGCCGCTGCTCATGGAAAGCAAACCAAGTCTGTAGTGTTCATCTCTCAGGTTTCTAATCGGTTTGGTTGTGTGTGTTTCTGTTTGGTCTTTGGTTTTATGGCTGAAAAACTTTCTGCGCAACGTATCGATTTTCTACACGAACACTGTTCGTTTTTGTCCTGTCTTTGAATCTTCTGCGCCTAGCTCCTGTAGCAGCACGTAGTACCTAGCTTTGTTTAATATGAGCATTTTGTTCTAGCTCTGAGCCTAGCACTCAACCTATTTCTTTTCGTGTGCGGTTGTGTCCAGCTAGCCTAGCATCTAGCGTTTGCATGTCATGCTATTCTGGTTTTGGCTACAGCTAAGTTTTCTATTGGTATTTTCCTCACATGGCGTTCTGATCGAGAGAAGGGAGCTCACACGTTTCTTGAAGGTTCTTGCGAAGGTTCGATCTTTGTCGTTAGTCTTTGTTCGAAGCCTTTCTTTTCAGTGTGGCAGGTTTTGGTCGAGCTTCGCTCAAGGTTCCGAAGTCCTTACTTAGCCGGACTACTTCGGTTCGAAGCTAGACACTATTCGAAGGAATCTCGGTTTATTTCACTGTTCGAAGTCTGCTTCCGAACTATTTTTGGCTGTCTGTTTGGAGTAGCGAAGTTTTTGTGCGAGGTATGGTTAGCGAAGCGTGCTTCGAAGGAGGCTTCGGTCAGTTTGCACTAAAGACTTCGAAGTCCTTGCGAGGGTAGACTTCGCCCGTGCGAAGTCCCTACAAAGACAGACTTCGACTTTTCTGTTTAGCTTCGAAGTTTTTGTTTTCCCGTGTTAAGCTTCGAATCTTCGAAGTGTGCTTTTTCGAAGCAGGCTTCGGCAGCATCATACTCCGGCTGTTTTTCTGCTATCCCTGATTCGAAGGTTACTTCGGTCTGTGTTTATTCTGACTTCGAAGTTCTCATCTGCATTGTTCGCACGACTGTTCCAAATCGACTTCAACTCCATCAGCCTTCGCACAAGGGCTTCGAAGCCGGCTTCGACAACTGTAGGCTTCACACCACATAGGCTTCATCAAGTTTCGAACAAGAGACAAATTTTGAACAGTAACCTCTCATCTCTTTTTACGTGCACTCAGATTAATTGCTGTGATGATTTATTTCTGTGAACCTTGATCTGCCCATGTTTTAAATGACTTGTTAATCTACCTATTAGCACTGTGTTGGTGTCTTTTCGATTAGGACACCGGTTGTTGTTAGGCTAGATCTTTAGAGGCACTGTTGATCTGTTCACCTTCCTTTGCTAAGTCAGTTGAGGTGCGTTGGGTGTTGGGAGTAGGCCATTGATTCGAAAGAATTTTTTTAGGCGCACATTCACCCCCCCTCTGGTCGCTACTTTCGGTCCTACACCCACTCCTCCCCGCGCCCCGTACTAACAAGCGAGCCCCACTCGTTAGAGGCCCCCTCCCTCCGCGCGCGCGCCCGACGACTTGGCCCCACCCATCAACTGCCACGCCCATACACCCGCGCCCGCTGACCGCCTTGGCCCACCTGTCGGATCCGTCGTCTCCACAAGATCCGCCCCTAAATCCCCCCACTCACCGGCCGAAGCCCTAACTCCCCTCGGATCCACTGCCCCCGACCCCCGACCCCCAAATTGAGCCCGGCGTTAAGACGCCCGATCCCCGGCGACCGTTTCCCCCTTCAATTCCAGCCGATTCGCGTCCAGGTTTGATGAACCCCGTGCACCCTGAGCTCGCCGGTGTTAAAGCCCTGTTTACTCTCGGTCTCCCCCAACTATGCCCCCTCTGCACCCACGGGTACCCCTATTTAAACCCCTGGCCACCACCGCGCTCAACCCCTACGTCCACTCGCTGCGAGAACAAACAAAACGCCCAAGACGCTCCCTTTAATGCCACACCGCCACCCCTACTCCAGTCACCGCTCGTCGTCATCGGAGTCCCCCTCCGTCCTCGATGACCGCACCTCTATGACCGCAGGCGCCATCCTGACCTCGTCCACCCCTTCATCGCCACTAAAGACCGCCAGATCTCCATCGCCGATGAGGACCCGAACACCTCCGCCGCCCTCGCTCGTCACCGGCCGCAACCAGACGACCATTCATCCCGCCAAAGGTACCCTCGTGATCCCCATAGTCCCCTTCTTCCATTTTATCCCTTAGGATCCATCGTCGTCGCTCGCTGTGGCCCCTAGCCCGCTCGCCGTCGCCGGAGAAGATGACCGACATGGGTAGAGTACCCGTGCCGTGTCGGATTAGATCGTGACCGTGCGATTGCGATCGGACGGTGTAATTGGTACCACGTGGACGATTTAATCGGATTCGTTGGATCACTGTGAAGGGGTATCGTGTAATCTCACGCGCCTGTTTTCACTTAAACGCCCCGCCTTGATTCCGAGCGTTAGATCTGGATCCAATGGTCCAGGATGGGCTGGACCACGCGCACAGTGCGCAGGTCCACGGTGAATCCAGTTCACCGTGGACCGACACCTGTTTTCGGATTTTATTTAAATTCAGAAATAGTTTTAAACTTCTAAAATTCAACTATAAAATTAACCATTTCAATTCTAGAAAATTCATGATTTTATTCTCTACATGTTGGTACAATAAAAACAGTAGTTTTTTTTTGAGTATTTTAGAAAGGCCTTTATTCAATTAAAGTTCATTTTAAAATACCCACAAAATAAAATTCAGAAACTTGACAACTTTATTTTCCTCAGTTCAAACCAATCAAAACTTATATACCCATTGTGTGATTTTGGATTGTTTAATTGAATGTTATGTTTAATTTATTTATATCAAGAAGACTACGACACCACCGAGGAGCCGGAATACTACTCGGAGGTTCCCCCGTCGCCTTTCGCTGAACAAGGCAAGTCACAAAACCAATCTTTTGAGCATATTGAACCCAGTTTTGTTAAACTATCGCTAAAACACATAGATTATACTTGCATTAGTCAAATGAAAGCCTTACAATATATTTATTTAGATCCCCCGACCTTGATGTGCAACCCAAGCCATGCTATCTAGCCTAAACTCCTTGTCACCATATTATTAGTACTAATAGCCAGTGTCCAATGTATCGACATGATTGCTATAGGATTAAAAATGAGTCGTAGCGATTGGAATCTACTATATGATCCCCGTTATCCTTATCTCTGGAATTCTGTTGGTGATAGAGTTATGGTTATGAGTGTATGCATGGTGGGTTCCGGGTGCAAGCTAGGGCATTGGTCGGTAGCACCCGGGGCACAAAAAGGACCGGTCTATGGGATCCGTTGCAATACATTTCCGTACTAACCACAAGTCTAGTAGGTAAGTCCTAACTAAGATATGGAGTGTTCCAATCTGAGGCACCACTTGGAGATGGGTCAAGCAGCACCTGCGGGTGGCTTGTACCGACGTGGCACAAAAGGGGGTGCGACGTTAGCCGGGATGCGTCCTGGCGCGCCGGAAAAACCTAGAGCGGGTGATTATCGCTTGGAGCATTTCATGCTGAGGTTTTGGCACGAGTTCCTGTGTTATGGGTCATCTCGTTACACTTTGGTGTATGGGATGAGTGCGTGCCTTGTGGATATAGTAGTACACCTCTGATCAGAGTCTTAAATCTTTTCAAAAAGCCGAGCCCACGGTCAAGGGCGGGTTGCGTGACATCCCACACTTAGTTTACTTTTAATGAATGTGCATGATGACTTGGCATGTAAGGACTGTTGAGCGAGGAGGGAAAATGTTCTCCTCGAGTTAGATGGTATGATGATGTTCATGTTTATTATTCCGCATGATTAAATTTGACTACACTAAATGCAATAACTAAAAAATGTACTTTTCCGCAGTTTTAGCCATTATCCTTCCTTTGTTATTATCTTGCATTACTATTGCATTTGCGGTGGCTTGTTGAGTACTTTTTGTACTCATACCCGTTGGACACACAATTTAGAGGATGCCTACTACGAGGAAGATGGTCTGGAGTAGCGACCCAGTCAAGAAAAAAGTCCTGAAGAGGGCGTTCGTCATGCTTTTTATTGTTTATTTTATTTTTACTCTTTTGTAATAATGTGGTCTGCGTACCACGAATGTTTGTCATATGTACGTTGTCGCATGATGAACCTCTTGTATTATTGTTTTTCTTTGGAAATTCAATAATGTTCCGATTTGGTAAATTGAGGCGTTACAAGATGGTATGAGAGCCGACTTGACTGTAGGAAGCCAAACGGACCAGCCTAGCACTTAGCTGGATAAAACCTATTTCACGAAAACCTACTTTATAACTTTGCTCCTTCCCTCACTTTTCTTCAACTTGTTGTTTTGTAGATGTCGGTCTACCAAGTCCACAACTTTTTCCGCCACTTTGAGGGCTTCGTCAGGGAGCTCCGAATGATGGTCACCTTCCTTGGGTTCCTCTTCGAGCCCGAGTTTCATGGAGTTTACATGGAAGAATTCACGGGACCATGCGACGTCTCCCTCACCATCCATGGATCCGGCGAGCACCTGCCATTCTTCACGGTAGCACTTGGGGGCCCAACCTTCGACGTCACGTGCCAACGCGTCGCCCTCCAAGCCCTCATGGAGCTGAGGATGATCTACGATGATCGTCTTTAGAACTCATCCTTTCGGCTCATGCCGAAGCGCACTCCTGGTGCCCACCGCAGCATCTACATCGGAGTCTACTCCGATCATGATCCGGTCATGGCCCGGCAGACGCGTCTTCTTCAGGCCATGGACGATCTCCATACCAAGGCCGTGCTTGACGCCGAAGAGAACCATGAGGCGGTTGAGTTCCTTCGTTAGGAGACGAAGAGCTTGATCTTAACAAAATGGCGAGCTGCAGCGTAAGATAATACAACTGTAGAAGGACATAGCGGAGATGGTCCCCCTCGTCCCGAGGAGGAAGAAGCCCATCCACGAGCCCACCCCTCGCCCCAAGAGGATCCCACCACACCCCACGGCCGCCGGACCATCCAACTCCAGCGCTCTTGCCTCGCGCCCCGCCATCGTCGCCGACCCCATCATCGAGAATTTTCTCGAGCCCACCATCCCTCAGGATCCTCGTGGTTCCGAGAGCACGGAGACCGCCCCACGTGGCGAGTAGGCGGTAGTTTTTGATGATTGGCTTTAATAATTTTGTGATTGTGGTACCACCTGCAATGACTTGTGTTGTAGGTGGATTAAAATAAAAACGTTGATGTAATAAACCTTCTTTTACCACTCATATATATATGAGCACCGCTGGGCTATTTCTCTCGGTAAAGCTTACTTTAAAATTCCCTCTTTTGACTAAAAATCTTGTATGCTCAGAAGATGGCCGATAACCAAAATACCAGGTCTAACAACGGAGAAGGGACAAGCAATGGTCTGCCCAGAAGTGTTGTGCCCAACTGGGGCGCAACGGGCCAACGTCAGAATGGGCCACCATCCGCCAACCATCCTACTTTGGCGGAGATGATGGCGAATCAGAACCAGCTGATTATCGCCCTCCTCACCTAGATGCAGCACCAGTAGGCACAGTTGGATCGACTGCAACAACAGAATGGGGAGCCCGCCCCTCATGCACCAGCCCTCGCACCCGCACCTCAACTCTCAGAGTTCTTGCGTGTACGACCCCTGATCTTCTCCAGCACCACAAACCCCATAGAGGCCAGAGATTGGCTCCGGACCATCGGGAAGAAATTGGACCTCCTCCCCTACAACGATCGGGAGAGAGTGGCGTTCGCCACTCATCAGCTCCAGGGTCACGCCGCAGAATGGTGGGACAACTACCGTGAGTCCCAGCTGGAGGACCACATGGTGACTTGGGCGGAGTTCACCATCGCTTTCCATGCCACCCACGTCCCCGCTGGAGTCATCGCGGTTAAACAATAGGAGTTCCACGACCTGAAACAAGGAAGCCAGACCGTCATGGAGTATCTCCATGAATTCAAACGTCTGGCCCGCTACGTGCTAGAAGAAGTGCGGACCGACGCCCTCCGCCAGGCCAAGTTCCTCCGGGGACTTAAGGATGAGCTATCCATTCAGCTCGTCGCCACCGACTACGCCGACTTTCAACGGTTGGTGAATAAACGCTCATCCAAGAGACTGAGCAAAATAAGTTGGACCTCAAGAAGAGGAAGATGATGGTGTTCAAGCATCACCAGGCGAACCCTCAGAGGCCCCGCTTTGTCCCTCCGCCACTGGCACCCGCTTACCATCCTCGGCCCGTCCACAGGCCGCCTCACACCGCCAGTGGATCCAACGCCGGGCATCCCCGCCCTGCTCCACCAGCTCCGGCCGCTCAGCCAACACCCGCCGCCAAGGCCCCGATCATGAGGGACCACCACGGAAAGCCGATCGTCTGCTTCAACTGCCGGCAGGAAGGGCACTACTCGCACCAGTGTCCTCACCCCAAGCAGCCCCAAGGCGCGGCGCCCAACCAGGCAGTTCATGCCCGCGTCAACCACATCAGCGTGGAGGAAACTCCCGAAGTTGTACTCGGTATGTTCACCGCAAATTCCATACCTGCTATAGTACTGTTTGACTCTGGAGCAACACACTCCTTCATCTCGGAGGACTTTGTGAAAACCAACGATTTGGATGTACTCCCTCTACCAGCCCCCATGATGATTGCCACTCCCGGCAAGAAAACCTTAGCTAACTTGTTCAGCCCTAAGGTAAGGATAGAAATCCAAGGGGTATTATTTTGGGCCGAGCCAGTCCTCATCAAGTGCACCGGACTCGACCTCATCCTAGGAATTGATTGGTTGATGAAGAACAAAGGAGTGGTCGATTGCGCCAGCAAGTCCGTAACTGTGACCAACTCCGAAGGCAAAGCCGTCACTTTTCGGATGACCAACCGTGGACCTCGCGAGGTGTCCCACCACTCGCTAGCCCTAGAGGAAGTACCCGTGGTCAAGGAATACATGGACGTCTTCCCAGAAGACCTACCAGGAATGCCTCCCAAGCGGGACATCGAATTCAGAATCGAGCTTGTCCCCGGGACCACTCCAATCTCCAAGCGCCCATACCGGATGGCCGCCAATGAACTAGCCGAAGTTAAGAGCAATATTGAAGACCTAGAACAAAAAGGATATATCCGACCAAGTACCTCACCCTGGGGTGCACCGGTTATCTTCGCCATGAAGAAGGACAAGACTAAAAGGATGTGCGTGGACTATAGGGCCCTAAAAGATGTGACCATCAAGAACAAGTACCCACTACCTCGGATCGATGACCTGTTCGATCAACTGAAAGGATCCTCGGTGTTCTCCAAGATTGACCTCAGGTCAGGTTATCACCAATTGAGGATTAGAGAAGAAGACATCCCCAAGACCGCCTTCACCTCCCGCTACAGACTTTACGAGTATACGGTGATGTCATTCGGATTCACGAATGCCCCGGCCTTCTTCATGAACATGATGAACAATGTATTCATGGAGTTCCTGGATAAGTTCATCGTGGTATTCATCGATGATATCCTAGTCTACTCCAAGACCAAGGAAGAACATGAAACCCACCTCCGTCTGACCCTCGGAAAGCTAAGGGAGCAGCAATTGTACGCCAAATACAGCAAGTGTGAGTTTTGGTCATCTAAGGTGAAGTTCCTCGGTCATGTCATATCTGCCGAAGGAATAGCCGTAGACCCAACCACCGTGGAAGCGGTGACCAATTGGCTACAACCCACGAACATGACCGAGATCCGAAGTTTTCTCGGATTGGCCGGATACTACCGTCGGTTCATCGAGAACTTCTCGAAGATAGCCAAGCCCATGACTAGACTGTTGCAGAAGGAAGTAAAGTTTGAATGGACTCCAGATTGCGAAGAATGCTTCCAGACCCTTAAGAAGAAGCTCGTGTCCGCCCCAATTCTAACCCTGCCAGACATCCGGAAGGACTTCCACGTTTACTGTGATGCCTCTCGCCAAGGGCTAGGGTGTGTCTTGATGCAAGATGGGAAGGTTATATCTTACGCCTCTCGTCAGCTAAGGCCGCATGAGCTAAATTACCCGACCCATGACCTGGAATTGGCAGCCGTGGTTCATGCCTTGAAGATATGGAGACATTACCTTGTGGGGAATCGGTGTGAGGTCTTCACCGATCACAAGAGCCTCAAGTACATATTCACCCAACCGGACTTGAACCTCAGACAGAGAAGGTGGTTGGAGTTGATCAAAGATTATGACTTGGGCATCCACTATCATCCAGGCAAGGCAAATGTGGTGGCAGACGCCCTAAGTTGAAAAGGGTATTGTAACGCCATCATGGTGCAGGACCAGGCCCCATTGTTATATAAGGAGATGGAAAGACTGAATCTAGGGATCACTACTAGAGCATATCTTGCTGCCTTATAGACCATACCTATCTTGATGGACCAGATCCGTGAGACACAGAAGGAAGACCCAGATATCTTGGAGATCCATCAGAACATGAGGAAAGGTAAAGCCCCGGGATTCTCTAAGGACGAGCATGGTACCGTCTGGTTCGGAAACCGGATTTGCATGCCCGACAAGCCAGAGTTGAAGGCCCTCATCCTTCAGGAGGCCCATGAAACTCTATACTCCATACATCCTGGGAGTACAAAGATGTACCAAGACCTGAAGGAGAAATATTGGTGGGTCAGTATGAAGAGGGAAATAACTGAGTATGTGGCCAAGTGCGACACATGCCGGGGAGTCAAGGCAGAGCACCAAAGACCTACCGGATTGTTACAACCCCTCAAGGTCCCCAAATGGAAGTGGGAAGAAATAGGAATGGACTTCATCACGGGACTGCCCAGGACCCAAGCCGGTCATGACTCTATCTAGGTGTCGTTGATCGACTCACCAAGGTGGCTCATTTCATTCCCATCAAGACAACTTACACCGTCACAAAGTTGGATGAGTTGTACATGACTTGGATTATGTGTCTGCACAGAGTTCCAAAGAAGACTGTATCTGACCGAGGGAGTCAGTTCACCTCCAAATTTTGGAAGAATCTTCAAGAAGAGCTCGGCACCCAGCTAAACTTTAGCACCGCCTATCATCCACAGACCGATGGTCAAACCAAAAGGGTCAACCAGGTAATGGAGGATATGCTTAGAGCTTGCGCTCTAGACTTTGGCGGAATGTGGGATAAGAACTTGCCTTATACGGAGTTCTTCTACAACAACAGCTACCAAGTTAGCCTGCACATGTCCCTATTTGAAGCACTTTATGGGCGTAAGTGCAGAACGCCATTACTCTGGGATCAGACCGGAGAGTCACAGCTATTTGGGACAGATATATTGTGAGAAGCCGAAGAGAAAGTCAAGATCATCAGGGACAGATTGAAGATAGCCCAGTCCCGACAAAAGAGTTACGCCGATAATCGACGGAGATACCAAGCCTTTGAGGAGGGCGACTATGTTTATCTCCGAGTCACTCCCCTCCGTGGCACCCAAAGGTTCAACATGAGAGGCAAGTTAGCACCCCGCTATGTCGGACCTTTTCAGATCCTCCGACAGCAAGGAGAAGTGGCATATTAGCTAGAACTACCTCCATCCTTGGCAGGAGTCAATGATGTGTTCCACGTCTCTCAGCTGAAGAAGTGTCTTCATGTGCCCACTGAGCAGGCCGACCTCCCACAGCTAAATGTCCAAGAAGACTTGACCTACATTGAGAAACCCGTCCGGATTCTGGAAACTAAGGAGAGAGTAACCAGGAGCCGTGTGGTTCGCTTCTGCAAGGTTCAGTGGGACAACCACCCTGTTGAGGAAGCCACATGGGAAAAAGAGGACGAGTTAAAAACCCAATACCCTGAGCTATTCGACTAACTTTCTAATCTCGAGGACGAGATTCTTTGTAAGGGGGATAGGTTTGTAACACCCCAAATTTTCAGAGAAATAAAAATACATTTTATTATATTTTTTTCTGGAAATAATCAATTTTGAAATACCTTTAATACCCTTCTAAGCTTAATGGAACTAGAACCTAGATAAAAATATCCAAACAGGGGCTAGAAAATTTTGTATATGATCCCAAGACCAAGAAATATTTTGTGAATTTTTACAAATTTTTATCACCCTTGGAAGTAGCCCAAATATTTTAAACTAATTTCAACAATTAAATTTATTCAGAAAAGCATTTTAAACAGTAACGGCCCATTCCCCCTCTTCTCCCTCCATCAGTCGGCCCAGTCCACTCCTCCCCGTGCCCTGTACTAACAAGCGGGCCCCACTTGTCAGAGGCCCTCTCCCTCCGCGCGCGCGCCCGACGGCTTGGCCCAACCCGTCAACCGCCACGCCCGTACACCCACACCCACTGACCTCCTTGGCCTACCTGTCGGATCCATCGTCTCCGTGAGATCTGCCCCCAAATCCCCCCTCACCGGCCGAAGCCCTAACTCCTCTCAGATCTGCTGCCCCCTCCCCCTCCCCCCAAATTGAGCCCAGCGTTAAGACGCCCGATCCCCGGCGACCATTTCCCCCTTCAATTCTAGCTGATTCACGTCCAGGTTCGATGAACCCCGTGCACCCCGAGCTCGCCGGCCTCCCCCAACTGCGCCCCCTCTGCCTCGGCCGGTACCCCTATTTAAACCACTGGCCACCGCCGTGCTCAACCCCTACGTCCACTCATTGCGAGAACAAATAGAACACCCGAGATGCTCCCTTTAACGCCACACTGCCGTCCTGTAACACCCCAAATTTTCAAAATAATAAATATATTATTAAATTCAATTTCTTGGAATTATTATTTCAGAAAATACTTTTAATTCCCTTTTATACCCTTTTTGAACAACAACATAGTGTAGATGACCAAACTAGGAGGTGAAAATTTTTGTATATGATCCTAAGACCAAAATATAATTTTGGGAATTTTTATAAATTTTTACCAGCCTTGGAAGTAACCCTAATATTTTAATCTATTTTCTGGAATTATTTTTATTCAGAAAAGTATTAGAACAGTAATGGGCTCCTCCCCTCCCTTCTCTCTCTCCCGGCCGGCCCAGCCCGTTACCGCGCTCGCCTCTGGCTGACAAACGGACCCCACCTGTCGGCGCCGAAACCCTCCCCTCGCGCGCGCACCCGACACCCCGGCCCCACCCGTCAGTCGCCACCCTCGCCAGTCGCCCGCTCGTCTACCTCCCGCCATCGCCCCCAAATTCCGCCGGCCGACGACCCCGCCTCGGATCCGCCCCGCTGGCCCCTCCCGTATTCATTTGCCGCCGGTTTAATGCACCCCGAGCCCTCCTGCCCGTTTAATCGCGTTAAATGGCGCGTTTAAGCCCCCGGGAACGCAGCTCCATGCATGGCCGAGCCCTCGCCGGCGACTTAACGCTCTCCCCCGGCTTTCCTTGCATGCGAGCCCTCTCCGGTGCCCTATTTAAGCCCCCAGCCTGAGCCGCGTCCGACCCCCACGCTTAATCGCCTCGAGAACGAACAGAGCACCCGCAATTCGCCTTTTAGCGCGCACCCTCTGGTTCACCTCCGGCCACCGCTCGCCGTCGCACCGGACCACCTCCGCCCGTGCCCCCGCCACCAACGTGACCGCAAGGACGACCCCTACCTCGGCCACGCCTCCGTTGGTCAAGGAGATCGCCGGAACACCATCGCCGACGAGGAGCCCGAACCACTCCGCCGTCTACCCTCGTCGCCGGCCTCGCTCCGTCGACCCCTCGCCTCGCCTAAGGTACCATCGTGACCGCCTTGGCCTCCTCTTTCCGTTTTCGCATAGAGCTAGGGCCTAGCCCCCTCGTAGGCGCCATCGCCACCGCACCCGAGCCCCGCCGTCGCCGGAGACGAAGGGGGGTATAACCCCTTAGCGCGTGTCGTGCCGGATTCAATCCTAGCCGCACGATCGCAATCGGACGACGCGCGTGAGTCCACGTGCGCGATCTAATCCGCACCGTCGGATCTGGTCAAAGCGTTACGTTTTAATCTCGCGCGTTGATTTCCATTTAACCCGACGCGCGATCTCGTGCGTCCACGCGGTACCCCTTCGCGCGTTTTAATCCTGGCCGTCCGTTATCACTTAACCCTCCCGCCTCGCGCCTGGCCACCGGATCCAGATCCAACGGTCCAGATCGACCCGGCGCACGCGCACAGTGCGCGGGTTCACCGTGGGCCTGGCTCACCGTGGACCCGAGGGGTTTAAAATTTGTAAATAAATTCCAGAAATGCTTTTAAACTTGTAAAATTCATATCTAATGCATTTGAACTCTAAAAATTACCATTCTAATTTCAGAAAATTCATAAAATTATTCTCTACATGTTTATGCAATAAAAACAGTAGGTTTACTTTGACATTTTCATGTTTATTTAAATAAGTATTCAAATGCCCTTAGGATTAAAATGCAAATTTAAATATTTAAACTCCAGAAAATTTATATAATTGTTCCTTTCTGTTTAAACACTAGAACCACTGAGTTTTCTCTGAATCATTCATATTAAATTGATTAGAAAACTTAATGTAGTTTTATTCACACTTAAAAACCCTTTTATGAAAAACAATAATTCACTTTGATTCATTTTAAATTAATTGTGAAATAAATTTCAGAACTTTAACCATTGAATTTATTTTATTTATAATCAAACCAACTTTAACTTATGTGTTTATAATGTAATGTTATACTGTTTGATTGGATGTTGTGTTCTTTTTATTTTACTTTATATTAAAAAGACTACGACGTCGCCGAGGAGCCGGAGTACTTCCCCGAAGTCCCTCCCTCTCCCTTTGCTGAACAAGGCAAGTCACCAAACAATTCTTTTGAACATATTGAACCCACGTTTGAATTGATTATCGCTAAAACACATAGGTTATGTATATGCATTAGTCAAATGAACCCTTACATTATATTTATTTAGGATCCCCCGACCTTGATGTGCAACCCAAGCCATGCTATCTCGCCTAACCTCCTTGTCACCATATGATCAATGATATTAGTTAGTGTCCAAAGTATTGACACGGCCGCTATAGGATAAAAATGAGTCGTAGCAAAATGGTTCTATTATATGATCCCCGTTACTTCTTATCCTTGGAAATTCTGTTGGTGATGAGTCATGGTTGTGAGTGTATGCATGGTGGGTTCCGGGTGCAAGCTAGGGCATTGGTCAGTCGCACCCGGGGCACTATAAGGACCGGTCTGAGGGATCCGTTGCAATACACTTACGTACTAACCACAAGTCTAGTGGGTAAGTCCTAACTAAGGTATGGGTTGTTCCAAACCGAGGCCACCATTTGGAGATGGGTCAAGTTGCACCTGCGGGTGACTTGTACCAATGTGGCGCAAAAGGGGGTGCGACGTTAGCCGGGATGCGGCCCGGCGCGCCGGCGAAACCTAGAGCGGGTGGTTATCGCTTGGAACATCTCATATTGAGGTTTTGGCACGAGTTCCCGTGAAATGGGTCATCTCGTTGAGATGAGTGCGTGCCTTGTGGGTACAGTAGTACATCTCTGATCAGAGTCTTAAATCTTTTCGAAAAGCCGAGCCCGCGGTCAAGGGCGGGTTGCGTGACATCCCCCAGTTAGTTTACTTTGGATATGTATGTGCATGATGGATTGACATGTAAGGACTGTTGTGCGAGGAGGTAAAACATACTCCTCGAGTTAGTTGATGTTGATGATGTTCATATTTACTTTCCGCATGATTAAAATGTGATTACACTAATTGCCATAACTGCAACTGCTTTATTCCGCATTGTTAACCTTTATCCTTCCTTGTTTATTATCCTGCATTATTATTTGCATTTGCGGTGGCTTGTTGAGTACTTTTTGTACTCATACCCGTTGGACCCCACAGAGGATGCTTATCTTGAGGACGGTCTGGAGTAGCGACCCAGTCGAGAAGAAAGATCCTGAAGAAGACGTTCGTCATGCCGCTGTTTATTTATCTTATTACTGTTTTTATTAAAACAATGTTGTAATAAATATGGTCTGCGTACCATGGATTTTATCGTATGTACGTTGTCGCATGATGAACCTCTTGTATTATTGTTTTTCTATGGAAATTCAATAATGTCTCGATTTTGTTAAATCGGGGCGCTACAAGATGGTATCAGAGCCGACTCGACTGTAGGAAGCCAAACAGACCCGCCTAGCCATTAGCCATAGGAAATTATTTCTTGAAAATCTACTTCATAAACTTTGTTCCTCTCCTCACTTTTATTCAACTTGCTGTTTTGTAGATGCCTGTCTACCAAGTCCACAGCTACTGCCGCCACTACGAGGGCTTCGTCCGGGAGCTCCGTATGATGCTCACCTTCCTCGGGTTCCTCTTCGAACCCGAATTTCAAGGAGTATACCCCGACGAGTTCGCCGGGCCTTGCGACGTCTCCCTCACCGTCCACGGCTCCGGAGAACATCTGCCGCCCTACACCACCGCACTTGGAGGCCCGACTTTCGACGTCGCGTGCCAACGAGTCGCCCTCCAGGCCCTCATGGAGTTGAGGATGATCTACGACGATCGTCTTCAGAACTCATCCTTCCGGCTTGTGCCGAAGCTTACTCCCGGAGCCCACCGTAGCATCTACCTCGGAGTTCACTCCGTGCGTGATCCGGTCATGGCCCGGCAGTCGCGTCTTCTGCAGGCCATGGATGATCTCCACACTTAGGCGGTGCTCGACGCCGACGAGCACCATGAGGCGGTTGCGTTTCTTCGTGAAGAAACGAAGAACCTGATCCAGCAAAATGGCGAGCTGCAGCGCAAGATCATACAGCTGCAGAAGGACATCGCTGAGATGGTCCCTCTTCTTCCAAGGGAGAAGAAGCCCATCCGTGAGCCCCTCCCTCGCCCCAAGAGGATCCCGCCACGACCCTCCCCCGCCAGGCCTTCCACCAGCGCCCCTACACCACGCCCCGGCCTCGTCTCCGACTCCATCATCGAGAATTTTCTCGAGCCCACCATCTCTCTAGAGCCGCACACTCGTGGTTCCGAGAGCACGGAGACCGCCTCCGGTGGCGAGTAGGCGTTAGGAGACGCTATCTAAATAAAAATCATAATTTTGTATGTGGTGCTGCCCACGACGAGTGTGTCATGGGTAGAATAAAGACTTGATTGTAACAAACAATTTATGCCACTATATATATTTATGTGCTTGAATCTTATATGTTGTATTATCGTTTCGTCATTCTTTGCTTTATCGCTTTGTATACTCAGAAGATGACCGATCACCAGAACACCGGCTCCAACAACGGAGCAGGAGGAAGCCGTGATGCGCTTGAGGGTGTTGTGCCCAACTGGGGTGCAACGGGCCCGCGCCAATCCGGGTCGCCTTCCGCCAACCACCCCACCTTGGCGGAAATGATGGCAAATCAGAACCACCTGATCACCGCCCTCCTCACCCAAATGCAGCACCAACAGGCTCAGTTGGACCGTCTGCAGAACGGGGAGCCCGCCCCTCGCGCACCAGCACCCGCGGCCGCTCCGCAACTCTCCGAGTTTTTGCGCGTGCGCCCGCCCATCTTCTCGAGCACAACCAACCCGATGGAGGCCGGAGATTGGCTTCGCACCATCGAGAAGAAGCTCGACCTCCTCCCCTGCACAAACCGGGAGCGGGTGGCCTTCGCCACTCACCAGCTCCAGGGTCCCGCCGCTGAATGGTGGGACAACTACCGTGCGTCCCAGCCAGAGGGCCACATGGTGACTTGGGCGGAGTTCACCATCGCCTTTCGTGCCGCCCACGTCCCCGCCGGCGTCATCGCGGTGAAACAGCAGGAGTTCCGCGACCTGCAGCAAGGCAACAGGACTGTCATGGAGTACCTCCATGAGTTCAACCGCCTCGCCCGCTACGCACCGGAGGAAGTGCGCACCGACGCCCTCCGCCAAGCCAAGTTCCTCAGGGGACTTAAGGATGAGCTGTCCATCCAGCTCGTCGCCGCCGACTTCGCCGACTTCCAGCGGTTGGTCAACAAATCGCTCATTCAAGAGACTGAGCAGAACAAGCTAGACCTCAAGAAGAGGAAGATGATCGCCTTCAAGCATCAGCAGGCGAACTCTCAGAGGCCCCGCTTCGTCCCTCCGCCACCAGCGCCCGCCTACCATCCTCGGCCCGCCTTCAGGCCACCTCACGCAGCCGGTGGATCCAACGCCGGGCATCCTCGCCCCGCCCCACCAGCTCCGGCCGCTCAACCGGCACCGGCCGCCAAGGCCCCAATCCTGAAGGATCACCAAGGAAGGCCGGTCATCTGCTTCAACTGCCGCAAGGAAGGGCACTATTCGCACCAGTGTCCTCACCCCAAGCAGAACCAAGGCGCAGCACCTCACCAGGCGGTTCGCGCCCGCGTCAACCACATCAGCGCGGAGGAAGCTCAGGAGGCTCCTGAAGTCGTACTCGGTACGTTTACTGTGAATTCCGTACCGGCCGTCATATTATTTGACTCTAGAGCAACCCACTCTTTCATCTCGGAAAGTTTTGTGAAAACGAACAATCTGGACGTGCTCCCTCTACCCATTCCCATGGTGATTGCCACCCCCGGCAATAGGACCTCAGCTCGCTTCTACAGCCCTAAGGTTCAACTTGACATCCAAGGAGTGCTGTTTCGGGCCGAGCCTGTCCTCATCCAATGCACCGGACTCGACCTTATACTAGGTATGGATTGGTTGATGAAGCACAAGGGAGTGATCGACTGTGCCAACAAGTCCGTCACGGTGACCAGTCCTGAAGGCATAACCGTCACCTTCCGGATGGCCAGTCGCAAACCACTCGGAGCGTCCCTTCGCTCAATAGATCTTGAAGAGGTGCCAATAGTCAAGGAGTTTGCAGATGTTTTCCCCAAAGATCTGCCCGGAATGCCTCCCAAGCGGGACATCGAATTCAGAATCGAGCTTGTCCCGGGGACCACTCCAATCTCCAAGCGCCCATACCGAATGGCCGCCAATGAACTAGCCGAAGTCAAGAGCAACATCGAAGACCTAGAGCAGAAAGGTTATATCCGACCGAGTACCTCACCTTGGGGTGCACCGGTTATATTTGCCTTGAAGAAGGACAAGACCAAGAGGATGTGTGTGGACTATAGAGCCTTGAACGACGTAACCATCAAGAACAAATACCCATTGCCTCGGATCGACGACCTGTTCGATCAGCTGAAAGGATCCTCAGTGTTTTCCAAGATTGACGTCAGGTCAGGTTATCACCAGTTGAGGATCAGGGAGGAAGATATACCCAAGACTGCTTTCACCTCCCGCTATGGACTCTACGAGTACACTGTGATGTCGTTCGGACTCATGAATGCCCCGACCTTTTTCATGAACATGATGAATAACGTATTCATGGAGTTCTTGGACAAGTTCATCGTGGTATTCATCGACGATATCCTCGTTTACTCCAAGACCAAGGAAGAACACGAGACTCACCTCCGTCTGACCCTCGGAAAGCTAAGGGAGCAGCAACTGTACGCCAAATACAGCAAATGCGAATTTTGGTCGTCTGAGGTGAAGTTCCTCGACCATGTTATATCTGCCGGAGGAATAGCAGTGGACCCAACCACCGTTGAAGCGGTAACCAACTGGCTACAGCCAACGACCGTGACCGAGATCCGGAGTTTCCTCGGATTGGCCGGATACTACCGCCGGTTCATCGAGAATTTTTCCAAGATCGCCAAGCCTATGACCAGACTTCTGCAGAAGGAAGTGAAGTTTGATTGGACCCCCGACTGCGAAGAAAGCTTCCAGACTCTCAAGAAGAAGCTAGTATCAGCTCCCATTCTGACTCTGCCAGACATCCGGAAAGACTTCCACGTCTACTGTGATGCCTCTCGTCAAGGATTGGGATGCGTCTTAATGCAAGAAGGGAAAGTGATATCCTACGCCTCCCGGCAATTGAGACCGCATGAGCTGAACTACCCGACCCACGACCTGGAACTAGCAGCCGTGGTTCATGCCTTGAAGATATGGAGACATTACCTTGTGGGGAATCAGTGTGAGGTCTTCACCGACCACAAGAGCCTCAAGTACATATTCACCCAACCAGATCTGAACCTCAGGCAAAGGAGATGGTTGGAACTGATCAAGGATTACGACTTGGGCATCCATTATCATCCGGGCAAAGCGAACGTGGTGGCAGACGCCCTTAGTCGAAAAGGGTACTGCAATGCCATCATGATTCAAGACCAGGCTCCTCTGCTTTATAAGGAGATGGAAAGACTAAACCTAGGGATCACCACTCGAGAGTACCTCGCTGCCTTGGAGTCTCGGCCTGTCTTAATAGACCAGATCCGAGAGAAGCAGAAGGAAGACCCGAACATCTTGGAGATCCAGCAAAACATGAGGAAGAGTAAAGCCCCCGGATTCTCCGAGGATGAACATGGTACCATCTGGTTCGGAAACCGAGTATGCGTACCCAACCTACCTGAGTTGAAGACTCTCATCCTTCAAGAAGCCCATGATACATTATACTCCATCCATCCCGGGAGTACAAAGATGTACCAAGACCTGAAGGAAAAATATTGGTGGGTCAGCATGAAGAGAGAAATAGCTGAGTATGTGGCCAAGTGCGACACATGCCGGCGAGTCAAGGCAGAGCATCAGAGACCTGCCGGACTGCTTCAGCCCCTCAAAGTCCCTGAATGGAAGTGGGAAGAGATAGGAATGGACTTCATCACGGGACTGCCCAGGACCCAAGCTGGTCATGATTCTATCTGGGTGATCATCGATCGACTCACCAAGGTAGCTCACTTCGTTCCGGTCAAGACAACTTACACCGTCGCCAAGTTGGCTGAGTTGTATATGACCCGGATCGTGTGCCTCCACGGAGTTCCCAAGAAGATTGTATCTGACCGCGGGAGTCAGTTTACCTCCAAGTTTTGGAAGAACCTTCAAGAGGAACTCGGCACCCGGCTGAACTTTAGCACCGCCTATCATCCACAGACCGACGGTCAGACCGAAAGGGTCAACCAGATATTGGAAGATATGCTTAGAGCTTGTGCTCTAGACTTTGGCGGAATGTGGGACAAGAACTTACCTTATGCAGAGTTCTCCTACAACAACAGCTATCAAGCCAGCCTGCAAATGTCCCCGTTCGAACCACTCTATGGGCGTAAGTGCAGAACACCGTTGCTCTGGGATCAAACCGGAGAATCACAACTGTTTGGGACTGACTTATTGAGAGAAGCTGAAGAGAAGGTTAAGATCATAAGAGACCGATTGAAGGCCGCCCAATCCAGGCAAAAGAGCTATGCCGACAACCGCCGAAGAGACCTAGCCTTTGAGGAGGGCGATTATGTCTACCTTCGAGTCACTCCCCTCCGTGGCACTCAAAGGTTCAACATGAAAGGCAAACTAGCACCCCGCTACGTCGGACCTTTCCAGATCCTCCGTCGACAAGGAGAAGTGGCATATCAACTGGAACTGCCTCCATCATTGGCAGGAGTTCATGATGTGTTCCATGTCTCTCAGCTGAAGAAGTGCCTCCGTGTACCCACCGAGCAAGCCGACCTTCAGCAGCTCAATGTCCAAGAAGATTTGACCTACATAGAGAGACCCGTCAAGATCTTGGAAACCAAGGAGAGAGTAACCAGAAGTCGCGTCGTCCGCTTCTGCAAAGTCCAATGGAACAACCATCCCGCCGAAGAAGCCACTTGGGAAAAAGAAGACGAGCTGAAAGCCCAATACCCCGAGCTATTCTAGTAACGTTCCAATCTCGAGGACGAGATTCTTGTAAGGGGGATAGGTTTGTAACACCCCAAATTTTCAAAATAATAAATATATTATTAAATTCAATTTCTTGGAATTATTATTTAGAAAATACTTTTAATTCCCTTTTATACCCTTTTGAACTACAACATAGTGTAGATGACCAAACTAGGAGGTGAAAATTTTGTATATGATCCTAAGACCAAAATATAATTTTGGGAATTTTTATAAATTTTTACCAGCCTTGGAAGTAACCCTAATATTTTAATCTATTTTCTGGAATTATTTTTATTCAGAAAAGTATTAGAACAGTAATGGGCTCCTCCCCTCCCTTCTCTCTCTCCCGGCCGGCCCAGCCCGTTACCGCGCTCGCCTCTGGCTGACAAACGGACCCCACCTGTCGGCGCCGAAACCCTCCCCTCGCGCGCGCACCCGACACCCCGGCCCCACCCGTCAGTCGCCACCCTCGCCCGCTCGCGCCCGCTGGCCAGTGGCCCCCGCCTGTCAGACCCGTCGTCTACCTCCCGCCATCGCCCCCAAATTCCGCCGGCTGACGACCCCGCCTCGGATCCGCCCCGCTGGCCCCTCCCGCATTCATTTGCCGCCGGTTTAATGCACCCCGAGCCCTCCTGCCCGTTTAATCGCGTTAAATGGCGCGTTTAAGCCCCCGGGAACGCAGCTCCATGCATGGCCGAGCCCTCGCCGGCGACTTAACGCTCTCCCCCGGCTTTCCTTGCATGCGAGCCCTCTCTGGTGCCCTATTTAAGCCCCCAGCCTGAGCCGCGTCCGACCCCCACGCTTAATCGCCTCGAGAACGAACAGAGCACCCGCAATTCGCCTTTTAGCGCGCACCCTCTGGTTCGCCTCCGGCCACCGCTCGCCGTCGCACCGGACCACCTCCGCCCGTGCCCCCGCCACCAACGTGACCGCAAGGACGACCCCTACCTCGGCCACGCCTCCGTTGGTCAAGGAGATCGCCGGAACACCATCGCCGACGAGGAGCCCGAACCACTCCGCCGTCTACCCTCGTCGCCGGCCTCGCTCCGTCGACCCCTCGCCTCGCCTAAGGTACCATCGTGACCGCCTTGGCCTCCTCTTTCCGTTTTCGCATAGAGCTAGGGCCTAGCCCCCTCGTAGGCGCCATCGCCACCGCACCCGAGCCCCGCCGTCGCCGGAGACGAAGGGGGGTATAACCCCCTTAGCGCGTGTCGTGCCGGATTCAATCCTGGCCGCACGATCGCAATCGGACGACGCGCGTGAGTCCACGTACGCGATCTAATCCGCACCGTCGGATCTGGTCAAAGAGTTACGTTTTAATCTCGCGCGTTGATTTCCATTTAACCCGACGCGCGATCTCGTGCGTCCACGTGGTACCCCTTCGCGCGTTTTAATCCTGGCCGTCCGTTATCACTTAACCCTCCCGCCTCGCGCCTGGCCACCGGATCCAGATCCAACGGTCCAGATCGACCCGGTGCACGCGCACAGTGCGCGGGTTCACCGTGGGCCTGGCTCACCGTGGACCCGAGGGGTTTAAAATTTGTAAATAAATTCCAAAAATGCTTTTAAACTTGTAAAATTCATATCTAATGCATTTGAACTCTAAAAATTACCATTCTAATTTCAGAAAATTCATAAAATTATTCTCTACATGTTTATGCAATAAAAACAGTAGGTTTACTTTGACATTTTCATGTTTATTTAAATAAGTATTCAAATGCCCTTAGGATTAAAATGCAAATTTAAATATTTAAACTCCAGAAAATTTATATAATTGTTCCTTTCTGTTTAAACACTAGAACCACTGAGTTTTCTCTGAATCATTCATATTAAATTGATTAGAAAACTTAATGTAGTTTTATTCACACTTAAAAACCCTTTTATGAAAAACAATAATTCACTTTGATTCATTTTAAATTAATTGTGAAATAAATTTCAGAACTTTAACCATTGAATTTATTTTATTTATAATCAAACCAACTTTAACTTATGTGTTTATAATGTAATGTATACTGTTTGATTGGATGTTGTGTTCTTTTTATTTTACTTTATATTAAAAAGACTACGACGTCGCCGAGGAGCCGGAGTACTTCCCCGAAGTCCCCTCCCTCTCCCTTTGCTGAACAAGGCAAGTCACCAAACAATTCTTTTGAACATATTGAACCCACGTTTGAATTGATTATCGCTAAAACACATAGGTTATGTATATGCATTAGTCAAATGAACCCTTACATTATATTTATTTAGGATCCCCCGACCTTGATGTGCAACCCAAGCCATGCTATCTCGCCTAACCTCCTTGTCACCATATGATCAATGATATTAGTTAGTGTCCAAAGTATTGACACGGCCGCTATAGGATAAAAATGAGTCGTAGCAAAATGGTTCTATTATATGATCCCCGTTACTTCTTATCCTTGGAAATTCTGTTGGTGATGAGTCATGGTTGTGAGTGTATGCATGGTGGGTTCCGGGTGCAAGCTAGGGCATTGGTCAGTCGCACCCGGGGCACTATAAGGACCGGTCTGAGGGATCCGTTGCAATACACTTACGTACTAACCACAAGTCTAGTGGGTAAGTCCTAACTAAGGTATGGGTTGTTCCAAACCGAGGCCACCATTTGGAGATGGGTCAAGTTGCACCTGCGGGTGACTTGTACCAATGTGGCGCAAAAGGGGGTGCGACGTTAGCCGGGATGCGGCCCGGCGCGCCGGCGAAACATAGAGCGGGTGGTTATCGCTTGGAACATCTCATATTGAGGTTTTGGCACGAGTTCCCGTGAAATGGGTCATCTCGTTGAGATGAGTGCGTGCCTTGTGGGTACAGTAGTACATCTCTGATCAGAGTCTTAAATCTTTTCGAAAAGCCGAGCCCGCGGTCAAGGGCGGGTTGCGTGACATCCCCCAGTTAGTTTACTTTGGATATGTAGTGCATGATGGATTGACATGTAAGGACTGTTGTGCGAGGAGGTAAAACGTACTCCTCGAGTTAGTTGATGTTGATGATGTTCATATTACTTTCCGCATGATTAAAATGTGATTACACTAATTGCCATAACTGCAACTG